>CM038681.1:400461745-401061745 GCA_021605205.1 Aegilops longissima
TAAGCATGGCATTGATACAAAATGCATACAAACATCAAGCAAACACCTCAAAACATGGATACAACATGATAATATGAAGCTACATGCAAAATCAAGCAAGTTTCATATAGAGAACACTCAAAAGCAGACAGCGGTTCAACACATACACACAATACAAGTTATAGCAACAATCATCCAAAACAGCAACTAGGCATATTGCAAGCATCCAAACAATATGCTACAGCACCTGAATATAATAACAAAAGGCATGGGCATGATGTACAGGTAAAGCATGACAAAACATGAACACTGAGCTATCTCTAGAAATCACTAGAACATGCTCAAATGACATGGCAAGATTGCAAATAATAACAGTTTAGGACTTATCGGGAAATAACATCAGGTTGCAATATTTAGAGCTATCAAACAACATGCTACAGGAACTTATCATGGCAAACAAAGGCATGGCATGAATCTACTAATTGCATATAACAAAAGGCCCTTAATGACCATGAGCCAAAAAGGATCAGAAAATATGATGGCACCCATATAAACATGGCAAGTTATATTACAGATTCAAACATGGCAGGAACAACAATAAGTAGGCATGTTGGTGAGCTTGAACAACTCACCACAGAGAAATACATGGAATGGCAAGGTAACTCACAGTAAGAAGACATGGCATAGAGGCTATACATGGCAAGAACAACATCATAGCATACGGATCAACTACAACAACCTTGGCAAAATTGAATAACATGTAAACAACACTTGAGGAAACATTTTATAGCAAAAGTAGAGCTCATTGACTCAAGCTATGGCCCTCCATAATTTCAAACAAGGGCATGGATGGATGAGAATAACCATATGTTCAAAATATCCTTAATGAAGTATCTCAAAATATGCATGGATCTCCTTTGTAGCATCAAGTTAACATGGCATAAAAATATCACAAAAGCAGGGCTGAAATCAACAACATCATGAAGCCTAGTTTGCATGCTTGTGCTAGTCACCACAGAGATCACAAAATACATAGCATACACCCCTGTAAAGATGGCATGGCATATTACAAAACACATGTAGGACTCAAGTTCATAGGATGCACACATCAATCATGGCAAAAATGACAAAAGTGCATGTTACGATAAGAATCTGAAATTAACATCACATAGCCCTCTTCTAACAGCATTTAGGGCATCCATATGAGCTCAAATGTAAATGGCGCAATGAGATGAAATGATCTACTCATCGAAGCGAACATTTTGACATATTACATACGAAATGGAGCAATATCGCGAGAGAGTTATGTACGATGAAAATGGCATGAAAATGTCGAAATCAGGGACTTAAGGATTTTAGAGGTCAACCTCCGGTTAGGATCGAATCTGGTGGCCTGCAGCACCGAGATCACGGGGTAGGGAGGAGGTGGCGGAGGCAGGCGCTGGGCGTCGGATCCGAAGTGTGGGAACCCAACAAAGCGAACCGGCCAAACCTTCGGCTGGCCGGGGCTGGCGAGGCGGCCCAGGAGGCGCCTCAGGGCGAGGCCAGGGCTGGCGTCGTGGCGGGCAGCTGCGTCGGCAGGTGACAATGGCCTCGTGTGTGTGTGGCCCAGTGCGAGGCCAGGGCGCCGCAGTGAGCGTGACGAGGCCAGCCCAAGGCCAGGCCCAGGGTGGCCTTGCGGCGTGTGGTGGTGGCGGCCACCTGGCCGTGTGATAAGTGAGGCTGGCCAGACGTGTCAGTCAGCCCGAGCTGGCGTCATCCCATGAAGAGAGAAAAAAACTAGGGTTAGGGGTTGTTGACCGCGAATTTGGAGGAGGTGTTTATATAGGCATAGGGAGCTAGGAGACTCCAAATGAGGTGCGGTTTTCGACCCTGCGATCGTGATCGAACGACCAAGAGCATGGAGGGGTTGCTGGGTTTTGGCCACTTTGAAGGGGTGTTGGGCTGCAAGGAAGGGGCTTCTCGGTTACCCGGTTAACGTTGGAGTATCAAACGACCTCAAATGATCCGAAACTTGACAAGCGGTCTACGGTGCTATACCAAGGCAGCTTGGCAAACCTCGGTCCATTCGAGACCTTTAACACCCTTTACGAAAAGAGGCAAAAGGCGCGCGGAGACATAGGAGTGCGGATTGCAAAAGCGGACAGCAGGGAAAATGCTCGGATGCATGAGGCGAACACGTATGCAAAATGAGATGCACATGGCGACATGATATGAAAGCATATGATGACATGGCAAAGTGCAACACGCAAGAAAATGACATGGCAGCGGCAATGGCGAATAAGCGGCGAGGCACAGGCGCATCGAATCCGGGCGTTACAACACTCCTCCACTAACAAGAGATCTCGTCCGAGATCTTAGGACCGAGACGGAAGGGAAAAGGAAGAGGTGAAACAAGAACTCAAAGAAGAAGCAAAGAATCGAGAGCACTCGAGAAGAAGAGAGGAACAACGAGAATGGCGAGAATCGAAGCTCACGGAATCGAGATAGACTCTGAAACCCACTCGTTCTAACCGGAGTGGTTAGAATGAGAAAAAAAGCGAATAAGGCTGAAAAGGATTTAGGCGGAATGTTGACTGAACATGGAGGAATAGAACACGAGCTAGAGAGGATGGAATGACACTTGATGAACTCTTTGGAGAAAGATTTAAATCATGACGATCCACCGTGAAGAACTCGGTAACAAAAGGATGATGAGATAAAATGAAGGGTGAAAGAATAAGATGAGCCTTGCGATGATTTAGATGGAGTTTCCGCCGAAATGGCTAAGAAATTTTGAACTCCGGAAAGAAAAGAAAAAAACACTTGGAACTAGAATTTATTCCTCACGAACAAACTACGAAGGAAGGATTACTCACTCGATGAAATAAGAATAAGATTTATTGTATGCTTATCCTTCATCAAATTAAATTGATGACAAGCAATGGATTTAGCATAATACTTATTCTTCTTGAAAAAGAATTGGGAAGTGACATATCGCAAACTTGAGAAGGTCTTCATGAACCACGGTAGGATTGGAAAGAACGAATGAATAAAAATGATAATCAAGGAAAAAGAATCTGAAGGAACCGCCGTTAGAATTGAAAATGGTGATGAAAGAGAATGAATCACGGGAAGAATTAGAAAGCACGGAGATACTTGAGGAATTAAAATGCAAGAGAACAAAGAGATCGCGAACTGATAGAAGAATACTTGAGCGAAGCACCGGAAGAATATTGGGGCGAGCGAAGGGCACGAATATGGAATAATTGGAAGCGAATTTGAAAAACTTAGGATGGAGAGATATTACGAAAAGATGGCCTCCGGATGATCGAACGAGAAAAGCAACTCCTGAAATACTCGGATGGGTAAGAAAAGAGTCTCGACAAGCGGAATAATTCAAGGATAGCATGAAGCTAGAACCACGAATCTTGGGAGAGCGGACAAGATTTAAGAGAAACTCTACTTGGTCTTCAAATGGCGACGAAACTCCACCAAAATTGTTAAGGCACTCCGAGGAGCAGCGAAGAAGTTGAGCCAACAATGAAATGATTTGAAATTGATCTTGGAAAAGGCATGTGGCTGATCGAATCCATTCTTCGTCACACTTCAAAAGAATTGAGAATAGCTCGGGAAATAGAAGAGTCGGGTAAGATCACAGGAAAAGACACATGGGTTAGGGCCCACTAAAAGAAAACACCGTTGGAAAGGGATGTTGAGCAGATAGATGATGCACGGAAGAACTGAAATATTTGGTGAGGTGACAACCTCGAATTAATTGGAACATCGACAAATCTCTGAGATGACTTGAGCACTCGGAAGGATAAAGCTGGCGAAAGCGAGCGAGCAAAGGGAAATATTTGAGCTGAGGAAAGAATCGATCGACAACGAAAAACTTGAATTGAATCCACGGGGAAGAAAAGAGGTGATGAATGTCAAGCGGGCGAAATCACTGGTTGAAACAATTGAGGAAAGGCGAAGAGGCTCCACGAATGGAATTGATGGTCGGAAGAAACTTCGAACTCCGGGAATAATAGGGTGGGAGGCGGGAAAAACACGAACAAGCTGGAAGAGGCCGCGAATATCTTGAAGAGAAAACACGGTTGAAATCATTGATGAAAGAAAGCAAAGACTCCGCTTGAGTAGGATGGATACTCGATTCACGGACTCCATTACGAGAAGAAAAGGGTGGGCGGGTGGGAAAAAAACAATGAGGATTGAACTTGCAAAGATCAAGGGGTTCGAGTCGACTTGACGAAATGCACGGATAAAGAGCTGAGAACAAATGACGAAAACCAACTGCGTGATCCTAAAGAAAATTTGAAGGGAAGAGGTAGTTCAAAATACCTCGTCAAGATTCCTCACCGAATGACGAAGGGCTGAGGAGTAAAAAGAATTCCTACTCTCGATATAACTAGACTCGAAATCAGTTTTCTTCTAGACTCAACAACGGCCAAACTACGATCGATCAAGGGACTCTAAGGTCGGTCGAGGCTCGATACCAACATCACAGCAATATCGACCCTATCCAAAAGGAACTGAAGGTCCCACCAAGGATAGACCGCATATTGAAGCGCTTTGCAAGGTGGATATCATTACATCAACATTACATAATAGTGGGGATACATACATAAGGCACAAATGCCACAAGAATACATCAACATCATATACAAGATCAACATCCGACTACGGATAAAACATAAGCAGAAACTCAAGCGACATCCACCACTGCTAGCCAGCTGCCGACTGGAACCTATCCCCGATCGAAGAAGAAGCGGAAGAAGAACTCCAATACAAGCAAACATCACTCTCGCGTTATGATCATCACAAACCTGTACCTGCAACTGTTGTGTAGTAATCTGTGAGCCACGAGGACTCAGCAATCCCATTACCATGGGTATCAAGACTAGCAAAGCTTAATGGGAAAGGAAGGGGTGAAGTGGTGAGGTTGCAGCAGCAACTAAGCATATATGGTGGCTAACATACGCAAATGAGGCGAGAAGAGAAACAAAGGCGAGTCGTCAACTAGTAATGATCAAGAAGTGATCCTGAACTCCTACTTCGTCCGGACATAACCCGAAACCGTGTTCTCCTCTCGATCAACCCGAAAAGAGACACTCACGATTACGCTTTACGTTTGGTGTATTTTAGAAGAGTTTGCTTCAAGTTTACTACAACGGATATTAACAAATTCCATCGCCACATAACCCGAACACGGCTCTCGAAAGTTTATACCCTACAGGGTGTCCCAACAGCCCATGATAAGCTCTCGCGATCAACGAAGGATATTCCTTCTCCCGGAAGACCGATCGGTCTAGGAATCCGGCTACAAGACATTTCGACAACAATAAAACAAGACCAGCAAGACCTCCCGTGTCCGACATCCACGATAGTAGCGCAGCGTATCTCGTCTCGACGATTTGGATGAGCACTCATACAACTAGAACCAGCCCTCAAGTTTCCCGGTGGCGCTGCAAGTGGCTCTAGTTTGGACCAACACTTGAACAAGCATTGGCCGGGGGCTAAAATAAAGATGACCCTTGTGATCGCGACTCCCAAGGGAAAAAGGTGATAGGTGAGGCAAATGGTAAGACCAATGTTGGGCCTTCTTTGGAAAAGTCTTATTCAAAGCGAACTGTCAAGGGGTCCCATAAATCACCCGACAGCGATAGGGACGCAAAATCCGGGAACATAATACCGATATAGCCGGAAACTAAAGCGGCAAGAGTGGAACAAAACACCGGGCATAAGGCCGAGCCTTCCACCCTTTACCAAGTATATAGATGCATTAATTAAATAAGATATATTGTGATATCCCAACAAGTAAACATGTTCCAACAAGGAACAACATCTCCATGTTCAACAAGGAACAAACTTCATCTTCACTGCAACTAACAACGCTATAAGAGGGGCTGAGCAAAGCGGTAACATAGCCAAACAACGGTTTGCTAGGAAGGTGCAAAAGGTTAGAGGCTAACATGGCAATTTGGGAGGTTTGAGGAACAAGTGATAGGTAGCGCAGCATAGCGATAGAAACGAAGCAACTAGCATAGCAATGATAGTAGTGAGATCCGAGGTAGCGGTCATCTTGCGAGATCCCGCAAGGAAGAAGAACAAGTCCATGAAGAAGATGAAGCCACGAAGGCGAGCCAAGCGTGAGCGAGCGAATCCTCACGATCATAGCAAGCAGGAACTAACAAGAAGAAGCACACAACAAGGTAAACACACCACACATGAACAAGACATGATGCACAACAAACATGATGCATGACAAATCTAGATGAGGCTACTCATGGCAAGAGATGATGCAAACAAGAGCAACACATCAAAGCAAGTTTAAATGAGGCAGGAACAACATAGAACAATTCGGTAAGTCCTCATATGCAAATTTCGAAATTGGTCCAGATCTGAATAAACCTTATGTTCAAGTTGTTAAACAGCAAGTTAAGATGCACCACGATGATCTACACGAATTCTAGTCAAGTTACATATAAAGTTCATTTAATTGAACTCGGCCTAGAAGATATGAGCAAAACAAGATAAGCATGGCATTGATACAAAATGCATACAAACATCAAGAAAACACCTCAAAACATGGATACAACATGATAATATGAAGCTACATGCAAAATCAAGCAAGTTTCATATAGAGCACACTCAAAAAGAACAGCGGTTCAACACATACACACAATACAAGTTATAGCAACAATCTGTCCAAAACAGCAACTAGGCATATTGCAAGCATCCAAACAATATGCTACAGCACCTGAATATAATAACAAAAGGCATGGGCATGATGTACAGGTAAAGCATGACAAAACATGAACACTGAGCTATCTCCGGACATCACTAGAACATGCTCAAAATGACATGGCAAGATTGCAAATAATAACGAGTTCAGACTTATCGAGGAAATAACATCGAGTTGCAATGTTTAGAGCTATCAAACAACATGCTACAGGAACTTATCATTGCAAACAAAGGCATGACATGAATCTACTAATTGCATAGAACAAAAGTCCCTTACTGACCATGAGCCAAAAGGATCGAGAAAATATGATGGCACCCATGTAAACATGGCAAGTTATATTACAGATTCAAACATGGCAGGAACAACAATAAGTAGGCATGTTGGTGAGCTTGAACCACTCACCACAGAGCAAAACATGGCATGGCAAGGCAACTCACAGTAAGAAGACATGGCATAGAGGCTATACATGGCAAGAACTGTTGGGGAGCGTGGCGAAATTCAAAATTTTCCTCGTGTCACCAAGATCTATCTATGGAGAAACTAGCAGCGAGGAAGGAGGTGCATCTACATACCCTTGTAGATCGTTAAGCGGAAGCGTTCATGAGAACAGGGTTGATGGAGTCGTGCTAAATCGTGATTCAGATCACCGATGATCAAGTGCGAGCAGACGGCACCTCCGCGTTCAACACACGTACAGCCGGTGGCGTCTCACGCCTTGATCCAGCAAGGAGAGAGAGAGAGGTTGAGAAGACTCCATCCAGCAGCAACACTGCGGCATGGTGGTGATGGAGGCGTGGCAATCCCGAGGGCTTCGCCAAGCACCAAGGGAGAGAGGAAGAAGAGATGCAGGGCTGCGCCAGCGAGAGGAGAAGTTCTCATGTGTTATGGGCAGCCCAGGCCTCTATTTATATAGGGAGAGGGAGGTGCCCCTCTGGGGTTCCCACCCTAGGGGCGGCAGCCCTAGATGGGAAACAAGGGGCGGCCAAGAGGGGAGAGAGGGAGGCGCCCCCTAGGGTGGGCCTTAGGGCCCATCTAAGCCTAGGGTTTCCCCTTCTCCCCTTTTTTTCTCTTAGCTGCCTTGGGCCCTTGTGGGGCGCACCAGCCCACTTAGGGGCTGGTCCCTCACCACCTTGGCCCAAGCAAGCCTCGGGGTTGGTGGCCCCACTTGGTGGACCCGGGACCCTCCGGTGGTCCCGTACATCTGAAATACATGAAACTTTTCGGTGACCAAAGCAGGACTTCCCATATATAAATCTTTACCTCGGCTCTGTTGGAAAAGCAGGTGCCTAGAAGGCGCTTAGGGCGCGCCTAGGCGCTAAGCAATGGCCAAGCGCCTCGCTAGGGCATAAATGGATGTCTAAGGCGAGACAGCGGAATGCCTACCCAAGCAAGAAATCATGCCACATACTACATCGATATGCCAAGCGGGTTATATTCCAATGGAAATAGGTGGTAATTAACTTATTTATATGCCCTAAACTAATATCAACACCCATATAATAATCACAAATATACTATGAGTAAAAACCATATTACCGCCTAGGCACTAAGCGAAGGCCAACCGCCTCGCTTCGCCTACCGCTTTTCCAACCTTGACCTCCGGACCATTCCGGAACTCCTCGTGACGTCAGGATCTCATCAGGGACTCGAACAACATTCGGTAACCACATACAAGCTTCCTTTATAACCCTAAGCGTCACCGAACCTTAAGTGTGTAGACCCTACGGGTTGGGAGACATCTGGAACATGACCGAGGCGTTCTCCGGTCAATAACCAATAAGCGGGATCTGGATACCCATGTTGGCTCCCACATGTTCCACGATGATCTCATCGTATGAACCACGATGTCAAGGACTCAATCGATCCGTATACAATTCCCTTTGTCTAGCGGTATTGTACTTGCCGAGATTCGATCGTCGGTATCCCGATACCTTGTTCAATCTCGTTACGGCAGAATCTCTTTACTCGTTCCGTAACACATCATCCGTGATCAACCCCTTGGTCACATTGTGCACATATGATGATGTCCTACCGAGTGGGCCCAGAGATACCTCTCCGTTTACGGGTGACAAATCGAGTCTTGATTAGTGCCAACCCAGCAGACACTTTCGGAGATACCTGTAATGCACCTTTATAGCCACCCGATTCGTTGTGGCGTTTGGTACACCCAAAGCATTCCTACGGTATCCGGAGTTGCACAATCTCATGGTCTAAGGAAAAGATACTTGACATTAGAAAAGCTTTAGCATCTGAACTACGATCTTTGTGCTAGGCTTAGGATTGGGTCTTGTCCATCACATCATTCTCCTAATGATGTGATCCGTTATCAATGACATCCAATGTCCATGGTCAGGAAACCGTAACCATCTATTGATCAACGAGCTAGTCAACTAGAGGCTTACTAGGGACATGGTGTTGTCTATGTATCCACACATGTATTGCTGTTTCCGGTCAATACAATTATAGCATGAATAATAAGCGATTATCATGAACAAGGAAATATAATAATAACTAATTTATTATTGCCTCTAGGGCATATTTCCAACAGTCTCCCACTTGCACTAGAGTCAATAATCTAGTTCACATCGCCATGTGATTAACACGATAGGTCACATCGCCATGTGACCAACATCCAAAGAGTTTACTAGTGTCTTAAACTAGTTCACATCACCATGTGATTAAGTCTCAATGAGTTATGGGGTTTGATCATGTTTTGCTTGTGAGAGAGTTTTAGTCAGCGGTGCGAACCTTTCAGATCCGTGTGTACTCGCAATTCTCTATGTCATATTATGCGCTGCTTTCACGCTCCACTTGGAGTTATTCCAAATGGTTGCTCTACTATATGTATCCGGTTTGCTACTCGAGTCACTCGGATAGGTGTTAAAGCTTGCATCGGCGTAACCCTTTACGAACTCTTTATTACCTCCATAATCGAGAAACATGTCCTTATTTACTCAAGGACAATTTTGACGCTGTCAATGATCCATTCTGGATCATTCTTGTACCTAGTGACTCATGGCAAGGCACACTTCGGTCGGGTACGACATAGCATACTATAGAGCCTAAATCTGAAGCATAGGGGCGACCTTCGTCCTTTCTCTCTCTTCTGCGTGGTCGAGCTTTTAACTCTTAACTTCATACCTTACAACTCGGGAAGAACTCCTTCTTTGGTGATCCATCTTGAACACTTTCAAGATTATGTCAAAGTATGTGCTCATTTGAAAGTACTATTGGCGTTTTGATCTATCCTCGTAGATCTTGATGCTCAATGTTCAAGTAACAATCCAGGTTTTCACTTGAAAACACTTTAACCCTATATGCTTTCTGAGAAAATTCTACATCATTTACGATCATCAATATGTCAACAACATATACTCATCGAAATTCTATAGTGCTCCCACTCACTTCTTTGGAAATACAAGTTTCTCATAAACTTTGTATAAACCCAAAATATTTGATCATCTCATCAAAGCGCACATTCCAACTCCGAGATGCTTACTCCAGTCCTTAGAAGGATCGCTGGAGCGGCATACCTTTAGCATCCTTAGGATCGACAAAACTTTACGATTGTATCACATACAACCTTTCCTTACGAAAACTGGTAAGGAAACTCGTTTTGACATCCATCGCCAGATTTCATAAATGCAGCTTATGCTAACATGATTCCGACGGACTTAAGCATCGCCAAGGATGAGAAAATCTCATCGTAGTCAACTCCTTGAACTTGTGAAAACTCTTACGCCACAAGTCGAGCTTCATAGATGGTGACATTACCGTCACGTCCGTCTTCTTCTTAAAGATCCATTCATCTCAATGGCTTGCGCTCATCGGGCAAGTCCACCAAAGTCCATGCTTTGTTACGATACATGGATCCTATCTCGGATTTCATGGCTTCTAACCATTTGTGAATTTGGGCCCACCATCGCTTCTCCATAGCTCGTAGGTTCATTGTTGTCTAGCAACATGACCTTCAAGACAGGATTCTGTACCACTCGAAGTAGTACGCATCCTTGTCACCCTCGAGATGCTGTAGTGACTTGATCCGAAACTTCATGATCACTATCATAAGCTTCTACTTCAATTGGTGTAGGTGCCACGGAACAACTTCACATGCCTGCTACACACTAGTTGAAGTGATGGTTCAATAACCTCATCAAGTCTCCACCATCCTCCCTCAACTTTTAGAGACGAACTTTTCCTCGAGAAAGGACCCGATTCAAGAAACAATCCCTATTGCCTTCGGATCTGAATTAGGAGGTATACCCAACTGTTTTGGGTGTCCTATGAAGATGCATTTTATCCGCTTTGGGTCGAGCTTATCAACTGAAACTTTTCACATAAGCGTCGCAACCCCAAACTTTTAAGAAACGACAACTTAGGTTTCTCCAAACCATAGCTCAAACAGTCGTCTCAGCGGAATTACATGGTGCCCTATTAAAGTGAGTGCGGTTGTCTCTAATGCCTAAACCATGAGCGATAGTGGTAATTCGATAAGAGACATCATGGTACGCACCATATCTAATAGGGTGCAACTATGATGTTCGGACACACTATCACACTATGGTGTTCGGCGGTATTAATTGTGAAACAATTTGCACAATGTCTTAATTGTGTGCCAAAACTCGTAACTCAGATTTTCATCTCTATGATCATATCATAGATATTCTATCCTCTTGTCACGAAGATCTTAAACTTCACTCTGAAATTACTTGAACCATTCAATAATTCAGACTTGTGTTTCATCAAGTAAATATACTCAACATCTACTCGAATCATCATGAAGTAAGAACATAACGATATTCCTTGCATGCCTCGGCACTCATTGGACTGCACACATCAAAATGTGTTACTTCCAACAAGTTGCTATCTTGTTCCATCTTCTTTGAAACCGAGGCATTTCGGTCATCTTGTCCATGTGGTATGATTTGCATATCTCAAGTGATTCAAAATCTAGTGAGTCTAAGCGATCCATCTGCATGGAGTTTCTTCATGCGTATGCACCAATAGACATGGTTTGCATGTCTCAAACTTTTCAAAAAGCAGGTGAGTCAAAGATCCATCAACATGGAGCTTCTTCATGCGTTTACCAATATGACTTACATGGCGATTGCCACAAGTAAGTGGTACTATCATTACTATCTTATACATTTGGCATGAAAATGTGTATCACTCGATCGAGATTCAATAAACCAATTTTTAGGTGCAAGACCATCGAAGGTATTATTCAAATAAAGAGTAACCATTATTCTCCTTAAATGAATAACCGTATTGCGATAGACATAATCCAATCATGTCTATGCTCAGCATAAACACCAAATGATAATTATTCTGGTTTAATACTAATCTTGATGGTAGAGGGAGGCGTCGATGTTTGATCATATCAACCTTGGAAACAATTCCAACACATATCGTCGACTCACCTTTAGCTAGTCTCCTTTTATTCCGTAGCTTTTATTTGAGTTACTAACATTTAGCAACCGAACGGTATCTAATACCCTGGTGCTACTAGGAGTACCGATAAAGTACACATTAACATAATGTATATCAAATATACTTCTATCGACCTTGCCTTTCTTATCTACCAAGTATCTAGGGTAATTCTGCTCGGTTGGCTGTTCCCTTATCTAGAAACACTTAGTCTCGGGTTTGGGTTAAACCTCGGGTTTCTTCACTTTGGAGCGACAGCCTGATTTGCCATTCGTGAAGTATCCCTTATTGCCCTTGCCCTTCTTGAAACTAGTGGTTTCACCAACCATCAACAATTGATGCTCCTTCTTGATTTCTACTTTCGCGATGTCAAACAACGCAAATACCTCAGGATCATCATATCTATCCTGATATGTTATAGTTCATCACGAAGCTCTAGCAGCTTGGTGGCAATGACTTTGGAGAAATATCACTATCTCATCGGGAAGATTAACTCCCTCGATTCAAGTGATCATTGCACTCGAGACAATCGAGCATAAACTCAACGATTGAGCTTTTCTCTCTTAGTTTGCAGGCTAAGAAAATGCGTCGGAGGTCTCATACCTCTTGGCGTGAGCACGAGCCTGAAATCCCAATTTCAGCCCTCGAAACATCTTATATGTTCATGACGTTTGAAAACGTCTTTGGTGCCTCAACTCTAAACCGTTTAAGCGAACTATCACGTAGTTATCAAAAGCGTGTATGTCCGATGTTAGCAACATCCACAAGCGGCGTTTGGGGTTCAGACTGTGGCGGTGCATTAAGGACATAAGCTTTCTCTTGTCGCATAATCGCTACTTTCAACTTTCAACTATATTTTCTCTAGGAACATATCTAAATAATGGAACTAAAGCGCGAGCTTCGACATAATTTGCAAAGGTCTTTTGACTATGTTCGGGATAATTAAGTTCATCTTATGAACTCCCACTCGAATAGACATCCCTCTGGTCATCTAAGTGATTACATGATCCGAATCAACTAGGCGTGTCCGATCAACACGTGAGGCGGACTAGTCATCATCGATGAACATCTTCATGTTGATCGTATCTACTATCGACTCATGCTCGACCTTTCGGTCTCCGTGTTCGAGGCCATGTCTTTACATGCTAGGCTCGTCAAGTTAACCCTAAGTGTATTGCGTGTGTAAATCTTTCTTACACCCGTTGTATGTGAGCGTAAGAATCCATCACACCGATCAACACGTGGTGCTTAGAAGCGACGAACTGTAGCAGCGGTGCCGCGATTAGGGAGAACACTTCTTGAAATTTGTGTGAGGATCATCTTATTTACTACCGTCGTTCTAAGTAAACAAGATGCATAAACATAATAAACATCACATGCAATTATATAGTGACATGATATGGCCAATATCATTTTGCTCCTTTTGATCTCCATCTTCGGGGCTCCATGATCATCATCGTCACCGGCATGACACCATGATCTCCATCATCATGATCTCCATCATCGTGTCTTCATGAAGTTGTCTAGCCAACTATTACTTCTACTACTATGGCTGCGGTTAGCAATAAAGTAAAGTAATTACATGGCGTTGTTTAATGACATGAGTCATACAATAAATAAAGACAACTCCTATGGCTCCTGCGGTTGTCATAATCATCGACATGCAAGTCGTGAATCCTATTACAAGAACATGATCAATCTCATACATCACATATCATTCATCACATTCTTCTTGGCCATATCACATCACATAGCATACCACCAAAAAACAAGTTAGGCGTCCTCTAATTGTTGTTTGCATGTTTCACGTGGCTGCTATGGGTTTCTAGCAAAACGTTTCTTACCTCATAAAACCACAGCGTGATATGCCAATTGCTATTTACCCTTCATAAGGACCCTTTTCATCGAATCCGTTCCGACTAAAGTGGGAGGCGGCACCCGCTAGCCACCTTATGCACCAAGTGCATGTCGATCGGTGGAACACATCTCACGTGAAATGCGTGTAAGGTCGGTTCGGACGCTTCATCCCACAATACCGTCGAAACAAGATTGGACTAATAGCGGTAAGCATATTGAACAACATCAGCGCCCACAACTACTTTGTGTTCTACTCGTGCAAAGAATCTCGCAATAGACCTAGCTCATGATGCCCTTTGTTGGGGAGCGTGGCGAAATTCAAAATTTTCCTCGTGTCACCAAGATCTATCTATGGAGAAACTAGCAACGAGGAAGGAGAGTGCATCTACATACCCTTGTAGATCGTTAAGCGAGCGTTCATGAGAACGGGGTTGATGGAGTCGTACTCGTCGTGATTCAAATCACCGATGATCAAGTGCGAGCAGACGGCACCTCCGCGTTCAACACACGTACAGCCGGGTGGCGTCTCCCGCCTTGATCCAGCAAGGAGAGAGGAGAGGTTGAGAAGACTCCATCCAGCAGCAGCACAGCGGCATGGTGGTGATGGAGGCGTGGCAATCCAGAGGCCGCCAACACCAAGGGAGAGGAAGAAGAGATGCGAGGCTGCGCCAGCGAGAGAGAAGTTCTCATGTGTTATGGGCAGCCCAGGCCTCTATTTATATAGGGAGAGGGAGGAGGTGCGCCCCTCTGGGGTTCCCACCCTAGAGGCGGCAGCCCTAGATGGGAAACAAGGGGCGGCCAAGAGGGGAGAGGGAGGCGCCCCTAGGGTGGGCCTTAGGGCCCATCTAAGCCTAGGGTTTCCCTTCTCCCTTTTTCTCTTAGCTGCCCTTGGGCCCTTGTGGGGCGCACCAGCCCACTTAGGGGCTGGTCCCTCCCACACTTGGCCCAAGCAAGCCTCGGGGTTGGTGGCCCCACTTGGTGGACCCGGGACCCTCCGGTGGTCCAGTACATCTGAAATGCTTGAAACTTTTCGGTGACCAAAGCAGGACTTCCCATATATAAATCTTTACCTCCGGACCATTCCGGAACTCCTCGTGACGTCAGGGATCTCATCCGGTACTCGAACAACATTCGGTAACCACATACAAGCTTCCTTTATAACCCTAGCGTCACGAACCTTAAGTGTGTAGACCCTACGGGTTGGAGACATCTGAGACATGACCAAGGCGTTCTCGGTCAATAACCAACAGCGGGATCTGGATACCCATGTTGGCTCCCACATGTTCCACGATGATCTCATCGTATGAACCCGCGATGTCAAGGACTCAATCGATCCGTATACAATTCCCTTTGTCTAGCGGTATTGTACTTGCCGAGATTCGATCGTCGGTATCCGATACCTTGTTCAATCTCGTTACGGCAAGTCTCTTTACTCGTTCCGTAACACATCATCCGTGATCAACCCCTTGGTCACATTGTGCACATATGATGATGTCCTACGAGTGGGCCAGAGATACCTCTCCGTTTACGGAGTGACAAATCCATCTTGATTCGTACCAACCCAGGACACTTTCGGAGATACCTGTAATGCACCTTTATAGCCACCCGATTCGTTGTGGCGTTTGGTACACCAAAGCATTCCTACGGTATCCGGAGTTGCACAATCTCATGGTCTAAGGAAAAGATACTTGACATTAGAAAAGCTTTAGCATCTGAACTACGATCTTTGTGCTAGGCTTAGGATTGGGTCTTGTCCATCACATCATTCTCCTAATGATGTGATCCGTTATCAATGACATCCAATGTCCATGGTGGGAAACCGTAACCATCTATTGATCAACGAGCTAGTCAACTAGAGGCTTACTAGGGACATGGTGTTGTCTATGTATCCACACATGTATTCTTTGTTTCGGTCAATACAATTATAGCATGAATAATAAGCGATTATCATGATCAAGGAAATATAATAATAACTAATTTATTATTGCCTCTAGGGCATATTTCCAACAAGAACAACATCATAGCATACGGATCAACTACAACAACCTTGGCAAAATTGAATAACATGTAAACAACCTGCGAGAAACATTTTATAGCAAAAGTAGAGCTCGATTGACTCAAGCTATGGCCCTCCATAATTTCAAAAAAGGGCATGGATGGATATAGAATAACCATATGTTCAAAATATCCTTACTAAAGTATCTCAAAATATGCATGGATCTCACTGTAGCATCAAGTTAACATGGCATAAAAATATCAGCAAAACAGGGGCTGAAATCAGCAACATCATGAAGCCTAGTTTGCATACTTGTGCTAGTCACCACAGAGATCACAAAAATACATGGCATACACCCCTTTAAAGATGGCATGGCATATTACAAAACACATGTAGGACTAGAGTTCATAGGATGCACACATCAATCATGGCAAAAATGACAAAAGTGCATGTTCTGATAAGAATCTGAAACTAACATCACATAGCCCTCTTCTAATAGCATTTAGGGCATCCATATGAGCTCAAATGTAAATGATGCAATGAGATGAAATGATCTACTCAGCGAGACGAAGATTTTGACATATTACACGCACGAAATGGAGCAATATGCAGAGAGTTATGGCACGATGAAAATGGCATGAAAATGTCATAAATCTGGGACTTGAGGATTTTGAGGTCAACCTCGGTTAGGATCGAGATCTGGCGGCCTTGTGACAAGAGATCGCTGGGGTAGGGAGGAGGTGGCGGAGGCAGGCGTGAGGCGTCGGATCCAGGGCAGCGGGGCCCGCGAGCCGAGCCGGCTGAGGCAATGGCAGCGCTGGCCCGCGAGGGCCGCGCGCGGGCGGCGAGGGCGGGCGGCCAGGCGGCCGCCTCGGCAGGAAGACGGCCGGTCGACGGCGGCGATGCCGACGGCAATGGCCGTCGCGCCAGGCGAAGGGAGCAATGGCGGATGTGGCCGCCAGAAAGCGGCGCAGGCGCGCCAGCGCCCGGTGCGGCGACGGGCTGAGGGGCCTTGTGAACTCTGGGAACCGGCCGTGTGGTGACCACGTGGCGTGCGATAGGCCGAAGAAGCGGCGGCGAGCGTGTCCGCGCCAGTGACGCGTCCGGCATGGCGCAGAGGAAAAAACTAGGGTTAGAAGTTGTGCGAATTTGGAGGAGGTGTTTATATAGGCATAGGGAGCTAGGAGACTCCAAATGAGGTGCGGTTTTTCCACCTACGATCGTGATCGAGCGACCGAGAGCATGGAGGGAGTTGCTGGGTTTTGAGCCACTTTGATGGGGTGTTGGGCTGCAAGGAGAAGGGGCTTCTCTGGTTACCGGTTAACGTTGGAGTATCAACGACCTCAAATGATCGAAACTTGACAAGCGGTCTACGGTGCTATACCAAGGCCGCTTGGCAAACCTCGATCCATTCGAGACCGTTTAACACCCTTTACGAAAAGAGGCAAAAGAAGCGGCGGGAGACATAGGAGTGTCGGATTGCAAAAGCGGACAGCGGGTAAAATGCTCGGATGCATGAGAGGCGAACACGTATGCAAAATGAGATGCACATGGCGACATGATATGAAACACATATGATGACATGGCAAAGTGCAACACATAAACAAATGACATAGCAGCGAATGGCGAATAAGCTGGCAGGCACTGGCGCGCCGAATCCGAGGCGTTACATAATGGTACTTTCAAATGAGCACATACCTTGACATGATCTTGAAGGTGTTCAAGATGGATCAGTCAAAGAAGGAGTTCTTGCTTGAGTTGTAAGGTATGAAGTTAAGACTTAAAGCTCGACCACGGCAGAATAGAGAGAAAGGGCGAAGGTCGTCCCCTATGTAGGCGTAGGCTCCATAGTATGCTATCTTTGTGTACCACTTTTGATGTGTGCCTTGCCACATGTCGGCAAGGGGTACAAGAATGATCTAGGGATGGATCATTGGACAGCGGTCAAAATTGTCCTTGGAGTAAATAAGGACATGTTTCTCGATTATGGAGGTGATAAAAGTTAGGCGTAAAGGCTTACGTCGATGCAAGCTTTAACACCTATCGAATGACTACGAGTAGCGAACGAGATACATATAGTGGAGCAACCATTTGGAATAGCTCCAAGTGGAGTGTGGAAGCAGCATTTACAATATGACCTAGAGATTTGCGAAGTACATACGGATCTGAATGTTGCGAACCGGTTGACTAAAACCTCTCTCACAAGCAAAACATGATCAAACCCGAACTCCTTTGAGTCTTAATCACATGATGATGTGAACTAGTTTAGTGACACTAGTAAACTCTTTGGATGTTGGTCACATGGCGATGTGACTGTGAGTGTTAATCACATGGCATTGTGAACTAGATTATTGACTCTAGTGCAAGTGGGAGACTATTGGAAATATGCCCTAGAGGAAATAATAAATTAGTTATTATTATATTTCCTTGTTCATGATAATCGTTTATTATCCATGCTATAATTTTATTGATAGGAAACTCAGATACATGTGTGGATACATAGACAACACCATGTCCCTAGTAAGCCTCTAGTTGACTAGCTTGGTTGATCAATAGATGGTTATGGTTTCGACCATGGACATTGGATGTAGTTGATAAGGGATCACATCATTAGGAGAATGATGTGATGGGCGAGACAATCCTAAGCCTAGCACAAAGATCGTGTAGTTAGTATGCTATAGCTTTTCTAATGTCAAGTATCATTTCCTTAGACCATGAGGTTGTGCAACTCCGGATACCGTAGGAATGCTTTGGGTGTACCAAGCGTCACAACATAAGCTGGGTGGCTATAAAGGTGCACTCGGGTATCTCCGAAAGTGTACATTGAGTTGGCACGAATCGAGGCCAGGATTTGTCACTCCGTGTGATGGAGAGGTATCTCTGGGCCCTTTCGGTAGGACATCATCATAATGTGCGATGTGACCAAGGGGTTAGTCACGGGATGATGTGTTCGGAGCGAGTAAAGAGACTTGCGTGCGGATTGAACAAGGTATCGGGATACAAGCGATCGAATCTCGGGCAAGTACTATACCGCTAGACAAAGGGAATTGAATCTGGGATTGATTGAATCCTCGACATCGTGGTTCATCCGATGAGATCATCATGGAACATGTAGGAGCCAACATGGGTATCCAGATCCTATGTTGGTTATTGGCGGAGAGTTGTCTCGGTCATGTCTACATGTCTCCCGAACCGTGGGGTCTACACATAAGGTTCGATGACACTAGCGTTATAGGGAATAGATATCGTGGTTGCGAATGTTGTTGAGTCCGGATGAGATCCGGGACGTCACGAGGAGTTCGGAATGGTCCGGAGGTAAAGATTTATACATGGGAAGTCCTATTTTGGTCACGGGAAAAGTTTGGTGCTATCGATAACGTCTGGGACCACCAGGAGGTCGAGGTCCACCATGTGGGACCACCGGCCCAGAGAGGCTGCATGGGCCAAGTGTGGGAGGGACCAGCCCGGGTGGGCTGGTCGCCCCACCAGGGCCCAAAGGCGCCTGGGCTTTGGGGCGCCTCCACCTTGCTTGGGGGCAAGTTTCCCCTCTCCCCCTTGGCCGCACCTAGATGGGTTTGGGGCTGCTGCCACCCCTAGGGAGGAACCCTAGATGGGGCGCAGCCCCTCCCTTCCCTATATACTTGAGGTATTGGGGCTGCAAACACATGAGTTAATCCTCTCCTGGCGCAGCCCTACCTCTCTCCTCCTCCTCTCCCGAGGTGCTTGGCGAAGCCTGCCAGGATGCCACGCTCCTCCACCACCACCCTGCTGTTGTCTTTGCTGCTGGATGGAGTCTTCCCCAACCTCTCTCTCTCTCTTGCGGATCAAGGCATGGGAGACATCACGGGCTGCATGTGTGTTGAGCGCGGAGGTGTCGTCCGTTCGGCACTAGGATCATCGGTGACTTGGATCACGGCGAATCGACTCCATCAACCCCGTTCATGAGCGCTTCCGCTTAGCGATCTACAAGGGTATGTAGATGCACTCCCTTTCCCTCATTGCTAGATTACTCCATAGATTGATCTTGGTGATGCGTAGAAAATTTTGAATTTCTTTCGTTCCCCAACAATGTGGGCGGCGTATTTCAGTGGCGCCACAGTGTCGGCGATACGGAAATGGGGTACCCAGATTTGCCTGCGCGTACGGTATGGCTCCGTCGGCGGACTGATGCGACCCAGCTTTGACATCGACAACTCAAGATCCTCACGAGGGCCAAGCCCCGCGAGTGGATGACACCAAGACCTCCGAAGGGCAGCCTCCTCAAGCGGCTCACGAGGTGGAGATTTCTATGCAAGACTCACCTCGTGAGGTTTGGGTGGCGTGAGCCATGACGGCCAAGGCCGGTGGTTGCCAGCAGCGCGATGTCTGATTTCCTCTTTGGTGCTAAGGAGGCAAGCCGGCGTGGAGTCGAGGAATCAACCAAAGGTTTCCATTCCGATACTGCGATACCAAGACCGCTAGAGGCGGCGGAGAGAGTCATCACCAAGCCCTGCAGGCGTCACGAGCAGGGGCTTTTGCGGCGAAGACCACTTTCATCGAGGATAAGATGTACCAATTGTCTCCCTTCAAATTTGGCCATTGTGGGAATCCTTCCGCCTCCATTTGGGAAGAGGACCAAGGCCACTATAAATAGGACCTAGCCACCACTTGTAGCAAAGGGGCAGACGGACGAACACAAGGAGATACAAAGGGATCGGATGAATCCATTCCACCCTCACCATCTCCTCGAGCTCAAGAACACACCTCCTGAGGTTGTTCTCCACTGTACTAGTCCATCCTTAGCCCTTCGAGGCCAATCCAACACAAAGCAGGAGTAGGGTTTTACACCACAAGGTGGCCCGAACCTGGGTAAAGTGTCGTGTCCCCTTTCCTTCAAGTTAAATCGAGCTAGGCTGTGAGATTGGCGAGTAGGCGGTGGGGAGGTTGAGTTCTTCACATGCACCCGAGTTCAAACCTTTCAAGGGTTCATGAGAACCAAAATCAACATTGGGCGCACCGGGTAGGGTGCGTTAGAGCCCTCTTCTACCGGTCGATCCGCGCCACCCGCAATCCCATGGCCGGCGCTCCGGGGGCTCACGTTGAGCATCTTGGGTCGTTCGGCCCCTGCTGTGACGACCGACCAAGAGGATCTCCACTCCGCTACTCGCGACCACGCGCCACCGGTGCCATTGGTCGTGGGCATCGCGAGCCATCGCCGGCGCCCTCGCGCCACGCCGCAACCGCTGCCGGCCGACGGTCTTCAAGTTATGCCATGACAGCGGCACCACACACGCGCGGGAGCGAGCAAACATGTGGGCGCGCTCGCCGTAACAGGAGGCTATTGCGATGCGAGGTTAGCGGAAGCGGCGCGATGCCCTGCTGGAATGGGTCGCCCGAGCTGCTGGGCGCCACATGCAAGGCGTGGCGGCGATGCGCATCGTGCCTCGTCTGGCTGTGGCGAGCGCATCTTTCGCCCTCGTTCGCCCGGAGCTCTTGGGGGCCCTCGGTCCCAGCCCGGCCCGCGGTGCCGCCCGTCCTACCCAGATCGTGCCGCCTCAGGGCGAGGCAGACCCGGGCGACCTTCCCTGGGGCCATGCTGGGGCGCCAGCCCACGGCCGTTAGGACCTAGCGTCGGGCTGAAGGCGGCAGCAGCGGAGCACCAGGCGATGACTCGGGTGCGGTCAGCGGAGCATATGTACCAACCACAATGGACACTGCAATACGTCGGGGAAGGCCCGATCGGTTCCCTCACGGGCTAGGTTTTGGGGCGCATGAAGGCTGAGGCTCTCCGCGAGCCGCCTCGAGCTTCACCAACACCTTCAACGACAACAGTCATTGGGTACAACCGATGCCTCGAGAACACGATTACACTAGCCATGGACCTGAGTAAACCAAGCCACGCCCGCCGCTAAGGCCAGGTGATGGCCCGCCGAGTAACGAGAGAGCCCTAGGGGTGGCGTGGGGGAGCACAGGGCGGGGCCTCCCAGCGCCGCATGGAGCAAGGCGCAGCAGAGTAGGCCCTCTGCCGAGGAAAGCGCCAGCCGCCCCTTCCCCGGCGGAGGGCCCTCACGGTCGCCGAGGGTGCCTTCGTCCCCTTGCCCCTTGGTCTTGTCACGGCTTCGGGCGCCCCAATGGTGGTCGGGGTGGTGCGAAGCGGGGCTGAAGGAAATATGCCCTAGAGGCAATAATAAAGTTATTATTTATTTCCTTATATAATGATAAATTTTATTATTCATGCTAGAATTGTATTAACAGGAAACATAATACATGTGTGAATACATAGACAAGCAGTGTCACTAGTATGCCTCTACTTGACTAGCTCGTTAATCAAAGATGGTTATGTTTCCTAACCATAGACATGAGTTGTCATTTGATTAACGGGATCACATCATTAGGAGAATGATCGATTGACATGACCCATTCCGTTAGCCTAGCACTTGATCGTTTAGTATGTTGCTATTGCTTTCTTCATGACTTATACATGTTCTGTAACTATGAGATTATGCAACTCCGTTTACGGAGGAACACTTTGGTACTACCAAGCGTCACTGGCGTAACTGGGTGATTATAAAGGAGTACTACAGGTGTCTCCAAAGGTACTTGTTGGGTTGGCGTATTTGAGATTAGGTTTTGTCCTCCGATTGTGGGAGAGGTATCTCTGGGCCTTCTCGGTAATACACATCACATAAGCCTTGCAAGCATTACAACTAATGAGTTAGTTGTGAGATGATGTATTACGGAGCGAGTAAAGAGACTTACTAGTAGCGAGATTGAACTAGGTATTGGATACCGACGATCGAATCACGGGTAAGTAACATACTGATGACAAAAGGTACAGCGTTATGTAGTTATGCGGTTTGATCGATAAAGATCTTAAGTAGAATATGTAGGAACCAATATGGGCATCCAGGTTCCGCTATTGGTTATTGACGAGAATAGTTCTAGGTCATGTCTACATAGTTCTCGAACCCGTAGGGTCCCACGCAACAAGGTTTCAATAGCGGTTATATTATGAGTTTGCATGTTTTGATGTACGAAGGAGTTAGTCCGGATGAGATCGGGGACATGGCGAGGAGTCTCGAAATGGTCGAGGCGTAAAGATTCATATATTGGATGATATGTTTAGGCCAAGGGTTAAGCCCATGAGGCTTTAGGTCGGTGCAAAAAGGAGTTTCTGCGGAGGCCGAGGCCAAACGCCGGAGACCTGGCGTGCGGCCTGGGCGAACGCCGAGGCCCATGGCGTCTGAGCCGGGCGCCAAGGATTGTGGCGTTTGGTCACAGGTCCGAGTGGGACTCTTGCCTTTCGGGCAAAACCGACTTTGAGGAGGTTTTGCTCAAGTTTCGACCGGGGCTCAACATATAAATAGAGGCGGGGCTAGCACCAAAGACACAACAATTGATCCCTTGGATCTCTTAGCGTGTCACGGTGCCCCTTCCACCATATTCCACCTCGGTCATATCGTCGCGAGTTTAGGTGAAGCCTGCGCGGTAGAGCATCATCATCGTCCTGCGCCGTCGTCTTGTGGAACTCATCCACGACACTTTCTTTGGATCGGTCCGGGGATCGTCATCGAGCTGAGCGTGTCTTGAACTCGGAGGTGCGTCGTTCGGTGCTTGGATCGGTCGGATCGTGAAGGCGTCGACTACATCAACTGCGTTGTTATAGCGCTTCGCTTTCGGTCTCACAGTGCGTGGGCGGACACTCTCCCCTCTCGTTGCTATGCCATCACCATGGTCTTGCGTGTGCGTAGAAATTTTGAAATTACTCGTTCCCCAGCAGAGCCCTCGACAGGCGACATGAAGCAAGGCCCGTGCCTATGAAGGTCTCCGCTGGTGACACTCTCACGTAATAATGAGTGGGGCTGTACCGCCCGAAGTCTCGAAGAGCCGCCCTCGGGCCTCGAGGGCTGCGCCCATCAAGTGGAAGCACCATGCTCTGCGCGGCGTCGACGCTCGTCCCCAATGACTATGCCCACCCGGTGGAAGCACTTAGCTCCACGCTGGTGAGAAGACCAAAAAGACTAGCTAGGCGTCGGACGCGGCTGTTTGCTTTGCCCTTTTACGTAACCCGGTTCTTAGTCTTCTTGGAATGAATTTAAAGTTTAGTGTGCTTATCAAAAGAAAAATGGAAATTTTTCTTGACTCATGATGGTCTTGCTTTAAACCCGTGTTTAAGAAGCGAGGCTCGCGCTGCTGCCCCCGCGGCGCCTGCGGCGGGGGATGGTGTGTGCCTGCGCATTGAGCATATTTGGGCCATCCACGAAGATGTCAAGGCCCCTCACAGGGGTCGGGAATCCCAGCCACCATCGCGCGTACCTTGCAGTAACACGCAATCGGCTCCTCATGAGGCCACAGCCAGGCAGGTCGTGAGCTCCTCGAGAGGCTTAAAACCTCGTGAGCATGCGGAGGGTGTCAGCGTTCTGGGAACGAGGGTACCCAGACTTCCCTGCCTGCGGCCCACGATGTGGCTCCATCGACGGCCCGGTATGGCCCATCTTCGACATCGGCAACTCAAGATCCTCGCGAGGGGCCAAGCCTCGCAAGGCGGACGACACCAAGACCTCCGAAGGGAGCAGCCTCGTCAGGCTGGCTCCCGAGGAGCGGAGATTTCTATGCAAGGCTCACCTCGCGAGGTTCGGGTGATGTGAGCCATGACAACCAAGGCCAGGCGGGCGCCAGCGGGCACAGTGTGCCAGTTTCCTCTTTGGTGCCAAGGAGGCAAGCACAGGCACGGAGTCCCGAGGAATCAGCCAAAGGTTTGCATTACTGAGCAACAAGACCAAGACCACCAGGACGGCAGGACGGAGGTCATCACCGAGCCCACCACGGCATCACGACCAGAAGCTTTTGCAGGTGAAGACCACTTTCTCGGGATAAGATGTACTAGCTTTATCCCTTCAAATTTGGTTGTTGTGGGATCCCTTCCCGCCTTCATTTGGGAAGAGGATCAATGCCACTATAAATAGGACCTAGCCACCACCATAGGGGGGATCGAACCCATTCCACCCTGACCAGCTCGCTCGAGCTCAAGAACACATCTCCTGAGGTTGTTCTCCACTGTACTAGTTCATCCTCAGCCCTTCGAGGCCAATCCACCACAAAGCAGGAGTAGGGTTTTAAACCGCAAGGTGGCCTGAACCTGGGTAAACTACCGTGTCCCCTTTCCTTCGAGTTTGTTGCGCTAGGCTGAGAGATTGGCGAGTAGGCAGACTAGGGAGGTTGAGTTCTTCACACGCACCCCAGAGTTCAAACCTCTCAAGGGTTTGCGGAACCTGATATCCAACATTTGTGCGCCAGGTCGGGGTGTGTCGAAGATCCGCCGCCCCGTTAGCTGCGCTTCACTGTCAGCTCTCATGGCAGACGCTCCTCCGCCGACCGGATCGACGCGCACCTTCAGAGAAGTCATGGGCCTCCGGGCTTTCACCCCCACCCCGCGGCAGGTGCAGTGGCCACCCAAGTTCAGGACGAAGTTGACTCCCCGCTACGACGGTGCGGTAGATCCGGCAGGCTTCCTCCAAGCATACGAGGAGGTAGTTTGTTGGGCGGCCTGCAGCGGCGACAAGGTCATGGCCAACTGGCTCCCCATGGCCCTTGTGGGCGTGCCATGCACCTGGCTGCTCAGCTTGCCAGGGTCTTCTGTGGCCTCCTGGGAGGAGCTGCGTGGCCTCTTCATCACGCGCTTCTCGGCGCCGGCGGCCCACGCCGTCGCAGCCCTCCTCGGTGGCTCGCAGGCGCCGCCCTTGGACCGCCACGTCAAGCAATTCTTCCGCCAAGTGGGTGCCACCCATGTGCAGTAGGGGGCTCCCCCGGGCTGGGCGGCGCCCAAGGCCAACCTCACCTTCGACTCAAGGGATCACCCTGATACCACTGCGGGCGCAGGAGTGCTCCCGTTGCTCTACAATGTGGCGGTCACCAAGACCCTCATCGATGGTGGAGCCGGCCTCAATGTGCTCTATGTGGAGGCGTTTGGCTTGCTTCATGTGCCCCATGCCCGACTCCGCCCCACCAAACCTTTCTCTGGAGTCGTCGACGGCTCCGCCTGTCCCCTGGGGTAGAACCGCCTCCCCATCACCTTCGGCACCCGCGACAACTACTGCACCGAGCTTATCGACCTTGACATCGCCCGAATTGGCCTCCGTCCAACTCCATTCTCGGGAACCCGGCCTTGGCCATGTTTATGGAGGCAACTCATCCAGCCTACAACCTCATGAAGATGCCGGGAAGCAGCGACATCCTCACGGTGGCAGGGGACACCAAGGACGTGTTGTTGGTCCTCAAGCTTGCCTTCAGGTCCGCGGCGGTTGCACAACCGAGTGAAGGAGCCCCTAAGGCCCCGGGGGCCGCGCCAGTAAAGAAGAAATAGTTGTTCTCCCAGGATCGTGCTGAGACGAAGCAAATACTGGTTGATGAAGACGGAGTGTCGGGCGCCACCTTCACCATTAGTGCCGGCCTCCCTCCAGATCAAGAAAAGGCGTTGGTCAGCTTCTTGCGAGCCAACAAAGAGGTGTTTGCGTGGGAGCCCAAGGACCTAGTTGGGATCCCGAGGGGTATAGTCGAGCATCACCTAAGGGTGTGCCCTAACATGCGCCCAGTGATGCAGAAGGCACGATGGCAGTCCACAGAGAAGCAAACGTTCAACATGCAGGAAACTTGCAAGCTGTAGGATGCTGGTGTCATTCAGGAGGTGCGGAACCCAGAGTGGCTGGCGAACCCAGTTATTGTCCCCATGAAGGGTGGGAAGAAGCGCATGTGCGTCGATTTCACCAACCTCAACAAGGCATGCCCTCAAGACCCCTTCCCGCTCCCGTGCATCGACCAAATCATCGACTCTACCGCCGAGTGTGATCTGCTGTGTTTTTTGGACACCTTCTCGGGCTATCACCAAATCAAGATGGCTGTGGAAGATGTGGAGAAGATGGCTTTCTGAACCCCATGCGGATTGTACTGCTACACCTGTATGTAGTTCGGGCTGCATAATGCTGGAGCAACCTTTCAGCGGCTAATGCACATCGCTCTAGGCCAACAGCTTGGGTGGAACGCTGAGGCCTACGTCGATGACATAGTGGTGAAGTCTCGGGAGGCAAGGACCCTCATCGGGGACCTGGAAGAAACATTTGCCAGCCTGTGCAAAGTGAACCTACGGCTCAACCCAGAGAAGTGTGTGTTCGGCGTCCCCTCCAGCAAGCTGCTGGGTTTCCTGGTGTCGCACAGGGGGATCGAAGCCAACCCGGAGAAAGTCAAGTCCATAGAAAATATGAGCCCGCCACAAACCCTCAAGGAGATGCAGAAGCTGGCAGGCTGTGTGACCTCGCCGGGGTGCTTCATTTCCAAGTTGGGGGAGTGCCCCCTCCCGTTGTTCAAGCTGATGAAAAGGAAGGGGCAGTTCGAGTGGACCCCTGAAGCTGATGCGACTTTCCAAGATCTCAAGAGATACTTGACCAGCCCACCAGTGATGGTGGCACCGCGTCCCCTTGAGCCCCTGGTGCTCTACCTGGCCGCCATGCCTCAATCCGCCGGTGCGGCACTGGTGGCGCTAAGGGAAGAGCACCAGACCAAGGGCCCACAGTGAGGCGCCTCATCATCAAGCGGGGCACTGTAGTCCCAGGATGGTGCTCCTGAGGCCTCAGCCGCCCCACCGGTCAACATTGCTCCTAAGGCCCCGGCTGACCTCCCAAGTAGTGGGGCTCCTGGGGATGGAGCTCATGAGGCCGCGGCTGGTGCGACGAACGGCCAGGCCCCTGAAGGCTAGCATACCCAAGGGATACAATACCTCACCAACGCCTCCTCCCTCATTAAGAACCCGGTCAACTTCGTCAACATGGTGCTACGGGAGGCGCAGGCGCGCTATCCCATGCCGCAAAAGCTCTTGCTCGCGCTCCTCGTTGCCTCTCGGAAGCTGCACCATTACTTCTAGGGACACCCCATCAAGGTCATCTCAGCCTATCCACTAGAGAGGGTGCTTCGGAGCCCTAACGCAGCCGGAAGGGGCGCAGAGTGGAACATTGAGCTGCAGGCGTTCCAGCTGGAGTTCAGCAGCACCAGGGTCAATAAGGGCGTGACCCTCGCAGATTTCATGGCAGAATGGACCGATGTCCCTGGCCGTGAAGTATGCGAGGACCGTTCCCTCCTGCCCGGAGATGAGGCGCCTGATGGATGGATCATGTACTTTGATGGCGTGTTCGCGCGCCAGGGCACGGGGGATGGAGCAGTGCTCATTTCACCCACTAAGGACAGGCTCTACAACGCGGTACAGCTCTGCTTCCAGCAAGGCGAAAAGGTCTCCACAAACATTGCAGAATACGAGGGCCTGATTGCCGGCCTTAGGGCTGCGGCGGCGTTAGGAGTGAAGCGTATCACCATCAGGGGCGACTCCTAGATCCTCGTCAACTTCTCCAACAAAGAGTACACGCCGAAGGACGAGCACATGGAAGCATACCTGGAGGAGGTACACAAAATGGAAAAGCTGTTCTTGGGCTTGGAATTGCAGCATGTGCCACGAAGCACAAACAAGGAGGCTGACGACATCGCCAAGATGGTGTCCCAATGGCTGCCTCGGGAGCCAGGCGTCTTCGAGGAACGGCTCTTCAAGCCATCGGCAGCCCCAGCAGTGGAATCAGCACCACCTCAAGAGGATCTCCAGAGCCCGGCGACATGCGCCCCAGCTTGCGGCCTGTCCTCAGGGGCCCGTCTGCTCCTCGTGCTAGAGCCTCAGGAGGGGTGCTAGACCTAGGAGTTCAAGGTGTACTTGCTTCAGGGGACCCTGTCGGAGAAGGAGGAAGATGCCGAGCGTGTGGCTCGCCAGGCTACCGCATACTGCA
Source organism: Aegilops longissima (assembly GCA_021605205.1). Classification (NCBI taxonomy): domain Eukaryota; kingdom Viridiplantae; phylum Streptophyta; class Magnoliopsida; order Poales; family Poaceae; genus Aegilops; species Aegilops longissima. The sequence goes on from CM038681.1 coordinate 400,490,532, forward strand.
TCCAGGATGGTGAGCTGTACCGTAAGCGGCCTAACATGTTTGTTTGCGATGCATCTCCAGGGAGCAGGGGCATGAGCTGCTGGCCGACATACATGGCAGAGACTGCGGGCATCACTCTTCATCGCGCACCCTCGTGGGCAAGGTGTTCCGCAGCGGGTTCTACTGGCCCACGGCACTCAACGACACCACCGAGCTGGTGAAATCCTATGAAGCCTGCCAATTCCATGCCAAGCAGATCCATCAGCCTGCTCAGGGCCTCCAGACCATCCCGCTCACATGGCCATTCGCGATCTGGGGGCTGGATATCTTGGGGCCATTCCCTCGAGCACCTGGGGGCTACCGCTACCTCTACGTCGCCATCGACAAGTTCACCAAGTGGGCGGAGGCAGAAGCTGTCCGCACCATCCCGGCCAGCTTGGCCGTCAAGTTTATCAAGGGCCTCGTGAGCCAGTTCGGGGTTCCTAGTAGCATCATCACCGACAATGGCTTGCAGTTCACCAGCAACCTTTTCAAAACATACTGTGCTAACCTTGGAACGCAGATATGCTACCCTTCGGTGGCACACCCCAGGAGCAATGGCCAGGTCGAGCCGCCAATGAAGAGGTCTTGAGAGGCCTCAAGGCAAGGACCTTCAAGAAGAAGCTCGAGGCCTACGGCAGGGGCTGGCTCGACGAGCTCCAGTTTGTGATGTGGTCCATCCGCACCACCGCAACTAAGCCCATTCTTCCTCGTCTACGGAGCTGAAACGGTTCTCCCTCACGAGGTCAAGCATCGCTTGCGGGTCCTAGCGTTTGACGAGGCACGACAGGACGCCACGCGGGGGGTGGATCTCGTGCTGGGGTAGGAATGCCGCCGTCAAGCCTCGCTCCAAGCGGCGAGATACCAGAAGGCGTTGCGGCGGTACCACTGCCGCAGCGTCCGCCCCAGGACGCTCGGTGGGTGATCTCGTCCTGAGGCGGGTGCTCTCTAGGGAAGGGCTACACAAGCTCTCACCCATGTGGGAGGGCCCGTTTAGGATCGCTTGTGTTTCCAGGCCTGGCGCCGCGCGCCTGGAGACACATGACTGGATCCCCATCCAGAATGCCTGGAACATCCAACACATCCGGAAGTTCTACCCATGAAGCAAGGCCCATGTCTGTGAAGGTCTCCGCTCGTGACACTCTCACGTAATAATGAGTGGGGCTGTACATGCCCCGGAGTCTCCCAAGTGTCACCCATGGGCCTCACGGGGGCTCCCTCCCACATCCTAGTGGCAGCACTTAGCTCCGCGCTGGTGAGAAGATTAGATGAGGTGCCAGACGTGGTTGTTCTTTTGCTTGCTTTCTGTAGTTGGTTTGCAGTTTCTTAATGGAATTTGGAGTTTTTGCGTTTTGGTTCGCCGAAGTTGGATTTTCTCTCCTCTCGCTTCGCTCGTTCTCAGTCTTGGAATGGGAGGAGCGGCAGTTGCCCGTTGCTCCTTCTCGTGCACCCCGCGCATGGGGGTAAGGCAGGTGTGTGCATTTGGGTTCACCCACGCGCGAGCACAACTAGCCGAAACCCCATTGTCCCAGTGCTTTGGCCTTCTTAATCCTCACGAGGCGCCCTCGATCGAGCTCATGGGCATGCGCAACCTCTTATGCCCGTGCCCCCGGGACAGCACAACGCGATGCACTGGGCCACAGCTAACACACGTCAGAGGGCTCGCGCAAGGAGGAATGAGATGCCACGTCAAGTTTTTTAACAATTCTGTAGCAGCTTTACAACGTCTCTTGAGGCCGACGGCCCGCGAGTCATCAGGAAGGGGGGCTCCGCCAGATATCAAGGGACGCGCCGTCGCGAGGTGGGAAGCTGTCGCAAGCATATCAAGCTAAGTTACCCTGGCCACGCCTACTCGGAATACAGATATCATGGCATAACATCAAGATAATAAGTATAGCATAGTGTCATAACTGCCACAGTTCATTACACACCCCAACGGGGCACTCTACTTTTTTCAAATGCAAGAGAAAGGAAAGGTTAAACAGAAGCGGCCCGCACGACCGCAGCACCTCCTGAAGCCATGCTCCGGTAGCCCCGGGCTCAGTCCGGGCCCTCCTCCTGCTTCACCGAAGCGTGGCGACGAGACGACCCGTTGCCTTCCCCGATGCGAGCTCGATGGCGCGGTGGTTGGTCGTAGCCGCCATTGCTGGTGCTCTCGTGTGAAGAGGATCTACTGCTGCTGGAGGAAGCGTGGCCGTCGTCAAGGGCAAGCTCACCCTCGTCGCCGCCGTGGCGGTCGTCAAGGCCAAGCTCATTGTTGTTGTTGCCATCTTCTGGGCAGCACCTCGCGCGGCGGCCGAACTCCCTAAACACCCTCATGTAGAGGGTCGTGAGGCCGCCGTACTTGAGGTGGAGGGTGCACCTCCTGCTCAGGCCTCGTGCGCAGGCAAACGCCTGCCAATCGCGGGTCAAGGCCATGTTGCCGGCCGTGGTGACCTCGACCCCGACCCACGAGGCCCTGCTGTAGCAACCGTCAGCCTGCATACAGAGGCCGTCGGGCCCTGTGGCCGGCAGCTCGTTGGCGAAGAAGCATGGAAGCTGGATCCAGGTGCTGGCGGGCTTCTCCGAGCACATGACAAACTCCGGGAGCACATCCTCCGAGGGGAAGCACGGTCGAGGAGGCCGGGCGACCATGGCGCACCTCCCCTCATCGCGGGGGCTGCCCCCGCCACGAGAAGAAGCGCCGCAAAAACTGCCAAAAGAGACGCCAACCCTTAGAGAAGTGCGCCTACACCCCCTGGGAGCTGCCACCGGGGTTGCAACGTGCTTGCGGGGACGGCTGCTGCCCCTCTTGGGCGGCGGCGAAACCAGCCCTTCCTTGGGGGCCTTCCCCTTCTCTGCGGCGGTGAACCTCCTCGTCGGCGCCATGGGCTCTACAACTATGGCAAGACAGATGAGAAGCACGAGCGGGCAGCGAGAAGGCGAAGATAGAGATGAGCGAGGGGGGCTCTGCCCCTTGTTTATAGCCGGGGGGAGGCCAACCGCCAGCCTCCACGATTCCATGCAGGGACTCCTCAAGTCGGACGGCTGCTGAGGCTGCATGGGGAAGCGTAGATGCCCACGTCCCATCAATTGCCATGCGTCGCCCAAGTCCACAGGCGGTTAGGGTCCACGGCGCTCCGCACTTGTCCTTTGGCTTCGCCTCGAAGCCAAGTCCAAGCACTCCTTGGGCCCAGGGGCTACTGTCGACATTCTAGGAACGGGGGTACCCAGACTTGCCTGCCTGCGGCCCATGATATGGCTCCATCAGCGGCCTAGTACGACCCATCTTCGACATCAGCAACTCAAGACCCTCGCGAGGGGCCAAGCCTCGTGAGGAGGACGACACCAAGACCTCCGAAGGGAGCAGCCTCCTCAGGCTGGCTCCCGAGGAGCGGAGATTTCTATGCAAGGCTCACCTCGCGAGGTTCAGGTGACGTGAGCCATGACGACCAAGGACAGGCGGGCGCCAGCGGGCGCAGTGTACCAATTCCTCTTTGGTGCCAAGGAGGCAAGCGCAGGCGCAGAGTCCCGAGGAATCAGCCAAAGTTCCCATTCCTGAGCAACAAGACCAAGACCACCAGGACGGCAGGACGGAGGTCATCACCGAGCCCACCATGGCGTCATGACCAGAAGCTTTTGCACGCGAAGACCACTTTCGTCAGGATAAGATGTACTAGCTGTCTCCCTTCAAATTTGGTCGTTGTGGGATCCCTTCCCGCCTTCATTTGGGAAGAGGACCAAGGCCACTATAAATAGGACCTAGCCACCACCATAGGGGAGGATCGAACCCATTCCACCCTCACCAGCTCTCTCGAGCTCAAGAACACACCTCATGAGGCTGTTCTCCACTGTATTAGTTCATCCTCGGCCCTTCGAGGCCAATCCACCACAAAGTAGGAGTAGGGTTTTACACATAGGTGGCTTCGAATCTGGTAAACTGCCATGTCCCCTTTCCTTGAGTTAAATCGCTAGGGCCGAGAGATTGGCGAGTAGGCAGACTAGGAAGGTTGAGTTCTTCGCACACACACCAGAGTTAGAACCTTTCAAGGGTTTGCGGAACCTGGAATTTGACAGAGGGCTCACCTCAGGAGAAGAGCGCCACTGCAACATCAGGACCCGCTCAAGACCCACAGAACCAAAGATAAGTTCCAACAACTACTCCGCTCAGGAGCCCGCAAGCTCGCTGTGGCACACTCGGGATCCTACTTCAAAAGCATATCATCGTTTCATACATTATAAGGCCCCCCCTTCAAAAAATGCTCTCACACCCCACAAGGCCATGTCTGGAGGTTTTTTCATACATGTCAAGGCAAAAAAGAAATACAGGCCTAGCTGGATGCGCCGTCTTCGTCATCTCCATCCGCGCCGCCTGCACTGTCGTGATCACCCTCCTTATCGTCGCCATCCGCACCTTCTTCTTCAGCCGCGATCAAGACTGTGTCATCCTCGGGAGCGAACTCTGCGACCTAGTCTTCCACCCAGCCGGCCAGGTTGACCTAGATGACCTCGGGCACAGGGGCTATCGCGGCATCGAAGTCAAAGTGAGGATCAAGGTTGAGGAGGTGGATGAAGACGCGTGAGAACGCGAACCTGAGAAGACCCCGGCTTCTCTCTTCAACGAGCTCGCGAGCCCTCGCGGCCCGGTCCTCCAGGCGGGTCACGATATCGGTGAAGAAGCGGAGGTGGCTGGCGTAGTCATCTTCATGCAGGTGAGGGGTGCTCTCCTCGCAAATGGCGCCCAAGGCTCAGTTAGCCCTGACTTTGAGGGCCTGGAGCATCAAGGCATGCTTGTGATGCATCGACCGGCGGCTGTTCGCTTCGTTCGCGGTCTTCTCCATGAGGGACGTGACGTCATTGTTTTGCTGCTGAAGAGAAGGCAGGTCGGCGCGAGCAGAGGCCAAGGCGGCCTGAGCTTCCTTGGCGGCCTTTTTGCGCTGCTCCATAGCATCCGGCTTCGTCTTCAGGGCGGTGGTCCTGCCCTCAAGCTCGGCCTCCAGGAGCTCCGACTTCAGGCGGTACTCGTCGACAAGAGCCGCGCGAACCCTCGCCACCTTCTGATCGACCTCCTGCTGGACCCTGGCCTCTCGGGTGGCAATGACGTCCTCGGCCGTGGCTGCCTGGCGCTCCCTCAGTTCCAGTCGTTGAAGCTCCAAGCTGCGCTCCAGAGCATCCAGCACCAGTCCCTCCTCGCGTTTATGGATTTCTGCCTCATCAGGAGATACTTCACCCAGTGATGCAGCCAAGGCGACCCTGCGCGCTTTGATCTGCTGCTCAAGGGCAGCGTTCGATGCCTGGAATTCCCGTTCTCGCTCCTCGGCCACCTCACGTCAATGGTCGGCGGCCCTGGCCTCCTCCAGGGCGCGGGCGCAAGCCGCGCGAGAAGTTACAAGGGATACCGCGGCACTTGCGCTGGCACGCTCGTGCTAAAGACGCCCGAGGTTGATGGCGACCTTCAGCTTGTGCCACTCGCGTGCCAAGCGGAGATCCTCCATCTCGAGGCGGGCGTCGACGTCAGCAAGCTCTCCTCCAAGTCGAATCATGGTGGGAAACATAGCATGCAATTTCAAAAAAATTCCTACGCTCACGCAAGATCTATCTACGAGATGCATAGCAACGAGAGGGGGAGACTATGTCCACGTACCCTCATAGACCGAAAGCGGAAGCATTAACTTAACGTGGTTGATGTAGTCGAACATCTTCTCGAATCAACTGATCAAGTACCAAACGTACGGCACCTCCGAGTTTTGCACACGTTCAGCTCGATGATGTCCCTCGAACTCTTGATCCAGTAGAGGCACGAAGGGGTCGATGAGTTCCGTCAGCACAATGGCGTGATGATGGTGTTGGTGAAGTGATCCGCGCAGGGCTTTTCCAAAGCACTACGTCAATATGATCGGAGGAGTAAACGGTGGAAGGGGGCACCGCACATGGCTAAGACAATTGATGTGTCTTTGGGGTGCCCCTGCCCCCATATATAAAGGAGGAGGGGGAGGTCGGCCGGCCCTAGGGGTGCGCCAAGTGGGGGGAGTCCCACTAGGACTCCTAGTCCTAGTCGGCTCCCCCCTTCCTTCCAAATCTGAGAGAGGAAAGGGGAAGAGGGAGGCGAGAGGAAAAGGGGCGCGCCCACCCCTTCTACAATTTGGACTCCCTTGGGGGCGGGGGCGCCACCTCTTGTGTCCTGCCTCCTCCTCTCCCTATGGCCCATGAGGCCCATTAACTTTCCCCGGGGGGGGGGGGTCCGGTAACCTCCCGGTACTCCAAAAAATTCCTGAAACTTTCCGGAACCATTCCGGTGTCCATATATAACCTTCCAATATATCAATCTTTACCTCTCAACCATTTCGAGACTCCGCGTCATGTCCGTAATCTCATCCAGGACTCCGAACAACCTTCAGTCACCAAAACACATATCTCATATAATACATATCGTCATCGAACGTTAAGCGTGCGGACCCTACGGGTTCGAGAACTATGTAGACATGACCGAGACACCTCTCTGGTCAATAACCAATAGCGGAACCTGGATGATCATATTGGTTCCCACATATTCTACGAAGATCTTTATCGATTGAACATAATGTCAACATCGTTATTCCTTTGTCATCGGTATGTTACTTGCCCGAGATTCGATCGTCAGTATCCTCATACCTAGTTCAATCTCATTACAGGCAAGTCTCTTTACTCGTTCTATAGTGCATCATCCCATAACTAACTCATTAGTCACATTGCTTGCAAGGCTTCATATGATGTGCATTACCGAGAGGGCCCAGAGATACCTCTCTGAAACTCGGAGTGACAAATCCTAATCTCGATCTATGCCAACCCAACAAACACCTTCTAAAATACCTGTAGAGCATCTTTATAATCACCCAGTTACGTTGTGACGTTTGATAGCACATAAGGAATTCCTCCGGTGTCCGGGAGCTGCATAATCTCATAGTCGGAGGAATATATATTTGACACGAAGAAAGCAGTAGCAATAAAACTGAACGATCATTATGCTAAGCTAATGGATGGGTCTTGTCCATCACATCATTCCACTAATGATGTGATCCCGTTTATCAAATGACAACTCATGTCCATGGCTAGGAAACTTAACCATCTTTGATCAACGAGCTAGTCTAGTAGAGACATAGTAGGGACACGGTATTTTGTCTACGTATTCACACATGTATCAAGTTTCCGGTTAATACAATTCTAGCATGAATAATAAATGTTTATCATGAATAAGGAAATATAAAATAACAACTTTATTATTGTCTCTAGGGTATATTTCCTTCAAATCAGCGCGCACATCGCCTCACCAAAAAGCTCATGGCGGACAGCGTTGCGCCCGCGGGTGAACTTTAGCGCGCGACCGGGCCCATCCGCCCGTGCGGGGGATGTCGAGGCTGTGAACAGCTACTTTGCCTCCGTGAGGCTGGGCGACGTGGTCCTGCTACTTGAAGATGAAGCCAACGCCCAAGGGCGCCCAACCGTCCATAATGACCAACAAAGGGGCCCTTAGCATGCCTCCTGCACCCCAGGCCAGGCCGTGAAGGAAGGATGCCGGAAGCTCAAGGCCGCGGCCCCCTAGCAATGCATCAGCCTCTCGGATTGTCCTCGTGCCTCGTGCGGGAGTCGCGCCTAGGGTCTCGGAATCAGGAGCAGGCTAAGGGCTTCTGGAGGATGCCTCTCCTGAGGTTTCGCCGCCGCGGCCGAAGGGATCCTACGGAGCCTTGGTCAGGGAAAGACGCAACATGCGAGAAGTCACTAAGATAAGGTACTTACTCATCTACGGCTATGTACTTCCTCTGCTTTGGCGGCCGGTTGGCGTCACCATTGCAGCTCGGAAGCCCTTTTCTCTTGCGGAGTGCTTCAAGATTCAGGCGAAGCTGCCCGTGCTTCGCGGAGTGATCCTCAGCAGCTGGAGCGCTCGGCGGGGCTCCTTGAGCAACAACCTCAGGAGCGCCAGGCGGCACCTGCCCACCAGCCACCACCTCGGGACCGCTCGCCCGAGCCTCGTTGGTGGTTGCCTCAGGGGCGCCGGGCCGCGCTAGCCCCCCAGTGGATCCTTCGGGGGCTCTCGCCAGGACCTCAGGAGCATCTGCCTCATGAACGGCCGGTGACGCCCGCTCCCCAGTAGGCGTTCCGGTGGCATCCGACGATGCTCGCCCCCTGCATCCACATTCAGGGCACGTGCCATGGGGTGGATAAGCAAGAGAACCACGAGGATGGGATTCTCGCAAGGCCCTTCAAGGCCTATCGGGCGCAGCCCCCACTCATCAAAGAGGGGCATCTGCCTCACGAAGTCCTCCTTGTTCGAGCACTGGTACAAGAGGCAGCCCTCCCTTGAAAGCGCAGCTGGCGCTGGGTCGCCCGTCAGAAGCCCGAGCACCATGCACATCGTCTTTGAAGGAAGCGCATGCATCTGGAGCCTCATGGGGTCCTTGCTGCCGGTGAAGGCCCACATTGGGCGAGAATGGCGGTGAAGCGGGGCGATGCGCCATCGGATGAATTCTTGCACCACCATCGTCGGCGCCGTCACCCCTATCTTCTTCAACCTGGTCAGTCGAGTCCAGACACGGGCAAGCCGATGGTCGACAAGCTTCACGTGCCCCCAGCCGAAGCTGGGCACCGCTGGTGCCCGAGGGAGTAGGAGCAGGGGACTGAGCGCTCCAGCATCCACGAACAACCACTATTTCTAGAACCCCCTCACATCTGGCGAGAGCTCGAAGTCGATCCCTGAGCCAGCCGTTACCGCTACAGCCTGGAAGGCCACGCACCCTGAGCGCTGGCGGGCGTCGACTAGACGAAACAAGAAGAAATGGCGAAACAAGGCTACGGAAGGAGCGATGCCGACCATGGCTTCGCAAAGAAAGGCGAAAACAGTGAGGAGGATGATGGATTGGGGGTCCAGATGCAGCGCATGGATCTGGTAGTGCGAGAGTATGGCATTGAAGAAATTGGAGAAAGGGGGAATCAGGCCCGCGAAGAGGGCGTGAAGATGGATGGGGATCTCGGTGGCATTCCCGTCGATCGCGACCCAGGAGGCAGGCCAGGCAATCGTCCCCTTCCACTCATTGGAATTGGCGACAAGAGCTGGACGGACCTTGGCCAACCCCTCTCGATTGATCACCGTCGACAGCTCGAGAGCAGGTTCCAAGACCGGCGGGGATTCGGCCGGAGCACAGGACTTCCCCTTCTTCTTCTATCGCGGAGCCATGGCAGAAGCGAAGGGGGGACGCTGGCGTTGCGAGCTCGAGGGAATAGGAGGAGCCAAGGCCAAGCACGACAAGCAATGGAAGCAGGACCGCGCTAGCAACGGGCGACCGCCAAGCCTGGCGGATTTCAAGGCTGCATGTGGAAGCGGAGACGCCCACATCCCATCAATATCCACATGTCGCCCAAGGCCGCAGGCGGTTAGGGCCCGCGGCACTCCGCACTTGCCCTTTGGCTTCGCCTCGAAGCCAAGCTGAGCACGCCTTGGTCCCAGGGTCTACTGTCGGCGTTCTGGGAACGGGGGTACCAAGACTAGCCTGCTTGCGGCCCACGGTGTGGCTCCATCGTCGGCCTGGTACGGCGCATCTTCGACATCGACAACTCAAGACCCTTGTGAGGGGCCAAGCCTCGTGAGGTGGAAAACACCAAGACCTTCGAAGGGAATAGCCTCCTCAGGCTGGCACCCGACGAGCAAAGATTTCTATGCAAGGCTCACCTCGTGAGGTTTGGGTGACGCGAGCCATGACGGTCAAGGCCAGGCGGGTGCCAGCGGGCGCAGTGTACCAATTTCCTCTTTGGTGCTAAGGAGTAAAGAGTAGGTGCGGAGTCCCGAGGAATCAGCCAAAGGTTTTCATTCCCGTGCAACAAGACCAAGACCACCAGGACGGCAGGACAGAGGTCATCACCGAGCCCACCACGGCGACATGACCAGGGGCTTTTTGCAGGCGAAGACCGCTTTCGTCAGGATAAGATGTACCAGTTGTCTCCCTTCAAATTTGGCCGTTGTGGGATCCCTTCCCGCCTCCATTTGGGAAGAGGACCAAGGCCACTATAAATAGGACCTAGCCACCACCGTAGCAAAGGGACGGACGAACGAACACAAGGAGAGACCGAGGGATCGGATCGAATCCATTCCACCCTCACCAGCTCACTCGAGCTCAAGAACACACCTCCTGAGGTTGTTCTCCACTGTACTAGTTCATCTTCAGCCCTTCGAGGCCAAACCACCACAAAGCAGGAGTAGGGTTTTACACCGCAAGGTGGCCCGAACCTGGGTAAACTGCCGTGTCCCCTTTCCTTTGAGTTCGTCGAGCTAGGCTATGAGATTGGCGAGAAGGCAGACTGGTGAGGTTGAGTTCTTCGCACGCACCCAGAGTTCGAACCTCTCAAGGGTTTGCGGAACCCGAAATCCGACAACGAGGAGCAGATCGCGTCCACCAATGATGCCAAGCCCCGCGGCCACCTCAACTCTGAGGGATGGCGCCAATGGTGGGGCGTCCCCGGCCGCACCCTCAAAGCCGTCCTCAAGCACATGGAGGCCGGCAACACGCCGGGCCTGGAGTACCCGGCGCCCCCCCTCCTTCTCCCGTAACCATGGTAGTTCCTGGATGCCGCAGCGGATGGAGACGACGACCTCCTTGTCGTCAGGCTCTGGATCCCTTTCCTCCGGTTTGTCGGCACACCGCCCCGTCAAGTCGGCGCCACAGGAGACGCCACTCGGTCGCCGCACCCGCGGTGGCGCCATCGTCATCAACGAGGGCGACCGCCCCTCTCCTTCTCCGTCCTGCCTCGTCAGGCCGAAGACCGAGTCGGGGTTGCTCCCCGTGAAGAAGGAGCACGAGGCCATGGCCGCCGATGACGAGACCGCCCTCAAGTGGGCGAGGGCGGACTACGTCCGCGAGAAAATGGAGCGGCAACGCCGCGCCTTCGAGGAATCGTCGCTCGGCGCCGCGGACGCGAGGAGGGTGGCATCGTCATCCTCGATAGCAACGACGAGGAGGCGCCCGGGCCGTCCTACCCCTCACACATTGGCGACGCTGGTCAGGGGTGCAGCAGGGACGGCAGCGGCACGCAGGACGGCGGTGGCGATGACAGGCAACTACACCCGGTTCTACAGGCTCCTCGGCATGTAGAAGGCCACTACTAGGGAAAACCTTATACACAACATCTTAGCAGTAGCGCTGGACAAAATAGGGCGCTACTGCTACTTAGTAGTAGAGTGTTTAAGTAAATCGCGCTACTGGTACTTCTTTAGTAGTAGCGATGTCACAGTAAGCCTTATTTGCTATGTTTATCTTCGCATGCATGCCTCGACCCGATTAGCAGTAGCGCGTATCCGCTACCAGCGCTACTGCTGTGTCCCGTAGCAGTAGCGCGTTTCTCAGAAACGTGCTACTAATTACTTACCTTATCCTGGAGCGGTTGACCCTCTCACTCACTCTCCCTCTCACTCGCTCTCGCTTGCGTCCGAGCGCCCATTGCCATGCCCGCTCCTCCATCAAGGTATTCCTCCTCCTCCACCCTCCCTTCTCCCCTCCTTGGCCTCCCTCCTCCCGCCCTCCCTCCTCCTCGGGCCGCCCCTTCCTCCTCCTCCTCGGTCGCCCTCCCCTCCACCCCGCCTCCCTCCTCCTCGTCAAGCCGCCCCCTCCCCTCCTCCTCCGCCCCTCCTCCTCCGATCCCACCGGCCTCCTCCCCCCTCCCCTCTCCTTCCTCCTCCCTTCCCTACTCCTTCCATCTCTTTTTTTCTATCTTTCTGTAGTTTTTACTATTGTATAATGTAGTTTTTTACTGTTTTTAGTAAGTGTTTAAAATAATTAGTAAGTAAATTAATAAAACTAGTTGAACTAGTTTATTTTAGTAAGAACTAGTTTTTTACTATTTTTAGTAAGTGTTTAAAATAATTAGTAAGTAAATTAATAAAACTAGTTGAACTAGTTTATTTTAGTAAGAACTAGTTAATTTTAGTTGAACTAGTTGAACTAGTTTATTTTAGAAAGAACTAGTTTATTTTTATTTATAGTAAGTTTATTTTAGTAAGAACTAGTTGAAGTAATAGAACTAGTTGAAGTAATAGAACTAGTTGAACATGTCACATTTGTTGTTATTTTTTAGTTTAAGCAATTATTCTCGCATCGGCGTCGATGATGCCTATCCACATCCTTGTCGTCGATGCAGAGTGGATTCGCTAGGGTCTTAGTTGTATTAGTGATGTTATATGTATGATACTATTCAGGATGTATTAGTGATAACTTATAGGGTTTTTGTTTTTGCAGAAATCAAGGAGCCCCTCCATCATCCCCGCCGTCGTCCCCGTCACCGACCCCTTCCGACCTCGAGGTGAGACCAGCCAAATCTCCATGTCAATATGAGTCCTATAATTTATGATGTAGATAAAAACATGTATATCTTGTGTTGCTCAAATAGGATATGTGGTTGCTCAAGTGGCCGGTCATGTTTGCAGATTACACCTCCGAGTGGCCTATGTTTTGCCGGAGTGTTGATTAATTTCCGTTCCGGCAAATTTCAGGCGCTCGATATGTCCTGTTTTAGCAAAGGTCATGCTGGAATTTTTCGTGAATTTTGGCATGACTTGTGCTAGAATATGTAGGAAATATCGAGTGACCCGGATTTTCTAGAAAGATAATTAAACGATATTTTGGGTTGACTTTAAGTCTGTCGAGGCCGAAGAATCCCGACTGTTGTTGTGGGGGTCGTTTCTCCTTCTTCTCCGGGTGCTAGACCTTTGTTATGCCTTTGGGGAAGGAGAATGCTGACCATCACCGACGGTCGCAAATGTCAGAGTGGAATCAGTGAGGAAGAGTCTCCATCATATATGAGAGGACGAAGAATCCCGACTGTTGTCGTGGGGTAGCTTCTCCTTCGTTCCCATGTGCTAGAAAATTTGGTGTAATGCACTCGGAAAAGAAAGGAGGAGCTACCATCACCGACGTCGAATATATACACCACGTGAGCTGAGAGTTTTCAAGAAAAGACTCGACAGACCGATAGTCAACCCGTGATGAATAATAATGATCTAATTTTTTTGTAGTACATATATTTAATTGTACAAGTTTAATCTTTGAATTATGAACATAGGAAATGTCGTCGACGACGAAGAAGGTCCCGGGAGTGCTCTGGTGCGGCGACAACCGGGTTTCTGACGGGCCTCACGGGCGAAGGTCGGCGCTTGACATTAAGCTCTAGGAGACCTTCGATTGTGAAGCGATGCGCTCTGACGCAAAGTGTTTTTTAGTAATTAAGCTCGACTTCTACTACTTCAGCGTGTAATTTTAGTCTTTTATAATTCGACTAGCTTATCCCATGCCATGCAAGACGCTATGTCTTGGAGAGGATGGGTTTTGAAGATCATGAGAGGAATGAAACAAAGAAAATTAACCCAAGGACCCATCATGGTATGGATTTTGAGGTAAATCTATACAATTCTGAGAGCGTATCCCATTTTGGTTGCCCGGGTTGGGAAGCACTTTGCAAGATGTATGATTTTCAAGAGGGTATGTTTGTCACCATGGATCTTGGTGATCCTGACATCGACCAAGACAATTTAGACATTTGGGTCCTTGTTGATACGCTTCCAATTCTACCGCTATGTGAGTTCCTCAAACATAGTTATTAAGTAATTTATATTGTTTATTTTAAAATAGTTGACAACTTATTTCCATTGATAGCTTTTTCATTTTTCAAAGAATGTGCGGAAGATGGTAGACAGAACCAACTACACCGATGGCTCTGAGTTAACTTATCAGGAGAAAAATCATCTAGTCGGATATTGTACTGAAATTGAAAATTACAATGCCTTTTATCGAACTCCAGATTATGGTCAATACGTGCCACTAGTGCACGTGTTGAACCACGATAACTTTCGTGAAGATATCCTGATAAGATTTTTTACTATTACGACATCCGTGCATCTTTTGCATACTCCTACGAAGTTATTACTATGTTTTTCAACAGAAAATCCCGATGGATTGTGTGCCTCATTTGATGTATCAGAATTGTCGCCTTGATGTTTTGAACATACAGCCAGGTCGTCCTACGAATCTCACCTGTCCATGCCGGATTTCTAAAACCGGTGAACACATAATAATCAAAGAATGGAAAAAATGTATGGACAGTCGTAAGGAGGTTCTTGGAAGCAACATTGTGCAAAAGGAAAGAATTGGAGACAGGATAATCTCCATTCTCCATAATGGAGAGTCAGGGGCTATCTTGTTTTATGCTATTTTACCTAAGATAATATAGTAGGTCCTAAGAGAATGTAGTAGGTTCTATGAGGTGCAATATGTTTATGAGAGTTGATGATGAGGACTAGTTGTGATTATGTCTAGTGACCAACTTGTATGTGATGTCTCATTGATGAAAATGATGATTATGAGGAGGTGTTATATGACAATGATGTATTATCATGATAAGTTGTTAATGATATGATGATGATGATGATGATGATATTTATTATATCATTGGGTGAAAGAACCGCGCATTAGTTTCAAGTGGATGTCCATCCACTTGAAACTAGTCCACGGTTCTTTCTCGCAGTGATGTAATAACTCATTATGATGTAAAAACATTCTCTAAATTGCTGCAGTATGAGAACTTGTATAAAGGTGTATGAATACAACACAAAATAAAAAAGAAATACGGAATAATAGTAGTAACGCGTGATGGGGAGGCACTACTACTAATTACCAGTAGCGTTCCTAGTGGAAAGCGCTGCTACTAAGTCGATATAGCAGTAGTGTGGTCCGACACGCTCTCGCTAACTTTAGTTATAGCGCCTACTAGTAGCGCATTTGTTCCGCGCCATCTTGATATGCTTTACACACGCGCTACTGCTAGGGTTTTCTCTAGTAGTGGGCGGGAGGCGGCGGCGTAGTAGTGCTAGGCGTAGTTATTTTTTTTAATTTGTGTTTTTTTTTTGTACAAATATGAATGAAATCGCCTAGTTTGAACGAATTTGTGTTGTGTTTGGGCGATTCTCTTTTTCAAAAAACGGCGTCTGGGGCTGTGGCTGGAAAACCGATTGCCCGCACCGAATTTATCGCCGATTTCCTCCGGGCGCTTATTTCAGCTATGGGGCGAGCAATTTGGAATCTTTCTAACAAAACAGCCCCGGACAGAAAAAAAACACAGCCACGTTGCCCAGTGTAGTACACGACAATCAGCAAAAGCTAACACGCGGGAACAACTTTCGGCTGTTGCGCTGCCTTTATGCTTCGTCTGGGCAATGCTCTGCGCGGCCTGCCGTGGCCAGAAACGACGAAGTGGCATGCCACGACGGGACACGTATGGTGCGTTGTGGGCGTGTGTGTATCTTTTTTGCGCAAAGATGGCTTTGCGCCTTTGCCACGATTTGACAACTGCGGATTCGCCTCGTTTTGTAGTAGCAGCACTTTCACATGCAACTCGTAGCACCCGAGAGAGAGAGAGAGAGAGGATATACCGAATTTGGTGGGTGGCCCCAGCGCACCCGGCCCAACTGAAAACGTGGCCACCCGTGACACATCTCGCGTATCGTATCACACTGTCTGGCACGCGCGGCTGGGGGCAGCTTCGTAATTCCCCCCCGCATAAACCCTACTTTGCTGTTAAACCAACACACTGTCCTGTCCCGTCCAGCACTTCCCGATAGCCAGCCACCAACTTCGCCCTCGACCACCATCCATGTCCGTCGCCACCGCCCACCACCTCCGCCCGTCGCCACCGGCGGCCCGCGACCGCCTCTCCGGATGCGCCGCGCGCGCCTCCTTCCGGCCCCTGCGCCGCCGCGGAGTCGCCGCGGGGGCGACCGCCGCCGTGTCGGCGGTCGCCGCGACCGCCAAGAGGGATCCGTAAGCGCCTCTCCCCTCCGCAATGCGGTCTCCGTTTCTGATACTTCGCGCATGAATCCCGTCTTGCCGCGCCCGGTGTCCCCCGCTGCGCGCGTTACTCGTTTGAGCTGACTTTTGATGGGAGTTGCTAGCCGGGATTGCAGGGTGCGGCGCCACACGATTTCCGTGTTCGTCGGGGACGAGAGCGGCATGATAAACAGGATTGCCGGGGTGTTCGCAAGGAGAGGCTACAACATCGAGTCACTCGCCGTGGGGCTCAACAAGGACAAGGCCCTCTTCACCATCGTCGTCTCAGGGACGGATAGGGTGCTCAAGCAAGTCATTGAGCAGCTCAATAAGCTCGTCAACGTCTTGAATGTCAGTCTGCCGTTCCACATTTTGCACCACTTTATTACTCCGTATATGGTTAGGAGGAGTAAATCATTCGGCTTTCATGCCACTTGGTTTCAACAGACTTCAGAAGATTTCACTGGCTTCAAAATTTTCTGTCAGCTCTAGCAATATACTACAGTATAAAGTGCTAATTTAGTCATAAACACCTTAGCCGTATTCTGCGGTAATACTCAATTCCATTATAATCACAGCTTCAATAGTCATTTCGACGTCAGAAAAAAGCTCTTTTTGTGACATTAGTCTTTAAACGTCTAACAAAAAAAACTCGACTGGTGGGGCTTTGCACTAAGAAGAATCTCTTCCTGGCCCGGTCAAGAAAAGGCCCTGAAGGCCGGCTGCCTGGACGCGCCACATGTGGGCCCTTAAACGTGTAATCAGTTGATAATTTTGCAACAAAAAGTGTAAGTTGAGAAATTTACTCTTATGTCTATACAGATGTGTCCTGGTTGTGTAGTGTGTTGTAAATTTTGTTTGTATGTAAGGAAATACAGTTACTTCGATCACTGCTGTACCTTGTCTTCAGTGATGTCGAGCATATATTCACATGGTAATAATCCAAGTAAGAAGCAGTTTGTATGTTTGGTAAAAATCACTGTGTTGCATGGAATCAGGAGTATTAAGTTGTTTCCATATAACCTTATCATAATTGTTATACTGAAGATGCTTAAAAAGAACGGACTCACAGATGGATTTTTTTTCCTGCCATTGTGCACATACAGCATATCCAAAGAAAACAGCTATTTTAACGAATCTAAGCTTATTTCATATCACCTTGCATAATTGTCTGTTGTCTGCTTATCGTTCCTACCATCTAGATGAATTAAATAGTGTGATGTGATGTTTTCCTTTTTATCCCAAGCATTGGTATGTTCCTGGTTTGCAGATTTCTTTTCTTATTGCATGTTGTTCTGTGATCATATAAATGTTTGTTAATATATATTGTATTTGAATCCAATAAATTGCAGGTTGAGGATCTATCTAAGGAGCCTCAGGTTGAAAGAGAGCTCATGCTTATAAAACTCAGTGTTGAACCAGATCAACGTGCTGATGTAAGATATGCTGTTGACTTGTATCTGCATGGTCACTGAATTAGTATATTGGTACTTCCATACACAGTTGCAACGATACTCTTAATGTGCTGTTTCTTCTCATGGTTGATAGGTCATGTTTGTAGCTAATGTTTTCAGAGCGAAAGTTGTTGATATTTCTGAGAACAGCCTAACTCTGGAGGTAAAAACTCTTGATCTCCAACAGTTCTGCATATAGTATATGTGTTCCTTGTTTTATGCCTGGTGAAGCCTTTGATACTTATTTGATCAATGCTGTAGGTAACTGGAGATCCTGGGAAAATCGTTGCGGCACAAAGGAACCTAAGCAAATTTGGGATCGAAGAAATTTGTCGAACGGGAAAAGTATTTTCTGAATCATTTGCTGCCTACATGCATGGGCATATTTTTCTGAATCATTTGCTGCCTACTTCCACGGGCATATTTTCTTCATTAACTAATTCTTATCTCCCAACGTTCTTAGATTGCTTTGAGGCGTGAAAAGATCGGAGCAACTGCTCGTTTCTGGGGGTTTTCTGCTGCTTCTTACCCAGACCTTGTAGAAGCATCGCGCAAAAATCCTCTTACCTCTGTGAATAAGACGGTTAATGGCAGTTTTGATCAACCATCAAGTGCCGGGGTATGTTTCTATGCTTATAAGAGTAACTCAATGTTTGTTGCCTATTTCTTCTTGTTCTTCTTGTCCTGTTACAACTGTTGTAAAAGGTGGCGTCTAGGCTTTAGGAGTACCTTTTAGGACACTGCTGTTTGCAGATTAAATACTTGGTAACCTATGCTTGAGAGATGCCTCTTGTGTGTGGATAATGCAAGAAAGATTTTGAGGTGCAAGAAAAGAAAGATCTTGCGAACTGGTATATCTTAATAGTTTTTAATGCAAACAAATGCAACTAAACTTCTTCGCCACCAGTAGAAATCCCAGTGCAGCCATCGTTCCATAAGTGATTCTTTTTAGAGAAAAATTAGTTTGTATACCCGGTTATAGGAAATAAAAAAATAGAAAGAAAAGTAGAGTTCATACAGTGAAACTGGGGAGACCTGCATTCATATAAAACTGAAGACCACACTCAGACTTTTAAATGTGCAACCGAAGTAACATAACCGAGTAGAATATTTCCAGACTTCCAGTAAACATATGAGATACATTATTACAGTATGTATGTCTATTGCTACTGATTCTTATAACATGTGGTTGTTTTGACTTTGAACTGTGCGTGCAGGGTGATGTTTATCCTGTGGAACCTTATGAGAGCTTGTCCATGAACCAAGTACTTGATGCCCATTGGGGTGTTCTTGATGATGAAGATGTAAGTTCAAAGAATTCCAGTTTTGCAAAAGAAACATCATTTGTTTTTTAATTAAATTGACCTATAGACTGCATGCACTGTTTATTCAAAGCTGGATCTAATTCTATTTTGACTGCAGTGTGTTCTCATTTTGCATCTTCATTCATTTTGCAAACAGTCAAATATAAATGAAGGGCTCTGTAGCTTTAAGCATCACAGTGCCTAATCGACATGATAATATGTGCTGTAGCAATGGTGCAGCTTCTAAGCTAATGATGACTTTGTTTGGTACAGTCAAGCGGGCTTCGCTCACATACTCTCTCCATCCTTGTGAATGATTGTCCTGGTGTCCTCAACATTATAACAGGGGTCTTTGCTCGCAGGGGATACAGTATACAGGTTTGTCAAAATTCTGTTTATTGTTGTTGTGTATGGGCCAGGCTTGTTATCAATGAGACCGTACTACTGCCCAGAGCCTTGCTGTTGGCCCAGCTGAAAAGGAAGGCATTTCACGTATTACAACAGTTGTTCCTGGAACTGATGAATCCATTGGGAAGTTAGTGCAGCAGCTTTACAAGCTTATCGATGTACATAAGGTAAATGACGTGCAATTTGTTAGATCAATCATTTGTGCTAGCAAATACTTCGGGCTAAAGCCAAACATGTGACCATCCCAGGTTGATGACTTAACTGACTTACCTTTTGCCGAAAGAGAACTGATGGTTATCAAAGTATCTGGAAACACAGCTGCTCGGAGGGAGATACTAGATATTGGTAATATCTTCCGGGCAGAATGTGTGGATCTTTCTGATCACACAGTTACGCTACAGGTGAGCTTCTTTCATCGTTAGGTATCTGTCTGTCTGATGTTTTTTCTAACACACCATGCCCTGATTTACTCTTTTATGGGAACAGTTGTTTGGTAGTAAACTAGAAACAGGATGAATTGTTGGCATAAAAAGATTGAACATTTGACATGACTGCAACTATTTATTCCGCTATATGTAAGGCTATTTATTAATCACTGACAAAAACTCATGCATAATTATACCTTCTGATACTATGTAGCTCACTGGGGATCTTGACAAGATGGTTGCACTACAAAGACTGTTGGAGCCTTATGGCATATGTGAGGTATGTTGACTGTTTTTGCCTCTTCATTGTTGATTTCTTGTGAGTGGGAACAAGTAGTTCTAGATGAGCTTTTGATATTTTTCTTCCGTTTTGCTGTCTTATTGATGACGTGAAATAATGTCAATTTCATTCTTGTAATTTGATTGTTATGTGATGGAATCTAAGTTTGCAAGTAATTTCTGTCCACATATTTGAGCACGCATTCTTACCATGATAAATGCTTGGTATTGTTTGTCAACCTACTCAGCAGTCAATTGGAGTTTATCAAAATAATTAATGGAAAACATCTCTAGATGTTAAGCTTTGTCTGCAGCCTGAGCTGAGGATTTCAGGGTACAATTGTAGGTCCCTGGAACAACTTCAAGGCGATTCTGTGTCAGTTAGAGAAAGAAGAACAGTAGTACATTCTATAAAAATAAACAATGGAAACATCTCTAGATGTTAAGACTAGTTTACTGTCTGTGCTAAGGATTCAGGGCATGGCAGTACCTTTTTTTTTGGGGGGGCACCTAGTCACCTAGTCATTTTCAATCATCTGGACATGCATTTATACCCGCAATATGATGTGCTAATGTTGTTCCTATGCTCCCTGGAACAATAAATCTTTATGTCCCACATGTAACAGAATGCTTTATTTGTGTTCAACCATTTCCTTTTCCCTGAAAACTAACTCGATGCTTTCCTCTCCGTCGTGTTCCACACATGGCAGGTCGCGAGAACAGGTCGGGCAGCGCTAATCCGTGAATCCAGGGTTGACTCCAAGTACCTCCGCGGCTATTCTCTTCCACTGTAATAAGAAGTCGTGTGCAACGACGACCCAAGAAGGGTCATTAGGTTGGTTGAGCTGAGCAGAATGTGTAGGCAGCACATCTTTTCGTGCGGCTGTGTTCTTGTTTAGGATGACTTGTTTCCTCTGTGGTAATGTGTTGACTTGTTGAATAAATTGCTCTTGGTAGATGCAAGTCGAGGTTTGCCCATGTGTTGCACCGACAAGCAGAATAAGGAGTACATGCTTCCTTGTCTCTGCATTGCTTGTAAGCTGTAATTGTCAGTTGGGACTAGTATCTGCTAAAATGCACTCTTCAAGCGTTTGTGGTGTATCGCGTACTGAATGAATAAGTGCGGCGATCTACCTTGTTGATGCCGGTCCGGAAGTAAGAAGGCGGTCGCCCGCTATGAACTTCGATGTGATTTTTAAAATTTTCCAGAGCCTGTTTGTACTGCGGATTCGGCCGGATAGCCACGAGCAAAGAGGTTATTGACACGGAGCTCGAGATGTTGGCGGTGCTCCGGTACGAACTCGGCGGTCGCACGGCCTACACCTTCGTGGACCACTTCGCCATGCACGGCAAAGGAGAACAAGACTTGGGAGGTTCGGCGGTTGGCGCGTTACCTCGCCCAGACAGCGCCTCCTCGACTACGGATGCCTGCCATCGGCTATCGCGGCGTCGGCCTCTCTCTACCAGACGGCCAGCCACCGCAGTGGAATAAAGATTTCGAGGAGCTGACTGGGTACAAGCACATGGACCTTTTTGACGAAAAGCAAATCAGCAGCATTTCATTGATGAAGAAGAAGACATTACAAAGCTCAAGATGAGCACACATCCAGACCTCATCGCTGGGATTTGAATTCTGCCTTGTACAGGATAAACCCAGATCTTCGTTTCCTGATCTTGCCAGCGTTATTTGCAGTACCTATATAGCTTGAGCTGAGCTGTAGGAGAAGAAAGAGAATTAGGGATGCAGAAGCACTTGGATCTTGCCTTCCAGTTGACGTCCATATGTTCCCTCAAAAAAAAGAAAAAGGAGTTGACGTCCATATGCATGTGCATTTGGAGTTCCTGCGATACAAAAGGAACTCGGTTTTGCCTGAGTTGCGAGTTACAACGTGAATACATGCATCGTAAATCTCAAGATTCACATTTGTACTGTTCTTTCAATCTGATTTGCAGCAATCAATATATACGCATTTTTCCTCTGTAACTCGTATGTGGATCCGTGGTGATTGCTGCAAATGTCGAGCTCCGGCAGCCGCTCCGATGACAAGGTGGATCCGGAGTATGAGTTTGCCCTCGGCATCGCCTTGGAGCGGTCCAAGGTGGACACCGGGAGCAGCTCCGGCTCTGCAGCCTCACCGCAGCCGCCCGCGCTTCCTCGACGACACATCTTGGACGCCTATGCTGGCCCCTCCCGGCCCATGGGCAGCTCCGACAAGCGGCCAGCGCAATCGGCGCCTCCCATCGCCCCGCCGGCTGCTGCTTCCCAGCCGTCCCTCGCCCCCATGTGCTGCTCCCCTAGTGGGCAGCGGTGGGTGCTGTGCCTGCCCGCCCGGCCCGGATCGCCGCGCCGGAGTCGGAGGCGCGCCGCGCCCTTGCAAGGCAGGTAAGGGAGGCGAGGCTGTGGAGAACTCATCCGCTGCCGGCGGAGCCCGACGAGTACCAGCGGCTCCTCGCGTGGTTTTATCGCCGGTCGCTTACGACGGCGGAGACGGACGCTCGGTGATATGTCTCCAACGCATCTATAACTTTTTATTGTTCCATGCTGTTTTATTATTAATCTTGGATGTTTTATAATCATTTTATAGTCATTTTATACCATTTTTTGGTACTAACCTATTGACATAGTGCCAAGTGCCAGTTGCTGTTTTTTGCACGTTTTTTACATCGCAGGAAATCAATATCAGATGGAGTCCAGACGCAACGAAACTTCACGGAGATTTTTTATGGACCAGACGGAAGATATTGGGCCCTGATTGCACCTGGGAGGAGTCCCGAGGAGGGAACAACCCACCAGGGCGCGCCAGGAGGCCCGGGCGTGCCCTGGTGGGTTGTGCCCACCTCGGGTACCCCCCGGACCGCCTCTTTGCTCTATAAATACCCCCAAAAATCCCAGAACCCTAGGGGAGTCGTCGAAATATTCATCCAACCGCCGCAGAGTCCAGAACCACCAGATCCAATCTAGACACCATCTTGGATGGGGTTCACCACCTCCATTGGTGCCTCTCCCATGATGCGTGAGTAGTTCTTTGTAGACCTTCGGGTCCGTAGTTAGTAGCTAAATGGCTTCCTCTCTCTCTTTTGATTCTCAAAACAATGGTCTCTTGGAGATCCATATGATGTAACTCTTTTTGCGGTGTGTTTGTTGGGATCTGATGAATTTTGAGTTTATCATCAGTTATATATTTTTACATCCATGGAAGTTATTTGAGTTTCTTTGATCTCTTATATGCATGATCTCTAATAGCCTCGTATTTCTTCTCCGATATTTGGGTTTTGTTTGGCCAACTTGATCTATTTGTCTTGCAATGGGAAGAGGTGCCCGGTAGTGGGTTCGATCTTACGGTGCTTGATCCCAGTGACAGAAAGGGAACTGACACGTAAGGATAAAACGATGGGGTGTATCTCTACATAGATAGATCTTGTCTACATCATGTCATCGTTCTTATTGCATTACTCCTTTTTTCCATAAACTTAATACACTAGATGCATGCTAGATAGCGGTCAATGTGTGGAGTAATAGTAGTAGATGCAGGCAGGAGTCGGTCTACTAATCTTGGACGTGATGCCTATGTAATGATCGTTGCCTGGATATCGTCATGATTATTTGAAGTTCTATCAATTGCTCAACAGTAATTTCTTTACCCACCGTTTGCTATTTTTCTCGAGAAAAGCCACTAGTGAAACCTACGGCCCCCGGGTCTTCTTTCTCATATATTTGCCTTTGCGATCTACTTTTCCTTGCATTTCAGATCTATTAAACCAAGAATACAAAAATACTTTGCTGCACTTTATTTTATTTGCGATCCATTTATTCAATCTATTACAACTTTCTCCCGTCAATACGCAATTTCTAGCACCGTTACCCGAAAGGGATTGACTGTTAGGGAACGTAGTATTTCAAAAAAATTGCCTACGATCACGCAAGATCTATCTAGGAGAAGCATAGCAACGAGCGGGGAGAGTGTGTCCACGTACCCTCATAGACCGAAAGCGGAAGCGCTAAATAACGCAGTTGATGTAGTCGAACGTTTTCGCGATCAAACCGATCAAGTACCGAACGCACGACACCTCCGCGATCTGCACGTGTTCAACTCGGTGACGTCCCTCGAACTCTTGATCCAGCTGAGGCCGAGGGAGAGTTCCGTCAGCACGATGGCGTGGTAACGGTGATGATGAAGTTACCGGCGCAGGGCTTCGCCTAAGCACTACGACGATATGACCGAGGTGTAAAACTGTGGAGGGGGGCACCGCACACGGCTAAGAGATTGTATGTTGTGCCCTTGGGTGCCCCCTCTGAAGGAAATATGCCCTAGAGGCAATAATAAAGTTATTATTTATTTCCTTATATCATGATAAATGTTTATTATTCATGCTAGAATTGTATTAACCGGAAACATAATACATGTGTGAATATATAGACAAACAGAGTGTCACTAGTATGCCTCTACTTGACTAGCTTGTTAATCAAAGATGGTTATGTTTCCTAACCATAGACAAAGAGTTGTTATTTGATTAACGGGATCACATCATTAGTTGAATGATCTAATTGACATGACCCATTCCGTTAGCTTAGCACCCGATCGTTTAGTATGTTGCTATTGCTTTCTTCATGACTTATACATGTTCCTATGACTATGAGATTATGCAACTCCGTTTATCGGAGGAACACTTTGTGTGCTACCAAGCGTCTGGCGAATCGGGTGATTATAAAGGTGCTCTACAGGTGTCTCCAAAGGTACTTGTTGGGTTGGCGTATTTGAGATTAGGATTTGTCACTCCGAATGTCGGAGAGGTATCTCTGGGCCCTCTCGGTAATACACATCACTTAAGCCTTGCAAGCATTGCAATTAATGAGTTAGTTGTGAGATGATGTATTACGGAGCGAGTAAAGAGACTTGCGTAACGAGATTGAACTAGGTATTGGATACCGACGATCGAATCTCGGGCAAGTAACATACCGATGACAAAGGAACAACGTATGTTGTTATGCGGTCGACCGATAAAGATCTTCGTAGAATATGTAGGAACCAATATGGGCATCCAGGTCCCGCTATTGGTTATTGACGGAGGCGTGTCTCGGTCATGTCTACATTGTTCTCGAACCGTAGGGTCCTTGCACGCTTAAAGTTCGATGGCGATTTCTTTATGAGTTTATGTATTTTGATGTACCAAAGCTTGTTGAGTCCGGATGTGATCACGGACATGACGAGGAGTCTCGAAATGGTCGAGACATAAAGATCGATATATTGGAAGCCTATATTTGGACATCGAATCGTTTGAATGAAAGCGACATTTCTACGAGATGCAGGAGGTTACGGAACCCCGAGGGGTTATTGGGCCTACATGGGCCTCGAGGGAGAAGAGGGAAGGAGGCAGGAGGCGGCCGCGCGCCCCTCCCCTTCCTAGTCCGAATAAGACAAGGGAAGGGGGGCGGCGCCCCCCCTTTTCCTTCCCTCTTCCTCCTCTTTCCTCCTCCTCCTTCTCCAACTAGGAAGAAAGGAGTCCTACTCCGGTGGGAGTAGGACTCCCCTTGGCGCCCTCCTTGGCGGCCGCCCCCTCCCTTGGCTCCTTTATATCTGAGGCGGGGCACCCGAAAACACACAAGTTGATCTTCGTGATCGTTCCTTAGCCGTGTGCGGTGCCCCCCTCCACGATATTACACCTCAGTCATATTGTAGCGGTGCTTAGGCGAAGCCCAACGACGGTTGAACATCAAGATCGTCACCACGCCGTCGTCTGACGGAACTCCTCCACGAAGCTCTGCTGGATCGGGCCGAGGTGCGTCATTGAGTTGTACGTGTCAAGAACTTCGTAGGTGCGAATGCGGTGCTTGGATCGGTTGGACGGGAAGGCGTCGACTACTTCCTCTACGTTGCGTCAACTTCCGCATTGGTCTCACAGTGCGTACGCCAACACTCTCCCCTCTCGTTGCTATGCATCACCATGATCTTGCGTGTGCGTGGAATTTTTTGAAATTACTACATTCCCCAACAGTGGCATCCGAGCCTAGGTTTTATGGTTTGATGTTATATGCACGAGTAGAACACAAGTGAGTTGTGGGCGATACAAGTCATCTTGCTTACCGCATGTCATACTTTGGTTGGCGTTATTGTTGGATGAAGCGGCCCGGACCGACATTACGTGTGCGCTTCGCGAGACTGGTTTTACCACCGTGCTTTGCACACGGTGACTAGCGGTGTCGGTTTCTCAACTTTAGTTGAACCGAGTGTGTCGCCGGTCCTTGTGAAGGTTAAAACAGCACCAACTTGACGAACTATCGTTGTGGTTTTGATGCGTAGGTAAAGCGGTTCTTGCTCAGCCCATAGCAGCCACGTAAAACTTGCAACAACAAAGTAGAGGGCGTCTAACTTGTTTTTGCAGGGCATGTTGTGATGTGATATGGCCAAGACATGATGCTATATTTTATTGTATGAGATGATCATGTTTTGTAACCGAAGTTATCGGCAATGCAGGCGAGAGCCATATGGTTGTCGCTTTATTGTATGAAATGCAAGCATACTGTAATTGCTTTACTTTATCACTAAGCGGTAGCGATAGTCGTAGAAGCAATAGATGGCGTAAACGACAACGATGCTACGATGGAGATCAAGGTGTCGCGCTGGTGGCGATGGTGATCATGATGGTGCATAATACATGTGTGAATATATAGACAAGCAGAGTGTCACTAGTATGCCTCTACTTGACTAGCTTGTTAATCAAAGATGGTTATGTTTCCTAACCATAGACAAAGAGTTGTTATTTGATTAACGGGATCACATCATTAGTTGAATGATCTAATTGACATGACCCATTCCGTTAGCTTAGCACCCGATCGTTTAGTATGTTGCTATTGCTTTCTTCATGACTTATACATGTTCCTATGACTATGAGATTATGCAACTCCGTTTATCGGAGGAACACTTTGTGTGCTACCAAGCGTCCTAGCATGTAAGCGGGTGATTATAAAGGTGCTCTACAGGTGTCTCCAAAGGTACTTGTTGGGTTGGCGTATTTGAGATTAGGATTTGTCACTCCGAATGTCGGAGAGGTATCTCTGGGCCCTCTCGGTAATACACATCATAAGCCTTGCAAGCATTGCAATTAATGAGTTAGTTGTGAGATGATGTATTACGGAGCGAGTAAAGAGACTTGCGGTAGCAGATTGAACTAGGTATTGGATACCGACGATCGAATCTCGGGCAAGTAACATACCGATGACAAAGGAACAACGTATGTTGTTATGCGGTCGACCGATAAAGATCTTCGTAGAATATGTAGGAACCAATATGGGCATCCAGGTCCCGCTATTGGTTATTGACCGGAGGCGTGTCTCGGTCATGTCTACATTGTTCTCGAACCGTAGGGTCCTGCGCTTAAAGTTCGATGTGATTTCTTTATGAGTTTATGTATTTTGATGTACCAAAGCTTGTTGAGTCCGGATGTGATCACGGACATGACGAGGAGTCTCGAAATGGTCGAGACATAAAGATCGATATATTGGAAGCCTATATTTGGACATCGGAATCGTTTGAATGAAAACGACATTTGCAGGAGTGCAGGGAGGTTACGGAACCCCGGGGGTTATTGGGCCTACATGGGCCTCGAGGGAGAAGAGGAAGGAGGCAGGAGGCGGTGCGCCCTCCCTTCCTAGTCCGAATAAGACAAGGGAAGGGCGGCCCCCCTTTCCTTCCCTCTTCCTCCTCTTTCCTCCTCCTCCTTCTCCAACTAGGAAGAAAGGAGTCCTACTCCGGTGGAGTAGGACTCCCCTTGCGCCTCCTTGGCCGCCGCCTCCCTTGGCTCCTTTATATCTCGGGGCGGGGCACCCTAAACACAAGTTGATCTTCGTGATCGTTCCTTAGCCGTGTGCGGTGCCCCCCTCCACGATATTACACCTCGGTCATATTGTAGCGGTGCTTAGGCGAAGCCCAGCGACGGTTGAACATCAAGATCGTCACCACGCCGTCGTGCTGACGGAACTCCTCCTGAAGCTCTTTGGATCGGAGCCGAGGTGCGTCATTGAGTTGTACGTGTGTCAAGAACTTCGTAGGTGCGAATGCGGTGCTTGGATCGGTTGGACCGGAAGGCGTCGACTACTTCCTCTACGTTGCGTCAACGCTTCCGCATTGGTCTCACAGTGCGTAGCCAACCTCTCCCTCTCGTTGCTATGCATCACCATGATCTTGCGTGTGCGTGGGAATTTTTTGAAATTACTACATTCCCCAACAGCATGGCATCCGAGCCTAGGTTTTATGGTTTGATGTTATATGCACGAGTAGAACACAAGTGAGTTGTGGGCGATACAAGTCATCTTGCTTACCAGCATGTCATACTTTGGTTGGCGTTATTGTTGGATGAAGCGGCCGGACCGACATTACGTGTACGCTTCTGCGAGACTGGTTTTACCACCGTGCTTTGCACACGGTGACTAGCGGGTGTCGGTTTCTCAACTTTAGTTGAACCGAGTGTGGCTACGCCGGTCCTTGTGAAGGTTAAAACAGCACCAACTTGACGAACTATCGTTGTGGTTTTGATGCGTAGGTAAGAACGGTTCTTGCTCAGCCCATAGCAGCCACGTAAAACTTGCAACAACAAAGTAGAGGGCGTCTAACTTGTTTTTGCAGGGCATGTTGTGATGTGATATGGCCAAGACATGATGCTATATTTTATTGTATGAGATGATCATGTTTTGTAACGAAGTTATCGACAATGGGCAGGAGCCATATGGTTGTCGCTTTATTGTATGAAATGCAAGCATACAGTAATTGCTTTACTTTATCACTAAGCGGTAGCGATAGTCGTAGAAGCAATAGATGGCGTAAAACGACAACGATGCTACGATGGAGATCAAGGTGTCGCGCTGGTGACGATGGTGATCATGATGGTGCTTGAGATGGAATCACAAGCACAAGATGATGATGGCCATATCATATCACTTATATTGATTGCATGTGATGTTTATCCTTTATGCATCTTATCTTGCTTTGATTGACGGTAGCATTTTAAGATGATCTCTCACTAAAAATTATCAAGAAGTGTTCTCCACGGTATGCACGTTGCCAAAGTTAAATGCGTGCCCGGACACCACATGATGATCGGGTGTGATAAGCTCTCGTCCATCTACAACGGGTGCAAGCCAGTTTTGCACACGCAGAATACTCAGATTAAACTTGACGAGCCTAACATATGCAGATATGGCCTCGGAACACGGAGACCGAAAGGTAGAGCGTGAATCATATAGTAGATATGATCAACATCAGATGTTCACCATTGAAAACTACTCCATCTCACGTGATGATCGGTTATGGTTTAGTTGATTTGGATCACGTGATCACTTAGATGACTAGAGAGATGTCTGTCTAAGTGGGAGTTCTTAAGTAATATGATTAATTGAACTTAAATTTATCATGAACTTAGTACCTGATAGTATCTTGCTTGTCTATGTTGATTGTAGATAGATGGACCGTGTTGTTGTTCCGTTGAATTTTAATGCATTCCTTGAGAAAGCAAAGTTGAAAGATGATGGTAGCAACTACGCGGACTGGGTCCGTAACTTGAGGATTATCCTCATTGCTGCACAGAAAAACTACGTCCCGGAAGCACCGCTGGGTGCGAACCTCTTCTTGATGCTGGCCAGCGGCGTTAAGAGCGTCGGCAAAGCAAAGCTGATGACTACTCGATAGTTCAATGTGCCATGCTTTACGGCTTAGAACCGGGACTTCAACGACGTTTTGAGCGTCATGGAGCATATGAGATGTTCGGGAGTTGAAGTTAATATTCGAAAGAATGCCGGATTGAGAGATATGAAGTCTCCAATAAATTCTATAGCTGCAAGATGGAGGAGAGTAGTTACGTCGGTGAGCATATACTCAAGATGTCTGGTATTGTAATCACTTGATTCAATGGGAGTTACTCTTCCGGATGATAGCGTCATTGACAGAATTCTCCAATCACTTCCACCAAGCTACAAGAGCTTCGTGATGAACTATAATATGCAAGGATGGATAAGACAATTCCGAGCTCTTACGCAATGCTAAAGGCTGCGGAGGTAGAAATCAAGAAGGAGCATCAAGTGTTGATGGTCAACAAGACCACTAGCTTCAAGAAAAAGGGCAAAGGAAAGAAGAAGGGGAACTTCAAGAAGAACAGCAAGCAAGTTGCTGCTCAAGAGAAGAAACCCAAGTCTGGACCTAAGCCTGGCTGGTGCTTCTCTGCAAGCGGTAGTCCTTTGGAAGCGGAACTGCCCCAAGTATTTGGCGGATAAGAAGGATGGCAAGGTGAAAAAAGGTATATGTGATATACATGTTATTGATGTGTACCTTACTAGAGCTCGCAGTAGCACACTGGGTATTTGATACTGGTTACATTGCTAATATTTGCAACTCGAAGCAGGGACTACTGGATTAGCGAACACTAGCAAGGGCGAGGTGGCGATGTGAGTGGGAAATGCGGTTCCAAAGTCGATGTGATCGATCGGCATGCTACCTCTACATCTACCTTGGGATTAGTGTTAGACCTAAATAATTGTTATTTGGTGCGGCGTTGAGCATGAACATTATATCTGGATCTTGTTTGATGCGAGGCGGTTATTCATTTAAATCGAGAGAATAATGGTTGTTCTATTTATATGAGTAATATCTTTTATGGTCATGCACCCTTGAAGAGTGGTCTATTTTGATGAATCTCGATAGTAGTGATACACATATTCATAGTGTTGAAGCCAAAAGATGCGAGTTGATAATGATAGTGCAACTTATTTGTGGCACTTGCCCTTTAGGTCATATCGATGTAAAGCGCATGAAGAAACTCCATCTTGATGGACTTTTGGAACCACTTGATTATGAATCACTTGGTACTTGCGAACCGTGCCTCATGGGCAAGATGACTAAAACGCCGTTCTCGGTACTATGGAAGAGCAACAGATTTGTTGGAAATCATACATACAGATGTATGTGGTCCGATGAATGTTGAGGCTCGTCGCGAGATATCGTTATTTTCTCACCTTCACGAGATGATTTAAGCGGATATGGGTATATCTACTTAATGAAGCATAAGTCTGAAACATTTGAAAAGTTCAAAGAATTTCAGAGTGAAGTTGAAAATCATCGTAACAAGAAAATAAAGTTTCTCGATCTGATCGTGGAGGAGAATATTTAAATTCTGAGTTTGGTCTACACTTGAAACAATGCGGAATAGTTTAAGAACTCACGCCACCGGAACACCACGGTGTAATGGTGTGTCGAGCGTCGTGTCGTACTTTACTTATATGATGCGATCTATGATGTCTCTTACAGATTTACCGCTATCGTTTTGGGGTTATGCTTTAGAGGCGGCCATTCACATTAAATAGGGCACCATCAAAATCCGTTGAGGCGACACCTTATGAACTATGGTTTGGCAAGAAACCAAAGTTGTCGTTTCTTAAAGTTTGGGGCTGCGATGCTTATGTGAAAAAGCTTCAACCTGATAGCTCGAACCCAAATCGAATGTGTCTTCATAGGATACCCAAAGGAGACAGTTGGGTACACCTCCTATCACAGATCCGAAGGCAAGACATTCGTTGCTAAGAATGGATCCTTTCTAGAGAAGGAGTTTCTCTCGAAAGAAGTGAGTGGGAGGAAAGTAGAACTTGATGAGGTAACTGTACCCGCTCCCTTGTTGGAAAATAGTACATCACAGGAACCGGTTTCTGTGACGTCAAAACCTACTAGTGAGGAAGTTGTTGATGATGATCATAGAACTTGAGATCAAGTTACTCTGAGAACCTCGTGGGTCAAACCGAGTAAGATCCGCACCGAGTGAGTGCGGTAATCCTATTACGGAAGTCATGCTACTAGATCATGATGAACCTCGAACTATGAAGAAGCGATGGTGAGCCCAGATTCCATAAAATGGCTTGAAGACATGAAATCTGAGATGGGATCCATGTATGAGAACAAAGTATGGACTTTGGTTGACTTGCCCGATGGTCGGCAAGCAATTGAGAATAAATGGATCTTCAAGAAGAAGGCGTGGCAGCGGTAATATTCATGTCTACAAAGCTCGACTTGTTGCAAAAGGTTTTCGACAAGTTCAAGGATTGACTACGATGAGACCTTCTCACCCGTAGCGATGCTTAAGTCTGTCCGAATCATGTTAGCAATTGCCGCATTTTATGATTATGAAATTTGGCAAATGGATGTAAAAACTGCATTCCTGAATGGGTTTCTGGAGAAAGAGTTGTATATGATGCAACCAGAAGGTTTTATCAATCCAAAGGGAGCTAACAAAGTGTGCAAGCTCCAGCGATCCATTTATGGACTGGTGCAAGCCTCTCGGAGTTGGAATAAACGCTATGATAGTGTGATCAAAGCATTTGGGTTTATACAGACTTTTGGAGAAGCCTGTATTTACAAGAAAGTGAGTGGGAGCTCTGTAGCATTTATAATATTATATGTGGATGACATATTATTGATTGGAAATGATATAGAATTTGTGGATAGCATAAAGGGATACTTGAATAAAAGTTTTTCAATGAAAGACCTCGGTGAAGCTGCTTACATATTGGGCATTAAGATCTATAGAGATAGATCAAAGCAGCAATTGGACTTTCACAAAGCACATACCTTGACAAAGTTTTGAAGAAGTTCAAAATGGATCAAGCAAAGAAAGGGTTCTTGCACTGTGTTGCAAGGTGTGAAGTTGAGTAAGACTCAATGCCCGACCACTGCGGAAGATAGAGAGAAATGAAAGATGTTCCTATGCTTCAGCCATAGGCTCTATCATGTATGCAATGCTGTGTACTAGACCTGATGTGTGCCTTGCTATAAGTTTAGCGAGGAGGTACCAAAGTAATCCGAGTGGATCCTTTGGACAGCGGTCAAGAATATCCTGAAGTACGAAAAGGACTAAGGATATGTTTCTAGTATATGGAGGTGACAAAGAGCTCATCGTAAAGGGTTATGTTGATGCAAGCTTTGACACTGATCCGGACGATTCTAAATACAAACCGGATCGTGTTTACATTAAGCGGTGGAGCTATCGGTTGGTGCTGTTCAAAACAAAGCGTCGTGGCGGGATCTCGTGTGAAGCGGAATACATAGCTGCTTGGAAGCAGCTAATGAAGGAGTCGGATGAAGGTTCATATCCGATCTAGGTGTCATACCTAGTGCATCGGGTCAATGAAGATCTCTTGTGACAATCTTTGGGCGATTGCGTTAGCGAAGGAATCCAGATTTCACAAGAGAACCAAGCACATCAAGAGGCGCTTCAATTCCATCCGGGATCTAGTCGGTGGGAGACATAGATTTGCAAGATACATATGGATCTGAATGTTGCAGACCCGTTGACTAAGCCTCTTCCACGGGCAAAACATGATCAACACCAAGACTCCATGGGTGTTAGAATCATTAATGTGTAATCTAGATTATTGACTCTAGTGCAAGTGGGAGACTGAAGGAAATATGCCCTAGAGGCAATAATAAAGTTATTATTTATTTCCTTATATTATGATAAATGTTTATTATTCATGCTAGAATTGTATTAACAGGAAACATAATACATGTGTGAATATATAGACAAGCAGTGTCACTTTGTATGCCTCTACTTGACTAGCTTGTTAATCAAAGATGGTTATGTTTCCTAACCATAGACAAAGAGTTGTTATTTGATTAACGGGATCACATCATTAGTTGAATGATCTGATTGACATGACCCATTCCGTTAGCTTAGCACCCGATCATTTAGTATGTTGTTATTGCTTTCTTCATGACTTATACATGTTCCTATGAGTATGAGATTATGCAACTCCCGTTTATCGGAGGAACACTTTGTGTGCTACCAAGCGTCTAGCGTAACTTGGTGATTATAAAGGTGCTCTGGGTGTCTCAAAAGGTACTTGTTGGGTTGGCGTATTTGAGATTAGGATTTGTCACTCCGAATGTGGGAGAGGTATCTCTGGGCCCTCTCGGTAATACACATCACTTAAGCCTTGCAAGCATTGCAACTAATGAGTTAGTTGCGAGATGATGTATTCTGAGCGAGTAAAGAGACTTGCGATGCGAGATTGAACTAGGTATTGGATACCGGCGATCAATCTCGGGCAAGTAACATACCGATGACAAAGGAACAACGTATCTTATTATGCGGTCGACCGATAAAGATCTTCGTAGAATATGTAGGAACCAATATGGGCATCAGGTCCCGCTATTGGTTATTGACGGAGCGTGTCTCGGTCATGTCTACATGTTCTCGAACCATAAGTCCATGCGCTTAAAGTTCGATGTGATTTCTTTATGAGTTTATGTATTTTGATGTACGAAGGTTGTTGAGTCCGGATGTGATCACGGACATGACGAGAGTCTCAAAATGGTCGAGACATAAAGATCGATATATTGGAAGCCTATATTTGGACATCGGAATCGTTCGGGTGAAATCGGCATTTGCAGTGCAGGGAGGTTACGGAACCCCGGGGGTTATTGGGCCTACATGGGCCTCGAGGGAGAAAGAGGAGGAGGCGGGCGGCGCGCCCCTCCCTTCCTAGTCCGAATAAGACAAGGGAAGGGCGGCGCCCCCCCTTTTCCTTCCCCTCTTCCTCCTCTTTCCCTCCTCCTCCTTCTCCAACTAGGAAAGAAAGGGAGTCCTACTCCCGGTGGGAGTAGAGACTCCCCCTTGGCGCGCCTCCTTGGCCGCCGCCCCTCCCTTGGCTCCTTTATATCTGAGGCGGGGCACCCAGCTACACAAGTTGATCTTCGTGATCGTTCCTTAGCCGTGTGCGGTGCCCCCTCCACGATATTACACCTCGGTCATATTGTAGCGGTGCTTAGCGAAGCCTCGCGGCAGCATCAAGATCGTCACCATGCCGTGTCAACTCCTCCCTGGCTCTCTGGATCGGGCCCGGTGCGTCATCGGTGCCGAACTTCGGAGTGCGAACGGTGCTTGGATCGGTTGGACCGGAAGACGTCGACTACTTCCTCTACGCTAGCGCCAATGCTTCCGCTTTGGTCTACGAGGGTACATAGACAACATTCTCCCCTCTCGTTGCTATGCATCACCATGATCTTGCGTGTGCGTAGGAATTTTTTTGAAATTACTACGTTCCCCAACACCCTCCCCGCGTATATAAAGGAGGGAGGGAGGAGGAGGATGGCAAGGAGGAGGCGCGCCCAAGGGGGGGGAGTCCTACTCCAAGTAGGATTCGCCCCCCCCCCCTTTCCTACTTCCACAAGGAGAAGGCGGGAAGGAGAGGGTGGAGAGAAGGAAAGGGGAGGCCGGCCCCCTAGCCCTAGTCCAATTCGGGTTGGGTTAGGGGGGCGCGCGCCACACCTTGGCCTGCCTCCTCTCTTCCACCACTAGGCCCATGAGGCCCAATAACCCCCGGGGGGTTCCGGTAACCCCCCGGTACTCCAGAAAATACCCGATACACTTCGGAACCATTCCGGTGTCCGAATATAATCGTCCAATATATCAATCTTTATGTCTTGACCATTCCGAAAATCCTCGTCATGTTCGTGATCTCATCCGGGACTCCGAACAACCTTCGGTACATCAAAACGCATAAACTCATAATACGAATCATCACCGAACGTTAAGCGTGCGGACCCTACGGGTTCGAGAACTATGTAGACATGACCGAGACACCTCTCCGGTCAAAAACCAATAGCGGAACCTGGATGCTCATATTGGCTCCTACATATTCTACGAAGATCTTTATCGGTCAAATCGCATAACAACATACGTTGTTCCCTTTGTCATCGGTATGTTACTTGCCCAAGATTCGATCGTCGGTATCCTCATACCTAGTTCAATCTCGCCGGCAAGTCTCTTTACTCGTTCGTAATGCATCATCCCGTAACTAACTCATTAGTCACATTGCTTGCAAGGCTTATAGTGATGTGCATTACCGAGAGGGCCCAGAGATACCTCTCCGACAACCGGAGTGACAAATCCTAATCTCGATCTATGCCAACTCAACAGACACCATTGGAGACACTCAGAGAGCATCTTTACAATCATCCAGCTTACGCCAGTGACGTTTGATAGCACACTAAGTGTTCCTCCGGTATCCGGGAGTTGCATAATCTCATAGTCATAGGAACATGTATAAGTTATGAAGAAAGCAATAACAATAAACTAAACGATCATAGTGCTAAGCTAACGGATGGGTCTTGTCCATCACATCATTCTCTAATGATGTGATCTCGTTCAACAAATGACAACACATGTCTATGGCTAGGAAACTTAACCATCTTTGATTAACAAGCTAGTCAAGTAGAGGCATACTAGGGACACTCTGTTTGTCTATGTATTCACACATGTACTAAGTTTCCGGTTAATACAATTCTAGCATGAATAATAAACATTTATCATGATATAAGGAAATATAAATAACAACTTTATTATTGCCTCTAGGTCATATTTCCTTCAGTCTCCCATTTGCACTAGAGTCAATAATCTAGATTAGATAGTAATGATTCTAACACCCATGGAGTCTTGGTGCTGATCATGTTTTGCTCATGAGAGAGGCTTAGTCAACGGGTCTGCAACATTCAGATCCGTATGTATCTTGCAAATCTCTATGTCCCCTTCCGACACTTGATGACGGATGGAATTGAAGCGTCTCTTGATGTGCTTGGTTCCCTTGTGAAATCTGGATTCCTTTGCCAAGGCAATTGCACCAGTATTGTCACAAAAGATTTTCATTGGACCCGATGCACTAGGTATGACACCTAGATCGGATACAAACTCCTTCATCCAGACTCCTTCATTTGCTGCTTCTGAAGCAGCTATGTACTCCACTTCACACGTAGATCCCGCCATGACGCTTTTCTTAGAATTGCACCAACTGACAGCTCCACCGTTCAATATAAATACGTACCCGTTTTGTGACTTAGAGTCATCTAGATCAGTGTCAAAGCTTGCATCGACGTAACCATTTATGACGAGCTCTTTGTCACCTCCATAAATGAGAAACATATCCTTAGTACTCTTCAGGTATTTCAAGATGTTCTTGACCGTTGTCCGGTTACTTTGGTAGCTCCCTGCTATACTTATAGCAAGGCACACATCAGGACTGGTACACAACACCGCATACATGATAGAACCTATGGCTGAAGCATAGGGAATGACTTTCATTTCTATCTATCTTCTGCAGTGGTCGGGCATTGAGTCTGACTCAACTTCACACCTTGTAACACATGCAAGAACCCTTTCTTTGACTGATCCATTTTGAACTTCTTCAAAACTTTATCAAGGTATGCGCTTTGTGAAAGTCCAATTAAGCGTCTTGATCTATCTCTATAGATCTTGATGCCCAGTATATAAGCAGCTTCGCCGAGGTCTTTCATTGAAAAACTCTTATTCTAGTATCCTTTTATGCTATCCAGAAATTCTATATCAATTCCAATCAACAATATGTCATCCACATATAATATTAGAAATGCTGTAGAGCTCCCACTCACTTTCTTGTAAATACAGACTTCTCCAAAAGTCTGTATAAAACCATATGCTTTGATCACACCATCAAAACTTTTATTCCAACTCCGAGAGGCTTGCACCAGTCCATAAATGGATCGCTGGAGCTTGCACACTTTGTTAGCATCCTTTGGATTGATAAAACCTTCTGGTTGCATCATATACAACTCTTCTTCCAGAAATCCATTCAGGAATGCAGTTTTTACATCCATTTGCCAAATTTCATAATCATAAAATGCGGCAATTGCTAACATGATTCGGACAGACTTAAGCATCGCTACAGGTGATAAAGTCTCATCGTAGTCAACTCCTTGAACTTGTCGAAAACCTTTCGCAACAAGTCGAGCATTATAGACAGTAACATTACCGTGAGCGTCAGTCTACTTCCTGAAGATCCATTTATTCTCTATGGCTTGCCGATCATCGGGCAAGTCAACCAAAGTCCACACTTTGTTCTCATACATGGATCCCATCTCAGATTTCATGGCCTCAAGCCATTTCACGGAATCTGGGCTCATCACCGCTTCCTCATAGTCCGTAGGTTCATCATGGTCAAGTTGACTTCCAGAACAGGATTACCGTACACACTCTGGTGCGGATCTTACTTTGGTTGACCTATGAGGTTCAGTAGTAATTTGATCTAAAGTTTCATGATCATTATCATTAGCTTCCTCACTAATTGGTATAGTAATCACTGGAACTGATTTATGTGATGAACTACTTTCCAATAAGAGAGCAGGTACATTTACCTCATCAAGTTCTACTTTCCTCCCACTCACTTCTTTCGAGAGGAACTCTTTCCCTAGAAAGGAGCCATTCTTAGCAACGAATATCTTGCCTTCAGATCTGTGATAGAAGGTGTAGCCAACAATCTCCTTTGGGTATCCTATGAAGACACATTTCTCCGATTTGGGTTCGAGCTTATCAGGTTGAAGCTTTTTCACATAAGCATCGCAACCCCAAACTTTAAGGAACGACAACTTTGGTTTCTTGCCAAACAACAGTTCATATGGTGTCGTCTCAACGGATTTAGATGGTTCCCTATTTAACGTGAATGCAGCCGTCTCTAAAGCATAACCCCAAAATTATGGCGATAAATTATCAGTAAGAGACATCATAGATCGCACCATATCTAATAAAGTGCGGTTACGACGTTCGGACACACCATTACGCTGTGATGTTCCAGGTGGCGTGAGTTGCGAAACTATTCCGCATTGTTTCAAATGAAGACCAAACTCGCAACTCAAATGTTCTCCTCCACGATCAGATCGTAGAAACTTTATTTTCTTGTTACGATAATTTTCGACTTCACTCTGAAATTTTGAACTTTTCAAATGTTTCATACTTATGTTTCATCAAGTAGATATACCCATATCTTCTAAAATCATCTGTGAAGGTCAGAAAATAACGATACCCGCCACGAGCCTCAACACTCACCGGACCGCATACATCAGTATGTATTATTTCCAACAAGTCTGTTGCTCGTTCCATTGTTCCGGAGAACGGAGTTTTAGTCATCTTGCCCATGAGGCATGGTTCGCAAGCATCAAGTGATTCATAATCAAGTGATTCAAAAAGCCCATCATCATGGAGTTTCTTCATGCACTTTACACCAATATGATCCAAACGGCAGTGCCACAAATAATTTGCACTATCATTATTAAACTTATATCGTTTGGTTTCAACAATATGATTATGTGTATCACTACTATCGAGATTCAATAAAAATAGACCACTCATCAAGTGTGCATGACCATAAAAGATATTACTCATATAAATAGAACAACCATTATTCTTTGATTTAAATGAATAACTGTCTCACATCAAACAAGATCCAGATATAATGTTTATGCTTAACGCTGGAACCAAATAACAATTATTCAGGTCTAAAACTAATCCCGAAGGTAGATGTAGAGGTAGCGTGCCGACGGCGATCACATCGACTTTGGAACCATTTCCCACGCGCATCGTCACCTCGTCCTTAGCCAATCTTCGCTTAATCCGTAGCCTCTGTTTCGAGTTGCAAATATGAGCAACATGACCAGTATCAAATACCCAGGCACTACTACGAGCATTAGTAAGGTACACATCAATAACATGTATATCAAATATACCTTTCACTTTGCCATCCTTCTTATCCGCCAAATACTTGGGCCAGTTCCGCTTCCAGTGACCAGTCCCTTTGCAGTAGAAGCACTCAGTCTAAGGCTTAGGTCCAGACTTGGGCTTCTTCACTTGAGCAGCAACTTGCTTGCCGTTCTTCTTGAAGTTCCCCTTCTTCCCTTTACCCTTTTTACTGAAACTAGTGGTCTTGTTAACCATCAACACTTGATGCTCCTTCTTGATTTCTACCTTCGCAGACTTTAGCATCGTGAAGAGCTCGGGAATAGTCTTGTTCATCACTTGCATATTATAGTTCATCACGAAGATTTTGTAGCTTGGTGGCACTGATTGAAGAACTTTGTCAATGACACTATCATCAGGAAGATTAACTCCCATTTGAGTCAAGTGGTTGTGGTACCCAGACATTCTGAGTATATGTTCACTGACAGAACTATTCTCCTCCATTTTGCAGATGTAGAACTTATTGGAGACTTCATATCTCCCAATCTGGGCATTTGCTTGAAACATTAACTTCAACTCTTGGAACATCTCATATGCTCCATGACGTTCAAAACGTCGTTGAAGTCACGGTTCTAAGCCGTAAAGCATGGCACACTGAACTATCGAGTAGTCATCAGCTTTGCTCTGCCAGACATTCACAAAGTCCGGTGTTGCTCCCGCAGCAGGCCTTGCACCTAGCGGTGCTTCCAGGACGTAATTCTTCTATGCAGCAACGAGGATAGTCCTCAAGTTACTGACCCAGTCCGTGTAGTTGCTACCATCATCTTTCAACTTAGCTTTCTCTAGGAACACATTAAAATTCAAAGGAACAGTAGCACGGGCCATTGATCTACAACAACATAGACATGCAAAATACTATCAGATACTAAGTTCATGATAAATTAAAGTTCAATTAATCATATTACTTAAGAACTCCCACTTAGATAGACATCCCTCTAATCATCTAAGTGATCACGTGATCCATATCAACTAAACCATGCCTGATCATCACGTGAGATGGAGTAGTTTTTAATGGTGAACATCACTATGTTGATCATGTCTACTATATGATTCACGCTCGACCTTTCGGTCTTAGTGTTCCGAGGCCATATCTGCATATGCTAGGCTCGTCAAGTTTAACCTAAGTATTCTGCGTGTGCAAAACTGGCTTACACCCGTTGTATGTGAACGTAGAGCTTATCACACCCGATCATCACGTGGTGTCTCAGCACGAGGAACTATAGCAACGGTGCATACTCAGGGAGAACACTTATACCTTGAAATTTAGTGAGAGATCATCTTATAATGCTACCGCTGTACTAAGCAAAATAAGATGCATAAAGGATAAACATCACATGCAATCAAAAATATGTGACATGATATGGCCATCATCATCTTGTGCTCATGATCTCCATCACCGTAGCATCGTCATGATCTCCATCGTGACCAGCGCGACACCTTGATCTCCATCGTAGCATTGTTGTCGTCTTGCCAACTATTGCTTCTACGACTATCACTACCGCTTAGTGATAAAGTAAAAACAATTACATGGCGATTGCATTGCATACAATAAAGCGACAACCATATGGCTCCTGCCTG
This sequence comes from Aegilops longissima, assembly GCA_021605205.1. Classification (NCBI taxonomy): domain Eukaryota; kingdom Viridiplantae; phylum Streptophyta; class Magnoliopsida; order Poales; family Poaceae; genus Aegilops; species Aegilops longissima. The sequence goes on from CM038681.1 coordinate 400,531,385, forward strand.
TTGCCGATAACTCTGTTACAAAACATGATAATCTCATACAACTATTTATATATCATCATGTCTTGACCATATCACATCACAACATGCCCTGCAGAAACAAGTTAGACGTCCTCTACTTTGTTGTTGCAAGTTTTACGTGGCTGCTACGGGCTTAGCAAGAACCGTTCTTACCTACGCATCAAAACCACAACGATTTTTCATTAAGTGTGTTGTTTTAACCTTCAACAAGGACCGGGCGTAGCCACACTCGATTCAACTAAAGCTGGAGAAACAGACACCCACTAGCCACTTGTGTGCGAAGCACGTCGGTAGAACCAGTCTCATGAACGCGGTCATGTAATGTCGGTCTGGGCCGCTTCATCCAACAATACTGCCGAATCAAAGTATGACATGTTGGTAACCAGTATGACTATTATCACCCACAACTCTTTATGTTCTACTCGTGCATATATGATCTACGCATAGACCTGGCTCGGATGCCATTGTTGGGGAACGTAGTATTTCAAAAAATTTGCCTACGATCACGCAAGATCTATCTAGGAGAAGCATAACAACAAGCGGGGAGAGTGTGTCCATGTACCCTCGTAGACCAAAATCAAAAGCGTTAAATAACGCGGTTGATGTAGTCGAACATCTTCGCGATCAAACCGATCAAGTACCGAACGCACGACACCTCCGTGATCTGCACACGTTCAGCTCGGTGACGTCCCTCGAACTCTTGATCCAGCTGAGGCCGAGGGAGAATTCCGACAGCACGATGGCATGGTGACGGTGATGATGAAGTTACCGGCGCAGGGCTTCGCCTAAGCACTACGACGATATGACCAAGGTGTAAAACTGTGGAGGGGGGCACCGCAGACAGCTAAGAGATTGTCTGTTGTGCCTTTGGGTGCCCCCTCCCCACGTATATAAAGGAGGGAGGGAGGAGGGGGCCGGCCAGGAGGAGGTGCGCCCAAGGGGGGGGAGTCCGACTCCAAGTAGGATTCGCCCCCCCCCTTCCTACTTCCACAAGGAGAAGGGGGGAAGGAGAGGGAGGAGAGAAGGAAAGGGGGGGGGGGCAGCCCCCTTAGCCCTAGTCCAGTTAGGTTTGGGCTAGGGGGGGCGCACGCCACACCTTGGCCTGCCTCCTCTCTTTCACCGCTAGGCCCATGAGGCCCAATAACCCCGGGGGAGTTCCGGTAACCCCCCGGTACCCCGAAAAATACCCGATACACTTCAGAACCATTCTGGTGTCCGAATATAACATTCCAATATATCAATCTTTATGTCTCGACCATTTTGAGACTCCTCGTCATGTCCGTGATCTCATTCGGGACTCCGAACAACCTTTGGTACATCAAAACACATAAACTCATAATACGAATCATCATCGAACGTTAAGCGTGCGGACCCTACGGGTTCGAGAACTATGTGGACATGACCGAGACACCTCTCCGGTCAATAACCAATAGCTGAACCTGGATGCTCATATTGGCTCTACATATTCTACGAAGATCTTTATCGGCCAAACCACATAACAACATACATTGTTCCCTTTGTCAACGGTATGTTACTTGCCCGAGATTCGATCGTTGGTATCCTCATACCTAGTTCAATCTCGTTACCGGCAAGTCTCTTTACTCGTTCCATAATGTATCATCTCGTAACTAACTCATTATTCACATTGCTTGCAAGGCTTATAGTGTTGTGCATTACCGAGAGGGCCCAGAGATGCCTCTGTGACAATCGGAGTGACAAATCCTAATCTCGATCTATGCCAACTCAACAGACACCATTGGAGACACCTATAGCATCTTTATAGTCACCCAGTTATGTTGTGATGTTTGATAGCACACTAATGTTCCTCCGGTATCCAGGAGTTGCATAATCTCATAGTCATAGGAACATGTATAAGTCATGAAGAAAGCAATAACAATAAACTAAACGATCATAGTGCTAAGCTAACGGATGGGTCTTGTCCATCACATCATTCTCTAATGATGTGATCTCGTTCATAAAATGACAACACATGTCTATGGCTAGGAAACTTAACCATCTTTGATTAACGAGCTAGTCAAGTAGAGGCATACTAGGGACACTCTGTTTGTCTATGTATTCATACATGTACTAAGTTTCCGATGAATACAATTCTAGCATGAATAATAAACATTTATCATGATATAAGGAAATATAAATAACAACTTTATTATTGCCTCTAGGGCACATATTTCCATCAATGACAACCCCTTTAACACGTCGGGTTGCGAGGTGTTGTTATTTGTGGGCAGGTGTTGTTTACGTTGTGTTGCTTGGTTCTCCTACTGGTTCAATAACCTTGATTTCATCACTGAGGGAAATACCTACCATCGCTGTGCTGCATCATCCCTTCCTCTTTGGGGAAATACCGACGTAGTCCCAGCAGACAAGAGCTTTCTGGCGCCATCGTCGGAGGGCCATCAAAAGGAATTTCTGGCGCCGTTGCCGGGGAGGATCTTCAACATATACTAGGTTCCGGATCAGAAATCTCATCTCCTCGCAATTTACATTATTTGCCATTTGCCTCTCATTTTCCTCTCCCCCACTTCACAAAAATTTGCCGTTTTCTTCGCCTCTCTTTTTCCGTTCGCCGTTTTCTAGTCGGATCTATTTTTGAGTGCAATCTTGTTGTGTGGTCATCATGACTCAAGAGAACACCAAGTTATGTGATTTCTCAAAAACCAACAACAATGATTTTATTGGCACTGAGATTGCTCCTCCCGCCACTAGTGCGGAGTCTTGTGATATTAATATTGCCATGCTGAATCTTGTTATGAAAGATCAATTTTCCGGTACTCCTAATGAGGATGCCGTGTTCCATCTTAATACCTTTGTGGAATTATGTGATATGCAAAAGAAAAAATATGTGGACAATGATGTGGTGAAGATGAATTTTTTTCTGTTTTCTTTGCGTGAATCTACAAAATTTTGGTTTTCTTCTTTGCCTCGCAATAGTATCAATTCTTGGAATAAGTGAAAAGATGCTTTTATCACTAAGTATTTTTCAGCCGCAAAAATTATTTCCCTTAGAACCCAGATCATGAATTTCAAGCAACTTGAACATGAGCACGTTGCACAATCTTGGGAAAGGATGAAAATGATGCTAAGGAATTGCCCAACTCATGGGTTAAATCTTTGGATGATCATACAAAAATTTTATGCGGGGTTGAATTTTGTTTCTCATAATCTTTTAGATTTTGCCGCGGGTGGTACTTTTATGGAAATTACTTTGGGTGAAGCCACTAAATTTCTTGATAACATCATGGCAAATTATTCACAATGGCATACCGAAAGGGCGCCTACTAGTAAAAAAGTTAATTCGGTTCAAGAAATTTCTTCTTTGAGTGATAAAGTTGATGCTCTTATGAAATTGGTTGCTAGTAAAAGTGCTCCTGTTGATTTTAATGATAGCCTTTGTCTACCTTTATTGAGCAAAATAGTGATGCCATAGATGTGAATATTATCTCTCGAAATAATTTCAATAACAATGCTTATAGAGATAATTTTAATCCTAGGCATTTTCCTAGTAATTTCTCTAATAATTATGGTAATTCATATGGAAATCAATCTTATAATAATAGGAACACCTCTGATCTTGAGAACAATATTAATGAATTTATCAACATACAAAAGGTTTTCAACACTACCATAGAAGAAAAGTTGAATAAGATTGATGATTTGTCTAGAAGTGTTGATAGAATTGCTCTTGATGTGGAAAATCTCAAGATGAATTTTTTGTGCCTAAGGTTGATGAATCAATTAAATCTCTTTATGTTTCTATGGATGAAAGTAAGAAAAGAACTGCTATGCTTAGAGCTAAAAGACATTTTTTTAGGAAAAGCATTCTCTAATGATTTCTTTCGTAAAAGTGATGAAGATCTTAAAATGATTGGTGTTTCTTCTATTGATTCCTTGTTTAGTAAAGTTAAGATTGATGAAAAGGGGACTGGAGAAGAGTCAACTTTAGGTCGAAGGTGTCCCAATATTTCGGAGGGTGAAAATCTTGTTGAGAAAACTGATGAAAGTGGATTTCGATAGGTCAAAGCTTTAGCTAGTGATGCACCCACTCTTTTGGATTACAAAGACTTTAATTATGATAGTTGCTCTTTGATTGATTGTATTTCTTTTTTGCAATCCATGTTAAATTCACCCCATGCTTATGAACAAAACAAAGCTTTTACTAAACATATTGTTGATACTATGATGAAAGCTTTGGAAGAAAAGTTGGAATTAGAAGTTTCAATTCCTAGAAAATTGCATGATGAATGGGAACCTACTATCAAAGTAAAGATTAAAAATTATGAGTGTTTTGCTTTATGTGACTTGGGTGCTAGTGTTTCTACAATTTCGAAATCCTTATGTGATGTGCTTGGTCTTACTAATCTTGAAGAATGTTCTTTGAATTTGCACTTGGCGGATTCTACTATTAAAAATCCTGTGGGAAGAATTAATGATGTTCTTATTCTTGCAAATAGGAATTATGTGCCCATAGATTTTATTGTTCCGGATATTGATTGCAATCCGTCTTGTCCAATTATTCTTGGTAGACCGTTTTTACGCACAATCGGTGCTGTGATTGATATGAAAGAAGGCAATATTAAGTTCCAATTTCCTTTGAGGAAGGGTATGGAACAATTTCCTAGAACAAAACTAAGGCCACCTTATGAATCAATCATGAGGGCATCTTATGGATCTTGAACCAAAGATGACAAAACTTAGATCTTTGCTTTATGCCTAGCTAAGGGCGTAAAACTATAGCGCTTGTTGAGAGGCAACCCAATGAATAACATTTATTTTTTATTTTTACTTTCTTTTCTTGTCTGTTTGCACAATTATGCTACTGTTATGATTGTGTTTTTTGTGTTTTAATTAGTGTTTGTGCCAAGTAAAGCCTTTAGGATTTTCTTTGGGTGATAGTTGTTTGATCTTGCTGAAAAACATAAACTTTTACACTCACGAAAATAATTTTCATAAATCACAGAAAATTGATTTTACCCTGATCCATTTTGCATAAGATTAATATACAAATTACCCAGGTCTTCCTAATTTGGCAGAAGTTTGTGAGTTACAGAAGTATTCGAAATAGTCAGATTGCTACAGACCGTTCTATTTTGACAGATTCTGTTTTCTTTGTGTTGTGTGCTTATTTTGATGGCTCTATGGTTTTATTTGATGAGTTTTTGCCATAGAAAAGTTTGAAAACAGTAGATATAATACAAAAACAAAATATGAATTGGTTTGATACAATACTTATAGTGGTTGTTTGCTTTCTTATACTAATGGATCTCACGAAGGTTTTGTTGAGTTTTGTGTGATTGAAGTTTTCAAGTTTTGGGTTATCTTACGATGGATGAAAGAAGGATAGAAGAGCCTAAGCTTGGGGATGCCCCGGAATCCCAAGCTATTATCAAAGAATGAGCAACGAACTAAACTTGGGGATGCCCCTGAGTGGCATCCCCTCTTTCTTCTAACGACCATCGATATTTTACTCGAAGCTATATTTTTATTCGTCACATGATGTGTGTTTTGCTTGGAGCGTCTTGTATGATATGAGTCTTTGCTTGCTTTATTTTGTTTTTTAAGTAATCAATCCTTGCTGGACACACTTATTTGAGAGAGCCAAAATTATGTCATGACTTGTTAAAATTGCTCTCTGTGCTTCACTTAAATCTTTTATGAGCTAGGACTTGCTCTAGTGCTTCACTTATATCTTTTTGAGCACGGTGTGCTTAGTATTTTTTAAGAAATACTCTCTTGCTTCACTTAGATTTATTTGAGAGTTAGTAAATTTTTCAAGAAATTCTCTCTTGCTTCACTTAAATTATTTTGAGAGAAATAAAAAATTTATGCTCATGATCTTCACTTAAATTTGTTTGAGCTTATGAAAAGAAACACATGAAAATTAGTCCCAAAGTGATAGATATCCAAGAAGGATAAGTAAAGAATTTCATGAAGATCATTGGACAAAATAAACTTGATTCTTAGTAATAGTTTTGAGATATGATGATGTGATATGTGAGTTGTGTTGATGAGTAATTATGCTTTAGTAAGAATATTGGTGTTAAGGTTTGTGATTCCCTATGCAAGTACGAAAGTCAATAGTCATGCAATGAAATTATATCCTACTTGTGGTGCATTATTTGGTGTTAATTATGCTTAATGCTTGCTTATGATATTATTCGTTTTTTGGTTGGTCGCTTCTCAATCTTTTGCTAGCCTTCATTTTGCACCAAGTATGATCTCTACTTGTGCATCCAAAATCCTTTAAACCAGTTTTGCCACATGAGTCCACTATATCTACCTATATGCGGTATTCTTTTGTCGTTCTAAGAAAATTTGCATGTGCCATCTCTAATTTTCAAAAATAAACTTCTCTTTTGTGTGTTCGTTTCGCTCGCGGAAGGTGACGGGTGGCTAATATTTTCCATGTTGGATGTGTTATTCTCACGATGAGTATTTATTCACTTGTCATTAAACGAGAGTAAGGCAAAGGTTTTAGGGATGCCCAGTCCCGAAATGCAAAAATGAATTTACTTTATGTTGCCAAATAATAAATTCCTTGGAAAGTGTTGGTATGGAGGGCAACCGTGGATACGGCTAGCCATGGAAAGTGAAAGAATGGTGGAAAAAGGAATAAACTTTATTTTCTATTGGGAACCGCCTATGGCATATCTAGCATGGAAAATGTTCGGAACTATAAGTCATTTTCGTTGGTGGGATGGATGCACCTCCCAAAATGTTTTTATCTCTAATTTTTCGCTTTGAGCTCTGGCACCTCTACAAATCCCTACTTCCCTCTGTGAAGGGCCTTTCTTTTACTTTATGCAATTTTTATTTTTGAATTTGAGTCTCCATCTTCTCTTACAAAAACACCAACTAAGAGGCAATATGATCGTACTTAAGTATTTTGTGTAGCTAATATGCGAGTGTGTTTCATGAATGGATCAATGTTTGAGCATGATAGGCAAGGGATAACTTATTTTAGCGTTGATATTTTGAAAGACATGGTTGCTTGTTGATATGCTTGAGTATCTAAATTATTATGTCAAAAGTAGACTATTGCTTTGAATCACATAAAAGTCCAAATGTCCATGCTATAAAGAAAAGAAAATGATATGACTTGATAAACAGCACTCCACATCAAAAAATTTGTTTTTAACACTTACCTACTTGAGGATGAGTAGGAGTTAAGCTTGGGGATGCTGATACGTCTCCAACGTATTTATAATTTTTGATTGTTCCATGTTGTTTTATTATCAATCTTGGATGTTTTATAATAATTTTATAGTCATTTTATACCATTTTTTGGTACTAACCTATTGACATAGTGCCAAGTGCCAGTTGCTATATTTTTGCATGTTTTTTACATCGCAGATCAGACGGAGTCCAAACACAACAAAACTTCACGGAGATTTTTTATGGACCAGAAGGAAGATATTGGGCCCTGGTTGCACCTGGGGGGGGGGGGGAGTCTCGAGGAGGGGACAACCCACCAGGGCGCGCCAGGAGGCCCGGGCGTGCCCTGGTGGGTTGTGCCCACCTCGGGTACCTCCGGACCGCCTCTTTGCTCTATAAATACCCCAAAAATTCCAGAATCCTAGGGGAGTCGACGAAATATTCATACAGCCACCGCAGAGTCCAGAACCACCAGATCCAATCTAGACACCATCTCGGATGGGGTTCACCACCTCCATTGGTGCCTCTCCCATGATGCGTGAGTAGTTCTTTGTAGACCTTGTCCGTAGTTAGTAGCTAGATGGCTTCCTCTCTCTCTCTTTTGATTCTCAATAGGTCTCTTGGAGATTCATATGATGTAACTCTTTTTGCGGTGTGTATGTTCAGATCTGATGAACTTTGAGTTTATGATCAGTTATATCTTTTTATATCCATGAAAGTTATTTGAGTTTCTTTGATCTCTTCTATGCATGATCTCTTATAGCTCGTATTTCTTCTCTGATATTTGGGTTTTGTTTGGCCAACTTGATCTATTTGTCTTGCAATGGGAAGAGGTGCCCGGTAGTGTGTTCGATCTTACGGTGCTTGATCCCAGTGATAGAAAGGGAACCGACACGTATGTATCGTTGCTACTAAGGATAAAACGATGGGGTATATCTCTACATAGATAGATTTTTTCTACAACATGTCATCGTTCTTATTGCATTACTCTGTTTTTCCATGAACTTAATACACTAGATTTTTTTTTTGCGATCTATTTATTCAATCTATTACAACTTTCTCCCGTCAATACGCAATTTCTGGCACCGTTACGCGAAAGGGATTGACAACCCCTTTAACACGTCGGGTTGCGAGGTGTTGTTATTTGTGTGCAGGTGATGTTTACGTTGTGTTGCTTGGTTCTCCTACTGGTTCGATAACCTTGGTTTCATCACTGAGGGAAATACCTACCGTCGATGTGCTACATCATTCCTTCCTCTTTGGGGAAATACCGACGTAGTCCCAGCAGACAAGGGCTTTCTAGCGCCATCGTTAGAGGGACATCACTTGGCGGCTCCGTCGGAAGAACGCCAAGGCTCTTCGGCTTGCCATAGAGCAGTCCGAGCAGGATGCGTTGGAGAAGGCGAAGGAGGCGGCTCGTCTGGCCAAGCTCAGGCACCAGCAGGACAGAGCCGTCCAGCGCCTCGTCATCATCGACTCCTCCTCCTCCTCCGACGGCTCCTCCTTCGACGAATCAGACGATCCTCCACCAGCCGACGACGGGTACAGCTACGCCGGCGACCAGAAGGGGAAAGGGCCGGGCCGGAAGTGGTGACGTTGATTTTAGTTTCAAGTTTTAGATGTATTATTTAGTTGTCCATCTCTTGTGTGAACTTTGGTGAATCTTTTGTAGAATTATTGTGCAATTTCTATGTCCGGAGATGATCTACGTAGTTTGATCGACGTTGCATGCTATAGTATGGATATAGGGGCTCAGATATGAGAGACACGGATGTGGAAGACCCAATTTGAGGAGTGCCAAGTCACTGTCCGCAGACACATCCGGACGCGTCCGCGGGCGTTTGAGAGCCCGGATTTGCCAAGTCCGGTTGTAGATGCTCTTATACGAGGCCATTATGGCATGGCCAATGCTTTCAGCCCAACGTACTGAAGGAAATATGCCCTAGAGGCAATAATAAAGTTATTATTTATTTCCTCATATCATGATAAATGTTTATTATTCATGCTAGAATTGTATTAACCGGAAACATAATACATGTGTGAATACATAGACCAACACAACGTCACTAGTATGCCTCTACTTGACTAGCTTATTAATCAAAGATGGTTATGTTTCCTAACCATAGACATGTGTTGTCATTTGATTAATGGGATCACATCATTAGGAGAATGATGTGATTGACATGACCCATTCCGTTAACCTAGCACTTGATCGTTTAGTATATTGCTATTGCTTTCTTCATGACTTATACATGTTCCTGTAACTATGAGATTATAAAACTCCCGTTTACCGGAGGAACACTTTGGGTGCTACCAAACATCACAACGTAACTGGGTGATTATAAAGGAGTACTACAGGTGTCTCCAAAGGTACATGTTGGGTTGGCGTATTTCGAGATTAGGTTTTGTCACTCCGATTGTCGGAGAGGTATCTCTGGGCCCTCTCGGTAATGCACATCACTATAAGCCTTGCAAGCAATGTAGCTAATGAGTTAGTTACGGAATGATGCATTACGTAACGAGTAAAGAGACTTGCCGGTAACGAGATTGAACTAGGTATTGGATACCGACGATCGAATCTCGGGCAAGTAACATACCGATGACAAAGGGAACAACGTATGTTGTTATGCGGTTGGACCGATAAAGATCTTCGTAGAATATGTAGGAGCCAATATGGGCATCCAGGTTCCGCTGTTGGTTATTGACCGAGAATAGTTCTAGGTCATGTCTACATAGTTCTCGAACCCGTAGGGTCCGCACGCTTAATGTTACGATGACAGTTTTATTATGAGTTTGTAAGTTTTGATGTACCGAAGTTTGTTCGGAGTCCCGGATGTGATTACGGACATGACGAGGAGTCTCGAAATGGTCGAGACATAAAGATTGATATATTGGACGGCTATATTCGGACACCGGAAGTGTTCCGGTGATTTGGAGAAAACCGGAGTGCCGAGGAGTTACCGAACCCCGGGAAGTATTGGGCCTTAGTGGGCCCGAGGGGAGAGAGAGGGCAGCAGCCAGAGGTGGCGCCCCATGAGGAGTCCGACTGGACTAGGGAGGCGCAGCCCCTTCCCTCTCCCTCTCCCTCTCTTTCCTTCCGCCTTCCTCCTTCCTAGTGGGACTAGGAAAGGGGAGTCCTACTCCCACTAGGAGGAGGACTCCCCCTCCTTGGCGCGCCCCCTAGGGCCGGCCGGCCTCCCCCCTTGCTCCTTTATATACGGGGGCAGGGGGGCACCCTAGAGACACACAAGTTGATCTACGGATCGTTCCTTAGCCGTGTGCGCTGCCCCCTTCCACCATATTCCACCTCGGTCATATCGTCGCGGAGTTTAGGCGAAGCCCGGCGCCGGTAGAACATCATCATCGTCACCACGCCGTCGTGCTGACGGAACTCATCCCCGACGCTTTGCTGGATCGGAGCCCGGGGATCGTCATCGAGCTGAACGTGTGCTGAACTCGGAGGTGCCGTACGTTCGGTGCTTGGATCGGTCGGATCGTGAAGACGTACGACTACATCAACCGCGTTGTCATAACGCTTCCACTTACGGTCTACGAGGGTACGTGAACAATACTCTCCCCTCTCATTGCTATGCCATCACCATGATCTTGCGTGTGCGTAGGAATTTTTTTGAAATTACTACGTTCCCCAACAGTGGCATCCGAGCCAGGTTTTATGCGTAGATGTCATATGCACGAGTAGAACACAACTGAGTTGTGGGCGATACAAGTCATACTGCTTACCAGCATGTCATACTTTGGTTCGGCGGTATTGTTGGATGAAGCGGCACGGACCGACATTACGCGTACGCTTACGCGAGATTGGTTTTACCGCCGTGCTTTGCACACAGGTGACTAGCGGGTGTCTTTTTCTCCAACTTTAGTTGAACCGAGTGTGGCTACGCCCGGTCCTTGCGAAGGTTAAAACAGCACTAACTTTACGAACTATCGTTGTGGTTTTGATGCGTAGGTAAGAACGGTTCTTGCTAAGCCCGTAGCAGCCACGTAAAATTTGCAACAACAAAGTAGAGGACGTCTAACTTGTTTTTGCAGGGCATGTTGTGATGTGATATGGTCAAGACGTGATGCTATATTTTATTGTATGAGATGATCATGTTTTGTAACCGGTTATCGACAATCGGCGAGAGCCATATGGTTGTCGCTTTATTGTATGAAATGCAAATGCCATGTAATTGCTTTACTTTATCACTAAGCGGTAGCAATAGTCGAGAAGCAATAGATGGCGAAACGACAATGATGCTACGATGGAGATCAAGGTGTCGCGCCGGTGGCGATGGTGATCACGATGGTGCTTCGAGATGGAGATCACAAGCACAAGATGATGATGGCCATATCATATCACTTATATTGATTGCATGTGATGTTTATCCTTTATGCATCTTATCTTGCTTTGATTGACGGTAGCATTTTAAGATGATCTCTCACTAATTATCAAGAAGTGTTCTCCCGAGTATGCACCGTTATGAAAGTTCTTCGTCTTTGAGACACCACGTGATCATCGGGTGTGATAGGCTCTACGTTCAAATACAACGGGTGCAAAACAGTTGCACACGGAATACTCAGTTAAACTTGACGAGCCTAGCATATACAGATATGGCCTCGAACACGGAGACCAAAAGGTCGAGCGTGAATCATATAGTAGATATGATCAACATAGTGATGTTCACCATTGAAACTACTCCATCTCACGTGATGATCGGACACGGTTTAGTTGATTTGGATCACGTAATCACTTAGATGACTAGAGAGATGTCTGTCTAAGTGGGAGTTCTTAAGTAATATGATTAATTGAACTTAAATTTATCATGAACTTAGTACCGATAGTATTTTGCTTGTCTATGTTTGTTGTAGATAGATGGCTCGTCTTTGTTGTTCCGTTGAATTTTAATGCGTTCCTTGAGAAAGCAAAGTTGAAAGATGATGGTAGCAATTACACGGACTGGGTCCGTAACTTGTGGATTATCCTCATTGCTGCACGGAAGAATTACGTCCCGAAGCACCGCTGGGTGCCGAACTGCTGCTGATGCAACCGACGACGTTAAGAACGTCTGGCGAGCAAAGCGATGACTACTCGATAGTTCGATGTGCCATGCTTTACGGCTTAGAACCGGGTCTTCAACGACGTTTTGAGCGTCATGGAGCATATGAGATGTTCCAGAGTTGAAGTTAATATTTCAAGCAAATGCCCGGATTGAGAGATATGAAGTCTCCAATAAGTTCTATAGCTGCAAGATGGAGGAGAATAGTTCTCTCAAGTGAACACATACTCAAAATGATCGGGTATAATAATCACTTGATTCAACTGGGAGTTAATCTTCCGATGATAGTGTCATTGATGTAATTCTTCAATCATCGCCACCAAGCTACAAGAGCTTCGTGATGAACTATAATATGCAAGGGATGGACAAAACTATTCCGAGCTCTTCGCAATGCTAAAAGCCGGAGGTAGAAATCAAGAAGGAGCATCAAGTGTTGATGGTTAACAAGACCACCAGTTTCAAGAAAAGGGCAAAGGGAAGAAAAGGGAACTTCAAGAAGAACAGCAAACAAGTTGCTGCTCAAGAGAAGAAACCCAAGTCTGGACCTAATCCACGAGACCGAGTGCTTCTCTGCATGCGATCGGACATTTGAAGCGGAACTGCCCCAAGTATTTGGCGATAAGAAGGATGGCAAAGTGAACAAAGGTATATGTGATATACATGTTATTGATGTGTACCTTACTAATGCTCGCAGAGTACACAGGTATTTGATACCGACATTGCTAATATTTGCAACTCAAAGCAGGGACTACGGATTAGCGAAGATTGGCTAAGGACGAGGTGACGATCTGCGTGGGAAATGGTTCCAAAGTCGATGTGATCGCGGTCGGCACTCTACCTCTACATCTACCATCGGGATTAGTTTAGACCTAAATAATTGTTATTTGGTGCCAGCGTTGAGCATGAACATTATATCTGGATCTTGTTTGATGCGAGACTGTTATTCATTTAAATCGAGAGAATAATGGTTGTTCTATTTATATGAGTAATATCTTTTATGGTCATGCACCCTTGAAGAGTGGTCTATTTTATTGAATCTCGATAGTAGTGATACACATATTCATAGTGTTGAAACCAAAAGATGCAGAGTTGATAATGATAGTGCAACTTATTTGTGGCACCGCCGTTTAGGTCATATCGGTGTAAAGCGCATGAAGAAACTCCATCTTGATGGGCTTTTGGAATCACTTGATTATGAATCACTTGGTACTTGCGAACCGTGCCTCATGGGCAAGATGACTAAAACGCCGTTCTCCGGAACTATGGGCGAGCAACTGATTTGTTGGAAATCATACATACTGATGTTTGTGGTCCAATGAATGTTGAGGCTCATGGCGGTATCGTTATTTTCTCACCTTCACAGATGATTTGAGCAGATATGGGTATATCTACTTAATGAAACACAAGTCTGAAACATTTGAAAAGTTCAAAGAATTTCAGAGTGAAGTGGAAAATCATCGTAACAAGAAAATAAAGTTTCTACGATCTGATCGTGGAGGAGAATATTTGAGTTACGAGTTTGGTTTACATTTGAAACAATGCGGAATAGTTTAGCAACTCACGCCACCGGAACACCACAACGAAGCGGTGTGTCCGAGCGTCGTGTCGTACTTTACTAGATATGGTGTGATCTATGATGTATCTTACTGATTTACCGCTATCGTTCTGGGGTTATGCTTTAGAGACGGCCGCATTCACGTTGAATAGGGCACCATCAAAATCCGTTGAGACGACGCCTTATGAACTATGGTTTGGCAAGAAACCAAAGTTGTCGTTTCTTAAAGTTTGGGGCTGCGATGCTTATGTGAAGAAACTTCAACCAGATAAGCTCGAACCTAAATCGGAGAAATGTGTCTTCATAGGATACCCAAAAGAGACTATTGGGTACACCTTCTATCACAGATCTGAGGGCAAGATTTTCGTTGCTAAAATCGGATCCTTTCTAGAGAAGGAGTTTCTCTCGAAAGAAGTGAGTGGGAGGAAAGTAGAACTTGATGAGGTAACTGTACCTGCTCCCTTATTGGAAAGTATTTCATCACAAGAACCGGTTCCTGTGACAACTACACCAATTAGTGAGGAAGCTAATGATATTGATCATGAAACTTCAGATCTAGTTTCTACTGAACCTCGTAGGTCTACCAGAGTAAGATCCGCACCAGAGTGGTATGGTAATCCTATTCTGGAAGTCATGTTACTTGACCATGATGAACCTACAAACTATGAGGAAGCGATGATGAGCCCAGATTCCGCAAAATGGCTAGAGGCCATGAAATCTGAGATGGGATCCATGTATGAGAACAAAGTATGGACTTTGGTTGACTTGCCCGATGATCGGCAAGCCATTGAGAATAAATGGATCTTTAAGAAGAAGACCGACGCCGATGGTAATGTAACTGTCTATAAAGCTCGACTTGTTGCGAAAGGTTTTCGACAAGTTCAAGGGTTGACTACGATGAGACTTTCTCACCGTAGCGATGCTTAAGTCTGTCCGAATCATGTTAGCTATTGCTGCATTTTATGATTATGAAATTTGGCAAATGGATGTCAAAACTGCATTCTTGAATGGATTTACGGAAGAAGAGTTGTATATGATACAACCGAAGGTTTTGTTGATCCAAAAGGTGCTAACAAAGTGTGCAAGCTCCAATGATCCATTTATGGACTGGTGCAAGCATCTCGGAGTTGGAATAAGCGCTTTGATAGTGTGATCAAAGCATATGGTTTTATACATACTTTTGGAGAAGCTTTGTATTTACAAGAAAGTGAGTGGGAGCTCTGAGCATTTCGATATTATATGTAGATGACATATTATTAATTGGAAATGATATAGAATTTCTGGATAGCATAAAGGGATACTTGAATAAATTTTTTTCAATGAAAGACCTCGGTGAAGCTGCTTACATATTGGGCATCAAGATTTATAGAGATAGATCAAGACGCTTAATAGGACTTTCACAAAGCACATACCTTGATAAAATTTTGAAAAAGTTCAAAATGGATCGAGCAAAGAAAGGGTTCTTGCCCGTGCTACAAGGTGTGAAGTTGAGTCGACTCAATGCCCGACCACAGCAGAAGATAGAGAGAAATGAAAGATGTTCCTATGCTTCAGCCATAGGCTCTATCATGTATGCAATGTTGTGTACCAGACCGACGTATGCTTAGCAATAAGCTTGGCAGGTAGGTACCAAAGTAATCCAGAGTGGATCATCGGACAGCGGTCAAGAACATCCCGAAATACCGAAAAGGACTAAGGATATGTTTCTCGTATATGGAGGTGACAAAGAGCTAGTCGTAAATGGTTACGTCGATGCAAGCTTTGACACTGATCCGGACGATTCTAAATCGCAAACCGGATACGTATTTTTATTAAACGGTGGAGCTGTAAGTTGGTGCAGTTCTAAACAAAGCGTCGTGGCGGGATCTACATGTGAAGCGGAGTACATAGCTGCTTCGGAAGCAGCAAATGAAGGAGTCTGGATGAAGGAGTTCATTTCCGATCTAGGTGTCATACCTAGTGCATCGGGACCAATGAAGATCTTCTGTGACAATACTGGTGCAATTGCCTTGGCAAAGGAATCCAGATTTCACAAAAGGACCAAACACATCAAGAGACGCTTCAATTCCATTCGGGACCTAGTCCAAGTGGGATACATAGAAATTTGCAAGATACATACGGATCTGAATGTTGCAGACCCGTTGACTAAGCCTCTCTCACGAGCAAAACATGATCAGCACCAAGACTCCATGGGTGTTAGAATCATTACTATGTAATCTAGATTATTGACTCTAGTGCAAGTGGGAGATTGAAGGAAATATGCCCTAGAGGCAATAATAAAGTTATTATTTATTTCCTCATATCATGATAAATGTTTATTATTCATGCTAGAATTGTATTAACCAGAAACATAATACATGTGTGAATACATAGACAAACACAACGTCACTAGTATGCCTCTACTTGACTAGCTTATTAATCAAAGATGGTTATGTTTCCTAGCCATAGACATGTGTTGTCATTTGATTAATGGGATCACATCATTAGGAGAGTGATGTGATTGACATGACCCATTCCGTTAGCCTAGCACTTGATCGTTTAGTATATTGCTATTGCTTTCTTCATGACTTATACATGTTCCTGTAACTATGAGATTATGCAACTCCCGTTTACCGGAGGAACACTTTGGTGCTACCAAACGTCACAACGTGAATGGGTGATTATAAAGGAGTACTACAGGTGTCTCCAAAGGTACATGTTGGGTTGGCGTATTTCGAGATTAGGTTTTGTCACTCCGATTGTCGGAGAGGTATCTCTGGGCCCTCTCGGTAATGCACATCACTATAAGCCTTGCAAGCAATGTAGCTAATGAGTTATTTACGGAATGATGCATTACGTAACGAGTAAAGAGACTTGTCGGTAACGAGATTGAACTAGGTATTGGATACCGATGATCGAATATCGGGCAAGTAACATGCCGATGACAAAGGGAACAACGTATGTTGTTATGCGGTTTGACCGATAAAGATCTTCGTAGAATATGTAGGAGCCAATATGGGCATCCAGGTTCCGCTGTTGGTTATTGACCGAGAATAGTTCTAGTCATGTCTACATAGTTCTCGAACCCGTAGGGTCCGCACGCTTAACGTGACGATGACAGTTTTATTATGAGTTTATAAGTTTTGATGTACCGAAGTTTATTCGGAGTCCCGGATGTGATTACGGACATGACGAGGAGTCTCGAAGACATAAAGATTGATATATTGGACGGCTATATTCGGACATCGGAAGTGTTCCGGGTGATTTCGGAGAAAACCGGAGTGCCGGAGGGGTTACCGGAACCCCCCGGGGAAGTATTGGGCCTTAGTGGGCCTGAGGGGAGAGAGAGGGCAGCAGCCCAGGAGGTGGCACGCCCCCCCCCCCATGAGGAGTCCGAATTGGACTAGGGATGGGCGCAGCCCCCCCCCCCCCTTTCCCTCTCCCTCTCCCTCTCTTTCATTCCCCCTTCCTCCTTCCTAGTGGGACTAGGAAAGGGGAGTCCTACTCCCACTAGGAGGAGGACTCCCCCCTCCTTGGCGCGCCCCCTAGGGCCGGCCGGCCTCCCCCCCTTGCTCCTTTATATACGGGGGCAGGGGGGCACCCTAGAGACACACAAGTTGATCTACGGATCGTTCCTTAGCCGTGTGCGGTGCCCCCTTCCACCATATTCCACCTCGGTCATATCGTCGCGGAGTTTAGGCGAAGCCTGCGCCGGTAGAACATCATCATCGTCCACCACGCCGTCGTCTTGTGGAACTCATCCCCGACGCTTTGCTGGATCGGAGCCCGGGATCGTCATCGAGCTGAGCGTGTGCTGAACTTCGGAGGTGCCGTGACGTTCGAGACTTGGATCGGTCGGATCGTGAAGACGTCGACTACATCAACAGCGTTGTCATAACGCTTCCGCTTATGGTCTACGAGTGCGTGGACAATACTCTCCCCTCTCGTTGCTATGCCATCACCATGATCTTGCGTGTGCGTAGGAATTTTTTTGAAATTACTACGTTCCCCAACACGTACTGCCTCACACATACAGGTAGGCGCGGACTCCACGCTGACAGCTCAGCGTATGCCCCACAGGTGTGTCAGGGCTGCGTGCAGGGGAGATGGCCTCTACAGAAGAGAAAGTATGAGAGAGAAGAAAAGGTGAAGAGAGAGGCAAAAGGGGAAGAAAGAGAGCGGAAGAAGACATGTGTGGAGGGCAGCTCGATGGGAGGGAAGGCTCATGTCACAAGGCTGCTATTGCGTTAGATGGGTGAAAAATTGAACGGTGGTCTCATCTCTTCGAACTGATGTGGCTGTACTAACCACTGAGAGCAACTCTAGAAGACCCCGCATCCTGCCGGCCCGCAAAACGCATTTGCAGTTCGTGCAAAATGGCCTTTGCGGGCCGGCGCGGACGGCCACAGATGTAGACCTCTCAAACGGACCCGCATAAAAGTATATTAATGGAATATGCTTTTTTACGGGTCGGCTTTGCGGGGTCTGCTCTTTGCACCGCTGCATCCCGCATCTCATCGGCCCGCAAATATCAAATCCAACATAATACAACAATCGAAAGCAAACTGAATTATTCAAATCAAACATAATACAATAATCATCCACATTACAAATAATTATTCAAATCACCGTAGCAAACTTAAATAATGCAATACAAAACTTGTCATGAATACAAATACAAATGAATACAAAAATTAGTCACTGTCCAGCCCTTTGCTAATGGTGCTCAATGAGATTCTCCTGAAGTTGAAAGTGTGTGTTTGCATTTTCAATCTCCTTGTATGTCTGAAGAAAAGCTCTAGTGCGGTTAGGGTCTCTAGTTGGTTTGACACGGCTACCCACATTGTCGTAGAAGAATTCTAAGTTCATTCCTCTCTCATCTTCAAGAATCATGTTGTGCAGGATAACACAACATGTCATGATGTTTTTCAAGGTTTTCTTATCACAAAAATGAGCAGGACCATGGACAATGGCAAACCTAGATTGCAAAACACCGAATGCTTTTTCAATGTCTTTTCGGGCTGCCTCTCACACCCTTGCAAATTCACATTATTTTTTAGTTTTGGGTTCTTTGATGCTCTTGACAAATGTGCACTAAGGAGGGTATATACCATCTGCAAGATAGTACCCCTTTGTGTATTCATGCCCATTGATAGTGTAGTTGCAAGTAGGAGCATCACCACTAGCAAGCCTAGCAAACAAATGAGACCGTTGCAACACATTGATATCATTGAGAGTGCCCGACATACCAAAAGACCAATGCCAAATCCATAAATCCTCGGATGTTACGGCCTCTAGCACAATTGTTGCATCACGAGACTTGCCACAATACATTCCTTGCCATGCCTTGGGGCAATTTTTCCAATTCCAATGCATACAATCAATGCTACCTAGCATGCCAGGCCAACCTCTCCTCTCATTAGATGCCATGAATTTCTTTGTGTCATCTTCATTGGGTGCCCGAAGATACTCAGGACCAAGGACATGGACGATCATTTTTGCAAATCTACGCACATACTCAATTGTAGTATCTTCACCAATGCGAAGGTACTCATCGGCATAGACAGCCGGAACGCCATATGCAATCACCCGCATAGCTGCAGAGATTTTTTGATATGCACTAAATCCCTTTAAGCCCGCGACATTTCTTCTTTGAGTAAAATACCGGCAATTTGCCTCACAAGCTTGAACAAGTTTCGCAAAGAGGGATCGACACATTCGGTACCTTCTTCGGAAGAGGTGCGGAGAATATGTAGGATTCTCCGCGAAATAGTCTTGCATCAACATCTCGTTCCCAAGATGGCGATTCCGAGGAATGCACAGACGCCCGACAGTCGATCCTCACCTCCTCTTCCGGTGCTCGTCTTCGTGCTCCTTCATGGCAAGTGTCATGACTAATGTTTGCTGCCGAAAGGTCGCAAGCATGGTGTAACGCCCCCGATGCGGCTATATCTCCCACGTGTCGAGGCACGACTTAGAGGCATAACCGCATTGAAAGCAATGTCGCAAGTGAGGTAATCTTCACACAACCCATGTAATAATGAAGGGAAAGAGATACATAGTTGGCTTACAGTCGCCACTTCACACAGTACATGAATTAAACATACATCATTCAGGGTACACTCAAGGTCCGACTACGGAACCAAAATAAAAGAAGATACCCCACACGCTAACACAGATCCCCGAATCGTCCCAACTGGGCACCACTACTGATCATCTGGAAACGACACATAGTAACGACCACGTTCCTCGTCGAACTCCCACTTGAGCTCGGTTGAATCACCCACCGCCTCATCGGAACCTGCAACTGTTTTGGAAGTATCTGTGAGTCACGGGACTCGAGCAATCTCACACCCGTGAGATCAAGACTATTTAAGCTTATAGGAAGGAGTGAGTAGTAAAGTGGAGCTGCAGCAAGCGACTAGCATATATGGAGGCTACATCGCAAAAGAGAGCGAGAAGAGAAGCAAAGCACGGTCGTGAAACTAGTATTGATCAAGAAGTGATCCTGAACTACTTACGTCAGACATAACTCCAACACCGTGTTCACTTCCCGGACTCCGCCTAGAAGAGACCATCACGGTAACACACGCGGTTGATGTGTATTTTACTTGAGGTCAACTTTGGGTTTTCTACAACCGGACATTAACAAATTCCCATCTGCCTCATAACCGCGGGCACGGCTTTGAAAGATATTACCTGCAGGGTGTCCCAACTTAGCCCATTATAAGCTCTCACGGTCAACGAAGGATATTCCTTCTACCGGAAGACCCGATCAATCTCGAATCCGGACTACAAGACATTTCGACAGAGAATAAAACAAGACCAGCAAAGCCGCCCGATTGTGCCGACAAATCCCGATAGGAGCTGCACATATCTCGTTCTCGTGGCACATCCGGATAAGTCAAGCTACGAGTAAAACCAAGCCTCGAGTTTCCCGTGGTGGCCCCAAGAAGTTGCTTTCGGTTGGGCCAGCACTCAAGGAGCACCGTCCGGGGGTTAAAATAAAGATGACCCTCGGGCTCGCGAAAACCGGGGAAAAGGCTTAGGTGGCAAATGGTAAAACCAATGTTGGGCTTCTTTGGACGAGTCTTATTCAAAGCGAACTGTCAAGGGGTCCCATAAATCACCCAACCGTGTAAGGAACGCAAAATCAAGGAACATAACACCGTATGACGGAAACTAGGGTGGCAAGAGTGGAACAAAACACTGGCATAAGGCCGAGCCTTCCACCCTTTACCAAGTATATAGATGTATTAACTATAGCAGATATATATATTGTGATATCCCCAACAAGTAAACATGTTCCAACGAGGAACAACAATTCCATGTTCAACAAGGAACAAACTTCAGCTTCACCGCAACTAGCAACGCTATAAGAGGGCTGAGCAAAGCGGTAACATAGCCAATCAACGGTTTGCTAGGAAAAGGATGGTTAGGGCTGACATGGCAATATGGGTGGCATGATATAGCAAGTGGTAGGCATCGCAAGATAGGCATAGCAAAAGAGCGAGCAACTAGCATAGCAAAGATAGAAGTGATTTCGAGGGTATGGTCATCTTGCCGCAATGTTCTCAGAGTTGTCGAAAGCTTGATCCTCGAAAACGTTCTCAACAGGCTCCTCGTTCACGTACTCGTCTCCCGGCTCTACCCAAAGCAACAACACAAACAAGGAACCACAGTAAATCACGGCGCAATGCACAATCAACATGATGCAAAACATGACATGATATGCGAGATGCGATATGCAATGCTTATATGCGCTCCGGAAGGTAAATGGAAAACCAGGCATCATCTTGGCAAACCAAGCATGCCATCGGAAAGATGAGATGATTTCGTTAGAAATCGATATAGAGATCACCGGAAACGGATGCACGGGTTGGATAAGACGGCAAAACAAGTATGGTGAGAAAACCAACATAACAGCATGATGAACAAAGCCATGCACGTGCACAAAACTACCTCATAGCACAAATCAACTAAATATGCACATGAAAGACAACACATAACCATGATGCAAAAAGACATGATCATAAACTTGCTCAAATGCAAAAACTAATGCCACCACTGAGTTGGTGGGATTTTTCTACCCCAAAAACATATATAATATGTTAGGGTTGCAGTAGAGAAACCATCACAAAATCATTAAGTTAAAACCTGCCTAATATGGAAGTTAGCAGAAATGGCAATTTCCAGATTTGGAAATGTCCAGAAATGGACTTGCCTAAAAACAGAAAAGAGACAAGGCTGGAAATGGAAACGTGGGGTAAAGAAAAAAAATAAGCATGGAGGAGGGCGCTGAGAGGCTGACATGCAGGCCCTACTGTCATAGAGACAGTGGCAAAGGGGTTTAAAAAGGGGGGAAGAAAACAGCCTCGGGGATTGAACCCGGTCTCCCGTTGGAATCCAGCCCCTGCTACCACTGGGCTGGGCGGCGGCGACTGACAGAGGAAGGGGCCTCGGCCCTTATCTGCTGCTGCTGCAGAGGAGGCGCACCGGATGCAGCGCAAAACAGAAATTAAAAGGGGGGAGGCGCGCCTGGGGTTCGAACCCAGGTCGCCGCGGTGAGAGAGCGGGGGGTCAACCAGCTCGGCTACGGTAGGAGGTTCGGTAGGATCCAGGACGCTGACCACTTGACTAACTACCAGGCCCCGATCTGAGAACAGAGGAGACGCGACGATGCCGGCGAGGCAACGGCGGCTACAGGGGGTCTGCGCCCTCGTACACACTGGGTACGCACGAGAGGCACCACAGGACCAAGAAGGGAGAAGCCCGAGCGGGAATCGCGGCAAACACGCGCGGCCAAACTACCCTGAAACCAAAAAAAACTACACCACGCCGGAGCACGCCGAGCGCGACAACGACACGGATCGGACCCTACACTACGGCGATCCAACGACGACAGGAAGGAGCAGGGAGGAAGTGGGGTATACCTCCTTACCCTAAGACAAGGAATCGGCGACGGAGACTGACAGACGGCGACGAGATCGTGCTCTGAACTTCGCCGGGTTTCCTGACCGAGAAGAAGACCGAAGCAAGGCGTCGACGAACTTGGCGATCCGGGCCCCCGTAGTCGACGTCGTGGACGAAGTCGACGACGAGGAAGACGACGGACACGGGCCGCAGGGTTGGGGTGGCCGGAGAGCACGCCGGCGACGAGGCGCTCCCTCAGATCGCTTCGGGACCGGCGGGCGGCGAATCGGGTGGTTTCCTTACCTGGCGGCGGCGGCGAGAGGGAGAGGGGAACCCTAGGGTGCGGTTGGTCACGCGAGAGGGGATAAGTAGGGCTAGGGCGACGAGGCGAGCTCACGCTCCCTCGTGCTCCGGGGTCCCCATGGCGATGGCGAGAGGAGAGGGAAAAGGCGGGTGCGAAGCACAGGGCTGACGCTGCCAGGCGGGACCGGCGCATCCACGTGGACGGGGCTAAGCGGGGTAAGCGCGAGGCGTGGGTCTTGGAGGGGAGGAGAGGCGAGCGGGCTGGCGCGCCTGCTCTCTGGGCTGCGGGGCTGAGTGAAGCTGGGCCGGCTTGGAGTGGCCGGGGCCCAGGTGGAGAGGGAATCGTGCGGGCTGGCGCGCTCTTCCCACTGGGCTGCGGGGCTGAGGAAGCTGGGCTGGCCTGCTGCTGCTGCCTCCTTTTCTCTTTTCCCTTTTAAAAATAAAAAGGAAGAGAAAAGAAAGTGCAGAAAGAAAAGAAAAGAGTTTGAGTGAAAGGAAAATATCCCCACACTCCTGGAATTCTCCACTATTTAAATAAATTGTAATGGGCATTTTTAGAGGTAGAAAAATAATGCAAGTTTGGAAATATTTCAAACTTGTGCCATTTTTGAACCTAACCATAACAACTTCAAATGAGGAGATATTAGGGCAGAGAGGTTTAGTGCAAAGAGCATGATTTGCAGGGAGAAGATGAACATTAATTTAGAAAGGAAATATATGGCACTTGGAAAAGAAAGAAGTAGAGGGAAGGAGGAGATGGTAATGCAAATAGGAATGGCACATGCAACCACATGACATGCAAGGGAAAACCACAACCATATGACATGTAAGAGAACACCACAATCACATGATAAGAAGGGAATGCAAGATGACAAGAGACACAAATGCAATAAGGCAAAAGGAGCAAAACAAGAAAAGAGCAAAAACCCACATAACCAAACCACATGAAGCCAAGCATGACAAAACCCACAAGACTTGGATGAGGTCAAATTGATATATTGCCCAAAAGGGAAGTTTACATCCAGGGTGTTACAACACTCCACCACTACAAGAGGATCTCGTCCCCAGATCTAGGACTGAAAGAACTCCGGATAATCGAGCGGAGGTGATCCTCACGCCCCGTAGCTTCTCGGTCGGAATGGTGTGACCACTTCACTTTCAGGAATTTGATTGACTTGTTGCGAGTCTTGCGCTCGGTTTCTTCAAGAATAGCAGGGGTGCTCATGATAAGAGAGATCTTCCTGAAGGTCAATCTCTTGAAGTTGATAGTGCGTTCAGAGTCTTGAAGCACTTGCGAAGGCTGTGACACGTGAAACACATCGTGCACGCTTGCAAAGTTGGATGGAAGCTTAAGTTGATAGGCGAGATCGCCTCTTTTCCCAATGATCTTGAAAGGACCCACGTATCTAGGGGCAAGCTTCCTTTGATACCGGCGGCGAGTACCTTTCATTGGAGAGGCGGAGGTAGACATGGTCTCCGATTTCAAAAGCCACATCACGGTGCTTATCATCATAATAGCTCTTCCGGCGCGATTGCGCGGCTTTGAGATTCTCACGAATGACCTTGCACATTTCTTACATACGTGATCAAGTCATTGCCAAGAAGTTGGCGTTCACATCTCGAGACCAATTGAGAGGAGTACGGCACTTTCGCCATAGAGAATTTCAAATGGGGCCTTGCCCAACTCGCTTGGAAGCTGTTGTTGTAAGAGAACTTCGGCATAAGGAAGACAATCTTCCCACTTCATACCGAAGGAAATGACACAAGCCCCGAGCATATCTTCAAGAATTTGATTTACTCGCTCGACTTGGCCACTTGTTTGAGGATGGAAAGCTGTCTTTGAAGCGAATCTTGGTGCCCATGGCCTTCGAAAAGAATCCCAGAACTTGGAGGTAAAGATGCTGCCACGGTCCAAGAGATCACTTGTGGAATGCCGTGCAAGGAGACAATCCTGGAGGTGTATAGCTCGCCAACCGAGCTGCGATGATGGATTCTTTGATAGGAAGAAAATGAGCCACTTTAGTCGAGCTTGTCAATGACAACGAAGATAGCATCATTTCCACGCTTGGACTTTGGAAAGCCATCCACGAAGTCCATTTCAATATGATCAAACTTCCATTCAGGAATAGCAAGAGGTTGAAGGAGACCAGCTGGTCTTTGGTGTTCGCTTTCACTCTTCTGCAGACATCACATTCATTCACGAATTGAGCAATTTCTCGCTTCATTCGAGTCCACCAATATGATTGCTTGAGGTCATGGTACATCTTCGTACTTCCGGATGAATGGATAGAAGCGAATTGTGAGCCTCGTTCATAATGACTTTTCTCGAGATCACCCTTAGGAACCACAATCCGGTCCTCAAAGAACAGTGTCTTTGTCATCAACACGGAAGCACTTGTACTTGGAAATGCCCTTGTCGATACCACGTTTCACTTTCTTCACCATGGTATCCGAAGTTGAGCCTCACGAATCTGATCTTCCAAAGTAGGAGAGACTATGAGGTTGGCAAGAAAGCCTTGAGGAACAACTTGAAGATTCAGCTTGCGGAAAGATTCACAGAGATCCGGTGAAAGGGCTTGAGGATTAGGCTGCTTGCGATAAGCTTTCTGCTCAAAGCATCTGCAATGACATTGGCTTTGCCGGAGTATACTCAATACTTGGGTTGTACTCTTGAATCATTTCGACCCATCGAGTCTGCTGAGGTTGAGGTTGGGCTGGGTGAAGATGTACTTGAGACTCTTGTGATCAGTGAAAATGTCCACTTTCCTTCCCAACAAGAGATGTCTCCACGTAATCAATGCATGGACAACTGCCGCCAACTCAAGATCGTGAGTGGGGTAGTTCTTCTCGTTGGGCTTCAATCTGGCGAGAGGTATAAGCCACAACTCTCTTCTCTTGCATTAACACAGCACCGAGACCTTGAAGAGAAGCATCACGAAAACTTCATATGGCTTGGATTCATCAGGAGGAGTCAGAACAGGAGCTGTGACGAGTTTCTCTTTGAGGGTATTGAAAGCAACGTCACATTCGGGAGACCAGACATACTTCACATGCTTCTGGAGAAGGTTGGAGAGAGGCTTTGCAATCTTGGAGAAGTTCTCAACGAATCTTGACAATAGCTTGCAAGACCAAGAAAATCATGGAGCTGCTTGACATTCCGAGGAGGTTCCCAATTCACAATTGCGGACACCTTCTGGGATCAACAGCGATGCCCTTGGCGAGATGATATGACCAAGATAAAGCACTTCATCAAGCCAAAATTCACATTTGGAGAACTTAGCATAGAATTGGTACTCTCGAGCTTGTCTAGCACCAATCGCAAATGTTTGGCATGATCCTTCTTATTCTTGGAGAAGACCAAAATATCATCAAGATAGACCAAGGCGAATTCATTGGTGTAAGGATTGAATATGAAGTTCATCATCCGAGAGAAAGTTGGAGGAGCATTGACGAGGCGAAAGACATGACAAGATATTCATAAGAACCAAAGCTTGTTCGAATGCTGTCTTGGGAATATCTTGTTCACGAATGCGAATCTGATGATACCCCATCTGAAGGTCAAGCTTTGAGAACACCGAGCACCTTTGAGTTGCTCGAAAAGCTCATTGATGTTGGGAAGTGGATACTTGTTCTTGATTGTCTTCTTATTCAATGGACGGTGTCGACACAAAGTCGGTCCGAGCCATCCTTCTTCGGACAAAAGAACACCACAACCCCAAGGAGATGAACTCGGTCCGATCAAACCCAGACGCTCTTGTTCATCGAGCTGCTTCTTCAATTCCTCAGCTCATCAGGTCCAAGCTTGTATGGGCGCTTGCAAACGGGTTCAGATGCGGGCTCAAGATCGATAACGAACTCAAGCGGCCGATGAGGAGGCATACCCGGAAGCTCTTCCGGAAAGACATCTTGGTACTCACAAGCGATTGGAATCGAGAGATGGCATTCAATTCGCCCTTCTCATTGAGAGAAAACAACCAATAGTTTCATCACGAGAGGCATAGATGATCACATCATTAGAAGAATGAGTCAATTGAATTTCCCTGGCAGCACAATCAATTTGAGCTTTGTGTTGATAAAGCCAGTCCATTCCGAGAATAAGATCAATATCCGAGTCACCAAGGACAACTGGTTTAGCCAAAAACCTATAATCGCCCATCTTGATCGAAACATTCGGAACCACCAAACTGGAGCTCAACCGTTTACCCGGAGAAATGACATCCATGGGTTTACCCAAATGAGAAGAAGTGAATTCATGCTTGGTAAAAAACGGTCTTGACATGAAACAATGCGATGCACCAGTATCAAATAAGACTTTTGCAGAATATCATTAATCGAGAGATTACCCATGATCACATCGGAAGAATCCTCCGCTGCTGAGCTGCATTCATCATATTGACCTTGGCATGCTTTGGATTATGCTTGACCACTTTGCATTGCTGGAAGATTTCACAGGAGGAGGAGGCGGAAGGCGCCTCTGGTTGAAGCACTTGTTCAGCATAGTGACCCTTCTGCGACACTTGTTGCAAGTGACCTCGAGAGCGGACGGTGGTAAGGAGCACTTGGCCTTGGAGCTTGAGAATTAGACTTGTTACGATAGCTTGGGTTGGGTGGGTGGGAAGATCCACGGCCACCTGAGTTCTTCTTTGGTAAGGCTTACGGAACGGAGGAGGGGCAGGTAAAACTTCGCTGCTTGGCTGCCACTTGAGAGGACGAGGAGGACTGAATCTGCATCCTGATTCTCTTCTTAGAAGCCTCGCATTTGAGCTGAGCCGCTTCTTGCTTGAGAGCCATGTTGTAGAAATCATCATACTTATCTGGCTCAAACAGCACAAGAGGTAATTGCAGATCTTCTCTCGCACCACCTCTGGGCGATAGATCATACTCCTTTCATCGGTACATCTTGCTTAGCAAAACGAGCGAGCTCGAACTGGATATTGTATTGATAGACAGACATGGTGCCTTGCTTGAGATTGCGGAACTCCTCACGCTTGCTCTCAACAACACTCTTGAATGTGATGAGCTCGAAATCACGGCGGAACTCATCCTGTAATGACACGACCTCCTCTGGAATCTTTGTATTGTTGGAACCACTCAGCAGCTTGATCCTTGAGTTGAAGCGATGCAAACTTGACAAAGTCCTCGTGTCCGACATTGCTACAGATCAAAGTGTTTGCAGATGTCCACTAACCAATCGTCGCGTCTGTTGCCTCAACACGTAAACCGAAAGACTTGGCCGATTAGCGAGGAACCGATCGAGAGTAGCAAAGTGTGGCTGATTGTTGCCTTGACCTTGATTGCCTTGATTGCCTTGATTTCCTTGCCCTGAGTACGTTCTTGCAAGAGCTGCAAAATCATCGAGCATTGGCATTGGTGGCTGCCATAATAGCTTGCCACGCTTACGAGGCGGAGGTGGAGGTGGAGGTGGAGGATTCGATGATCCCCATCATTGCGATCCGGATTCGACGCGTTGGCGGAGCCATCTGAAGAGGGTGACATCCGTTAGTCCTTTGATAGACAAAAGATAAGTAGAATCAACGGATAGAAATTGCAACATATAGTCTTCACAATAAACATTGAACAAGAATGAACGAATGAATTCCAAAGTTAATCATCACACATCCATTAAGGAGAGAAGCCACTTAGATATAGATATGGAAACAACATCTGACTGAGAAACAATTCGAATATCATAACTGAAAACAAAAGGTTGGCTGCTAGAATGAGCGGAACAAACACATGATAGAGATTTACGCCCAAAGTGTTACGTGGTGGGGCCCACACGGACACGACGTATAGCGGACGTCACGAATGACTAACAAGACGTCCCGAATCAGCATAGCCAAGGATTCTTTAAGGCGTCTCGCGACCATCGTAAATCGACCGTGAATGGGCGGACCACTAGACGTTGAACCCCAATCTCAAATCATACATCATCCGGAAAGAATATCCCGTAAGCTACTAGAATTCCCACCTATAAACTCCCAAACTTTCTGGTTATGCAATCTGGTGTTGGGGATCAGGGACACAAAATATATCACCCAAACTAACAATACCTAGATCCAACAGATCCATCCGTCAACACATAACCAAGAAATCCTCGGAAATCGTGTACCTCGACCTTGAAAAACATCCGTTATGCAAGTCATGGCAATACTCCCTTTTCGCCACAAGATCTTGGGCTATCGGGGTTATCTCACCAACAACGCACAAAAGAGATTTCGATGTCGGCAAAACTCGTGTATTCGAATCGCAACGATAAAATTGTGACGACAACACCTCGGAGCTCAACTCCCGGACACCGCCACAACCCCTAAATGTCGAGGCACCAAGAACAATGTTCTCGTCACAAAAACATCGGAACGATTCCAAGATACCCACGTGATCCTAAAAAAATTTTTAGTGAAATTTGAGGAGAGAAGAGTCAAAACTCTCGTCGGGATACCTCACCAGAGCGACGAAGGGACCGGAAGTAAAAGAATCCTACTCTCCGATATATATAATCCTAAGACTCAAAACATTTTCCATTCTAGACTCAACAACGCCACAAACAATCAAGTAGGGGCTCCTAAGTCGGGAAGGCTCGATTACCAACTTATAACGCCCGATCGGCTATATCTCCCACGTGTCGAGGCACGACTTAGAGGCATAACCGCATTGAAAGCAATGTCGCAAGTGAGGTAATCTTCACACAACCCATGTAATAATGAAGGAAAGAGATACATAGTTGGCTTACGATCGCCACTTCACACAAGACATGAATTAAACATACATCATTCAGGTACACTCAAGGTCCGACTACGGAACCAAAATAAAAGAAGATACCCCACACGCTAACACAGATCCCGAATCGTCCCAACTGGGCACCACTCTGATCATCTGAAACGACACATAGTAACGACCACGTTCCTCGTCGAACTCCCACTTGAGCTCGGTTGAATCACCTGCACCGCCTCATCGGAACCTGCAACTGTTTTGAAGTATCTGTGAGTCACGGGACTCAGGCAATCTCACACCCGCGAGATCAAGACTATTTAAGCTTATAGGAAGGACTGAGTAGTAAAGTGGAGCTGCAGCAGCGACTAGCATATATGGAGGCTACATCGCAAAAGAGAGCGAGAAGAGAAGCAAAGCACGGTCGTGAAACTAGTATTGATCAAGAAGTGATCTGAACTACTTACGTCGACATAACTCCAACACCGTGTTCACTTCCGGACTCCGCCTAGAAGAGACCATCACGGTAACACACGCGTTGATGTGTATTTTACTTGAGGTCAACTTTGGGTTTTCTACAACCGACATTAACAAATTCCCATCGCCTCATAACCATGGGCACGGCTTTGAAAGATATTACCCTGCGGGGTGTCCCAACTTAGCCCATTATAAGCTCTCACGGTCAACGAAGGATATTCCTTCTACCGGAAGACCCGATCAATCTCGAATCCCGGACTACAAGACATTTCGACAGAGAATAAAACAAGACCAGCAAAGCCGCCCGATTGTGCCGACAAATCCCGATAGGAGCTGCACATATCTCGTTCTCGTGGCACATCCGGATAAGTCAAGCTACGAGTAAAACCAAGCCTCGAGTTTCCCGTGGTGGCCCCAAGATCTTGCTCGGTTCGGGCCAAGACTCGAAGGAGCACTTTGGTCCGGGGGTTAAAATAAAGATGACCCTCGGGCTCGCGAAAACCGGGGAAAAGGCTTAGGTGGCAAATGGTAAAACCAATGTTGGGCTTCTTTGGACGAGTCTTATTCAAAGCGAACTGTCAAGGGGTCCCATAAATCACCCAACCGTGTAAGGAACATAAAATCAAGGAACATAACACCGTATGACGGAAACTAGGGTGGCAAGAGTGGAACAAAACACGGGCATAAGGCCGAGCCTTCCACCCTTTACCAAGTATATAGATGTATTAATTATAGCAGATATATATATTGTGATATCCCCAACAAGTAAACATGTTCCAACGAGGAACAACAATTCCATGTTCCAACAAGGAACAAACTTCAGCTTCACCTGCAACTAGCAACGCTATAAGAGGGCTGAGCAAAGCGGTAACATAGCCAATCAACGGTTTGCTAGGAAAAGGATGGTTAGGGGCTGACATGGCAATATGGGTGGCATGATATAGCAAGTGGTAGGCATCGCAGCATAGGCATAGCAAAAGAGCGAGCAACTAGCATAGCAAAGATAGAAGTGATTTCGAGGTATGGTCATCTTGCTCGCAATGTTCTCGAGTTGTCGAAAGCTTGATCCTCGGCGTTCTCAACGGGCTCCTCGTTCACGTACTCGTCTCCGGCTCTACCCAAAGCAACAACACAAACAAGGAACCACAGTAAATCACGGCGCAATGCACAATCAACATGATGCAAAACATGACATGATATGCGAGATGCGATATGCAATGCTTATATGCGCTCCGGAAGGTAAATGGAAAACCAGGCATCATCTTGGCAAACCAAGCATGCCATCGGAAAGATGAGATGATTTCGTTAGAAATCGATATAGAGATCACCGGAAACGGATGCACGGGTTGGATAAGACGGCAAAACAAGTATGGTGAGAAAACCAACATAACAGCATGATGAACAAAGCCATGCACGTGCACAAAACTACCTCATAGCACAAATCAACTAAATATGCACATGAAAGACAACACATAACCATGATGCAAAAAGACATGATCATAAACTTGCTCAAATGCAAAAACTAATGCCACCACTGAGTTGGTGGGATTTTTCTACCCAAAAACATATATAATATGTTAGGGTTGCGAGAGAAACCATCACAAAATCATTAAGTTAAAACCTGCCTAATATGGAAGTTAGCGAAATGGCAATTTCAGATTTGGAAATGTCCGAAATGGACTTGCCTAAAAAGCAGAAAAGAGACAAGGCTGGAAATGGAAACGTGGGGTAAAGAAAAAAATAAGCATGGAGGAGGGCGCCGAGAGGTGACATGCAGGCCCCATGTCATAGAGGCAGTGGCAAGGGGGTTTAAAAGGGGGAAGAAAACAGCCTCGGGGATTGAACCCGGTCTCCCGTTGGAATCCAGCCCTGCTACCACCGGGCTGGGCGGCGGCGATCGACAGAGGAAGGGCCTCGGCCCTTATCTGCTTCTTCTTTGCAGAGGAGGCGACGGATGCAACGCAAAAAGAAATTAAAAGGGGAGGCGCGCTGGGGTTCGAACCAGTGTCGCCAGTGAGAGAGCGGGGTCAACCAGCTCGGCTCTGGTAGGAGGTTCGGTAGGATCCAGGACGCTGACCACTTGACTAACTACCAGGCCCCGATCTGAGAACAGAGGAGACGCGACGATGCCGGCGAGGCAACGGCGGCTACAGGGGGTCTGCGCCCTCGTACACACTGGGTACGCACGAGAGGCACCACAGGACCAAGAAGGGAGAAGCCCGAGCGGGAATCGCGGCAAACACGCGCGGCCAAACTACCCTGAAACCAAAAAAAACTACACCACGCCGGAGCACGCCGAGCGCGACAACGACACGGATCGGACCCTACACTACGGAGATCCAACGACGACAGGAAGGAGCAGGGAGGAAGTGGGGTATACCTCCTTACCCTAAGACAAGGAATCGGCGACGGAGACTGACAGACGGCGACGAGATCGTGCTCTGAACTTCGCCGGGTTTCCTGACCGAGAAGAAGACCGAAGCAAGGCGTCGACGAACTTGGCGATCCGGGCCCCCGTAGTCGACGTCGTGGACGAAGTCGACGACGAGGAAGACGACGGACACGGGCCGCAGGGTTGGGGTGGCGGAGAAACACGCTGGCGACAGGCGCGCTCCAGATCGCGCGGGACCGCGAGGGGCGGCGAATCGGTGGTTTCCTTACTGGCGGCGGCGCGAGGGAGAGGGAACCCTAGGGTGCGGTTAGTCCGCGAGAGGGATAAGTAGGGCTAGGGCGACGAGGCGAGCTCACGCTCCCTCGTGCTCAGGGTCCCCATGGCGATGGCGAGAGGAGAGGAAAAGGCGGGTCTGCGGCACTGTGGCTGACGCTGCCAAAGGGGACCGGCGCATCCACGTGGACGGGGGCTAAGGGGGTAAGCGCGCGTGGGTCTGTGCTGAGCGGAGGAGGAGAGGCGAGCGGCTGGCGCTGCTCTCTGAGGCTGGGAAATTTGAGTGAAGTTGGGCCGGCTTGGAGTGGCGGGGCCCAGTGGAGAGGGAATCGTCGAGGTGGCGCGCTTTCCCAGCTGGCTCTTTGGCTGAGGAAGCTGGGCTGGCTTCTTGTTGCTGCCTCCTTTTCTCTTTTCCTTTTAAAAATAAAAAGGAAGAGAAAAGAAAGTCTGAAAAGAAAAGAAAAGAGTTTGAGTGAAAGGAAAATATCCCCACACTCCTGGAATTCTCCACTATTTAAATAAATTGTAATGGGCATTTTTAGAGGTAGAAAAATAATGCAAGTTTGGAAATATTTCAAACTTGTGCCATTTTTGAACCTAACCATAACAACTTCAAATGAGGAGATATTAGGGCAGAGAGGTTTAGTGCAAAGAGCATGATTTGCAGGGAGAAGATGAACATTAATTTAGAAAGGAAATATATGGCACTTGGAAAAGAAAGAAGTAGAGGGAAGGAGGAGATGGTAATGCAAATAGGAATGGCACATGCAACCACATGACATGCAAGGGAAAACCACAACCATATGACATGTAAGAGAACACCACAATCACATGATAAGAAGGGAATGCAAGATGACAAGAGACACAAATGCAATAAGGCAAAAGGAGCAAAACAAGAAAAGAGCAAAAACCCACATAACCAAACCACATGAAGCCAAGCATGACAAAACCCACAAGACTTGGATGAGGTCAAATTGATATATTGCCCAAAAAGGGGAAGTTTACATCCAGGGTGTTACACATGGTCTCAACATCCGAGTCGTCCGAATCAGAGAGCAAGAACTTCTCGCACGGTCTCAACTCCATCTACATGCGTACCGGCGCGTCAATCAACTATACCGGCGCAAAAATCACAAAAACACGCACTAACCGGTGGCGGATGTAGCGGGTGATCTCGGGCGGCGACGAGGGGCGGGCTCGACGGTGGACGATCCCCGGCGGCGGCGACGACGCGGGGCGGCTCTTCTCGCCGGATTCGGGGGGTCGGTGCAGCGTCTCGGCGCGGGAGGGTGTGGGGCGGCCCCGCGGCGCGATTCCGCCCGCAGATTTGGCCGGAATCGCCGGTGGCGGACGGGCGGAAGCAAGGGCGGTCGGCGGCGGAAGGAGGGGGGAAAGGCGCGCGGGCTGAAATGTCCCTCCCACCAATTGCTTCTCTCTGATGCAGGGCACCGTAGCCGCGAGGGGGAAACCCGAGTATTCCCGGGTTGGGGTCGGGATTTTGCCGAGCCCCTCAAAATTTTTTGCGGGCCGGGGCGGGATGCTGCGTCTGATCGGGCAGGTTTTACCGCCCTACCCGCATTTGGGCGGTTATTTTGCGGGTCGAGGGCGGATGCGGGGTCTGCTAGAGTTGCTCTGAGGCACCATCAAGGTAACAATTTTTTTAGACTATCAAGATAGTTTTTTTAATAGATCAGTAAGATAGTGCTAAGGGAAAGCAACTAGTTGACGAGCGCTTCTTCGGAAGCCTCCCCATGATCATTTGTGGTGGGTTGAGAGCGCGTCTTGGCGGACTCTCAGCCGCCGCCTCTTGTCGCGCTCCTTCCGAATTTTCCTTTTTTTATTTTTTCGCACGTGTTTTCAGCTTTTTAAATGATTTTTTGGCTTTCTTTGACTTTTCGATTTTCATCCGTCTTTTTTAGTTTTTTGACAAAAAAATGCAAAAAAACGTGTTCTTTTTCTTTCGTGAGAGGCACGGTTTTGCTTTTGCGAGAGGCACGGTTTGCTTCCGCGAGAGGCACGGTTATGCCTCTCGGAAATGAAAAAACTCCGTGTTTTTTCCTTTTTTTTTTCTTCCATGAGAGGCACGGTTTTGCTTCCTCGATCATGCCTCTCGACGAAAAAAAGATGTTTTCTCTTTTCTTTTTTTCTTCAGCGAGAGGCGCGGTTCTACTTCCGCGGAGGCATGGTCATGTCTCTCGAAAACGAAAAAGAAAAACACTTATTTTTCCTTTTCCTTCATGAGAGTCACGGTTTTGCTTCTGCAAAAGACACGGACGTAACTCTCGAAAACGAAAAAACACATTTTCTCTTTTGTTCTCTTCCGTGGGAGGCACGGTTGTGCCTCTTGGAAACAGTTTTTAGAAAGGGAAAAAACGTGCTCCTGGTATAGTTTTTTCTTCCGGGTTTTTTCCTTCGTTTTCGGAAAAAAATGTTCGTTAAAATGTATCAACAGGTGATCTCATTTTGAATATCTCGACGCTAAGAATCCAACGGTGAAAACGTTTCGAGATTTGGACGCATAATTTAAAAGATAAAACATTTTGAATAAACGATTCTATGAAAAAAAAAGAAAACGTTTAGATTGTGACAAGTGACGCGCATGCGGGAGTGATCTTTGAAAGTAGTGATTCCGTAGTTCATGTCCTTACAAGCGAATGGAGGGGAAAAGGCCCACCCCAGCCCACAGGAGGCCCACGAAGACCCGGCGGACAGCGGAAGGGAAGGCAACGGGAGGATCTTTCTTTCTCTCAAGAAAAAGGAGGGTCGAGGGTAGTTATTTGGACGGAGTTGGGGACTTGGGGGTCGATCGATCGGAGGCGGAAGAGAAGGAGGAGGGGCGGCGGGATGACGCGGGGGAAGCAGAAGATCGACGCGCAGCGGAAGAGCGCGGAGAAGAACCAGAAGTCCAAGGGGTCGCAGCTCGAGGCCCGCGCCGTCGGGCTCAAGGTCGTCTGCCCCATCTGCAAGGTCAGCGCACGCGCTCTCTTCTTCCTCTTCTCCCTACTATCGCGGCGCGGATCTGAATCCTCAGTCAGGGTCTCCATCCGCATCCGATCCCATGCGCGCTGTCCTGTTCCCCTTCAATTCTGGGGCCAGTCATCTACTATCTATCTATCTATCCCAGGGCAGAGTAGATGATGGCGAGTAGCCGATCTGAATCCTGCAACCAGCATGATAAGATCATAAGAATCAAGTTGAAAACTGTGCGCAAGCATAACCGGATATACTCCTACTAGCTAGTGTATTATTAGCTTTACATGGATACATGTTCCTCATGATTGATGCAGTGTCAACTTCATGTAGCATATAACATTACCTATATATGTGTGTGCAGGCGCAACTGGCCAACGAGAAGCAGTTGATTGATCACTATGGATCAAAGCATCCCAAGGAGAAACCTCCAGGTCCATCAAATGCAGAGTGACTGATGCGAAGTGGAAGCATGAGCTATACTTTGCCTGTTTCTGAGGGTGTTCAATCTGCTCCACACTTGGACGACTTGAGCCTCAGTTTTACCCTATGGAATGCATGCATTTCCTCTTGTTCCAGGCAAGAGCCTTTGATGACCATGTATTTGCCTTCTATGAGTATCTTTGTCCAACTGTCAACATACCTTCAAACTGTATGTGGTGCAATCTTTGGATAAGAGAATGCTAAACTTTTTTCGATTATGTCATTCTCCTGTTACGTGCTGCTGTCTAAAGAGCCGAAAAATGAATGTTTTTCTCGTTCATGTGTGTGTGTGTGTGTGTGGTATATACAGCAGCCGGAAAATGAATTGTTCTGCTTATTTGAAACAAAAAGCAAGTCCTGAAGGGAAGTCATGACATACAAACTTTTTTGGGGGGTGATGACGTACAAAAGATAAAAAGCACCACAGAAACAGGAATGATGAGTTACATCTAGGGTACTGCCATAATTGCTACGGGTTTTCAAATTCTAAACACGACTTCAAAGTAGGGTAAATTGGTCCTTTTTTTTGTTGCACGCATTTGAGGCAATTATATTGATTGCTGTGTCCCCGGAGCTGCATCATGCTGAGAATCATCCAAATCATAGACGGTCTCCAGGGTACTTCACTATGATTGACAACAGCATGTAAACATACGAGAAATGTAAGCAGTAAAACAGTCGGTACAGATTACTCCCTCCGTCCGGAAATACTTGTCATAGAAATGGATGTATCTAGATGTATTTTAGTTATAGAAACATTCATTTTTATCCATTTCAGCGACAAGTAATTCCGGACGGAGGGAGTACAAAGGAAGCCGTTGTAACTTATTCCATGCAACCACCTGATGGGATGCTTTGTTCTTATGAAGTTTGCTCGCGGCCTTGCCCACCTCCCTTGTGCGCCTTTTGTGATGGCCTCAGCAACACAAGCGATCACACTGAGCCATATCAAATCCTATACTACAAGCTCAAGAAGACGGCTCTCCGCCTCGCAGAATGGAGTAGGAGACTTTTCTCAAAGGCAAAAATTCACCACCATGCCGCTCTTTTGGTGATCCTTCGCCTCGACATTGCCCAAGAGGACAGGCTCCTCTCCACCGAGGACCTCGACCTTCGGGCCAGGCTTAAGAGAAGGTCTCGGTGTTCGGCACCCTTCGATGGCTTTTGAGGTTGGTGGCCTGCGGAGTGCTATGGTTCTCTCTATTTGTGATGGTGGCCGTGGTGTGGCTCACAGGAGGTGTAGGACTATCTCGGCGGAAAATTACCCTTCGCACGGTTCAGGGCTTTCTGCCGCATGACGTTCCTAGGCAGCAGGATGCTCTTCGATGGTGGCTACGATCTCCTAGCTCTTCAAGGTGCAGAGATCGCATGGTAACAGGCAGCTTCTTCTCTATGTCTTCTCGGTGGCGGATGTCCTTTCGTCGGATCCAACGAAGCTAGTTCCCGCTCTTCTCGGTCCACTGGTGGTGATCGATGCTAAGTTCTTGGTGTTGGCTGCTTGTTATAGCTCGCTTCTGGTTCTTTTTCTGTTGTTCCTTATTCCATCTTCTATTCTGTTGTTCCTGGTTCCTTCTCATATGTGTCGGGTGATATCTGTTGTAACCGTCGTGTTGTATCTCAATCTTATCTATAATGAAAATGGTTCAGGCTAGCGTAAGCCCGCCGTAGCACCGTAAAAAAAAGGCTTAAGAGAAGGGTCAACGCTTTGGCTGTGCTAGAAAGATCGCGCAAGAAACAATGTGCAAGAATTTCAAATCTTAAAGAAGGGGACGCCAATACAAAATTCTTCCACCGCCGATTCACCGCTAGGAGGAGAAAAAACCATATTCACAGGATCAAGAACGATCATGGTTGGGTCACCGAGCACGCTGCCAAAGAGAAACTAATTCAAGACCACTTCTCCAATGTCCTAAAGAGAAGCCCCCTGAGCCGCAAAGGTTTCAATTAGGACGAGCTAAACCTGGAACCTCTTGACAACCTTGACTCCCCGATAGTCGAGAGTGAGGTCCTCGAAGCAATCAATGACCTGCCCGGTGACAAGGCTCCGGGTCCAGATGGCTTCACGGGCCTCTTTTTCAAGAAGTGTTGGGATATCGTTAAGCCGGACCTCATGCGGGTCATTAACCATTTTGACTCCCTTCACACCGCGAATCTACAGTGGCCCAACTCCGCGAATGTGGTGCTCTTGCCTAAAAAGGAAGGGGCGGAGGGGATCGCCGACTATAGGCCCATTAGCCTCATCCACGCGGTCGCGAAAATTATTGCGAAGGTGCTCTCCACTCGGCTGGGCCCCCACATGACAAGCCTCGTCTCCAACGCCCAAAGCGCCTTCATTAAAACAAGAAGCATCCATGACAACTTCTTGTATGTTACAAGAATCGCTCGGCGCCTGCACAAGAGCAAGACCCCGTCCCTTCTTTTCAAGCTTGATATTCGCAAGGCCTTTGACACCGTCAAGTGGGAGTATTTGCTTGATCTTCTCCAACGGCGAGGGTTCCCTCCCAAATTCAGGGATTGGATCGCTGCCCTCCTTTGCTCTTCATCTTCGAGGATCATCCTCAATGGTATTGTCGGTGGTCCAATTAAGCATGGCCAAGGCCTCCGGCAGGGTGACCCCATCTCCCCACTCCTATTCGTCATCGCCATTGACCCGCTCCAAAGAATCCTAGATGTGGCCACGAGGAAGGGGCTCCTACACAAGCTCAGGGGAAGGGGGGCAATGCTGAGGACCTCTCTTTATGCGGATGACGCGGTGGTTTTCTTGGCCCCGATCAAAAGAGATGTGGAAAATCTTGCATGCATCTTGGGAGACTTTGGTGAGGTCACGGGCCTCTGCACCAACTTCCTCAAGAGCTCGATGGTGCCCATCCATTGCAACCACCTCGATCTGGGCTGTTTGACCCAAAGCCCCGCCAAAGAAGAAGAGCTTCTTTCCTCTGCGGTACCTAGGACTCCCCTCTCCGTATGGCAGCTGAAGTTGGTGGACCTGCAATTCCTCGTGGACAAGGTGGCGAGCAAGCTAACAACATACGAGGGTCAGAATATCACCACCATCGGGCGTACGACTCTTGTCAAGTCTGTGATCACCTCCCAACTAGTCTACCCCGCCACTCCGTTGGTCATACCGCCCTCCATCCTACACACCGTCAACAAACTTGAGAGAGCCTTCCTATGGTCTGGAACAGACAAAAAGACAGGGGCAAAATGCAAATTAAACTGGGAGACTGTTTGCTGGCCACTCGAATATGGGGGACTTGGGGTCCTCAACACCAACAAGTTTACACACGCCCTCCGGCTGCGGTGGCCTTGGTACGAATGGAAGGAGCCTACCAACATGTGGGTCAGATTGGGAAACCCTTGTGACGAGGAGGACCTTAACTTTTTCTATGCTTCCACCACCATCTCCGTTGGTAACTACGCGAAGACCCCCTTTTGGGACTCCCCTTGGCTCCTTGGGCGCAAGCCTAAAGATATTGCCCCGCTCATCCATGAAGCTTCCATGCGTAAGAATTGGAAGGTGCGGGAGGCCCTCAAGCACAACACATGGATCCTCAAGATCAATCCATCCACCTCTATCTCCGCCGAGCATGTCACACAATTCTTCACACTTTGGATGCTCCTTCATGAGGTCCATCTTGACAAACTCTCCGAGGATGACATCCTTTGGAAGCACTCGGTCTCGGGGCATTACTCGGCGGCCTCCGCATATAAGGCACAATTTTTAGGATTGGTTCTCTCCCCCATGGACAAGATGGTTTGGAAAGTTTGGGCTCCCCCAAAAGTCAAGTTCTTTGCTTGGTTGGCTCTCCAAGACAGGATTTGGACCGCGGATAGATTGGCAAAGCGTGGGTGGCCAAACTGTGATCTTTGCCCCCTTTGCAAGAGAGAACAAGAGAGTGGGAGTCACCTATTCTTCAAATGCCGCTTCTCTAGAAGGCTTTGGTCCTTGGTCATTGACAAGTACCACGTCCCTGACTTCGTCATTTCCACTTGGCCCCTATTCGACTCGGTCCAATCTTGGTGGGCAAGTACTTGCGACGACGGCTATCCGCACAGACAAGCCAAAGGCATCCCTCACCATGCTTGTTTCATGGACAACTTGGAATGAACGAAGCGCGCGAGTTTTCAGGCATAAGTGTGCCCCTCCGACATAGCTGCTTTCCTCCATCGCCACCGAGGCTAACCTTTGGATCATTGCCGGTGCTAAAAAAACTAGGGTCTTTGTTATTGCGCGAGTAATCCACATGCCGTGTACTCGGGGTGTTTGTAACTAACTCTATTCTCTCTTATTTAATGGATGAGGCAAAGCTTTTGCCTCCGTTTCAAAAAAAAAAGTACTGGTGCTGAAAAAGGACGCGATGCCCGTGTGCTCGTCAGTCTAACTTCATATACGATGGTTGATCTTATTGTAGATGTCTTATCTGCATCTCCCACAACCTCAAACCGTACCAAATACTTCAGAAATCCTAGATCGAGGAAACCTCCTCCTTGACAAAGTTCTCATTGTCGGCCTTGATGAACTTCTCTTTCTAATATTCCAATTCAGGAATTCCTGTGGTTGGATGGTTATTGGGAGAAGACGTTCCCATCGACGACAAAGCGCCTACGATGACTTCGCGAATCTCAGGAGGCACCTACAGTGACTTCGTAAATCCCAAGATGATATATCATTATGCCACGACCATAAAATACTGCATGGGAATCTTTTTTCAAGGTGCACAACCGTATCATAGTCTTTGTATCCACGTTTGATCTGCAAGCTGGCGATAACCTTTTCAAGTATAACTTTAAATTCATGCAAACTTTTAAGGGGTGTACCGAAGCAAAACCCTGATGATATACATGATAGAGTTGGATAACACCAACTGAAGAGAAGCTTGTCCAACATTATTGTCTGGGATGGTTTATAAACATTTACAATGTAGAACTCCTGAAGCGTCGGCGCATAGATAATGTAATAGAGGTCAGAGTAGACCAAACTCACACAACCAGTCGACAAGAGACAGGGATGCGTGGAAGTTAGTTATCCAAGTGCCAAAACCATGACTAAATTCCGATATCGTACGGGTTTCCTACCCCAACTTATTTGGAATTGAAAGGCTTTGTTGTCGTTCACATTGCACTAAGCCAAAGGTCAAGTTCCAGTTCACGGTCCATGGGCATGCACCCTTAGCCTCGGCTCAATCTCTACCGATTACAAAGTTAAAAAATGACACAATTGAATCTGTGAATTACCAACTACAGGGACAACATCCATACTAGGGAAGCTTGGTCCAGAAATAAATAAATTATTAGACACTAACTTCCTACATGAAGCCAGAGCGGACTGGTGGCCATTATGTACAATAAACCAAAATACATGATAAAATAGCACGACTTGCGGAATGTGTATCCATTGATGACATATGCACCTTACAAGAATAGGTCAGACCAAGCCTCAGTACCCGGCAATGTATCAGAGGAATGCGTCCACTCTACAGATCCCACCTTTTCTTCACTCGAAATAGTAAAGAAGGATTGCGAATATTATCCTGGGGCACCTGAAGCATAAGCTGAACCTTCATCTTCATAGGTGCAGTCTTTGCTTTGCCCTCTTCTTGCCCAGCCTAACATCCAAAAGTATGTGTTCAGGTTCATGGATAGATCAAAAAGGATGTGCATTTTTCAAACCGAAGACGAACGATTTGACAGTTCAAATGGATATATGATGTGAAGTCAGGCTTTGGCTGTTGCAGAGATAAGTGTTAAAACAAAGCTCTGTTACAGTCTTAAAATACTCTCAAACAGCTCTGTTACCACATGCCTCAATGGAAGACCAATCATAATTGTCGAAGCTTAAACATGCAGTACATGAAATATTGCTGTATCTAACGATTGTTCTGTCAATAACATGTGCTTATGCTATGCAAGGATGGTTCAGGTAACAAAACAACAATCAAACTTAGCAAGCTCATGTATTCCAGGGTTCAGAATCAAGTAAAAGCTGCATATCCAGACAGGCAGACACGATCCTTATGTCGATGTTAAGAAAAGAAGTATTAGAGCTCTGCTCAATATGACATAGTAAATTGACAAGCCCGGCTGAAATATTCAGACGAATCGTGACTTTTAGCATGAAACCATTAAGAGATAGGAAAAAGTGAGTTGCTAATTCTGCCGATTTCTAATTCACATACTCCAATAGTAAGTAAGACAGGATGATGAGCAAAACTGAGTTGCCAAAATGTACATACCCAGATGGAAGCCCATCCAACTCGCACCTCTGAATCATAACCAGCTTTCACTTTGTAATTTTTACCAATTGTATGCTTATAAACAGCATTCCATTCATCAGTGTCGAAGTTAAAATGATAGCTGAAAGGAAGAGAGAAATCAGCACAGAAAGATTCACTAGAAAATAAGCAAACTTTAAAAAGACACATAAGATTTATGTCCAATACAGATTCTTGCCTACTTGCAGACTATATTTCATACTTTGGTTAAAGTTTTAGTTTGGCAACATGTTGTTCAAGTCCTCCTTATAAACTGGAACTATATGTCAAATAATTGTAGGAAATAGACCAACCGAAGCGAGCAATATCTGAGATTTCTAGAGAGAAGAAGAAAACTACTATACACAATTAATTAAGTATGCCAAAGTTAAGAGCAGTTAACACAATAGCCTTCACTGCTCTATCCCCAAGAAGGCACACAGAACATGTTCCATTTTGCAGTATTAAGATTCATGAGTACCCTGCTGCCCAGGTCATCTTGTTAACATCGAAGCCCCTGAAGGTAGGATTATGAACATGCTCGGCAATTGCAGAATCTTGATGGGTGTTGTGCACAGAATTACATAAAAACGTGGAGAACTCAATTAGCACATGTATTATTAATAGAAACTTGGAGGATTCAAGACCGGACACATTAATACTGTAGAGATTTAGGGAGAAGAAATGGTCGGTGGATACATATGCTAATGAGCAAAGCAACAAAGACAGTATGCTGACCTTAACTTATCAGAAGAACCAAAATGCCTTTTGAAGTCTAGGGATACTGCATTGGAAGGCAAGGAGACGCTAGGAATTAAAGTTAATTCATTGTCCTGCCATAGAGAATGGACAAATCGAATCAGATAAAACAGAAGGTCCGAAAACTGAACAAAATAAAACATTAGACATAAATCACCTTATAACAATATCTTAGATTCAAATCATTTTCATTGTATTGAGCAGTAAGAATGCCATCTAAAAAATCAGTTTTCGCAATCCCATACACTGACAACATTTTTTGGTCTTCTTCATTTGTCCTCTCTTCCACTGAAACTTGACCAATTGGAAAGTGGAGCGTAGCTCTTGGCTGCACAGGTATCAGGGTTAACTAAACAGTAGACAGAGTATTCAGGTCAAAAAAAAAAAACAGTAGACAGAGTTTTATTCCAAATTCTAGGAAATATGCACAGATTCTTATTGCTAAGAACATATGTCTACAGCATTCACAAACATCTTTCAGCTTAGGACACATACTCTAGTGAGTATAAACAAATATAGCAATGAAACAAATAGCACATGATTCCATATAAAACCTTTAAAAATATTATATGACCGCTCAATGTTTTCAATACAATAGCTAATGTTTAAAATCTGAAATAGCACCTAAAGGAGCTACGATCTGGATATAGGTGGCCTCAAAGATCGTGCACGCTCTACTGCATACATGAGTAAAACAATAGAGTACAGTTGTAAGCTGTAAGTTACTG
Organism: Aegilops longissima; assembly: GCA_021605205.1. Lineage (NCBI taxonomy): Eukaryota > Viridiplantae > Streptophyta > Magnoliopsida > Poales > Poaceae > Aegilops > Aegilops longissima. The sequence continues at coordinate 400,575,427 of CM038681.1, forward strand.
CCTCCGTTTCTAAATGTAAGACGTTTTGACAGTTTAAGTTAAACTCCCAAAATGTCTTATTTTAGATTAGAAACGGAGGGCGTACTAAACAACATGGACTTTCAGACCAACTTTTGCAAACATTTTACGACTATTCAATCTTTTCAATATACTAGCAAATTATAGTCCTTTATCTCAAGTGGCATATATAATTTCTGAGGAATAAAGGAGTGACTATAATACATTTTGTGCTAACAATGATCAAATTTGTATTTTAAGGTAGAAAATGAACCTTGTTGGAATTGCTCATCCGCACAATACATTTATTCTAATCAAAGAAACATAGAAAAAGAAAACATGTATGTGTGTACTCACCAAACCACTGTAAGGGACCAAAGATGATATCTCAAGTCTATAAGACGGGTCACCCAACCTAGTTATTACTGAAACTTCTCCTTCTTGCTCCTGAGAATATAACAAGATGCCATTAGAAAGAAAAAAGAAGTATGTGAGTGTAGGTACCAGTAGCAGAACAAACTCAGGAGACTAAAGGTGTGAAACTTTATCAGTAAGTGAAAAGAATATACAGATACACTTTCCATCGTCAAAAGTAACAAAAACGCACACACAGACACCATAGGTCCTTCAACGAGAACTGTGTAACTAAACAACGTTGAAATGGAGGCGCAATTTCAATATAGAAGCGCTATAATACCTTGACATCGTGCGAGGCGCGAAGCTGGACGGCGCCACCGGGGAGCGAAGCGTTACCACGGAGCAGCGCGTTGCGGCCCTCAACGTCATACATCGCGGAGAAGTGCTTGGTGACGAACGACAGCACCGGCGCCCCGAAGAGCTGCCGCGGGCCCTCTCCGCGGCCCTGCTGGTCGCTCTGGAACGACAGCCGCAACTTGGCGAGACCCCCCGCGAGCTTGCACGACACCTTGTGCGCAAACAAGGCCTCCTCGCTGTCGTACTCCGTGGTCACCCGCAGCCCCGGCCTCCTGTACCGCTGCGCTGGAGCCACCACCGTCGGCTCCGGGGGCGGGGGTGGTGGGGTAGGCGGGGGAGGGGGCGGCGGGGGAGAGGGAGGGGGCGGGCAGAGGAAGGTGAGGGGGCAGCGAAGCCATGGAGGCAGATTGAAAGGGTTAGGGTTCTTGGGGGTGGACGAGGAGGAGGAAGTGGTGGCGGTGGCGGCGGCCATGGGCGGAGGAAGCGATGGAAGCGGCGGGGTGAGCGGTGTGAAGAATCGAATGGAGGAAGAGGGAAGTGGAAATCTTGTGGGGCCTGGGATGCGGACTGTGGAGGGCTTCTTGGCTATTCAGGGCATTTACAATGGTTGATAAGATAGTCTTATCTTAAGTCTTGTATGTGATTTAGATATGACAAAAAAAATGTCTATAATGGGTCATTTCTTAGCCTTATTTTCAATAACTAGCAATTCCTAAAAATGTGGTGAGACATATTGTGCTAAGAGATCACCTCTTGCCTTCTCTTAAATAAGAGAAGACAAATCTTTTCTTATGAGTTCTCTCTCCTCCACCTCATCATCTATCCTACGTGGCACTCTTAAGATAGCACCATTGTATGTGCCCTCATAATTAGAGCTTTATTCTTCTGGCGGAGGTTCCAAGTCCCTAAACCAATAAATCCCAAGTCCCTAAAAAGTCTCTAAACCAATAAGTTCTGGAACAAATATGCTTCCTCACTTCCTCACGACGACATTGCAATGTGTGTACATAACAGCATACAACACAACATACCAAATCTGGTCACATGACCGCTCACGTCTTAAATTTCCTATTCCACAATAGGATACCTTAATTATCCTCTTTCACAATCAAATATCTCAAAATTATGAATTCTCAAATTCATATAATTACGTGTATGTAAAAGCTAATCTAAATCTTCGTCAGTGTCATGCCCGTGTCCATGTCTAGTGGCCGGCTAAGCCCCTCAGAGTGAAGCTGCGGTCGCCGGCGAGGTAGAGTAGGACATGGGACACGGACCGGCTTACGGGACTCAAGGCGCCGACGTCTCTCATGCCCTGTTCTTCCTCGTCGGGGCCCGTGGCCTGCACGTCGCCGATCAATGTGAGGTCGATGCTGGATCTGTCATGGTCGGAGCCCGACACGTCCACCACGACGCAATTGGGGCACCATGGGTGGCAGGTCACCCATAGCGGTGTTGTGTGCGCCCCCACCTCGTTGTGGTCTGTCACGGCCTCTCGTGCCCTCTGCCTCGCATGTCGACCACGTCGCACCATAGCCTTAGCGGACGGGCCACATAGGTTTGCCTCCAAGTCGGCGCGCCAACGAAGGGGTTGCGCCTCCGTGCACAATGTTCCGATGCCAGACGGACCGCACCGTCTCCGGCGAGGCAGCGCCGACGCGCCTCGTGCCGGATCTAAGCGCCATTTGGGCGGACGCTATGGATTCCCGCACGATCGAGTCAGAATGTTGTCGGGCGTTCTTCTCGTGGGGCGGCGGGGGAGGGGGAGGGGCGGGCAGAGGAAGGTGAGGAGGCAGCGGAGCCATGGAGGCAGAATGAAAGGGTTAGGGTTCTTGGGGTGGACGAGGAGGAGGAAGTGGTGGCGGTGGTGGTGGCGGCGGCCATGGGCGGAGGAAGCGAGGGAAGCGGCGGGGTGAGCGGTGTGAAGAATCAAATGAAGGAAGAGGGAAGTGGAAATCTTGTCGGGCCTGGGGTGCGGACTGCGGAGGGCTTGGAAGTTGGGAACTATTGGCTATTCATAATTAGAGCCTTATTCTTCTGGCTTATTCTGGAACAAATATGCTTCCTCACTTCCTCACGACGAGATTGCGATGTGTGTACATAACAGCATATACAACACAATATACCAAATCTGTCCTGACCGCTCACGTCTTAAATTTCCTATCCACAATTGGATACCTTAATCATCCTCTTTCACAATCAGATATTTCAAAATACGGATTCTCATATTCATATAATTACGTGCGACGTAAAACCTAATCTAAATCTTCGTCAGCGTCACGCCCGTGTCCATGTCTGACGGCCGGCTAAGCCCCTCAGAGTGAAGTTGCGGTCACCGGCGAGGTAGAGTAGAACATGGGACACGGACCGGTTCACCGGGCTCGAGGCGCCGCCGTCTCTCATGCCCTACTCTTCCTGGTCAATGCCCGTGGCCTGCACGTCGCCGATCAATGTGAGGTCGACTATGGATCTGTCATCGTCGGAGCCCGACATGTCCACCACAACGCGATGGATATGTCGTTGCAGGTCACCCATAGTGGTGTTGTGTGCGCGCCCACCTCGCTGTGATCTATCACGGCCTCTCGTGCCCTCTGCCTGGCATGGCGGCCATGCAGCGCCATAGCCTTAGCGGACGGGCCACATAGGTTTACCTCCGAGTCGACGCACCAATGAAGGGGTTGCGCCTCCGCCACACGTTCGGATGCTAGACGGACTGCACCGTCTTCGGCGAGGCAGCGGCGACGTGCCTCGCACCGGATCCAAGCGTCATTTGGGTGGACGCTATGGATTCCCACATGATCGAGTCAGACTGTTTTCGGGTGTTCTTCTCGCGGGCTCGGCGTAGCACAATGCAGAGGGCCATCTCCTCCTCAAGCATGCGTAGCATCAACTCCTAGTCTGCAGATCGGGTGATGGAGGACTCAGATCCGCTGCCCGCCATACCAAAGAAAGCCGGAGATCGTCTGATGGGAGATTGGGAGCGGAGCAAAGTGGAGTGGAGTTGCTGAAGGAAATATGCCCTAGAGGGAATAATAAAGTTATTATTTATTTCCTTATTTCATGATAAATGTTTATTATTCATGCTAGAATTATATTAACCGAAAACATAATACATGTGTGAATACATAGACAAACATAGTGTCACTAGTATGCCTCTACTTGACTAGCTCGTGAATCAAAGATGGTTAAGTTTCCTAGCCATAGACATGAGTTGTCATTTGATTAACGGGATCACATCATTAGGAGAATGAAGTGATTGACTTGACCCATTCCCTTAGCCTAGCACTTGATCGTTTAGTATGTTGCTATTGCTTTCTTCATGACTTATACATGTTCCTACAACTATGAGATTATGCAACTCCCGTTTACGGAGGAACACTTTGTGTGCTATCAAACGTCACAACGAATCGGGTGATTATAAAGGAGCTCTACAGGTGTCTCCAAGGTACATGTTGGGTTGGCGTATTTCGAGATTAGGATTTGTCACTCCGATTGTCGGAGAGGTATCTCTGGGCCCTCTCGGTAATGCACATCACTATAAGCCTTGCAAGCAATGTGACTAATGAGTTAGTTGCGGAATGATGCATTACGTAACGAGTAAAGAGACTTGCCGGTAACGAGATTGAACTAGGTATTGGATACCGACGATCGAATCTCGGGCAAGTAACATAACGATGACAAAGGGAACAACGTATGTTGTTATGCGGTTTGACCGATAAAGATCTTCGTAGAATATGTAGGAGCCAATATGAGCATCCAGGTTCCGCTATTGGTTATTTACCGAAAACGTATCTCGGTCATGTCTACATAGTTCTCGAACCCGTAGGGTCCGCACGCTTAAGGTTTCGATGACAGTTTTATTATGAGTTTTGATGTACCGAAGGAGTTCGGAGTCCCGGATGAGATCGGGGACATGACAAGGAGTCTCGAAATGGTTGAGACGTAAAGATCGATATATTGGACGACTATATTCGGACATCGGAAAGGTTCCGAGTGATTCGAGTATTTTTCGGAGTACCGGAGAGTTACGGGAATTCGCCGGGGAGTATATGGGCCTTATTGGGCCATACGGGAATAGAGGAGAGAGGCCAAAAGGAAGGAGGCCTGCGCCCCCCTCTGATCCGAATTGGACAAGGGGCGCAGCCCCCTTTTCCTTCTTCGTCTCCCCCTCTTTCCCCTTCTCCTACTCCAACAAGGAAGGAGGGAGTCCTACTCCCGGTGGGAGTAGGACTCCCCTTGGCGCGCCCCCTCCTAGGGCCGGCCTCCTCCCCCTTGCTCCTTTATATACGGGGGCAGGGGGGCACCCCATGACACACAAGTTGATCTTCATGATCGTTCCTTAGCCGTGTGCGGTGCCCCCCTCCACCATATTCCACCTCGGTCATATCGTTGCGGTGCTTAGGCGAAGCCCTGCGTCGGTAGAACATCATCATCGTCACCACGCCGTCGTGCTGACGGAACTCATCCCCGACACCCTGCTGGATCGGAGTCCGGGGATCGTCATCGAGCTGAACGTGTGCTGAACTCGGAGGTGCCGTACGTTCGGTACTTGGATCGGTCGGATCGTGAAGACGTACGACTACATCAACCGCGTTGTCATAAGCTTCCTCTTACGGTCTACGAGGGTACGTGGACAACACTCTCCCCTCTCGTTGCTATACATCACCATGATCTTGCGTGTGCGTAGGAACTTTTTTTGAAATTACTACGTTCCCCAACAGTGGCATCCGAGCCTAGGTTTTATGCGTTGATGTTATATGCACGAGTAGAACACAAGTGAGTTGTGGGCGATACAAGTCATCTTGCTTACCAAAGATGTCATATTTTGGTTCAGCAAGATTGCGATGAAGCGGCCGGACCGACATTACGCGTACGCTTACGCGAGACTGGTTTCACCGTTACGAGCACTCGTGCTTAAAGGTGACTGGCGAGTGTCTGTCTCTCTCACTTTAGTTGAACCGAGTGTGGCTACGCCCGGTCCTTGCGAAGGTTAAAACAGCACTAACTTGACGAACTATCGTTGTGGTTTTGATGCGTAGGTAAGAACGATTCTTGCTAAGCCCGTAGCAGCCACGTAAAACTTGCAACAACAAAGTAGAGGACGTCTAACTTGTTTTTGCAGGGCATGTTGTGATGCGATATGGTCAAGACATGATGCTAAATTTTATTGTATGAGATGATCATGTTTTGTAACAGAGTTATCGGCGACTGGCAGGAGTCATATGGTTGTCGCTTTATTGTATGCAATGCAATCGCCCTGTAATGCTTTACTTTATCACTAAGCGATAGCGATAGTCGTAGAAGCATAAGATTGGTGAGACGACAACGATGCTACGATGGAGATCAAGGTGTCGCGCCGGTGACGATGGTGATCATGACGGTGCTTCGGAGATGGAGATCACAAGCACAAGATGATGATGGCCATATCATATCACTTATATTGATTGCATGTGATGTTTATCCTTTATGCATCTTATCTTGCTTTGATTGACGGTAGCATTTTAATATGATCTCTCACTAAATTATCAAGATGTGTTCTCCCTGAGTATGCACCGTTGCGAAAGTTCTTCGTCTTTGAGACACCACGTGATGATCGGGTGTGATAGGCTCTACGTTCAAATACAACGGGTGCAAAACAGTTGCACACGCTGAATATTCAGTTAAACTTGACGAGCCTAGCATATAATGAGATATGGCCTCGGAACACGGAGACCGAAAGGTCGGCGTGAATCATATAGTAGATATGATCAACATAGTGATGTTCACCATTGAAACTACTCCATCTCACGTGATGATCGGACATGGTTTAGTTGATTTGGATCACGTGATCACTTAGATGACTAGAGAGATGTCTGTCTAAGTGGGACTTCTTAAGTAATATGATTAATTGAACTTAAATTTATCATGAACTTAGTCCTGGTAGTATTTTGCAAATTATGTTGTAGATCAATAGCTCGCGTTGTTGCTTTCATGTTTATTTTGATATGTTCCTAGAGAAAACTGTGTTGAAAGATGTTAGTAGCAATGATGCGGATTGGATCCATGATCTGAGGTTTATCCTCATTGCTGCACAGAAGAATTATGTCCTTGATGCACCGCTAGGTGTCAAACCTATTGCAGGAGCGGATCATGCACGTTATGAGCGTTTGGCTAGCTCAAAATGATGACTACTTGATAGTTTAGTGCACCATGCTTAAACGACTTAGAATCGGGACTTCAAAGACGTTTTGAACGTCATGGACCATATGAGATGTTCCAGAAATTGAAGTTAATATTTCAAGCAAATACCCGAGTTGAGAGATATGAAGTCTCCAACAAGTTCTATAGCTAAAATATGTAGGAGAATCGCTCAACTAGTGAGCATGTGCTCAGATTGTCTGGGTTTCAATCGCTTGAATCAAGTGGGAGTTAATCTTCCAGATAAGATAGTGATTGACAGAATTCTCTAGTCACCATCACTAAGTTACTAGAACTTCGTGATGAACTATAGTATGCAAGGGATGACGAAAACGATTCCCGAGCTCTTCGTGATGTTGAAATTGAAGAAGGTAGAAATCAAGAAAGAGCATCAAGTGTTGATGATTGACAAGACCACTAGTTTCAAGAAAAGGGCAAAGGGAAAGAAAGGGAAACTTCAAGTAGAATGGCAAACAAGTTGTCACTCCCGTGAAGAAGACCAAAGCTGGACCAAAGCCTGAAACTGAGTGCTTACACTTGCAAAGCAAATGGTCACCGAAGCGGAAATGCCCGAATATTTGGTGGATAAGAAGGATGGCAAAGTGAACAAGGGTATATTTGATATACAGGTTATTGATGTGTGCCTTACTAGTGTTTATAGTAGCCCCGAGTATTTGATACTTGTTCGGTTGCTAAGATTAGTAACTCAAACAGGAGTTCTGAGATAAGCAGAGACTAGTTGAAGGGAAGTGACAACGAGTGTTGGAAGTAGTTCCAAGATTGATATGATCATCATCGCACACTCCCTATACTTTCGGGATTAGTGTTAAACCTAAATAAATGTTATTTGGCATTTGCGTTGAGCATGAATATGATTTGATCATATTTATTGCAATCTGATTATTCATTTAAAGTCACGTAATAATTGTTGTTCTGCTTACATGAATAAAACCTTCAAATGGTCATACACCCAATGAAAATAGTTTGTTGGATCTCGATCGTAGTGATACACATATTCATAATATTGATGCCAAAAGATGCAAAGTTAATAATGATAGTGTAACTTATTTGTGGCATTGCCGTTTGGGTCATATCGGTGTAAAGCGCATGAAGAAACTCCATAAAGATGGATCTTCGGAATCACTTGGTTATGAATCATTTGATGCTTGCAAACCGTGCCTTTTGGGCAAGATGACTAAAACTCCGTTCCCCGGAACAATGGAACGAGCTACTGACTTATTGGAAATAATACATACTGATGTATGCGATCCGATGAGTGTTGAAGCTCGTGGCATGTATCGTTATTTTCTGACCTTCACAGATGATTTGAGCAGATATGGTTATATCTACTTGATGAAACATAAGTCTGAAACATTTGAAAAGTTCAAAGAATTTCAGAGTGAAGTGGAAAATCATCATAACAAGAAAAATAAAGTTTCTACGATCTGATCGTGGAGACGAATATTTGAGTTATGAGTTTGGTCTTCATTTGAAACAATGTGAAATAGTTTCGCAACTCACGCCACCTAGAACACCACAATGTAATGATGTGTCCGAACATCGTAATCGTACTTTACTAGATATGGTGTGATCTAGATGTCTCTTATCGTTTTACCACTATCGTTTTGGGGTTATGCATTAGAGACAGCTGCATTCACGTTTAATAGGGCACCATCTAAATCCGTTGAGATGACACCGTATGAACTATGGTTTAGCAGTAAACCTAAGCTACCGTTTCTTAAAGTTTGGAGTTGCGATGCTTATATGAAAAAGGTTTTCAACCTGATAAGCTCGAACCCAAATCGGAGAAGTGCGTCTTCATAGAATACCCAAAGGAAACTGTTGGTTACACCTTCTATCACAGATCCAAAGGCAAAACATTCGTTGCTAAGAATGGATCCTTTCTAGAGAAGGAGTTTCTCTCGAAAGAAGTGAGTGGGAGGAAAGTAGAGCTTGATAAGGTAATTTGTACCTTCTCCCGAATTGGAAAATAGTTCATCACAGAAATCAATTCCAGTGATTTCTACACCAATTAGTGAGGAAGCTAATGATGATGATCATGAAACTTCAAATTAAGTTACTACAAAACCTCATAGGTCTTCCAAAGTACAGTCTGCACCAGAGTGGTACGGTAATCCTGTTCTGGAAGTCATGTTACTAGACCATGATGAACCTACGAACTATGTGGAAGCGATGATGAGCTCAGATTCCGCAAAATGGCTTGAGGCCATGAAATCTGAGATGGGATCCATGTATGAGAACAATGTGGACTTTGGTGGAGTTGCCCGATGATCAGCAAGCCATATTGTATAAATGGATCTTCAAGAGGAAGACAGATGCTGGTAGTGGTGTTACTATCTACAAAGCTCGACTTGTCGCAAAAAGTTTTTTTCGACAAGTTCAAGGTGTTGACTACAATGAGATTTCCTCAACTGTAGCGATGCTTAAGTCTGTCCGAATCATGTTAGCAATTGCTACATTTTATGAAATCTGGCAAATGGATGACAAAACTGCATTCCTTAATGGTTTTCTTAAAGAAGAGTTGTATATGATGCAACCAGAAGGTTTTGTCAATCCTAAAGGTGATAACAAAACGTGCAAGCTCCAGCGATCCATCTATGGGCTGGTGCAAGCATCTCAGAGTTGGAATATACGCTTTGATAAGTTGATCAAAGCATATAGTTTTATCTGAGACTTGCGGTGAAGCCTATTTACAATAAAGTGAGTGGGAGCACTACCGCCTTTCGATAAATATATGTGAGTAACATATTGTTGATCGAAATGATGTAGAATTTTACGCAAAGCATAAAGGAGTATTTGAAAGGAGTTCTTTAAAAGAAAGGCCTCAGTAAAGCTACTTGCATATTGAGCATCAAGATCTATTGAGATAGATCAAGACGCTTGATAAGAATTTCAATGAGTACATACCTTGACAAGTTTTTGAAGTAGTTCAAAATGGAACAGTCAAAGAAAGAGTTCTTGCCTGTGTTGCAAAGGTGTGAAATTGAGTAAGACTCAAATCCTGACCACGGCAGAAAATAGAAAGAGAATGAAAGTCATTCCCTATGCATCACCATAGGTTCTATAAAAGTATGCCATGCTATGGACCGGACCTATTGTATACTACGCCTGGTTTGGCAAGGAGTACAATAGTGATCTAGGAGTAGATCCTTTGGACATTGGTCAAAATTATCCTTAGTGGTATAAGGATATGTTTCTCGATTATGGAGGTGACAAAGGTTAGGTAAGTAAAGGATTACGTCGATGCAAGTTTTGACACTGATCCAGATGACTCTAAGTCTCAATCTGGATACATATTGAAAGTGGGAGCAATTAGTTAGAGTAGCCCCGTGCAGAGCATTCTAGACATAGAATATTTGCAAAATACATACGACTCTGAATATGACAGACCCGTTGACTAAGCTTCTCTCATGAGCAAAACATGATCACACCTTAGTACTCTTTGGGTGTTAATCACATAGTGATGTGAACTAGATTATTGACTCTAGTAAACCCTTTGGGTGTTGGTCACATGACGATGTGAACTATGGGTGTTAATCATATACAGATATGAATATTGGTGTTAAATCACATAGCGATGTGAACTAGATTATTGACTCTAGTGCAAGTGGGAGATTGAAGGAAATATGCCCTAGAGGCAATAATAAAGTTATTATTTATTTCCTTATTTCATGATAAATGTTTATTATTCATGCTAGAATTATATTAACCGGAAACATAATACATGTGTGAATACATAGACAAACATAGTGTCACTAGTATGCCTCTACTTGACTAGCTCGTGAATCGAAGATGGTTAAGTTTCCTAGCCATAGACATGAGTTGTCATTTGATTAACGGGATCACATCATTAGGAGAATGATGTGATTGACTTGACCCATTCCGTTAGCTTGGCACTTGATCATTTAGTATGTTGCTATTGCTTTCTTCATGACTTATACATGTTCCTACAACTATGAGATTATGCAACTCCCGTTTACCGGAGGAACACTTTGTGTGCTATCAAACGTCACAACGTAACTGGGTGATTATAAAGGAGCTCTACACGTGTCTTCGAAGGTACATGTTGGGTTGGCGTATTTCGAGATTAGGATTTGTCACTCCGATTGTCGGAGAGGTATCTCTGGGCCCTCTCGGTAATGCATATCACTATAAGCCTTGCAAGCAATGTGACTAATGAGTTAGTTATGGAATGATGCATTACGTAACGAGTAAAGAGACTTGCCGGTAACGAGATTGAACTAGGTATTGGATACCGACGATCGAATCTCGGGCAAGTAACATACCGATGACAAAGGGAACAACGTATGTTGTTATGCGGTTTGACCAATAAAGATCTTCGTAGAATATGTAGGAGCCAATATGAGCATCCAGGTTCCTCTATTGGTTATTAACCGGAAACGTATCTCGGTCATGTCTACATAGTTCTCGAACCCGTAGGGTCCGCACGCTTAAGGTTTCGATGACAGTTTTATTATGAGTTTATGAGTTTTGATGTACCGAAGGAGTTCCGAGTCCCGGATGAGATCGGGGACATGACGAGGAGTCTCGAAATGGTCGAGACGTAAAGATCGATATATTGTACGACTATATTCGGACATCGGAAAGGTTCCGAGTGATTCGCGTATTTTTCGGAGTACCGGAGAGTTACGGGAATTCGCCGGGGAGTATATGGGCCTTATTGGGCCATACGGGAATAGAGGAGAGAGGCCAAAAGGAAGGAGGCCTGCGCCCCCCCTCTGGTCCGAATTGGACAAGGGGCGCAGCCCCCTTTTCCTTCTTCCTCTCCCCCTCTTTCTCCTTCTCCTACTCCAACAAGGAAGGAGGGAGTCCTACTCCCGGTGGGAGTAGGACTCCCCTAGGCGCGCCCCCTCCTAGGGCCGGCCTCCTCCCCCTTGCTCCTTTATATACGGGGGCAGGGGGCACCCCATGACACACAAGTTGATCTTCGTGATCGTTCCTTAGCCGTGTGCGGTGCCCCCCTCCACCATATTCCACCTCGGTCATATCGTTGCGGTGCTTAGGAGAAGCCCTGCGTCGGTAGAACATCATCATCGTCACCACGCCGTCGTGCTGACGGAACTCATCCCCGACACCCTGCTGGATCGGAGTCCGGGGATCGTCATCGAGCTGAACGTGTGCTGAACTCGGAGGTGTCGTACGTTCGGTACTTGGATCGGTCGGATCGTGAAGACGTACGACTACATCAACCACGTTGTCATAACGCTTCCGCTTACAGTCTACGAGGGTACATGGACAACACTCTCCCCTCTCGTTGCTATACATCACCATGATCTTGCGTGTGCGTAGGAGTTTTTTTTTTGAAATTACTACGTTCCCCAACAGTTGCTAGGGTTTGGTTCGGAGAACGGATGGGGACGGATATATGTGGGGTCAGGGGTGGACCAGCATGGACCATATCCGACGTGGAGGATGCGCCCGGGTGCGCCCAGGACTCCCCATATCCGTCCTAGATTTGGCTGAGTATGAGGAGTGCCAGTCAGCCCAGTGTTTAGGGCCAGTATGAGGGGTCCGTCTGGGTCGTGTTTTTTTACCGAACAATGACCGGGCCATCCGCCTGGGCATATAGGGAGGGTTTAGGGAGCCCTACTGTAGATGCTCTAAGAGCCTGACTTAGCAAATTCATCTGTGGACGTGCCCGGGTGTGTCGGTTTTAAGCTCCTACTTGTTCATGCATGCAGTCATGCTTCTCATTTTTTTCACTTATATATTCGGTCACTTATGTGTGATCGGTGGAGAAGAAAAGAGAAAAAAAAGAATCAAGAAAGAAAAGAGGTTGTCTGGGGGATAAGGCGTGTCCTATGTGATGGATTGATCAGGCACGTGCGCGGAATTGTATTAACCGGAAACTTGATACATGTGTGGATACATAGACAAAACACCGTGTCCCTAGTAAGCCTCTACTAGACTAGCTCGTTAATCATAGATGGTTAAGTTTCCTAACCATGGACATGTGTTGTCATTTGATGAACAAGATCACATCATTAGGAGAATGATGTGATGGACAAGACCCATCCTTTAGCATAGCATATTGATCATTCAGTTTTATTGTTATTGCTTTCTTCATGTCAAATACATATTCCTTCGACTATGAGATTATGCAACTCCCGGATACCGGAGGAATGCCTTGTGTGCTATCAGACGTCACAACGTAACTGGGTGATTATAAAGATGCTCTACAGGTATCTCCGAACGTGTTTGTTGAGTTGGCATAGATCGAGATTAGGATCTGTCACTCCAAGTATTGGAGAGGTATCTATGGGCCCTCTCGGTAATACACATCATAATAAGCCTTGCAAGTAATGTGACTAATGAGTTAGTTACGGGAGAATGTATTAAGAACGAGTAAAGAGACTTGTCGGTAACGAGATTGAACTATGTATGAAGATAGCGACAATCGAATCTCGGGCATGTAACATACCGATGACAAAGGAAATAATGTATGTTGTCATTACGGTACGACCGATAAAGATCTTTGCAGAATATGTGGGAACCAATATGAGCATCCAGGTTCCGCTGTTGGTTATTGAGCGTAGTGGTGTCTCGGTCATGTCTACATAGTTCTTGAACCCGTAGGGTCCGCACGCTTAACGTTCGATGATGATTTTGTATTATATGAGTTATGTGATTTGGTGACCGAATGTTGTTCGGAGTCCCTGATGAGATCACGGACATGACGAGGAGTTTCGAAATGGCCGAGAGGTAAAGATTCATATATTGTACGATGATATTTGGACACCGGAAGTGTTCCGGGGGTACCGGGTACATATCGGGTCATCGAAAGGGGTTCCGGGCATCCCCCCGGCAATTACATGGGCCTAATGGGCCAAGAAGGGGACATACCAGTCCCTAGAGGGCTGGTTCGCCCCATGTAGGCCGAAATAAGGGGGGAATGAAAGAGGGGAAGAGAGAAAGGAAGGGGAGCAATTCAGCCTCCTCCTTCCTTCCCCCTCCTGATGAATATGGAAGGGGGGAGGCCGAATTGGGAGGCTCCCAAGTAGGATTCCTCATACTTGGGGCGCCCCCTTGGCTGCCTCTCCTCCCCTCCAACCTATATATATATATAGGAGTAGGATTTTCTACAATAGCTTGCTACAGAACTAGTTAAGGTTTTCGACGGTGTAAAAGTTCTCAAAAATCCTGAAAAAAATACTGAACCAACACACCTATAATATAACATGATCCAACGGAGGGATTGAAAAAATATGGCTGCACGTGTCCTGGACAAAAATAACAAAATTTTCAATATATATTGATCCTGCAGTGAGCTGAAATGCTTGTTTTTTTCACCGAGGACATATAAATGCATATTTTCGCAATCACACCGTTGGATCATCTTATTATATTAGAGTGATGCTCCCCTATTTATTTCATATTTTTTACTTACTTTTAAACAGTTAAATGTTTAACAAGCCTTAACTAGTTCTGTGGCAAGCTATGATAGACACAGCTTTACCTATATATATATATATATATATATATATATATATATATATATATATATATGAGGAGGGGCACCGCTAGAACACAGAATAACGATTGTTAGCCGTGTGTGGCGCCCCCCTCCACAGTTTACGCCTCCGGTCATATTGTCGTAGTGCTTAGGCAAAGCCCTGCGCGGATCACTTCACCATCACCATCACCACGTCGTCGTGCTGACAAAACTCTCCCTCGAAACTTTGCTGGATCAAGAGTTCAAGGGACGTCATCGAGCTGAACGTGTGCAGAACTCGGAGGTGCCGTACGCTCGGTGCTTGATCGGTCGGAACGAGAAGTTTGACTACATCAACCGCGTTGTTAAAGGCTTCCGCTTTCGGTCTACGAGGGTACGTGGACACACTCTCCCCCTCTCATTGCTATGCATCTCCTAGATAGATCTTGGCTGGGCGTAGGAAATTTTTGAAATTGCATGCTACGTTTCCCAACAGTGGCATCCGAGCCAGGTCTATTTGTAGATGATATGCACGAGTAGAACACAAAGAGTTGTGGGCGGTGATCGTCATACTGCTTACCACAAATGTCTTATTTTGATTCGGCGGTACTGTTGGATGAAGCGGCTCAGACCAACCTTACATGTCCAGGCACATGAGACCGGTTCCACTGACAGACATGCAACTAGTTTTGCATAAAGGTGGCTGGCGGGTGTTTATTTCTCCTACGTTAGTTGAATCGAATTTGACTGCGGCCGGTCCTTGAAGAAGGTTAAAACAACAAACTTGACGAAACACCGTTGTGGTTTTTGCTGTAGGAATGGTTCTTGCTAGAAACCCATAGCAGCCACGTAAGACTTGCAACAACAAAGTAGAGGACGTCTAACTTGTTTTTGCAGGGTATGTTGTGATGTGATATGGTCAAGACATGATGAGATATACATTATTGTATTAGGTGATCATGTTTTGTAAAAGTTATCAGCAACTGGCAGGAGCCTTATGGTTGTCGCTTTATTGTATGAAATGCAAACGCCATGTAATTTCTTTACTTTATCACTATGCGTTAGTGATAGTTGCAGAAGCAATAGTTAGCGAGACGACCACGTTGCTACGATGGAGATCAAGGTGTCAAGCCGGTGACGATGGAGATCATGACGAAGCTTTGGAGATGGAGATCAAAGGCACAAGATGATGATACCCATATCATGTCACATATTTTGATTCCATGTGATGTGTATCTTTTATGCATCTTATTTTGCTTAGTACGGCGGTAGCATTATAAGATGACCCCTCACTAAAATTTCAAGGTATAAGTGTTCTCCCTGAGTATGCATCGTTGCGACAGTTCGTCGTGCTGAGACACCATGTGATGATCGGGTGTGATAAGCTCTACGTTCACATACAACCGGTGCAAGACAGTTTTGCACGTGCAGAATACTCGGGTTAAACTTGACGAGCCTTGCATGTACAGACATGGCCTCAGAACACTGGAGACCGAAAGGTTGAACGTGAATCATATAGTAGATATGATCAACATAGAGACGTTCACCATTGATGACTACTCCATCTCACATGATGATCGGACATGGTTTAGTTGATTTGGATCATGTAATCATTTAGATGACTCGAGGGATGTCTATCTAAGTGGGAGTTCTTAAGTAATTTGATTAATTGAACTTTAATTTATCATGAACTTAGTCTACATAATATTTGCAAATTATGTTGTAGATCAATAGCTTGCGTTGTAGCTCCCCTATGCTTTTGATATGTTCCTAGAGAAAACAAAGTTGAAAGATGATAGTAGCAATGATGCGGACTGGGTCCGTGATCTGAGGATTATCCTCATTGCTGCATAGAAGAATTATGTTCTTGATGCACCGCTAGGTGACAGACCTATTGCAGGAGCAGATGCAGACATTATGAACGTTTGATAAGTTTGGTATGATGACTACTCGATAGTTTAAGGCGCCATGCTTTACGTCTTAGAACCGGGGACTTCAAAAACATTTTGAACGTGACGGAGCATATAGATGTTACAAGAGTTGAAATTAGTATTTAGACACATGCCCGCGTAGAGAGGTATGAGACCTCTGACAAGTACTTTGCCTACAAGATGGAGGAGAATAGCTCAGCCAGTGAGCATGTGCTCAGAATGTCTGAGTACTACAATCGCCTGAATCAAGTGGGAGTTAATCTTCCAGATAAGATAGTGATTGACAGAGTTCTCTAGTCACTGTCACCAAGTTACTAGAACTTCATGATGAACTATAATATGCAAGGGATGACGAAAATGATTCCCAAGCTCTTCGCGATGTTGAAATCGATGAAGGTAGAAATCAAGAAAGAACATCAAGTGTTGATGATTACCAAGACCACTAGTTTCAAGAAAAAAGGGCAAGGGAAAGAAAGGGAACTTCAACAAGAATGGCAAGCAAGTTGTCACTCTCGGGAAGAAGCCCAAAGCTGGACCCAAGCCTGAAACTAAGTGCTTCTATTGCGAAGGGAATGGTCACTGGAAGCGGAACTACCCCAAATACTTGGCGGATAAGAAGGATGGCAAAGTAAACAAACGTATATTTGATATACGTGTTATTGATGTGTACTTTACTAGTGTTCATAGTAGCCCTGAGTATTTGATACCGGTTCAGTTGCTAAGATTAGTGATACGTCTCCAACGTATCTACTTTTCCAAACACTTTTGCCCTTGTTTTGGACTCTAACTTGCATGATTTGAATGAAACTAACCCGGACTGACGTTGTTTTCAGAAGAACTGCCATGATGTCGTTTTATGTGTAGAAAAGAAAAGTTCCCGGAATGTCCTGAAAATCCATGGAGGCACTTTTTGGAATTAATAAGAATTTTTGGGCGAAAGAAATACACTAGGGGGCCCACACCCTGTCCACGAGACAGGGGGTGCCCCCCCCCTACAGGGCGCCCCCCTATCTCATGGCCCCCCTGGACCTCCACCGACCTCACCTCCAACTCCATGTATTCACGTTCGGGGAGAAAAAAAAGAGAGAACGTTTTATCGCATTTTACGACACGGAGCCGCCACCAAGCCCTAATCTCTCTCGGGAGGGATGATCTGGAGTCCGTTCGAGGCTCCGGAGAGGGGGATTCGTCGCCGTCGTCATCATCAACCATCCTCCATCACCAATTTCATGATGCTCACCGCCGTGCGTGAGTAATTCCATCGTAGGCTTGCTGGATGGTGATGGGTTGGATGAGATTTACCATGTAATCAAGTTAGTTTTGTTAGGGTTTGATCCTAGTATCCACTATGTTCGAGATTGATGTTGCTATGACTTTGCTATGCTTAATGCTTGTCACTAGGGCCCGAGTGCCATGATTTCAAATCTGAACCTATTATGTTTTCATGAATATATGTGTGTTCTTGATCCTATCTTGCAAGTCTATAGTCACCTATTATGTGTTATGATCCGACAACCCCAAGTGACAATAATCGGATACTTCTCGGTGATGACCGTAGTTTGAGGAGTTCATGTATTCACTATGTGCTAATGCTTTGTTCCGGTTCTCTATTAAAAGGAGGCCTTAATATCCCTTAGTTTCGCTAGGACCCGCTGCCACGGAGGGTAGGACAAAAGATGTCATGCAAGTTCTTTTCCATAAGCACATATGACTATTTACGGAATACATGCCTACATTACATTGATGAACTGGAGCTAGTTCTCATGTCACCCTATGTTATAACTATTACATGAGGAATCGCATCCGCATAATTATCCATCATCGATCCATTGCCTACGAGCTTTTCATATATTGTTCTTCGCTTATTTAATTTTCCGTTGCTCTTGTTACAACTACTACAAAACCCAAAACAATTATCTTTACTTTTGCCACCGTTACCTTTATTATCATACCACTTTTGCTACTAAATACTTTGCTGCAGATACTAAGTTATCCAGGTGTGGTTGAATTGACAACTCAACTGCTAATACTCAAGAATATTCTTTGGCTCCCCTTGTGTCGAATCAATAAATTTGGGTTGAATATTTTACCCTCGAAAGCTGTTGCGATCCCCTACACTTGTGGGTTATCAAGACTAATTCCTGGCGCCGTTGCCGGGGGGCATAGCTCTATTCACTGAGTCACTTGGGATTTATATCTGTTGATCACTATGAAGAACTTGAAAGATGACAGAACTACGATTTTGCCCTCAACTACGAGGGGAGGTAAGGAACTCCCATCTAGCTCTGCACTAGATTCTCCTTCCATTATTAGTAAACTTGCGACACCTAAACCTGCTACTGCTATGAATTCTGATATGTCGCATGTTATTGATGATGCCACTTCTGCTATGCATGATGAAACTACTTCTGTGTGTGATACTACTTTGCCATTAGGTGAATTTCTTGATGAACAACTTGCTAGAGTTAGGGGGAATGAAAATATTGAAGATGCTATTATTGATGATAGCGAAATCTTTGCTTGCAATGATAGATATGATCTTAAGAAATTATTAGCTAAATGGAAGCAGCGGTCTCTTAATGCAAGAATGAAACCTGACCCTGCTTTTGCTACTTCACCTATCTGTGTTACTGATAAGGATTATGAATTCTCTGTTAATCCTGAGATTATTACTTTAGTTGAATCTGATCCTTTTTATGGCCTTGAATCTGAAACTGTTGTGGCACATCTTACCAAGTTGAATGATATAGCTACCCTGTTTACTCATGATGAGAAGTCTCGCTATTTTTATATCCATAAGATATTTCCGTTCTCATTAAAGGGTGATGCTAAGACTTGGTATAATTCTCTTGCTCCTGGTTGTGTGCGTATTCCCGTGATATGATTTATTACTTCTCGCTAAATATTTCCTGCTCATAAGAAACAAGTTGCATTATGGAAATATACAATTTTGTGCAAATCAAAGAAGAGAGTCTCCCACAAGCTTGGGGGAGGCTTCTCTGGTTACTTAATGCTTTACCTGATCATCCTCTCAAGAAAAATGAAATACTTGATATCTTTTATAATGGACTAACCGATGCTTCCAAGGACTACTTGGATAATTGTGCTGGTTGTGTTTTCAGGGAAAGAACAATGATTTAAGCTGAAATATTATTGAATAACATGTTGACTAATGAAAATAATTGGACTCTTCCCGAGCCAATTCTGAGGCAATTCTGAACCAATTGAGCCAACTCCCGAGCCTATTCCTAAACCCACTCAAGAAGAGAGGTGTTTTATTTCTCAGTCCTGAAGATATGCAAGAGGCAAAGAAATCAATGAAAGAAAAAGGTATTAAAGGTGAAGATGTTAAGAATTTACCTCCTATTGAAGAAATACATGGTCTTAATTTACCGTCTGTTGAAGAACCACATTGTTTTGATAACCCGACACAGGTAGTAAAGGTAAATTCTCTCTATAGATATGATAAAGTTGAAATACCCTCAACTAAATTTCATAGCCCATGCTTAGATGAATTTGATGACTTATGGCTAGACAAGAAAGTTTTAATGCTTATGTTGGTAGAGAATTAAAGAATAATGCTTTCAAGATAGGACGTGTGAGCGATAATATGGCTAGAGTTAAAGGTGAACTCAAACTCATTAGCAAATATGCTTCTATGGTCGCTACTCAAGCTGAGCAAGTACTTAAAGCTCAAAATGATTTGCTTGATGAATTAAATAATAAGAATGACTTTGTTGTTAGAGTGGCTACTAGAACTGGTAGAATGACTCAGGAACCTTTGTATCCTGAAGGCCACCCTAAGAGAATCGAGCAAGATTCTCGGAGAAATAATTTAGAGGCACCTAGTTCTTCTAAAAGAAGAAAAGAAAACGATAGGACTTTGCATGCTTCTAGTGAACCTCATGAGACACGCTTTGAGAATCCCAATGATATTTCTATTTCTGATGCTGAAACACAATCAGGTGATGACCATGAACCTAGTGATAATGTTCATGTTGATGCTCAACCTAGCAAAAAAACGAAGTAGAGATTGAACCTGCTGTTGATCTTGATAACCCACAATCAAAGAATCAACGTTATGATAAGAAAGATTTTGTTGCTAGGAAGCACGGTAGAGAAAGAGAACCATGGGTTCAGAAACCCATGCCCTTTCCTCCTAAACCATCCAAGACAAAGGATGATGAGGATTTTGAGCGCTTTGCTGAAATGATTAGACCTATTTTCTTACGTATGCACTTAACTGATATGCTGAAAGTAAATCCTTATGCTAAGTATATGAAGGATATCATTACAAATAAAAGAAAGATACCGAAAGCTGAAATTTCCACCATGCTTGCTAATTACACTTTTAAGGGTGGAATACCAAAGAAACTTGGAGACCCGGGTGTCCCAACTATACCATGCTCCATTAAAAGAAATTATGTTAGAACTGCTTTATGTGATCTTGGAGCCGGTGTTAGTGTTATGCCTCTCACTTTATATCGTAGACTTGAATTGAATAAATTGACACCTACTGAAATATCTTTGCAAGTGGCTGATAAATCAACTGCTATACCTGTCGGTATTTGTGAGGATGTGCCTGTTGTGGTTGCAAATGTCACTATCTTAACGGACTTTGTTATTCTTGATATTCCCGAGGACGATAGTATGTCTATTATCCTTGGTAGACCTTTTCTTAATACTGCAGGGGCCGTTATTGATTGCAACAAAGGCAATGTCACTTTTCATGTTAATGGTAATGAGCATACGGTACACTTTCCGAGGAAACAATCTCAAGTTCATAGCATCAATTCTATTGGAAAAGTTCCAACTATTATTATTGGAGGTTTTGAATTTCCTCTCCCTACTGTCAAGAAAAAGTATGATATTCTTATTGTTGGGGATTTTCATATCCCTGTTGAGGTAACTTAGTGGTATTCGAAATTTCTCCGGTTCCGTGTTATTCTGAAGGAGTTTGTTAACAAGACTTGATCAACCTTGTTAGTGGATTCATTTTGATGATCATGAGATGGATGAAACTAGAAAGCACAACCTTATGTACCCACTTTTTACTTTCTGTTATTTAGAATAAATAAAGCAAAAATAGTATTATCTGTCTGTTTTCTGAATTATCCGTGCATTAAAAAATATCTCCAAAATAAAAGTGCTCCAAAAGCCCTGCAAATTTAGTATGATTTTTATGGAATATTTGAGGATTTTAGGCACTGAAAACACTGCAGGAGGGGCAAGCACCAGGCCACGAGAGTGGAGCCCCCCCCCCATAGGGCGCGCCCCCTGTCTCGAGGGCCCCTGGTGGCCCCCCTCCACTTATGCCAGCACCCACACACTTCATCTTCTACCCAAAAAAATCCCCATCCAACTCAAGCACGAGTTCTAGCTCATTTTGCCGCGATTTTCGATCTCCTTGCTCAAAGCTCCATTCACAAAACTGCTTTGGGAGATTGTTGCTTGGTATGTGACTACTCCATTGGTCCAATTAGTATTTGTTCTAGTGCTTTATTCATTGCAAATTTTTGCTGCATAGGTGACCATGTTCTTGAGCTTGCATGTCAAATTTATGAGGTCCCAAGCAATTCTAATGCATGATATAGGCTCTAGGCACTTGTAGGAGTAGTTGCTACCAATCTTGGTTAGTTTTATTCACTTTTATTTTGAAGTTACTAAAATTTCATAGATTTTCAGAAAATGTTAAGGTAGTTTTTGAGGGGCTCTTCTAGCCAAAGCTCTCAGGAAAAACAAGCCAAAGAGAAGGAAAAAGCCAAGTATAATCTTCCTCGCTTAGCGGAAGTACGATCATGTGAATGGCCATGCAATGATTTCTTGAAAGAAGCTGGAATTCATGAAGATTTTTATTCTTTGATTGAGACTGCAGGCCTCACCGGTTTCATCAACGACCGGATCGATCAGTATCTCTTACTCACCAATACTTTCGTGCAAAACTTTTATTATTATCCTAAGAAGTCACCGCCTGCAGTATCATTTCATTTATATGATGAATTTAAAGAAATGTCTTTACGTAATTTTTGCGCGGTATGTAGGATACCTTATGAGGGAGAATTAGAGGAACCCCATCGTGAAGATGTGGATGGCTTTGTTAAAACTATCGCTGTAGAGGAGACAAAGAAGGGTTGCGAGGCAAAAGTCTCTAGCATACACTTTCCTATTTTACGCTATTTTGCCATATTTACTAGTAGATGCTTGATTGGTCGTGGAAATAGTGGAAACTTGAGCATTCCTGATATTATCATTCTTCAACATGCCTTGCTTGGAGACAATACTTTTAGTTTGGGTGCCGTCGTTGCTAAACGGCTAGCCCTGAATCGTACAAAAGGCCCCATATTTGGAGGTATCTATGATGCACGTCTTGCTAGACATTTTCAGATACCCATTAGGCACCATGAGAAAGAGGAGACAAAATTGCCTCCTCACATTTTAGATTACAAGAGCATGGTAGCACACAAGTTTATTGTTGACAATGAAGATAGGATGCTCTTGTATAAACTTAGATTTAATAAGAAACACATTGAGATTATTATTTTGCATGCGCCTCTGTTGTTTGATTTGCTTGCAGAAAATTTTCTTGTCACACCTGAAGCGGTGAACAATCATCGAGCCCAAGCTTTTACTCCAGAACCTGAACCTGAGTCGGAACCTGAACTAGACCCTTATCGTGCATCATCTGTCCAGTGGGATCCGGAGATGACCAGCCAGTGGTATCCTGATTACACCTCCCAGTACACCGGGGAGAGTAGCGGCGGTCCTTGGTACTAGACAAACTTAGGCCAAAAGCCTAAGCTTGGGGAGTATGTATTTCTCACCGACTTTACATTCATGTTCACACACACTAGTCGTCGGTGCTCATACTCTTTCATTGTATTATCCATGCTAGTTTAAATTTCTTTTTCTAGTTTTCTTCTTATGTGAGAAAAACCAAAAAAAATAGTTAGTTTAATTTCCATGCTTGTAGTAGAATTAAAATGAAAAGATTTCTAGTTCTTCTTACTTGTTGGGAGCTTTCCCGTGTAAATAGTTTTATTTTCTTTTCTTTCCTTTGGGGGTCAAGAGTAGAAGACCATATTGAAAATGTTTAGTGGCTCTCATATGCATGATTGTTTATTTAACTTAGAGCCCATATTACTTGTCTTCTCTTTTGAGTTGAATGCTTGCAGATTCCAGCTTAGTCCAATGCACGTGCACTATTATTATTATACACATCGTTCGGTCGTGCAAGTGAAAGGCAATAATGACGATATATGATGGACTTATTAGGATGAGAAAAGTTGGTATGAACTCAACCTCTCTTGTTTTTGTAAATATGATGAGTTCATCGTTTCTGAGTCAGCTTATTATGAGGTAATGCAATGACATTTAGAGATTATAGTTGCTTGTGCCATCTTGATTATCTATGATTTATAATGGTTTACCTTGCGTGCCAACATGCTTTTAGAATGATTATGATGTGGTATGATGGGATGGTATCCTCCTTTGAATGAATTGAGTGACTTGACTTGGCACATGTTCACGCATGTAGTTGAATCAAATCAACATAGCCTTCATGATATTTATGTTCATGGTGGATTATATCCTACTCATGCTTGTATTCGGCGTGAATTAATTTTAATGCATGTTTATGACTGTTGTCGCTGTCTCAGTTGGTCGCTTCCCAGTCTTTTGCTAGCCTTCACCTGTACTAAGCGGGAATACTGCTTGTGCATCCAAACTCCTTAAACCCCAAAGTTGTTCCATATGAGTCCACTATACCTTCCTATATGCGGTATTTACCTGCCATTCCAAGTAAATTTGTATGTGCCAAACTCCAAACCTTCAAATGAAATTCTGTTTTGTATGCTCGAGCAGCTCATGTTACAACTAGGGCTGCCTATATCTTCCATGCTAGGTGGTTTATTCTCAAGAGGAGTGGACTCCGCTCCTCATTCACGAGAAAGGGCCGGTAACCGGGATGCCCAGTCCCATGATCCAAAAAGATCAAAGCAAATCAAAATAATTAAACAAAACTCCCCCAGGGCTGTTGTTAGTTGGAGGCACTCGTTGTTTAGAGCAAGCCATGGATTGATGCTTGTTGGTGGTTGGGGGAGTATAAACCTTTACCATTCTGTTTGGGAACTGCCTATAATGCATGTAGTATGGAAGATACATCCATCTCATAGTTGTTGCGTTGACAGCAAAAGTATGCCGCTCAAAATATTATTCAATCTCTGTTTTAAAATCGAGCTCTGGCACCTCTACAAATGATAGAGGCAAAGGTGTCCCGTCTTTCGATGAGATGATGGATTTCGCTTTGGTGGAAGTCGACTTTGACGATCCGACTACGAACGTGTGCGGACGTCGCGCCTTAGCAATCGCTAAACCAACTCCGAGAGGTTATTGACCACGCCGGAGCACGATCAACCTGACCACGAGGGTCTGTTTCCTGCGAGCAAACGAAGAACAAACAAGAAACTGAGATTGCAATCTGGATATTGCGAATATAAGATGAAAGCTTTATTGATCAAGGTGGGGTTCTGTGACGCCTTTGTCTGGTCGTTGAACACAAACGAAGTACGCGAAGTTGCAGCTATGGCGAACTCTTAATCTAAACAAAACCTAAAGTATAAACGGCGCCCTAAGGGCTGTATATATGGAGGAAGAGAGGGGGAATTTCGTGGCCCTTGGTGGAGGGTCCGAAATCAACCCTATCTCTTGTTTCCCCACACATACGGACTCTAAAAATAGCCTATACTAATGTATTTCGAAATTATATGGGCCTGGCCCAATAAAAAGGTGACGCAGCACCTATAATAGCCTCTGGACGAAATTTATGAAGTGGCATCTTGTATATTTCGTCCAAGGCTTCATGCACTCTTATGGTGGCCTCAAAGACCTGAAATCATCACTCGTAACTCCGTTCTTGTCCCCCTTGCGCATGCCATCATCTCCATGCTTTCTCTTGCTCCAATGTTCATCCTTCTCCAAGCTAGGCCCTTCATTTGTAAGCAAAACAAATGTATCCAATTTAGGCAACATCATATTCTCATGAACATTAGAATCATTACCAAGAAACGGAAGTACCGTAATTTAGTTGGCGTCTTGTGAGCTCTAGTAATTGGTCCAAGATGTATAGCAGCGGGGCTGTGGGTGTAACAATGGTATTGATGTCCTCATCATCCTCCCCTTCTTGAAATGAAGCCGTCCTCGACGAAAGTTCATCTTCCTCACCCAAATAAGGCTTCAAATTTGCAATGTTAAAAGTGGGACTAACCCCAAAATCTGCAGGCAGCTCAAGTTTGTATGCATTATCATTTATTTTCTCTAACACCTTAAAGGGACCATCAACACGTGGCATTAGCTTTGATTTGCGCAAATCAGGAAATCTATCTTTACGCAAATGTAACCAAACAAGATCTCCAGGTGCAAATACAACATGTTTTCTACCCTTATCGCCAGCAAGTTTATATTTAGCATTCATACGCTCAATGTTTTCCTTAGTTAACTCATGCATTTTTAAAATCAATTCAGCACGTTGTTTAGCATCAAAATTAACCTTCTCCAAGATGGAAGAGGCAACAAATCAATAGGTGCACGAGGTAGGAAACCATACACAACTTCAAAAGGGCACATCTTAGTAGTAGAATGCAATGAACGATTATAAGCAAATTCAATATGAGGCAAGCATTCCTCCCACATTTTCTTATTATTCTTCAAAACAACCCTAAGCATAGTAGACAATGTTCTATTGACTACTTCAGTTTGTCCATCAGTTTAGGGGTGACAAGTAGTACTAAAAAGCAGTTTAGTCCCCAACTTAGCCCATAAACATCTCCAAAAGTGGCTAAGAAATTTAGTATCACGATCTGAAACAATAGTATTTGGCACACCATGCAAGCGAATAATTTCACGAAAGAACAAATCAGCAACATTAACAACATCATCGCTTTTATGACATGGTATAAAGTGTGCCATTTTCGAGAATCTATCCACGACAACAAATATGCTATCCCTCCCCTTCTTTGTTCGAGGTAATCCTAAAACAAAGTCCATAGATATATCCTCCCAAGGAACACTAGGTACAGGCAAAGGCATATATAAACCATGAGGATTGAGTCGTGACTTAGCTTTTTGACATGTAGTGCAGCGAGCAATAAAACGCTCAACATCCCGTCTCATCTTTGGCCAAAAGAAATGTGTAGCAAGTACGTCCTCCGTCTTCTTCACGCCAAAGTGTCCCATTAATCCTCCTCCATGCGCCTCCTGCAACAACAAAAGACGAACAGAGCTAGCTGGAATGCATAGCTTGTTAGCACGAAACACAAATCCATCGTTAATGACGAACTTGTTCCACATTCTTCCTTCTTTACAATTCTGCATTACATCTTTAAAATCAGCATCATGCACATATTGATCTTTGATGGTCTCCAAACCAAATATTTTGAAGTCAAGTCGTGAAAGCATAGTATAGCGACGAGACAATGCATCAGCAATAACATTTTCTTTTCCCTTCTTGTGTTTAATGACATAAGGGAAAGTCTCAATGAATTCAACCCATTTAGCATGTCTACGATTCAGTTTAGCTTGACTTTTAATATGTTTCAAAGATTCATGATCAGAATGTATAACAAATTCTTTGGGCCATAAATAATGTTGCCATGTTTCTAAAGTCCGAACAAGAGCATATAATTCTTTATCATAAGTAGAATAATTCAGACTAGGCCCACTCAATTTTTCGTAAAAGTATGCAACAGGTTTGCCATCTTGTAATAACACACCTCCTAATCCAATTCCACTAGCATCACATTCAAGCTCAAAAGTCTTATTAAAATCGGGAAGTTGGAGTAAAGGAGCATGTGTCAACTTATCTTTCAATACCGTGAAGGCTTCTTCCCATGCGGTACCCCAAACAAAAGGCACATCCTTCTTTGTAAGCTCGTTGAGAGGTGCAGCAATGGTGCTGAAATCTCTCACAAAACGCCTATAGAATCCAGCGAGGCCAAGAAAACTCCTCACTTGTGTGACCGCTTTGGGCTGCGCCAACTCTCAATAGCTTCAATCTTGGCTTTGTCAACTTCAGTTCCTCGTGGAGTAACAACATAGCCAAGAAAAGATACTCGATCGGTGCAAAAGGTGCACTTCCCAAGGTTACCAAACAAACGTGCATCACGTAGAGCAATAAAAACAGCATGTAAATGTTCCAAATGTTCTTCCAAAGATCTGCTATAAATCAATATGTCATCAAAGTAAACTACCACAAATCGTCCAATGAAAGCACGTAAAACTTCGTTCATTAATCTCATGAAAGTACTAGGTGCATTAGTTAACCCAAAAGGCATGACTAACCACTCATATAATCCAAACTTAGTTTTAAATGCTGTTTTCCATTCATCTCCCAATTTCATACGAATTTGATGGTATCCACTACGCAAATCAACTTTGGAGAATATTGTAGAGCCACTCAATTCATCAAGCATATCATCTAGCCTAGGAATAGGATGACGATAACGAATAGTAATATTATTAATGCCTCTACAATCAACACACATACGTGATGTACCATCCTTTTTCGCACTAGAATAATAGGAACAGCACAAGGACTAAGGGATTCGCGATATAACCTTTGTCGAGAAGCTCTTGTACTTGACGATAATCTCCTTCGTCTCCTCTGGATTGGTACGGTATGGCGCACGGTTTGGCAGTGACGCACCGGGAATTAAGTCAATCTGATGCTCAATCCCTCGAATAGGCGGTAATCCCGGTGGCAGGTCTTGTGGAAAGATGTTAGCGAACTCCTGCAAAATGTTAGTGACAGCAGGAGGCAAAGAGGAAGGCACGTCCTCGAATGAAAATAATGCCTATTTGCACACAAAAGCATAGCAAACAGATTTGCTGAAATCTAGCTCATCAATATCAGATTTGGTGGCAAATAAACATGCACTTTTCAATTTAATTTCAGAAGCAACACTAGATGGTTTATTATTAGGCTTCATTTGTTGCTCAAATTCTTTTGCCACAATCTGATTTTCACTCTTATTCTTCTCCTGTTTTGCTTTGTTAGCTCTATTAATATCATCTTTCAAAATAGAATCGGAGTCATAGGAAGCAAAGTAATATTTTATCCTTATGAACAAGAGTATAATGATTGTTTCTACCATGGTGTACAAATTTTATCAAATTGCCATGGTCTACCAAGTAATAAGGAACATGCTTGCATAGGTACCACATCACAATCAACATAATCAGCATATGTAGAGATACTAAAATGCACACGAACAAGACGTGTTACCTTAACCTTGCCGCTGTTGTTGAACCACTTTGGATGTAGTAAGGATGTGGATGTGGTCTTGTGGTGAGAGAAAGCTTGTCCACCATCTCCATGCTAGCCAAGTTGTTGCAGCTACCTCCGTCTATGATGACGCGCACAGAACGTTCCTTCACAACTCCCTTGGTATGGAACAAATTGTGCCTCTGATTTTGCTCAGCTTGTGTGACCTGCACACTCAAAACACGGTGAGCAACTAAACATTCATACCGTCGGCGTCTTGAGAGCCATGTATTGCGCCTCATGATCGTAATCATCTCCACCATGTTCTTCACGTGTAATAAGAGCCAAAGTCTCCTCATCATAGTCACTAGCGGACTCATATCCACCATCCTTGGTAGCAATCATCACACGCTTAGATTTGCATTCTCTCGCATAATGACCTCCTCCCTTACAACGACGACAAATAATATCACTTGTGTGCCCTGTTGATGCCATGGAAGAAGAAGAACTCTGTGCAGGCCCGGCAGGTGCGCTCTTGGCAGATAATGGTTGTTGTGCCTGTTTTCTTGTATCACGGCTGGAGGAGGCACCTGATTGAGGTGCTGGTGCAGTTGAAGTAGAAGATGCACGCGGTGTCCATGATGAAGGCCGGCCTGCAGAAAAGTTAGTTCGCGCCAATGCTTGTCGATCCTGCACTTCACGTTCAGCTTTACAATGTCATCATCACTCGTAACTCCGTTCTTGTTCCCCTTGCGCATGCCATCATCTCCATGCTTTCTCTTGCTCCAATGTTCATCCTTCTCCAAGCTAGGCCCTTCATTTGTAAGCAAAACAAATGTATCCAATTTAGGCAGCATCATATTCTCATGAACATTAGAATCATTACCAAGAAACGAAAGTACCTGGTAATTTAGTTGGCGTGCGCGAGCTCTAGTAATTGGTCCAGTATGTATAGCAGCAGGGGTTGTGGGTGTAACAATGGTATTGATGTCCTCATCAACAAATCCCTGTTTCCCTCTGCGAAGGGCCTACCTATTTACTTTTATGTTGAGTCATAACCCTTCTTCTTAAAAAGCACCCGCTGGAGAGCACACTGTCATTTGCATTCATTACTATTGGTTTATATTGGGTATGACTTGACTAGATCTCTTTTACCATGAATTACAATGTTTAGTCAGTCCTTGATCTTTAAAGGTGCTCTGCATTTATGTTTTGCGGTCTCAGAAAGGGCTAGCGAGATACCATTTTGTTATATCATGTTATGATTGTTTTGAGAAAGTGTTGTCATCCGAGTTTTATTATTATGGCTCGCTAGCTGATTATGCTATTTATATGAGTAATTGTGAGACCTAAGTTTTATTGTGAGTATGGTTAGTTCATAATATTTGCTGAAACTTGAATGCTGGCTTTTCATGTTTACAACAACAAGAGCAAACAGAGTTTGTAAAAGTTTTTCTTTATCGCTTTCAGTTTATCAACTGAATTGTTTGAGGACAAGCAAAGGTTTAAGCTTGGGGAGTTGATACGCTCCAACGATCTACTTTTCCAAACACTTTTGCCCTTGTTTTGGACTCTAACTTGCATGATTTGAATGAAACTAACTCGATCGACGCTGTTTTCAAAGAAACAGCCATGATGTTGTTTTATGTGTAGAAAAGAAAAGTTCTCGGAATGTCCTGAAAATCCACGGAGGCACTTTTTGGAATTAATAAGAATTTTTGGCGAAAGAAATACACCAGGGGGCCCACACCCTGTCCACGAGACAGGGGCGCCCTGCTGTACGCGCCTCTATCTCGTGGGCCCCCTGGACCTCCATCGACCTCAACTCCAACTCCATATATTCACGTTCGGGGAGAAAAAAGAGAGAAAGTTTTATCGCGTTTTACGTCACGGAGCCGCTGCCAAGCCCTAATCTCTCTCGGGAGGGCTGATCTGGAGTCCGTTCGGGGCTCCGAAGAGGGGGATTCGTGCCGTCGTGATAATCAACCATCCTCCATCACCAATATCATGATGCTCACCGCCGTGCGTGAGTAATTCCATCGTAGGCTTGCTGGACGGTGATGGGTTGGATGAGATTTACCATGTAATCAATTTAGTTTTGTTAGGGTTTGATCCCTAGTATCCACCATGTTCTGAGATTGATGTTGCTATGACTTTGCTATGCTTAATGCTTGTCACTAGGGCCCGAGTGCCATGAATTCAGATCTGAACCTATTATGTTTTCATGAATATATGTGTGTTCTTGATCCTATCTTGCAAGTCTATAGTCACCTATTATGTGTTATGATCCAACAACCCCGAAGTGACAATAATCGGGATACTTCTCGTGATGACCGTAGTTTGAGGAGTTCATGTATTCACTATGTGCTAATGCTTTGTTCCGTTCTCTATTAAAAGAAGGCCTTAATATCCCTTAGTTTCGCTAGGACCCGCTGCCACGGAGGGTAGGACAAAAGATGTCATGCAAGTTCTTTTCCATAAGCACGTATGACTATTTACGGAATACATGCCTACATTACATTGATGAACTGGAGCTAGTTCTGTGTCACCCTATGTTATAACTATTACATGAGGAATCGCATCCGGCATAATTATCCATCACTGATCCATTTCCTACGAGCTTTCCATATATTGTTCTTCTCTTATTTACTTTTCCGTTGCTATCATTACAACTACTACAAAACCCAAAACAATTATCTTTACTTTTGCCACCGTTACCTTTATTATCATACCACTTTTGCTACTAAATACTTTGCTGCAGATACTAAGTTATCCAGGTGTGGTTGAATTGACAACTCAACTACTAATACTCGAGAATATTCTTTGGCTCCCCTTGTGTCGAATCAATAAATTTGGGTTGAATACTTTACCCTCGAAAGCTGTTGCGACGCCCTACACTTGTGGGTTATCAATTAGTAACTCGAAAGAGGAGTTACAAAATGAACAAAGACTAGTTGAGGGCGAAGTGACGATGTGTGTTGGAAGAGATTCCAAGGTTGATAATATCACCATCGCATACTCCCTCTACCTTCAAGATTAGTGTTGAACCTAAATAAATGTTATTTGGTGTTTTCTTTGAGCATGAATATGATTGGATCATGTTTATTGCAATACGACTATTCATTTAAATCAGAGAATAATTGTTTTCTATTTACATGAATAAAACCTTCTATGGTCATACACCCAATGTAAATGGTTTATTGAATCTCGATCGTAGTAATACACATATTCATAATATTGATGTCAGAAGATGCAAAGTTGATAATGATAATGCAACATACTTGTGGCACTGCCGTTTTGGTCATGTATTGTTATAAAGCACATAAAGAAACTCCATGCAGATGGACTGTTGGAATCACTTGATTTTGAATCATTTGATACTTGAGAACCATGCCTCATAGTCAAGATGACTAAAAGTCTGTTCTCTGGAACAATGGAGCGAGCTAATGACTTATTGGAATAATACGTACCGATGTATGCGGTCCGATGAGTGGTGAAGCTCACGGCTGGTATTGTTATTTTCTACCTTCACAGATTATTTAAGCAGATATGGTATATCTACTTGATGAAACACAAGTCTGAGACGTTTGAAAATTTCAAAGAATTTCAGAGTAAATTGGAGAATCGTCGTAAAAAGAAAAATAAAGTTTCTATGATCTGATCGTGGAGGCGAATATTTGAGTTACGAGTTTGGCCTTCAATTAAAACAATGTGGAATAGTTTCACAACTCACGCCACCTGGAACACCACACGTAATGGTGTGTCCGAACGTTGTAACCGTACTTTATTAGATATGGTGCAATCTATGATGTCTCTAACTGATTTACCACTATCGTTTTGGGGTTATGCATTATAGACGGTTGCATTCACGTTGAATAAGGCACCATCTAAATCCGTTGAGACGAT
This sequence comes from Aegilops longissima, assembly GCA_021605205.1. Taxonomy (NCBI): domain Eukaryota; kingdom Viridiplantae; phylum Streptophyta; class Magnoliopsida; order Poales; family Poaceae; genus Aegilops; species Aegilops longissima. The sequence continues at coordinate 400,607,882 of CM038681.1, forward strand.
ACCGTATGAATTGTGGTTTGGCAGGAAACCTAAGTTGTCGTTTCTTAAAGTTTGGGGTTGCGACACTTATGTCAAAAGGCTTCAGCCTGATAAGCTCGAACCCAAAACGGAGAAGTGCGTCTTCATAGGATACCCTAAGAAAACAATTGGGTACACCTTCTACCACATATCCGAAGGCTGTTGGGGAATGTAGTAATTGTTGGGGAACGTAGTAATTTCAAAAATTTTCCTACGCACACGCAAGATCATGGTGATGCATAGCAACGAGAGGGGAGAGTGTCTGTCCACGTACCCTCGTAGACCGAAAGCGGAAGCGTTATAACAACGTGGTTGATGTAGTCGTACGTCTTCACGATCCGACCGATCCAAGCACCGAACGTCGGCACCTCCGAGTTCTGCACACGTTCAGCCCGATGACGATCCCCGACTCCGATCCAGCAAAGTGTCGGGATGAGTTCCACAAGACGACGGCGTGGTGGCGAAGATGATGCTCTATCGGCGCAGGCTTCGCCTAAACTCCGCGACGATATGACCGAGGTGGAATATGGTGGAGGGGGCACCGACACGGCTAAGGAACGATCCGTAGATCAACTTGTGTGTCCATGGGGTGCCCCTGCCCCGTGATATAAAGGAGGGAGGGAGGAGGAGGCCGCCTCTCTACTATGGCGCGCCATGGGGAGTCCTACTCCCACCGGAGTAGGATTCCCTTTCCTAGTCCAACTAGGAACCCTTCCATGTATTAGGAGTAGGAGAGAAGGAAGGGAAGGGAAAGGAGAAGGAAGGAAGGGGCGCCTCCCTAGTCCACCGGACTAGTCCAAGGGGAGGGCGGCGCCACCCTTTGGCCCTTTTTCTCCTTTCCCGTATGGACGAATTCCGTAACTCTCCCACTCGAAAAATACCCGAATCACTCGGAACCTTTCCGAACTCCGAATATAGTCGTCCAATATATCGATCTTTACGTCTCGACCATTTCGAGACTCCTCGTCATGTCCCCGATCTCATCCGGGATTCCGAACTCCTTCGGTACATCAAAACTCATAAACTCATAATAAAACTGTCATCGAAACCTTAAGCGTGCGGACCCTACGGGTTCGAGAACTATGTAGACATGACCTAGAACTATTCTCGATCAATAACCAATAGCGGGACCTGGATGCCCATATTGGCTCCTACATATTCTACGAAGATCTTTATCGGTCAAACCGCATAACAACATACGTTGTTCCCTTTGCCATCGGTATGTTACTTACCTGAGATTCGATCGTCGGTATCCAATACCTAGTTCAATCTCGTAACCGGTAAGTCTCTTTACTCGTTCCGTAATACATCATCTCACAACTAACTCATTAGTTGCAATGCTTGCAAGGCTTATGTGATGTGTATTACCGAGAAGGCCCAGAGATACCTCTCCGACAATCGGAGTGACAAAACCTAATCTCGATTCATGCCAACTCAACATATACTTTTGGAGACACCTGTAGAGTACCTTTATAATCACCCGATTGTTGTGACGTTTGGTAGCACACAAAGTGTTCCTCCGTAAACGGAGTTGCATAATCTCATAGTTGCAGGAACTTTGTGTAAGTCATGAAGAAAGCATAAGCAACATACTAAACGATCAAGTGCTAAGCTAACGAAATGGGTCATGTCAATCACATCATTCTCCTAATGATGTGATCCCATTAATCAAATGACAACACATGTCTATGGTTAGGAAACATAACCATCTTCGATTAATGAGCTAGTCTAGTAGAGGCATACTAGTGACTATCTGTTTGTCTATGTATTCACACATGTATTATGTTTCCGGTTAATACAATTCTAGCATGAATAATAAACATTTATCATGATATAAGGAAATAATTAATAACTTTATTATTGCCTCTAGGGCATATTTCCTTCAGTCTCCCACTTGCACTAGAGTCAATAATCTAGTTCACATCCCATGTGATTTAACATCAATAGTTCACATCTATATGTGGTTAACACCCATAGTTCACATCGACATGTGACCAACACCCAAAGGGTTTACTAGAGTCAGTAATCTAGTTCACATCGCTGTGTGATTAACACCCAAAGAGTACTAAGGTGTGATCATGTTTTGCTTGTGAGATAATTTTAGTCAACGGTCTGTCACATTCAGAGTCGTAAGTATTTTGCAAATTTCTATGTCTACAATGCTCTTGCACGGAGCTACTCTAGCTAATTGCTCACACTTTCAATATGTATCCAGATTGAGACTCGAGTCATCTAGATTAGTGTTAAAACTTGCATCGACGTAACCTTTACGACGAACCTTTTTTCACTTCCATAATCGAGAAACATATCCTTATTCTACTAAGGATAATTTTGACCGCTGTCCATTGATCTACTCCTAGATCACTATTGCACTCCCTTGCCAAGCTTAGTGGTAGGGTATGCAATAGATCCGTACACAACATGACATACTTTATAGAACCTATGGCTGATGCATAGGAATGACTTTCATTCTCTTTCTATCTTCTGCCGTGGTCGGGTTTTGAGTCTTACTCAATCTCACACCTTGTAACACAGGCAAGAACTCTTTCTTTGACTGTTCCATTTTGAACTACTTCAAAATCTTGTCAAGGTATGTATTCATTGAAAAACTTATCAAGCGTCTTGATCTATCTCTATAGATCTTGATGCTCAATATGTAAGCAGCTTCACCGAGGTCCTTCTTTGAAAAACTCCTTTCAAATACTCCTTTATGCTTTGCAGAATAATTCTACATCATTTCCGATCAACAATATGTCATTCACATATACTTATCTCGTGGCAAGTCTCTTTACTCGTTATGTAATGCATCATCGCGCAATTAACTCATTAGTCCTGTTGCTTGAAAGTCTTATAGTGATGTGCATTACCAAGAGGGCCCAGAGATACCTCTCCGACAATCGGAGTGACAAATCCTAATCTTGAAATATGCCAACTCAACAAGTACCTTCGGAGACACCTGTAGAGCACCTTTATACTCACCCGATTCGCTTGTGGCGCTTGGTAGCACACAAAGTGTTCCTCCGTAAACGGAGTTGCATAATCTCATAGTCATAGGAGCATGTATAAGTCATGAAGAAAGCAATAGCAACATACTAAACGATCAAGTGCTAAGCTAAGGGAATGGGTCAAGTCAGTCACATCATTATCTAATGATGTGATCCCGTTAATCAAATGACAACTCATGTCTATGGTTAGGAAACACAACCATCTTTGATTCAACGAGCTAGTCAAGTAGAGGCGTACTAGTGACATTATGTTTGTCTATGTATTCACACATGTACTAAGATTCCGGTTAATACAATTCTAGCATGAATAATAAAAATTTATCATGAAATAAGGAAATAAATAATAACTTTATTATTGCCTCTAGGGCATATTTCCTTCAGTCTCCCACTTGCACCAGAGTCAATAATCTAGTTCACATCATCATGTGATTTAACACCAATATTCACATCTGTATGTGATTAACATCCATAGTTCACATCATCATGTGACCAACACCCAAAGGGTTTACTAGAGTCAATAATCTAGTTCACATCACTATGTGATTAAGACCCAAAGAGTACTAAGGTATGATCATGTTTTGCTCGTGAGAGAAGTTTATGCAACGGGTCTGTCACATTCAGAGCCGTATGTATTTTGCAAATATTCTATGTCTACAATGCTCTGCTAGGAGGTAATGTTGGGGAACGTAGTAATTTCAAAAAAATTCCTATGCACACGCAAGATCATGGTGATGCATAACAACGAGAGGGGAGAGTGTTGTCCACGTACCCTCGTAGACCGAAAGCAGAAGCGTTAGCACAACGCAGTTGATGTAGTCGTATGTCTTCACGATCCGACCGATCAAGTACCTAACGTACGGCACCTCCAAGTTCAGCACATGTTCAGCTCGATGACGTCCCTTGAACTCTGATCCAGCAGAGCTTTGCGGGAGAATTCCTTCAGCACGGCGGCGTGATGACGGTGTTGATGATGCTACCAACGCAGGGCTTTGGCTAAGCACCGCTACGATATTACTGAGGTGGAATATGGTGGAGGGGGCACCGCACATGGCTAAGAGATCAATGATCAATTGTTGTGTCTAGAGGTGCCCCTTACCCCCCGTATATAAAGGAGGAAGAGGAGGAGGGGGCAGCCAAGGAGGAGGAGGCGTGCCCAACGGGGCAATCCTACTCCAAGTAGGATTCCCCCCTCTTTCCTAGTCCAAGTAGGAGAGGGGAAGGAAGGGAAGGAGAAGAAGAAGGAAAGGGGGGACAGCCCCTTAGTCCAATTCGGTTTGGGCTATGGGGGCCGCGCGCCCCTAGCTGGCCGCCTCTCCTCTTCCTCCATATGGGCCCATGAGGCCCAATAACCCCCCGGGAGGTTCCGGCAACCTCCCGGTTCTCCGGTATTTATCCGATAACCCCCGGAACTCATCCGGTGTCTGAATATAACCTTCCAATATATCAATCTTAATGTCTCGACCATTTAGAGACTCCTCGTCATGTCCGTGATCACATCCGGGACTCCGAACTACCTTCGGTACATCAAAACACAAAAACTCATAATACCAATCGTCACCGAACTTTAAGCATGCGGACCCTACGGGTTCGAGAACTATGTAGACATGACCGAGACACGTCTCCGGTCAATAACCAATAGCGGAACCTCGATGCTCATATTGGCTCCCACATATTCTATGAAGGTCTTTATCGGTCAAACCGCATAACAACATACGTTGTTCCCTTTGTCATCGGTATGTTACTTGCCCGAGATTCGATCGTCGGTATCTTAATACCTAGTTCAATCTCGTTACCGGCAAGTCTCTTTACTTGTTCCGTAATGCATCATCCCGCAACTAACTCATTAGTCACTTTGCTTGCAAGGCTTATAGTGATGTGCATTACCGAAAGGGCCCAGAGATACCTCTCCGACAATCGGAGTGACAAATCCTAATCTCGAAATATGTCAACTCAACAAGTACCTTCGGAGACACCTGTAGAGCACCTTTATAATCACCCAGTTACGTTGTGACGTTTGGTAGCACACAAAGTGTTCCTCCGGTAAGCAGGAGTTACATAATCTCATAGTCATAGGAACATGTATAAGTCATGAAGAAAGCAATAGCAACATACTAAACAATCAAGTGCTAAGCTAACGAAATGGGTCAAGTCAATCACATCATTCTGCTAATGGTGTGATCCCATTGATCAAATGATAACTCATATCTATGGTTAGGAAACTCAACCATCTTTGATCAATGAGCTAGTCAAGTAGAGGCATACTAGTGACACTATGTTTGTCTATGTATTCACACATGTATTATGTTTCCGGTTAATACAATTCTAGCATGAATAATAAACATTTATCATGAAATAAGGAAATAAATAATTACTTTATTATTGCCTCTAGGGCATATTTCCTTCAGTCTCCCACTTGCACTAGAGTCAATAATCTAGTTCACATCATCAATGTGATTTAACACCAATATTCACATCTGTATGTGATTAACATCCATAGTTCACATCGTCATGTGACTAACACCCAAAGGGTTTACTAGAGTCAATAATCTAGTTCACATTACAATGTGATTAACACCCAAAGAGTACTAAGGTATGATCATGTTTTGCTCGTGAGAGAAGTTTAGTCAACGGGTCTGTCATATTCAGAGCCGTATGCATTTTGCAAAATATTCTATGTCTACAATGCTCTGAACGGAACTACTCTAGCTAATTGCTCCCACTTTCAATATGTATCCAGATCGAGACTTAGAGTCATCTAGATCGGTGTAAAAGCTTGCACCGATGTAACTCTTTACGACGGGCTCTTTTATCACCTCCATACTCGAGAAATATTTCCTAAGTCCTCACTAAGGATATTCTTGACCGCTGTCCAGTGATCTACTCTTAGATCAAAATTGTACTCCCTTGCCAAACTCAGAACAAGGTATACAAATAGGTCTGGTACACATCATAGCATACTTTGTAGAACCTATGACTAAGGCATAGGGAATGACTTTTCATTCTCTTTCTATTTTCTGCCATAGTTAGGTTTTGAGTCTTACTCAACTTCACACCTTGCAACACATGAAAGAACTCCTTCTTTGACTATTCCATTTTGAACTACTTCAAGGTATGTACTCATTGAAAAATCTTATCAAGCGTCTTGATCTATCTCTATAGATCTTGATGCTCAATGTGTAAGCAGCTTTACCGAGGTCTTTCTTTGAAAAACTCTTATTCAAATATACTTTTATGCTATCCAGAATTTCTTTATCATTTCCAATCAACAATATGTCATCTACATATAGTATTAGAAATGCTACAGAACTCCCACTCACTTTCTTGAAATACAGGCTTCTCCAAAAGTATGTATAAAAACATATGCTTTGATCAACTCATCAAAGCGTATATTCCAACTCCGAGATGCTTGCATCAGTCCATAGATGGATTGCTGGAGCTTGCACATTTTGTTAGCACCTTTAGGATTGACAAAACCTTCTGGTTGCATCATATACAACTCTTCTTTAATAAATCCATTAAGGAATGCAGTTTTGACATCCATTTGCCAGATTTCATAAAATGTGGCAATTGCTAACATGATTCGGACAGACAAGCATCGATACGAGTGAGAAAGTCTCATTGTAGTCAACCCCTTGAACTTGTTGAAAAACTTTTTGCGACAAGTCAAGCTTTGTAGACAGTAACACTACTATCATCGCCTGTCTTCCTCTTGAAGATCCATTTATACAATATGGCTTGCCGATCATCGGGCAACTCCACCAAAGTCCACACTTTGTTCTCATACATGGATCCCATCTCAGATTTTATGGCTCCCAGCCATTTCGCGGAATCTGGGCTCATCATCGCTTCCTCAGTTCATAGGTTCATCATGGTCTAGTAACATGACTTCCAGAACAGGATTACCATACCACTCTGGTGCGGACTGTACTTTGGAAGACCTACGAGGTTCTGTAGTTACTTAATTTGAAGTTTCATGATCATCATCATTATCTTCCTCACTAATTGGTGTAGGAATCACTAGAACTGATTTCTGTGATTTACTACTTTCCAATTCGGGAGAAGGTACAATTACCTTATCAAGCTCTACTTTCCTCCCACTCACTTCTTTTGAGAGAAACTCCTTCTCTAGAAAGGATCCATCTTAGCAACGAATAACTTGCCTTCGGATCTGTGATAGAAGGATTACCCAATAGTTTCCTTTGGGTATTCTATGAAGACGCACTTCTCCGATTTGGGTTTGAGCTTATCAGGTTGAAACTTTTTCACATAAGCATCGCAGCCCCAAACTTTAAGAAATGACAACTTTGGTTTCTTGCCAAACCACAGTTCATAAGGCGTCGTCTCAATGGATTTTGATGGTACCCTATTTAAAGTGAATGCAGTTGTCTCTAATGCATAACCCCAAAACGATAGTGGTAAATCGGTAAGATACATCATAGATCGCACCATATCCAATAAAGTGCGGTTACGATGTTCGGACACACTATTACGCTGTGGTGTTCCATGTGGCATGAGCTGTGAAACTATTCCACATTGTTTTTAAATGAAGGCCAAACTCGTAACTCAAATATGCTTCTCCACGATCAGGCCGTAGAAACTTTATTTTCTTGTTACGATGATTCTCCACTTAACTCTGAAATTCTTTGAACTTTTCAAATGTTTTAGACTTGTGTTTCATTAAGTAGATATACCCATATCTGCTCAAATCATCTGTGAAGGTCAGAAAATAACGATACTCGCCACGAGAATCAACACTCATTGGATCGCATACATCGATATGTATTATTTCCAATAAATCAGTAGCTCGTTCCATTGTTCCGGAGAACGGACATAAGGCACGGTTCGCAAGCATCAAATGATTCATAATCAAGTGATTCCAAAAGTCCATCTTTATGGAGTTTCTTCATGCGCATTACACCGATATGACCCAAATGGCAGTGCCACAAATATGTTGCACTATCATTATCAACTTTGCATCTTTTGGCATCAATATTATGAATATGTGTATCACTATGATCAAGATTCAATAAACCATCAACATTGGGTGTATGACCATAGAAGGTTTTATTCATGTAAACAGAATAACAATTTATTCTCTGTCTTAGATGAATAATCGTATTGCAATAAACATGATCTAATCATATTTATGCTCAACACAAACACCAAATAACATTTATTTAGGTTCAACACTAATCTCGAAAATATAGGGAGTGTGCGATGATGATCATATCAATCTTGGAACCACTTCCAACACATATCGTCACTTCACCCTCAACTAGTCTCTGTTTATTCTGTAACTCCTGTTTCAAGTTACTAATCTTAGCAACCGAACAAGTATCAAATACCCATGGGTTACTGTAAACACTAGTAAGAAACACATCAATAACCTGTATATCAAACATACCCTTGTTCACTTTGCCATCCTTCTTATCCACCAAATATTCAAGGCATTTCCGCTTCCAGTGACCATTTCATTTGCAGTGGAAACACTCAGTTTCAGGCTTTGGTCCAGCTTTGGGCTTCTTTACGGGGGTGACAACTTGCTTGTCATTCTACTTGAAGTTCCCTATCTTTCCCTTTGCCCTTTTCTTGAAACTAGTGGTCTTGTCAATCATCAACACTTGATGCTCTTTCTTGATTTCTACCTTCGTCGATTCCAGCACCACGAAGAGCTCGGGAATAGATTTAGTCATCCCTTGCATACTATAGTTCATCACGAAGTTCTACTAACTTGGTGATGGTGACTAGAGAACTCTGTCAATCACTATCTTATCTGGAAGATTAACTCCCACTTGATTCAAGCAATTGTAGTACCCAGACAATCTGAGCACATGCTCACTGCTTGAGCTATTCTCCTCCATCTTTTAGCTATAGAACTTTTTGGAGACTTCATATCTCTCAACTCGGGTATTTGCTTGAAATATTAACTTCAACTCCTGGAACATCTCATATGGTACATGAAGTTCAAAACGTCTTTGAAGTCCCGATTCTAAGCCGTTAAGCATGGTGCACTAAACTATCAAGTAGTCATCATAATGAGCTAGCCAAACGTTCATAACGTCTGCATCTGCTTTGCAAAATGCTATCAGGACTAAGTTCATGATAAATTAAAGTTCAATTAATCATATTACTTAAGAACTCCCACTTAGATAAACATCCCTCTAATCATCTAAGCGATCACGTGATCCAAATCAACTAAACCATGTCCGATCATCACGTGAGATGTAGTAGTTTTCAATGGTGAACATCACTATGTTGATCATATCTACTATATGATTCACGCCGACCTTCGGTCTCAAGTGTTACGAGGCCATATCTGCATATGCTAGGCTCGTCAAGTTTAACCCGAGTATTCTGCATGTGCAAAACTGGCTTGCACCCGTTGTAGATGAACGTAGAGCTTACCACACCCGATCATCATGTGGTGTCTCGGCACGACGAACTTTGGCAACAGTGCATACTCAGGGAGAACACTTTTACCTTGAAATTTAGTGAGAGATCATCTTATAATGCTACCGTCAATCCAAGCAAAATAAGATGCATAAAGGATAAACATCACATGCAATCAATATAAGCGATATGATATGGACATCATCATCTTGTGCTTGTGATCTCCATCTCCGAAGCACCCTCATGATCACCATCGTCACCGGCGCGACACCTTGATCTCCATCGTAGCATCGTTGTCGTCTCGCCAACTATTGCTTCTACGACTATCGCTACCGCTTAGTGATAAAGTAAAGCAATTACAGGGTGATTGCATTATATACAATAAAGCGACAACCATATGGCTCCTGCCAGTTGCCGATAACTTTGTTACAAAACATGATCATCTCACACAATAAAATTTAGCATCACGTCTTGACCATATCACATCACAACATGCCCTGCAAAAACAAATTAGACTTCCTCTACTTTGTTGTTGCAAGTTTTACGTGGCTGCTATGGGCTGAGCAAGAACCATTCTTACCTACGCATCAAAACCACAACGATATTTCGTCAAGTTAGTGCTGTTTTAACCTTCTCAAGGACCGGGCGTAGCCACACTCGGTTCAACTAAAGTTGGAGAACTGACACCCGGCAGCCACCTATGTGCAAAGCACATCGGTATAACCAGTCTCGCGTAAGCGTACGTGTCAGGGATATACCCCGCGGTATGACCCGGCCGGTGTCGTAAACCGGCCGGGACTTGGTAAACCGGCGGATAGTAAACCGGCAGACAGTTAAGACAGATGGCTAAGTCAGACGGTAAACCGGCGGGTGTTAAACCGGCAGACGTTGTTAAACCGGCAGACGTTGTTAAACCGGCAGACATTGTTAAACCGGCAGACCTTGTTAAACCGGCAGACGTTGTTAAACCGGCAGACGTTGTTAAACCGGCAGACAATGTTAAACCGGCAGACGTTAAGAAGCCCAGGAAGGGAAGTCAAAATAGTTTAAGTTAAAGTCCGAGTTGGACTCCACATGTAACCCGCCCCTTCAACATATATCAGGAGGGCAGGGCTCCTCAAAGGGGGACAAGCAAGAAACAATCTCTAGGGCTAGACACAACTAGAGGAGAGCCGGTTTACGGCGACTCCCTCGGGATGATAATGAGATCTAGCCTCAAACAACATATAGGGTTTTTACCGGATGATGTTTCCCGGGGCCCGAAGCTGTCTAAACCCTTGTCTTGTGTTGCGTCTCTCGATTCCGCTCAACCCCTCTCAAGCTACCACATAGATGCGCTGGCCTCGCGACTAAGTCCTCACACTAAGGACATCTGACGTGTTAATTCCACGACAGTTGGCGCCCACCGTGGAATTAACACGTCAGATATCCTAGTGTGAGGACTTAGTCGTGAGGCGAACGCATCTATGCGGTAGCTTGAAGGGGTTGGTCAGAATCGAGAGTCGCACGGCGAATCAACACAGAAGACAGGGATTTAGACAGCTTCGGGCCCCGGGAAACATCATCTGATAAAAACCCTACATGTTGTTTGAGGGTAGATCTCATTATCATCCCGAGGGAGTCGCCGTAAACCGGCTCTCCTCTAGTTATGTCTAGCCCTAGAGATTTTTTCTTGCTTGTCCCCCTTTGAGGAGCCCTGCCCCTCCTTATATATGTTGAAGGTGCGGGTTACATGTGGAGTCCAACTCGGACTTTAACTTAAACTATTTTGACTTCCTTTCCTGGGCTTCTTAACGTCTGCCGGTTTAACATTGCTGCCGGTTTAACAACGTCTGCCGGTTTAACAACGTCTGCCAGTTTAACACCCGCCGGTTTACCGTCTGACTTAGCAATCTGTCTTAACTGTCTGCCGGTTTACCATCTGCCGGTTTACCAAGTCCCGGCCGGTTTACGACTCCGGCCGGGCCATACCGCGGGGTATATCCCCGACAGTACGCGTAATGTCGGTCCGGGCCACTTCATCCAACAATACCACCGAACCAAAGTATGACATGCTGGTAAGAAGTATGACTTGTATCACCCACAACTCACTTGTGTTCTACTCGTGCATATAATATCTACGCATAAAACCAGGCTCGGATGCCACTGTTGGGGAACGTAGTAATTTCAAAAAAATCCTATGCACACGCAAGATCTTGGTGATGCATAGCAACGAGAGGGGAGAGTGTTGTCCATGTACCCTTGTAGACCGAAAGCGGAAGCGTTAGCACAACGTGGTTGATGTAGTCGTACGTCTTCATGATCCGACCGATCAAGTATCGAACGTACGACACCTCCGAGTTCAGCACACGTTCAGCTCGATGACATCCCACGAACTCCGATCCAGCAGGGCTTTGCGGGAGAGTTCCGTCAACACGATGGTGTGGGTGTTGATGATGCTACCGATGCAGGGCTTCGCCTAAGCACTGCTACGATATTACCGAGGTGAATATGGTGGAGGGGGGCACCGCACACGGCTAAGAGATAAATGATCAATTGTTGTGTCTAGAGGTGCCCCCTTGCCCCCGTATATAAAGGAGGGAGAGGAGGAGGGGCGGCCAAGGAGGAGGAGGCGCGCCCAAGGGGGGCAATCCTACTCCAAGTAGGATTCCCCCCTCTTTCCTAGTCTGTAGCGACCCGACCTCAGACGGTCAAGTCCCTGTGTGTCCGTGCCATCCCTGGATCAGTATGCTGGCACACACAGTACATCAATGTATATATCAAAGTGCAATCACATGTATAAATAACATAAAACTGATATATACCTCATAAGTCACAGCGGAAACAAAATAGTCGGGTATGGAGTCCCATCAACGCCATCGGCAAGTTGAGTGTAGACCGTAACCTGCATCTGCACTCTTACTGCGTCGGAAGAAAGTATCTGCAACATGATACGTTGCAGCCGTGTAGGCCAGTACATTGAATGTACCGGCAAGATCACAACATGAGAAAACAGATGGTAAAACTATACTATATGCAATATGGCTTTGTGGCTCTATGTCTGAGTTTTGTTTTGCATAAAAGCTGGTTATATTTTCCCTACATCAAAGGAATAACTGGAGTCTGTACTATGGAGTTTTCTATCATGACATGGTTCCGCCAACCGATGTCTCATAGCCCAAAATTATCATAAGTTGCCCACAATTAAGTTATCAATCCGGTGTTGAGAGTTCCGAGATATATCCAAGTCCAGATGCTCAAATTGTCCGTAACCGGGGACACGGCTAATCGATTAGGTTTTAACCCTCTGCAGAGGTTTGTACACTTTACCCGCAAGATTCGATCCCTCTCTTTACGTTCTCGCACTTCAGGGTGTTTGAGAACAAGACGACCGAAACATGGTCTTCCGAAGAGTTCCCCTGACCACTGTCCGGTGCTCATCCAATCCTACTGTAGTTCTACATCTGCTAGCACCATCCCAGCCAGAGTCACCACTAAGGTCAACCAAGCCAGAGCCCATAATGACTTGCGGTTGCACATGTAAGCTTCCGGGCATGAAGTATTCTTCCGTCTCTTTGAGTCTGGGTGAAGCTTTCCGCAAGATGTCATGGCGCTTCTCCATGCATCCCGGCCATCCACTGGTTTCTCCAGGGTGCCCGTCAACCGTCCTTCACCCAGTAGTGTGTATTGAATTCTTGTCTCGAGTCTTGAAGTCTTGAGGCGTTGAAGATGTAGTCCTTGCAGATGCCATCATGGAGTTGTCGTCATTGACGTAGAGTCCTCCTTCTTCACACCACTCTCGTGCACTCATACCAAACCCCGTCTACTATAGCGTAGCATTAAAATAAATAACGTCCCGGGCTTGGTAACAGGGTGATGGGTTCCTACCTCATGCATACTACTCAACTACAAGAATCAATAACACTACTGGAGGGTTGTTGCAAAGATGCCACTAAATGCAATAAAACATAGGTACGAAAGCATGGTCAAAGTGAACTTGCCTGGTAAGTTGATGAAGATAACAACGCTCTCAAAAATAACTTGATATTATTCGTCACTCCGATGAAAATATATATTAACATTCATAGCATTCATATAAGCCAACAATTCTAGCACTTGAAAATAACAACTAAGTCAACAAATAAAACGCAATAACAAACTCAAATGAACTCCAAAGAAACTTCAAGTAAACCACAAAGAAAACTTTACGACTTTATTACAAACACCTAACCTAGATTTGCCATAAGTAAAAAATTAATAGAAATAAAAACTAAACTAATAGGTTAACAGAAAATAAAATGTAAAACAATTAAGTTAACAGAAAGTATTTTTCATAAAATTTTATTTGCAAAAGAAACAAATAAAAGCTTTTATAAAACCCTAACTATGACCTAAACAAGTTTTCTATACAAAACTAAACAAAAAATTTTTTAAAAATAAAATTTTCTTTTGTTGACTAACAGAAACAAAACTAAATTTGTCAAAAGTGACAAAAGGAAATAATTAAAAAAACTAAAACTATAAAGAAAAGGTTAAAACAAAAGTAAAACTAAAACAGTACTGTTTTGAATAAAACTCTAATTTAAAATAACTAAAAATAAATTACTTCCTGCTACTGGATAGACAAAACAATAACAAAACCGTAGCAAAAAGAATCAATCAATAATATTTTATAAAACTCAAAATACGGCCAAAATAGGGATTTGAATAAATTTCATCAAAAAGATTTTAAACTACTAAAATTTGAAATACAATGGCACTACCAGAAACTTCAAGAAATTTTGAACCTAATGCAAAAAGAATCACTCAATTTGGATCTAAAACATAAAATTTATAAGTGATCCAAAATTGAAACTATTTCTGTTTTTTTAAACAAAACGAAAATAAACAAACTGGCAGGTACTACGCGTCGGGCTGCTACTGGGCCTAAGCAGTGGGCGATGCAACGCTAAACTACGCTCGGGCGATATATAACTAAACCGCTAACACGCGTACGAAAAAAAAACCAGTGAACCGGTTTAGATCTAAACCGAACTAACCGTAAATAAACCGATCTACTCAATAAAACCTAACTGTTCGATCAAATCTAATCTAATGCGTTGACTACAGATCCGACGGCTAAGGGTGTTCCTAGTGCTTACAGTGATGGCAGGGGAGCTCCGGCGTGGTCGGCAGCTTCCGGCGTCGACGGTGTGGCGGCTCCGGTGATCCTCCGGCGACGGCGACAACACCAGGTGACGTAGAGGACGACGGCGATCACGGGGGTGGTAGGCGGCGAGCTTGGGGACGACGTAGTCGAGCAGGGCGAGATCGACGGCGGCGGTGATGCTCGGTGATGAAGGGGGCGATGATCCTGGCGGTTGTAGGCGGCGGCGGTGGTGTTCAGGCGATGCGGGGGAGCAAGGGGGGGGTCGGGGGTGGTCTCAGGGAGGAGTGAGGTGGTGCAGGCGTCTGGGTAGAGCGATAATGGTGCGGTGGCGGCGCTCGGCTCCGGCGAGCAATAGACGGCGAGGGTTGAGGGTTCGGGGTCCGAAGGGCGGAACGGGGAGAGGAGGGTATATATATAGGGGCGATTCTTGGAGGAGGGGGTGAGTCGGGGAGAGGATCCCGCGATCTTGGGATCTGGCGGCGGCGCGATCTCTTCTGGGCGCTTGCGTGCGGAGGAGGAAGAAGATGGTGGGGTCCGCTGTCAGCGGGTGCGGGAGCGAGGGGGAGTGCGGGCGATCGACCCGAAGGGGTTTCGGGCGTGGGCGCCTTGCTGCTGGGCTAGCTGGACCGTGGGCCGGTGGGAGAGAGAGATGGGCCTCGGGCGTGCGCATGCAGGCAGGGCTGCGGCTCGGCTCGGCTCTTGGGCAGCGTCGGGTGGTATTGGTCAGGCAGTTGGCCTGGCCAGCTCGGGTTTTTTTATAAAACATAGACAATAAAACAAACACAAATAAATAAATAAATAATATTATATAGACATATAATATATCACAATTTTCAGAAAAATTTTTCCTACAACATGAACTCTTTTTCAAGTTCAAATAAAATCCTCAAAAATTTACAAAACTCAAATAGTGTTGCTCTTGCAATAAAACCCAACAAAATCATTTTTAAAACACCAAAATGATTTCAAAATTATTTTCTCTAATTTTCCATTGAAGGGAATCATTTTACCCTATTTTCCATATATTTTGTTTTGGAGAAAAATAATTTGAATAAAACTCCTAATGACTTTCAATTTGATTCTTTTAGACTTCCAACTCATATTTCACATAATTTGAGGAAGTCATTTTATCCTCCCTCATGAAAATCATTGAGTTGCATAAAGTCTCTAGATTTGAAATATTTCCAAATGGAAAATTCAAATATTTTCAAAACCCCTTTTCATTTATTTAAATGGAAGAAGTCATATCATCTTCACTCTAGGGTTTTTGTGATGAAATGAATTTGAATTCATGGAGATCATAAATGCAAGGTGAAAGTTTTGGGAAAGTCCTTTTATTCCCTCTCGTTCAACTTTCAAAAAGTTTCAAATTTCACTCACTTTCAGTCAATCAATCAACCATTTCAATCAAACAAACAAACACAAATATTTATTTAATATAACATTCCAAAATTTAGAATTTTGGGATGTTACAAACCTACCACACTTAAAATGAATCTCGTCCTCGAGATTCGAAGAGGCTAGCAAGAAAAGGTTAGGGTTTGGGGGTCTTCCAGCAAATCCATTGATCGGTATGGTCTAGTGTGCTACCACACTTAGAAGCATGGTTATGTTCCGACAAAACTCATGTACTTCATCCTTAGGGTTGGCGGTGTCGGTCTTCTCATATCTTCGGTATGAATCCTTTACTGATACTCTTCCGGTAGGGGCATAACCCTTTCCACAATATCATGTGTCATTTCATCATGGTAAGGTTCTTCCGAGACTGGGTCTTCATATCTGACGGGTCTGTCGCCAATACTAAACAACTATCGAAAATCTCATGGTGGTCGACAATTCATGGTTTCTCCTGTAGGAAAATGGTCGGGGTTGGATCTCAGCGTATAACCTACGATTGGCAACGGTTGCCTGTAAAGGGTTCCATCGTCCTACCATTCTATGGTTTTATGGCTTATCGCGTCGACACTCTTCTAAGGTTTTCAAGGCTCTCTGATTTTCCATCAACATATGATAGTTCATGATAGAAGTCTCCGGTATGGGGGCCAATCCATCCCGTACTTGAATCATTACCACATACGTAAACAGTGAATCACGTATTCTAACACTTGGGCATACTCACAAGCATTGCATAATTTCTCTTGTTCTCGAACTGGGTTCGAGTAAATCCTTTGGTTCAGCAAGCCAAATAAAACATCTATCGTTCTTCACAACTCTTGGGTTTTCGTAACCTCCTAAGAAACGTCTGTTGATCAAATCGTTGTTTCTTCCAGAATTTCTTCTTCTAGGGAGTACTTGATCCTTATTTATTCTTGGGCCTGTGGGTTATGGCCCACCTGAACACTTGTACAACTTTAACTCATCCTTAGAGTAACTCTTGTTCCATATTACACCTCCTTTAAATCCAATAGTACTCCGGTTTTTTTTTCATAACCATCGTATCAAAAGCATAACTCCAACTAATTTATTTTTGTCCCAACTCCAGTCTGGGGAATATATTTTTCCTATCGCTTGGTCTAGTGTTCTTCACAGGGTACTACCACCCTTAAATGAAATTCACGAATCCATCCATAGACCATATTTCTCATATCCTCGAAAATGGTCAAAATCTTTGTCCATAGAGTAACAACTCATACAATTAAACATATGAAAACATGTCACCTTAACTTTATTGATTTCATGAATCCATTACAAACTCTGATCACCCATTACATAACTCAACTTATTGTACTCATGAAAAAAATTGGTTTCTACCACTCTTATTATCCATATCAAAATTCCAACTACTCAACTCCAGCTTCCTTCTTGTAGGAACATTTAGTAGCATAATGTCCTGCTTCCTTGCAATGAAAACACATAACTTTCGATAAGTCTTTGGGCTTCTTGGAGATGGTGCCTGCTCCTTGAGTTCCTTGCTTCCTTTCAAGACAATGATTGGCATAATTCCGGCGTCCTTACATTCAAAACAGGTAATGTGAATCTTGTCCCTCTTTGCAGAAATTGGGTTGTTCGAGGGTGTCTTTGTTTTCTCTTCGGGTTTCTTCGTTCGATCAAACCTTTTATTCCCTGTGGATCAAATTCTATTGCTTCCGTCGGAAGTATCCCAGATACTCTTTTCTTTCCTTGGTGCAATCTGTGAAAATGTCCTTCTTCTCCACATGAATAGCGCATTGGAGTAAAATCTGTTGAGGCCTTCTCCATCGTGGTCTTCAACACATTCCTTCATCACAGTTCTTTCATAACTTCTCGGGCGCTTCTTTCATTCCTTCTTCCTGCTCCTGAATAGTTTGTTGCACCATGGGGTAAATGTGACACTGAGTCGGGTAGTGGGTGGTTCCTTCACACAAGAAACAACTAACTTCCCCAGTCGGGCATTCTTCGGCTGGGTGATTCTCCTCACAATGTGGGCATCCATCCTTGTGTTCCTCCTGGGTGTGTCCTATTTCTCCACATATCTTGCATGCACAAGTTTGCTTCATTTTACTGTCACCGGGCTTCTGGATAAAACGAGACCTCTGTAGAATCATCTTGAATTCTTCCCAAGCATTAACTCCATTCCATCCTTGTATAGCTTGATGTATCTCTCGCCATTTTGCAGCACCTTGTGTGATCCGTCGTAGGGTGTATGGAACCATATACTCTTGTAACATCCCAAATTTTCAATTTGGAATGTTATACATTAGGTCATCATGCATATCATATTTTCTCGCATTTTTTTTCGATCCTAGAAATTTCACGCAACTCAAGGACCCTCGGAGAGAGTTGGAAGTTTCATAATTTTCACATTTGGTATCTCTCAAATTTTGAAAATAGGATCATTGGATTATTTAAATTATCTTCATAAATTTTTTCCTATAAAAAATATTTTGAGAGGGAATAATATGACTTTCCCAAACAATTAGGAAAAATGAAGATATTATAAATAAACCAAATTTGGTTTTTGGAAGATTTATTTTGCTTAGGCAAAAATGAGCATTTTAAAATTTTTTATGCATGTATATTGTTTTTAAAGTTCATTTTGTTCGACTCATTTTTAGGAGTCGGGGAAAATTTGTTTTATTTAAATCCGAGTTCGTTTGGTATTTTTTTATTTTTTTTGGTTTTAATCTTATTTAAAAAAAAAAACAGCGCCCCCCCCCTGGACCGAGGCCCAGCCGGCCCAAGCCAGCCAGCCCCAGGCCCAGCCCCGCCCACCTCCTCTCCTCCCCGCCGCCCGCCCTTGAGTCCCGCCACAGACGCCATCGCCGCCGCCCGAGTCCCAGCCGGACCCGGCGCCCATGACCCTCCCAAGCCAGCCCCCTCGCCTTTATAACCCCCGGACCCCTCTCTCCCCCCCAACCCAACCACGAGAGCCACCCCGCCGCCCGACACCGACCTGCCCATGATGGGCGCCGCCGACGCCGCCGCCGCCGTGGACCCCCCCGCTTCGACGCCGAACCCGCCGAGCCTCACGGACCCGCGGACCTCGCGGCGATCGCGGAGGTAGCCACCGCCGCCCAGCGCCGATTCGGTTTATCCTCGAACCGTCGGTTTTTTTTAAAAATATGTTCGGTTTAAAAAAACCTAGATTGGTTTTATTTTTCGGTTTTCTTATTTAACGGACGTTCACCGAACCGTTCGTTTCATGAAACGCGTTCGTTGGATTAGATTACATTAACGAACGTTCGCTTTTTAACTCGTTCGTCGTTTTTCTTTTTAATCGGAATTAATCCGTTATTTTCTAATTTGATTTCAGATCTGATTTTCAAAACTGTTTTATTTCTCGCTCGTTTATCGGAATCAGGTGATTCAAGCGCCTGGAGTTTCGTAAGGAAACCGCCGTTCCGACTACCCTACTTTCACAGAGTTTTGCTACTGTGAAATTTTGACCTAATTTCAGATTGCTAAACCGAGTCGTTCTCTCTCGAGTTTCGACTTTCGGAGTTTATTTTGATTCGATTCTTTTGCAACCAGGGTTCTTAAGTTGAACTTTCTGGTTAGATCTTTTATTCGAGATTTCCCCGTGCATTAGATGAGTACTTATTGTATGCTTGTTGTTTGTCTGCGTTAGATCACCCGTGCGCAGCTTGTTACTTCAATCTCTAGGACTCATGGATCATCGACAAGGCAAGTAACACTTGATCATACCTTTTCTACTACCCAGTTTTATTGCATTAGATCAAACCCTCAAACACTTGCATGTTTAGGATCTAAATAAATTGTGGGATGGGAAGTAGATTGAGATAGTACCTATTACCTGTTTTACTTATGAAACCTTGGGAGTTACTTCTCGTTTGCTTGTTCATGCCATGCTATGCTAGTAGACGTGGATTGGGTGAGTGAATATCCATGACAGATGTGAGATTGTTAATTAATGGTTTATCTAAGGTGGCAACCTAAACACACATCTGGGTGGATTGAGGCACTGGTTTCCATCGAGACTTGCTGTATTTCTTCGGACCGCCACCAGTGCTCTAAGGGATCATAAGATTTGTCAAACTGAAACTTCCGTGTGCAGCCACAAGCCAATTATGGGCTCTGGCGTAGTTGACTAAGTTGTGCGAACTCTTACGGGTAGGCTAGCTGATGTAGGGGATGTAGGTTGGTACGGTCTACCCACATGTAAGGTGCTAGCGCTTCTGAAAGACTATGTCTCGGTCATCCGTTTCTCAAACACCATGTAGTCACGAGAACCAAGCGGAGGCGATCGAGTCTTGTGGGGAAAAGTCATAAATCTCTGCAGAGTGTATAAACTAATCATGATTAGCCGTGTCCCCGGTTATGGACAATTTGAGTATCCGGTACTTGATTATCATGTGAATCTCAACATGTTACTTCTAAATAAAAGTTATTGGGTTTTGATGAGTACTTTTTAATTGGGATTGAGGATGTTGTCAACCATTCTCAATGTTTAACAACCACCATGATAGTTAAATAAAATTATTCCTTTGATGTAGGAAAAAATCAGCATTATGCAAATGTAACCGTAGAGCCTTACCACCAGCCATATATGCATGTAGTATAGGCTTATTCAATCATTGCTCTTATGTGTTACATTGCCAGCATATTCCATGTGTCAACCCGTTTTGGCTGCAACTTTTCACGTTGCGAGACTTTTCGAACGACGAGTAAGGTGTTAGGTCGTGGTTCTATACTCAGTGATGCCGTTGGAGTTGATGGACTCGCTTATCTTCCAAGCCTTCCGCTGTTATTATTAGATGGCCTTAAGCCATATTATTGTATTCAGTTCCCTTGTGGACAACGATGTAATAAGTGTGTGATTGCTACTCTGCTATAAATCCTTCGAAGTACTGTGTGGTGTCAGCATTACTGATCCAGGGATGACACTGAGCACAGAGCGCTAGATCCATTCGGGTCTGGTCGCTACAACTCTCCTTCAATATAGTGCTCCTTCATGCGATCTTCCATGTTCCGTATCCACTGTGCTACCTCCGGCTGTGTCATCAATCTTGGAAATACACGTCCATCTTCATTCATCATCTATTGGGTCCAAGTGTTTTGGGATGAGATAAGAGAGAAAAAAAGAGAGATACACACAATACAAACAATAGTTTTTGAAGAAACGGGTTTTACTTTGTGGCTGTCGGAAAACATCAAACAAATGACAGCTCACAAATCGCCGCATCTAACGTAATTGTATAACAGGGGTTTGGTCTTCTAAAGGTCAAATAATTCTTCAGGAACTTCAAATTCTTCAAGTCTTCAGAGTCTTCAATTGTTGCAGCTTCAACTCTTCTAATGCATGGTGAAATCCTGGTTACTTTGAAGGGGTCATCACTGTCCGATATCTTTCTTGGGCGGCTTGATTGATCCTTCATGTGGTCAAAAGGAAAAGGGTATATTCTAACTATTTGAGGTGAGAGTGTCTATTTGATAAAATCAGAAAAGATGAGAAGTAAGAGTCTTTTTGAAAGTAAAGTTTTAGAAATTTCCTGTCCTAGGGCTTTCCGGTTTCTAGGGTCACGTCCCTACATCAACTCTGTGCTCGATACCATATCAGAGCGACCCGACCTCGAGACGGTCAAGTCTCGTGTGTCATGCCATCCTGGATCAGTATGTTGGCACACACAGTACATCAATGTATATATCAAAGTGCAATCACATGTATAAATAACGTAAAACTGATATATACCTCATAAGTCACAGCGGAAACAAAATAGTCGGGTATGGAGTCCCATCAACGCCATCGGCAAGTTGAGTGTAGACCGTAACCCTGTACTGTACTCTTACTCGTCGGAAGAAAGTATCTGCAACATGATACGTTGCAGCCGTGTAGGTCAGTACATTGAATGTACCGGCAAGATCACAACATGAGAAAACAGATGGTAAAACTATACTATATGCAATATGGCTTTGTGGCTCGTATGCGAGTTTTGTTTTGCATAAAAGCTGGTTATATTTTCCCTACATCAAAGGAATAACTGGAGTCTGTACTATGGAGTTTTCTATCATGACATGGTTCCGCCAACCGATGTCTCATAGCCCAAAATCATCATAAGTTGCCCACAATTAAGTTATCAATCCGGTGTTGAGAGTTCGAGATATATCCAAGTCCGGATGCTCAAATTGTCCGTAATCGGGGACACGGCTAATCGATTAGGTTTTAACCCTCTGCAGAGGTTTGTACACTTTACCCGCAAGATTCGATCCCTCTCTTTACGTTCTCGCACTTCAGGGTGTTTGAGAACAAGACGATCAAACATGGTCTTCCAAAGAGTTCCCCGACCACCGTCCGGTGCTCATCCAATCCTACCGTAGTTCTACATCTGCTAGCACCGTCCCAGCCAGAGTCACCACTAAGGTCAACCAAGCGAGCCCATAATGACTTGCGGTTGCACATGTAAGCTTCCGGCATGAAGTATTCTTCCGTCTCTTTGAGTCCGGGTGAAGCTTTCCGCAAGATGTCATGGCGCTTCTCCATGCATCCCGCCATCCACCGGTTTCTCCAGGTGCCCGTCAACCGTCCTTCACCCAATGAGTGTGTATTGAATTCTTGTCTCAAGTCTTGAAGTCTTGAGGCGTTGAAGATGTAGTCCTTGCAGATGCCATCATGGAGTTGTCGTCATTGACGTAGAGTCCTCCTTCTTCACACCACTCTCGTGCACTCATACCAATCCCCGTCTACTATAGCGTAGCATTAAAATAAATAACGTCCAGGGTGATGGGTTCCTACCTCATGCATACTACTCAACTACAAGAATCAATAACACTACTGGAGGGTTGTTGCAAAGATGCCACTAAATGCAATAAAACATAGGTACGAAAGCATGGTCAAAGTGAACTTGCCTGGTAAGTTGATGAAGATAACAACGCTCTCGAAAATAACTTGATATTATTCGTCACTCCGATGAAAATATATATTAACATTCATAGCATTCATATAAGCCAACAATTCTAGCACTCGAAAATAACAACTAAGTCAACAAATAAAACGCAATAACAAACTCAAATGAACTCCAAAGAAACTTCAAGTAAACCACAAAGAAAACTTTACGACTTTATTACAAACACCTAACCTAGATTTGCCATAAGTAAAATATTAATAGAAATAAAAAAACTAAACTAATAGGTTAACAGAAAATAAAATGTAAAACAATTAAGTTAACAGAAAGTATTTTTCATAAAATTTTTTTGCAAAAGAAACAAATAAAAAGCTTTTATAAAACCCTAACTATGACCTAAACAAGTTTTCTATACAAAACTAAACAAAAAATTTTTTTAAAAAATAAAATTTTCTTTTGTTGACTAACAGAAACAAAACTAAATTTGTCAAAAGTGACAAAAGGAAATAATTAAAAAAATTAAAACTATAAAGAAAAGGTTAAAACAAAAGTAAAACTAAAACAGTACTGTTTTGAATAAAACTCTAATTTAAAATAACTAAAATAAATTACTTCCTGCTCTTGGATAGACAAAACAATAACAAAACCGTAGCAAAAAGAATCAATCAATAATATTTTATAAAACTCAAAATACGGCCAAAATAGGGATTTGAATAAATTTCATCAAAAAGATTTTAAACTACTAAAATTTGAAATACAATGGCACTACCAGAAACTTCAAGAAATTTTGAACCTAATGCAAAAATAATCACTCAATTTGGATCTAAAACATAAAAGTTATAAGTGATCCAAAATTGATACTATTTCTGTTTTTTTAAACAAAACGAAAATAAACAAACTGGCAGGTACTACGCGTCGGGCTGCTACAGGGCCTAAGCAGTGGGCGATGCAACGCTAAACTACGCTCGGGCGATATATAACTAAACCGCTAACACGCGTACGAAAAAAAACCAGTGAACCGGTTTAGATCTAAACCGAACTAACCGTAAATAAACCGATCTACTCAATAAAACCTAACTGTTCGATCAAATCTAATCTAATGCGTTGACTACTGATCCGACGGCTAAGGGTGTTCCTAGTGCTTACAGTGAGGGAGCTCCGGCGTGGTCGGCAGCTTCCGGCGTCGACGGTGTGGCGGCTCCGGTGATCCTCCGGACGGCGACGGCGACCAGTGGCGAGAGGGCGGCGGCGATCACGGGTGGTAGGCGGCGAGCTTGGGGACGACGTGGTCGGCGAGGCGAGATCGACGGGCGGTGATGCTCGGTGATGAAGGGGCGATGATCCTGGCGGTTGTAGGCGGCGGTGGTGGTGTTCAGCGATGCGGGGAGCAAGGGGGGGTCGGGGTGGTCTCGGGGAGGTGAGGTGGTGCAGGCGTCGGTAGAACGATAATGGTGCGGTGGCGGCGCTCGGCTCCGCGAGCAATAGACGGCGAGGGAGAGGGATTGGGGTCCGAAGGCGGAACGGGGTGAGGGAGGGGTATATATAGGGGGCGATTCTTGGAGGAGGGTGAGTCGGGAGAGGATCCGCGATCTCCGGATCTGGGCGGCGGCGCGATCTGCTGCGGCGCTTGCGTACGGAGGAGGAAGAAGATGGTGGGGTCCGCTGTCAGCGGGTGCGGGAGCGAGGGGGAGTGCGGGCGATCGACCCAAAGGGGTTTCGGGCATGGGCGCCTTGCTGCTGGGCCAGCTGGACCGTGGGCAGTGGGAGAGAGATGGGCCTCGGCGTGCTGCTGGTGGGCTCTGCTCGGCTCATTCTTTGGCAGCGTCGGGTGGTGGTGGGCAGTTGGCACAGCCAGCTCGGGTTTTTTAAAACATAGACAATAAAACAAACACGATAAATAATATTATATAGACATATAATATATCACAATTTTCAGAAAAAAATTCCTATGACATGAACTCTTTTCAAGTTCAAATAAAATCCTCAAAAATTTACAAAACTCAAATAGTGTTGTTGTTGCAATAAAACCCAACAAAAATCATTTTTAAAACACCAAAATGATTTCAAAATTATTTTCTCCTAATTTTCCATTGAAGGAATCATTTTACCCTATTTTCCATATATTTTGTTTTTGAAGAAAAATAATTTGAATAAAACTCCCGAATGACTTTCAATTTGATTCTTTTTAGACTTCCAACTCATATTTCACATAATTTGAGGAAGTCATTTTATCCTCCCTCATGAAAATCATTGAGTTGCATAAAGTCTCTAGATTTGAAATATTTCCAAATGGAAAATTCAAATATTTTCAAAACCCCTTTTCATTTATTTAAATGGAAGAAGTCATATCATATTCACTCTAGGGTTTTTGTGATGAATGAATTTGAATTCATGGAGATCATAAATGCAAGGTGAAAGTTTTGGGAAAGTCCTTTTATTCCCTCTCGTTCAACTTTCAAATTTTTTCAAATTTCACTCACTTTCAGTCAATCAACAAAACATTTCAATCAAACAAACAAACACAAATATTTATTTAATATAACATTCCAAAATTTAGAATTTTGGGATGTTACATAGTCCAAGTTGGAGACGGGAAGGAAGGGGAGGAGAAGAGGAAGGAAAGGGGGGCCGGCCCCCTTGTCCAATTCAGTTTGGGCTAGGGGGGCCGCGCGCCCCTAGCTGGCGGCGTCTCCTCTTCCTCCACATGGGCCCATGAGGCCCAATAACCCCCCGGGAGGTTCCGGCAACCTCCCGGTTCTCCGGTATTTATCCGATAACCCCCGGAACTCATCCGGTGTCTGAATATAACTTGCCAATATATCAATCTTAACGTCTCGACCATTTCGAGACTCCTCGTCATGTCCATGATCACATCCGGGACTCCGAACAACCTTCGGTACATCAAAACACAAAAACTCATAATACCGATCGTCATCGAACTTTTAGCGTGCGGACCCTACGGGTTCGAGAACTATGTAGACATGACCGAGACACGTATCCGGTCAATAACCAATAGAGGAACCTGGATGCTCATATTGGCTCCCACATATTCTACAAAAATCTTTATCGGTCAAATCGCATAACAACATACGTTGTTCCCTTTGTCATTGGTATGTTACTTGCCCGAGATTCGATCGTCGGTATCTCAATACCTAGTTCAATCTCGTTACCGGCAAGTCTCTTTACTCGTTCCGTAATGCATCATCCCGCAACTAACTCATTAGTCACATTGCTTGCAAGGCTTATAGTGATGTGCATTACCGAGAGGGCCCAGAGATACCTCTCTGACAATCGGAGTGACAAATCCTAATCTCGAAATACGTCAACTCAACAAGTACCTTCGAAGACACCTGTAGATCACCTTTATAATCACCTAGTTACGTTGTGACGTTTGGTAGCACACAAAGTGTTCCTCCGGTAAGCGGGAGTTACATAATCTCATAGTCATAGGAACACGTATAAGTCATGAAGAAAGCAATAGCAACATACTAAACGATCAAGTGCTAAGCTAACGAAATGGGTCAAGTCAGTCACATCATTCTTCTAATGGTGTGATCCCATTGATCAAATGATAACTCATATTTATGGTTAGGAAACTCAACCATCTTTGATCAATGAGCTAGTCAAGTAGAGGCATACTAGTGACAGTATGTTTGTCTATGTATTCACACATGTATTATGTTTCCGGTTAATACAATTCTAGCATGAATAATAAACATTTATCATGAAATAAGGAAATAAATAATAACTTTATTATTGCCTCTAGGGAATATTTCCTTCAGCTACTTTAGCTAATTGCTCCCACTTTCAATATGTATCCATATTGAGACTTAGATTCATCTGGATCAGTGTCAAAACTTGCATCGATGTAACCCTTTACGACGAACCTCTTGTCACCTCCATAATCGAGAAACATATCCTTATTCCACTAAGGATAATTTTGACCAATGTCCAGTTATCTACTCCTAGATCACTATTGTACTCCCTTGCCAAAACAAGGTAGGGTATACAATAGGTCTGGTCTATAGCATGGCATACTTTTAGAGAACCTATGACTGAGGCATAGGGAATGACTTTCATTCTCTTTCTATTTTCTTCCGTGGTCGGGATTTGAGTCTTACTCAATTTCACACCTTTGCAACACAGGCAATAACTCTTTCTTTGACTGTTCCATTTTGAACTACTTCAAAATCTTGTCAAGGTATGTACTCATTGAAAATCTTATCAAGCGTCTTGATCTATCTTAATAGATCTTGATGCTCAATATGTAAGTAGCTTTACTGAGGTCTTTCTTTTGAAGAACTCCTTTCAAACGATCCATTATGCTTTCTAGAAAATTCTGCATCATTTCTGATCAATAATATGTCTCTCACATATACTTATCAGAAAGGCTGTAGTACTCTCACTCACTTTCTTGTAAATATAGGCTTCACCGCAAGTCTATATAAAACTATATGCTTTGATCAACTTATCAAAGCGTATATTCCAACTCCGAGATGCTTGCACCAGTCCATAGATGGATCGCTGGAGCTTGCACATTTTGTTAGCACCTTTAGGATTGACAAAACCTTCTGGTTGCATCATATACAACTCTTCTTTAAGAAATCCATTAAGGAATGTAGTTTTGACATCCATTTGCCAGATTTCATAAAATGTGGCAATTCCTAACATGATTCGGACAGACTTAAGCATTGCTACGAGTGAGAAAATCTCATCGTAGTGAACACGTTGAACTTTGTCAAAAAACTTTCTCGATAAGTCTAGCTTTGTAGATAGTAACACTACTATCAACGTCCGTCTTCCTCTTGAAGATCCATTTATTTTCTATGACTTGCCAATCATCGGGCAAGTCAATCAAAGTCTACACTTTGTTCTCATACATGGATCCCATCTCAAATTTCATGGCCTCAAGCCATTTCGCGGAATATGGTCTCATCATCGCTTCCTCATAGTTCGTAGGTTCGTCATGGTCAAGTAACATGACCTCCAGAACAGGATTACCGTACCACTCTGGTGTAGATCTTACTCTGGTTGACCTACGAGGTTCGGTAGTAACTTGTTCCGAAGTTTCATGATCATCATCATTAACTTCCTCACGAATCGGTGTATGTATCATGGAACTGATTTCTGTGATGAACTACTTTCCAATTTGGGAGAAGGTATAGTTACCTTATCAAGTTATACTTTCCTCCCACTCACTTCTTTCGAGAGAAACTCCTTCTCTAGAAAGGATTCATCTTTAGCAATGAATGTCTTGCCTTCGGATCTGTGATAGAAGGTGTACCCAACTGTCTCCTTTGGGTATCCTATGAAGACACATTTCTCCAATTTGGGTTTGAGCTTATCAGGATGAAACTTTTTCACATAAGCATCGCAACCCCAAACTTTAAGAAATGATAGCTTAGGTTTGTTGCCAAACCATAGTTCATACGGTGTCGTCTCAACGGATTTAGATGGTGCCCTATTTAACGTGAATGCAGTTGTCTCTAATGCATAACCCCAAAACGATAGTGGTAAATCGGTAAGAGACATCATAGATTGCACCATATCTAATAGTCAAAAAAAGTATGGTTACGATGTTTGGACACACCATTACACTGTGGTGTTCCATGTGGCGTGAGCTGTGAAACTATTCCACATTGTTTTTAAATGAAGGCCAAACTCGTAACTCAAATATTCTCCTCTACGATCAGATTGTAGAAACTTTATTTTCCTATTACGATGATTCTCCACTTCACTCTGAAATTCTTTGAACTTTTCAAATGTTTCGGACTTGTGCTTCATTAAGTAGATATACTCATATCTGCTCAAATCACCTGTAAAGGTAAGAAAATAACGATACCCGCCACGAGCATCAACACTCATTGGACCGCATACATCGGTTTGTATTATTTCCAACAAGTCAGTAGCTCGTTCCATTGTTCCAAAGAACGGAGTTTTAGTTGTCTTGCCCAAAAGGCACGGTTCGCAAGCATCAAATGATTCATAACCAAGTGATTCCAAAAGTCCATCTTTATGGAGTTTCTTCATGTGCTTTAGACCGATATGACCCAAACGGCAGTGCCACAAATAAGTTGCACTATCATTATTAACTTTGCATCTTTTGGCATCAATATTATGAATATGTGTATCACTACGATAGAGATCCAACAAACTATTTTCATTGGGTGTATGATCATTGAAGGTTTTATTCTTGTAAACAGAACAACAATTATTCTCTGACTTTAAATGAATAACCATATTGCAATAAACATGATCAAATCATATTCATGCTCAACGCAAACGCCAAATAACATTTATTTAGGTTTAACACTAATCCCAAAAGTATAGGGAGTGTGCGATGATGATCATATCAATCTTGGAACTACTTCCAACACTCATCGTCACTTCCCCCTCAACTAGTCTCTGTTTATTCTGTAACTCCTGTTTCGAGTTACTAATCTTAGCAATCGAACAAGTATCAAATACGCAAGGGCTACTATAAAAACTAGTAAGGTACACATAACCTGTATATCAAATATACCCTTGTTCACTTTGCCATCCTTCTTATCCACCAAATATTCAGGGCATTTCCGCTTCCAGTGACCATTTCCTTTCTAGTAGAAGCACTCAGTTTCAGGCTTTGGTCCAGCTTTGGGCTTCTTCATGGGAGTGACAACTTGCTTGTCATTCTACTTGAAGTTCCCTTTCTTTCCCTTTGCCCTTTTCTGGAAACTAGTGGTCTTGTCGGTCATCAACACTTTGATGCTCTTTCTTGATTTCTACCTTCGTCGGTTTCAACATCACGAAGAGCTCGGGAATCGTTTTCGTCATCCCTTGCATACTATAGTTCATCACGAAGTTCTAGTAACTTGGTGATGGTGACTAGAGAACTATGTCAATCACTATCTTATCTGAAGATTAACTCCCACTTGATTCAAGCGATTGTAGTACCCAGACAATCTGAGCACATGCTCACTGCTTGAGCTATTCTCCTCCATCTTTTAGCTATAGAACTTGTTGGAGACATCATATCTCTCAACTCGAGTATTTGCTTGAAATATTAACTTCAACTCCTGGAACATCTCATATGTGTTGGGTAACGTAGTAATTTCAAAAATTTTCCTACGATCACGCAAGACCATGGTGATGGCATAGCAACGAGAGGGGAGAGTGTCCGTCCACGCACCCTCGTGAAAGCGGAAGCGCGTTATAACAACGCTGTTGATGTAGTCGTGCGTCTTCACGATCCGACCGATCCAAGCACCGAACGTCGGCACCTCCGAAGTTCTGCACACGCTCAGCTCGATGACGATCCCGGACTCGATCCAGCAAAGTGTCGGGATGAGTTCCACAAGACGACGGCGTGGACGATGTTGATGCTCCACCGACGCAGGGCTTCGCCTAAGCTCATGACGATATGACTTCTCCGGCGCAGGCTTCGCCTAAGCTCCGCGACGATATGACCGAAGTGGAATATGGTGGAAGGGGCACCGCACACGGCTAAGGAAAGATCCGTAGATCAACTTGTGTGTATTGGGGTGCCCCCGCCCCAGATATATAAAGGAGACAAGGGGTGCGGCCGGCCTAGGAGAGGCGCTGGAGGAGTCCTACTCCCACCGAGTAGGACTCCCCTCTTTCCTAGTTGGACTAGGACTTGGGGAAGGGGAAGAGGGAAGGGTGCGGCCCTCCCCTAGTCCAATTCGGACTAGGCCATGGGGCGCGCCCTGCCCTAGGCAGCCCTCTCTCTTCCCAGGGCCCAATAAGGCCCAATACTTCTCCCGGCGAATTCCCGTAACTCTCCGTACTCCGAAAATACCGAATCATTCGGAACCTTTCCGAACTCCGAATATAGTCGTCCAATATATCGATCTTTACGTCTCGACCATTTCGAGACTCCTCGTCATGTCCCCGATCTCATCCGGGACTCCGAACTCCTTCGGTACATCAAAACTCATAAACTCATAATATAATCGCCGAAACCTTAAGCGTGCGGACCCTACGGGTTCGAGAACTATGTAGACATGACCTAGAACTATTCATGGTCAATAACCAATAGCGGAACCTGGATGCCCATATTGGCTCCTACATATTCTACGAAGATCTTTATCGGTCAAACCGCATAACAACATACGTTGTTCCCTTTGTCATCGGTATGTTACTTACCCGAGATTCGATCGTCGGTATCCAATACCTAGTTTAATCTCGTTACCGGAAAGTCTCTTTACTCGTTCCGTAATACATCATCTCACAACTAACTCTTTAGTTGCAATGCTTGCAAGGCTTATGTGATGTGTATTACCGAGAAGGCCTAGAGATACCTCTCCGACAATCGGAGTGACAAAACCTAATCTCGAAATACGCCAACCCAACAAGTACCTTTGGAGACACCTGTAGTACTCCTTTATAATCACCCAGATTCGTTGTGACGTTTGGTAGTACCAAAGTGTTCCTCCGTAAACGGAGTTGCATAATCTCATAGTTATAGGAACATGTATGGGTCATGAAGAAAGCATTAACATACTAAACGATCAAGTGTTAAGCTAACGGAATGGGTCATGTCAATCAGATCATTCAACTAATGATGTGACCTTGTTAATCAAATAACAACTCCTTGTTCATGGTTAGGAAACATAACCATCTTTGATTAACAAGCTAGTCAAGTAGAGGCATACTAGTGACATACTGTTTGTCTATATATTCACACATGTATTATGTTTCCGTTAATACAATTCTAGCATGAATAATAAACATTTATCATGAAATAAGGAAATAAATAATAACTTTATTATTGCCTCTAGGGCATATTTCCTTCAGTCTCCCACTTGCACTAGAGTCAATAATCTAGTTCACATCATCATGTGATTCAACACTAATATTCACATCTGCATGTGATTAATACCCATAGTTCACATCGTCATGTGACCAACACCCAAAGGGTTTACTAGAGTCAATAATCTAGTTCACATCGCTATGTGATTAACACCCAAAGAGTACTAAGGTATGATCATGTTTTGCTCGTGAAAGAAGCTTAGTCAACGGGTCTGTCACATTCAGAGCCGTATGTATTTTGCAAATATTCTATGTCTACAATGCTCGCACGGGCTACTCTAGCTAATTGCTCCCACTTACAATATGTATCCAGATTGAGA
The DNA here is from genome assembly GCA_021605205.1 of Aegilops longissima. Classification (NCBI taxonomy): domain Eukaryota; kingdom Viridiplantae; phylum Streptophyta; class Magnoliopsida; order Poales; family Poaceae; genus Aegilops; species Aegilops longissima. The sequence goes on from CM038681.1 coordinate 400,639,833, forward strand.
CTTAGAGTCATCTAGATCAGTGTAAAAGCTTGCATCGATGTTACTCTTTACGACGGGCTCTTTTATCACCTCCATAATCGAGAAATATTTCCTTAGTCCTCACTAAGGATGTTCTTGACCAATGTCCAAAGGATCTACTCCTAGATCACTATTGTACTCCTTGCCAAATTCAGAGCAAGGTATACAATAGGTCCGGTACATAGCATAGCATACTTTATAGAACCTATGACCGAGGCATAGGGAATGACTTTCATTCTCTTTTCTATTTTCTGCCGTGGTCGGGATTTGAGTCTTACTCAATTTCACACCTTTGCAACACAGCAAGAACTTTTCTTTGACTGCTCCATTTTGAACTACTTCAAAATCTTGACAAGGTATATATTTATTGAAAAACTTATCTAGCGCCTTGATCTATCTCTATAGATCTTTGATGCTCAATATGTAAGCAGCTTCAACGAGGTCTTTCTTTGAAAAACTCCTTTCAAACACTCCTTTATGCTTTGCGAATAATTCTACATTATTTCGATCAACAATATGTCAATCACATATACTTATCGAAAAGGCTGTAGTGCTCCCACTCACTTTCTTGTAAATACAGGCTTCACCGTAAGTCTCAGATAACACTATATGCTTTGATCAACTTATCAAAGCGTGTATTCCAACTCCGAGATGCTTGCACCAGTCCATAGATGGATCATTGGAGCTTGCACATTTTGTTAGTTCCTTTAGGATTGACAAAACCTTCTGGTTGCATCATATGCAACTCTTCTTTAATAAATTCATTAAAGAATGTAATTTTGACATCCATTTGCCAGATTTCATAAAATGTGGCAATTGCTAACATGATTCGGACAGACTTTAAACATCGCTACAATTGAGAAAATCTCATTGTAGTCAACACCTTGAACTTGTCGAAAACCTTTTGCGACAAGTCGAGCTTTGTAGATAGTAACACTACTATCATCATCTGTCTTCCTCTTGAAGATCCATTTATATAATATGGCTTGCCGATCATCGGGCAACTCCATCAAAGTCCATACTTTGTTCTCATACATGGATCCCATCTCAGATTTCATGGCCTCAAGCCATTTCGCGAATCTGGGCTCATCATCGCTTCCTCATAGTTCGTAGGTTTCATCATGTTCTAGTAACATGACTTCCGAATGATTACCGCACCACTCAGTGCGGATCTTTACTGGAAGATCTACGAGGTTTGGTAGCAACTTGATCTGAAGTTTCATGATCATCATCATTAACTTCCTTACTAATTGGTGTAGGAATCATCGAACTGATTTCGTGATGAACTACTTTCCAATAAGGGAGAAGGTACAATTACCTCATCAAGTTCTACTTTCCTCCCACTCACTTCTTTCGAGAGAAACTCCTTCTCTAGAAAGGATCCATCTTAGCAACGAATGTTTTGCCTTTAGATCTGTGATAGAAGGTGTACCCAACAGTTTCTTTTGGGTATTCTATGAAGACGCACTTCTCGATTTGGGTTTGAGCTTATCGGTGAAATTTTTCACATAAGCATCACAACTCCAAACTTTAAGAAACGACATACTTAGGTTTCTTGCTAAACCATAGTTCATACGGTGTCATCTCAACGGATTTAGATGGTGCCCTATTAAACGTGAATGCAGCTGTCTCTAATGCATAACCCCAAAACGATAGTGGTAAATCGGTAAGATACATCATAGATCGCACCATATCCAATAAAGTGCGGTTACGACGTTCGGACACACCATTAAGCTGTGGTGTTTCCAGGTGGCGTGAGTAGTGAAACTATTTCACTTTGTTTTAACTGAAGGCCAAACTCGTAACTCAAATATTTTTCCTCTGCGATCATATCGTAGAAACTTTTATTTTCTTGTTACGATGATTCTTCACTTCACTCTGAAATTCTTTGAACTTTTCAAATGTTTCAGACTTGTGTTTCATCAAGTAGATATACCCATATCTGCTCAAATCATCTGTGAAGGTCAGAAAATAACGATACTTGCCGTGAGCTTTAACACTCATCGGACCGCATACATCATTATGTATTATTTCCAATAAGTCATTTGCTCGCTCCATTGTTCCGAGAACGAGTCTTTAGTCATCTTGCCCATAGGGCATGGTTCGCAAGCATCAAGTGATTCATAATCAAGTGATTCCAAAAGTCCATCAAGATGGAGTTTTCTTCATGCGCTTTACACCAATATGACCTAAACGGCAATTACCACAAATAAGTTGCACTATCATTATTAACTTTGCATCTTTTGGTTTCAATATTATGAATATGTGTATCACTATGATCGAGATCCAATGAACCATTTTCATTGGGTGTGTAACCATGTAAGGTTTTATTCATGTAAATGAACAACAATTTATTCTCTTACTTAAATGAATAACAGTATTGCAATAAACATGATCAAATCATATTTATGCTCAACGCAAACACCAAATAACATTTATTTAGGTTTAACACTAATCCCGAAAGTATAGGGAGTGTGCGATGATGATCATATCAATCTTGGAACTACTTCCAACACTCATCGTCACTTCCCTTCAACTAGTTTCTGCTCATTCTGCAACTCCTGTTTACTAATCTTAGCAACCTAACAGTATCAAATACTCGGGGCTACTATAAACACTAGTAAGGCACACATCAATAACCTGTATATCAAATATACTTTTGTTCACTTTGCCATCCTTATTATCCACCAAATATTCAGGGCATTTCCGCTCCAAAGGACCATTTCCTTTGCAGTTAAGCACTTAGTTTCGTGCTTTGGTCCAGCTTTGGGCTTCTTCGCAGGAGTGACAACTTACTTGTCTTTCTACTTGAAGTTCCCTTTCTTTCCCTTTGCCCTTCTCTTGAAACTAGTGGTCTTGTCAATCATCAACACTTGATGCTCTTTCTTGATTTCTACCTTCGTCGATTTCAACATCACGAAGAGCTTGGGAATCGTTTTCGTCATCCCTTGCATACTATAGTTCATCACGAAGTTCTACTAACTTAGTGATGGTGACTAGAGAATTCTGTCAATCACTATCTTATCTGGAAGATTAACTCCCACTTGATTCAAGCGATTGAAGTACTCAGACAATCTGAGCACATGCTCACTAGTTGAGCGATTCTCCTCCATCTTTTAGCTATAGAACTTGTTGGAGACTTCATATCTCTCAACTCGGTATTTGCTTGAAATATTAACTTCAATTCCTGGAACATCTCATATGGTCCATGACGCTCAAAACGCCTTTGAAGTCCCGATTCTAAGCCGTTAAGCATGGTGCACTAAACTATCAAGTAGTCATCATATTGAGCTAGCCAAACGCTCATAACGCCCGCATCCGCTCCTGCAATAGGTCTGTCACCTAGCGGTGCATTAAGGACATAATTCTTACTGGCAGCAATGAGGATAAACCTCGATCACGGATCCAATCCGCATCATTGCTACTAATATCTTTCAACATAATTTCTCTAGGAACATATCAAAACAAACATATGAAAGCAACAAACATAGGGAAGCAACAATGCGAGCTATTGATCTACAACATAATTTGCAAAATACTACCAGACTAAGTTCATGATAAATTAAAGTTCAATTAATCATATTACTTAAGAACTCCCACTTAGATGACATCTCTCTAGTCATCTAAGTGATCACGTGATCCAAATCAACTAAACCATAACCGATCATCACGTGAGATGGAGTAGTTTTCAATGGTGAACATCTTATGTTGATCATATCTACTATATGATTCACGATCGACCTTTCAGTCTCCGTGTTCCGAGGCCATATCTGCATATGCTAGGCTCGTCAAGTATAACCTGAGTATTCCGCGTGTGCAAAACTGGCTTGCACCCGTTGTAGATGGACGTAGAGCTTATCACACCCGATCATCACGTGGTGTCTCGGCACGACGAACTTTGGCAACGGTGCATACTCAGGGAGAACACTACTTGATAATTTTAGTGAGAGATCATCTTATAATGCTACCGTCAATCAAAGCAAGATAAGATGCATAAAGGATAAACATCACATGCAATCAATATAAGTGATATGATATGGCCATCATCATCTTGTGCTTGTGATCTCCATCTCCGAGCACCGCCATGATCACCATCGCCACCGGCGCGACACCTTGATCTCCATCGTAGCATCGTTGTCGCCTCGCCAACTATTGCTTCTACGACTATCGCTACCGCTTAGTGATAAAGTAAAGCAATTACATGGCGTTGCATTTCATACAATAAAGCGACAACCATATGGCTCCTGCCAGATTGCGATAACTCGGTTACAAAACATGATCATCTCATACAATAAAATATAGCATCACGCCTTGACCATATCACATCACATCATGCCCTGCAAAAACAAGTTAGACGTCCTCTACTTTGTTGTTGCAAGTTTTACGTGGCTGCTACGGGCTGAGCAAGAACCGTTCTTACCTCGCATCAAAACCACAACGATATTTCGTCAAATAGACTCCGTTTAACCTTCTCAAGGACCGGGCATAGCCACACTCGGTTCAACTAAAGTGAGAGAGACAGACACCCGCCACCACCTTTAAGCAACGAGTGCTCACAGCGGTGAAACCAGTCTCGCGTAAGCGACGCGTAATGTCGGTCCGGCCGCTTCATCTCACAATACCGCTGAACCAAAGTATGACATGCTGGTAGGTAGTATGACTTGTATCGCCCACAACTCACTTGTGTTCTACTCGTGCATATGACATCAACGCATAAAACCAGGCTCGGATGCCACTGTTGGGTAACGAGTAATTTCAAAAATTTTCCTACGATCACGCAAGACCATGGTGATGGCATAGCAACGAGAGGGAGAGTGTCCGTCCACGCACTCGTGAGACCGAAAGCGGAAGCGTTATAACAACGCGGTTGATGTAGTCGACGCCTTCACGATCCGACCGATCCAAGCACCGAACGACGGCACCTCCGAAGTTCTGCACACGCTCAGCTCGATGACGATCCCGGACTCGATCCAGCAAAGTGTCGGGATGAGTTCCACAACCGACGGCGTGGTGACGATGTTGATGCTCCACCGACGCAGGGCTTCGCTTAAGCTCCGCGACGATATGACTTCTCCGGCGCAGGCTTCGCTAAGCTCCGCGACGATATGACCGAAGTGGAATATGGTGGAAGGGGCACCGACACGGCTAAGGAAAGATCCGTAGATCAACTTGTGTGTATTGGGGTGCCCCTGCCCCAGATATAAAGGAGACAAGGGGGTGCGGCCGCCTAGGAGAGGCGCTGGAGGAGTCCTACTCCCACCGGAGTAGGACTCCCCTCTTCCTAGTTGGACTAGGACTTGGGGAAGGGGAAGAGGGAAGGGTGCGGCCCTCCCCTAGTCCAATTCGGACTAGGCCATGGGGCGCGCGCCTGCCCTAGGCAGCCCCTCTCTTTCCCGCAGGGCCCAATAAGGCCCAATACTTCTCCCGGCGAATTCCGTAACTCTCCCAGACTCGAAAAATACCGAATCATTCGAACCTTTCCGAACTCCGAATATAGTCGTCCAATATATCGATCTTTACGTCTCGACCATTTCGAGACTCCTCGTCATGTCCCCGATCTCATCCGGGACTCAACTCCTTCGGTACATCAAAACTCATAAACTCATAATATAACCATCATCGAAACCTTGTTGCGTGCGGACCCTACGGGTTCGAGAACTATGTAGACATGACCTAGAACTATTCATGGTCAATAACCAATAGCGGAACCTGGATGCCCATATTGGCTCCTACATATTCTACGAAGATCTTTATCGGTCAAACCGCATAACAACATACGTTGTTCCCTTTGTCATCGGTATGTTACTTACCCGAGATTCGATCGTCGGTATCCAATACCTAGTTTAATCTCGTTCGGAAAGTCTCTTTACTCGTTCCGTAATACATCATCTCACAACTAACTCTTTAGTTGCAATGCTTGCAAGGCTTATGTGATGTGTATTACCGAGAAGGCCTAGAGATACCTCTCCGACAATCGGAGTGACAAAACCTAATCTCAAATACGCCAACCCAACAAGTACCTTTGGAGACACCTGTAGTACTCCTTTATAATCACCCAGATTACGTTGTGACGTTTGGTAGTACCAAAGTGTTCCTCCGTAAACGGAGTTGCATAATCTCATAGTTATAGGAACATGTATGGGTCATGAAGAAAGCATTAACATACTAAACGATCAACTGTTAAGCTAACGGAATGGGTCATGTCAATCAGATCATTCAACTAATGATGTGACCTTGTTAATCAAATAACAACTCCTTGTTCATGGTTAGGAAACATAACCATCTTTGATTAACAAGCTAGTCAAGTAGAGGCATACTAGTGACATACTGTTTGTCTATATATTCACACATGTATTATGTTTCCGGTTAATACAATTCTAGCATGAATAATAAACATTTATCATGAAATAAGGAAATAAATAATAACTTTATTATTGCCTCTAGGGCATATTTCCTTCAATATGGTCCATGACGTTCAAAACGTCCTTGAAGTCCCGATTCTAAGCTGTTAAGCATGGTGCACTAAACTATCAAGTAGTCATCATATTGGGCTAGCCAAACGTTCATAATGTTTGCATCTGCTCCTGCAATAGGTCTGTCACCTAGCGGTGCATCAAGGACATAATTCTTCTGAGCATCAATGAGGATAAACCTCAGATCACGGACCTAGTCCGCATCATTGCTACTATCATCTTTCAACATAGTTTTTCTCTAGGAACTCATATAAAACATAGGAAAGCAACAACGCGAGCTATTGATCTACAACATTATTTGCAAAATACTATCAGGACTAAGTTCATGATAAATTAAAGTTCAATTAATCATATTACTTAAGAACTCCCACTTAGATAGACATCCTTCTAATCATCTAAGTGATCACGTGATCCAAATGAACTAAATCATGTCCGATAATCATGTGAGATGGAGTAGTTTTCAATGGTGAAGATCACTATGTTGATCATATCTACTATATGATTTACGCTCGACCTTTCGGTCTCAGTGTTCCAAGGCCATATCTGCATATGCTAGGCTCGTCAAGTTTAACCTGAGTATTGCGCGTGTGCAAAACTGTCTTACACCCGTTGTATTTGAACGTAGAGCTTATGACACCCGATCATCACGTGGTGTCTCGGCACGAAGAACTTTTGCAATGGTGCATGCTCAGGGAGAACACTTATACCTTGAAATTTAGTGAGAGATCATCTTATAATGCTACCACCGAACTAAGCAAAATAATATGTATAAAAGATAAACATCACATGCAAAAAATATGTGACATGATATGGCCATCATCATCTTGTGCCTTTGATCTCCATCTCCAAAGCATCGTCATGATCTCCATCGTCACTGGTGCGACACCTTGATCTCCATCGTAGCATCGTTGTCGTCTCGCCGACTATTGCTTCCAAGACTATCGCTACCGCTTAGTGATAAAGTAAAGCAATTACAGGGCGATTGCATTGCATACAATAAAGCGACAACCATATGGCTCCTGCCAGTTGCCGATAACTTTATTACCAAACATGATCATCTCATACAATAAAATTTAGCATCATGTCTTGACCATATCACATCACAACATGCCCTGCAAAAACAAATTAGACGTCCTCTACTTTGTTGTTGCAAGTTTTACGTGGCTGCTACGGGCTGAGCAAGAACCGTTCTTACCTACACATTAAAACCACAATGATAGTTCGTCAAGTTAGTGCTATTTTAACCTTCTCAAGGACCGGGCGTAGCCACACTCGGTTCAACTAAACTTGGAGAAACTGACACCCGCCAGCCACCTATGTGCAAAGCACGTCGGTAGAACCAGTCTCACGTAAGCGTACGCGTAATGTCGGTCCGGGCCGCTTCATCCAACAATACCGCCGAACCAAAGTATGACATGCTGGTAAGCAGTATGACTTGTATCGCCCACAACTCACTTGTGTTCTACTCGTGCATATAACATCTACGCATAAAACCAGGCTCGGGTGCCACTGTTGGCGAACGTAGTAATTTCAAAAAAAATTCCTACGCACACGCAAGATCATGGTGATGCATAGCAACGAGCAGGGAGAGTGAGTCCACGTACCCTTGTAGACCGAAAGCGGAAGCGTTAGCACAACGTTATTGATGTAGTCGTATGTCTTCACGATCCGACCGATCCAAGTACCGAACGTACGGTACCTCCGAGTTCAGCACACGTTCAGCTCGATGACGTCGTGCGAACTCCGATCCAGCAGAGCTTCACGGGAGAGTTTCGTCAGCACGACGGCATTATGATGGTGATGATGTTGCTACCGACGCAGGGCTTCGCCTAAGCACCGCTACGATATATGACCGATGTGGAATATGGTGGAGGGGGTCACCGCACACGGCTGGGTGAGATCAACAGATCAACTTGTGTATCATGGGGTGCCCCTAGCCTCAGTATATAAAGGAGGAGAGGAGGGGAGGGGTCGGCCCTCTTTATGGCGCGCCCTCGGGAGTCCTACTCCCACCGGGAGTAGGATTCCCCCCCTTCCATGTAGTAGGAGTAGGAGTCAAGGAAAGGGAAAAGAGAAGAGAAGGAAGGAGGGGGCGCAACCCCTCCCCCTAGTCCAATTCGGACTAGGCCTGGGGGGGGCAGCCTCCCCTCTCTCTTTCTCCTAAAGCCCAATAATGCCCATATACTCCCCGACGAATTCCTGTAACTCTCCGGTACTCCGATAAATACCCGAATCACTCGGAACCTTTCCGATGTCCGAATATAGTCGTCCAATATATTGATCTTTACGTCTCAACTGTTTCGAGACTCCTCGTAATGTCCCCGATCTCATCCGGGACTCCGAACTACCTTCGGTACATCAAAACACATAAACTCATAAAATCGATCGTCACCGAACGTTAAGCGTGCGGACCCGACAGGTTCGAGAATTATGTAGACATGACCGAGACACGTCTCCGGTCAATAACCAATAGCGGAACCTGGATGCTCATATTGGTTCCCACATATTCTACGAAGATCTTTATCGGTCTCAAACCGCATAACAACATACGTTGTTCCCTTTGTCATCGGTATGTTACTTGTCCGAGATTCGATCGTCGGTATCTCAATACCTAGTTCAATCTCGTTACCAGCAAGTCTCTTTACTCATTATGTAATGCATCATCCCGCAACTAACTCATTAGTCACATTGCTTGCAAGGCTATAGTGATGTGCATTACCGAGAGGGCCCAGAGATACCTCTCCGACAATCGGAGTGACAAATCCTAATCTTGAAATACGCCAACTCAACAAGTACCTTCGGAGACACCTATAGAGAACCTTTATAATCACCCAGTTATGTTGTGACGTTTGGTAGCACACAAAGTGTTCCTCCGGTAAATGGGAGTTGCATAATCTCATAGTCATAGGAACATGTATAAGTCATGAAGAAAGCAATAGCAACATACTAAATGATCAAGTGCTAAGCTAACGGAATGGGTCAAGTCAGTCACATCATTCTCTAATGATGTGATCCCGTTAATCAAATAACAACTCATGTCTATGGTTAGGAAACACAACCATCTTTGATTCAACGAGCTAGTCAAGTAGAGGCGTACTAGTGACATTATGTTTGTCTATGTATTCACACATGTATTATGTTTCCGGTTAATACAATTCTAGCATGAATAATAAACATTTATCATGAAATAAGGAAATAAATAATAACTTTATTATTGCCTCTAGGGCATATTTCATTCAAAGGCAAGATATTTGTTGCCAAGAATGGAAACTTTCTAGAAAAGGAGTTTCTCTCGAAAGAAGTGAGTGGGAGGAAAGTAAGAACTTAATGAGGTAACTATACCTTCTCTCGAATTGTAAAGCAGCTCATTAGAGAAATCCGTTCCTGTGGTGCCTACAACAACTAGAGAGGAAGCCAATGATAATGATCATGATACTTTGGATCAAGTTACTGAACCTTGTAGGTCAACCAGAGCACAATCCGCACTAGAGTGGTACGGTAATCCTGTTCTGGAAGTCATGTTACTTGACCATGACAAACCTACAAACTATGAAGAAGCGATGATGAGCCCAGATTCTGATAAATGGCTTGAGGCCATGAAATCTGAGATAGGATCCATGTATGAGAACAAAGTGTGGACTTTGGTGGACTTACCCGATGATCAGCAAGCCATTAAGAATAAATTGATCTTCAAGAGGAAGACAGACACTGATGGTAGTGTTACTATCTATAGAGCTCGACGTGTCGCAAAAGGTTTGCGACAAGTTCAAGGTGTTGACTACGATGAGATTTTCTCACTCGTAGCGATGATTAAGTCTGTCCGAATCATGTTAGCAATTGCCGCATTTTATGAAATATGGCAAATGGATGTCAAAACTGCATTCCTTAATGGATTTCTTAAAGAAGAGTTGTATATGATGCAACTAGAAGGTTTTGTCCATCCTAAGGATGCTAACGAAGTGTGCAAACTCCAGCGATCCATCTATGGTTTGGTGCAAGCATCTCGGAGTTGGAATATAAGCTTTGATGAGGTGATCAGAGCATATGGTTTTACGCAGACTTATGGTGAAGCATGTATTTACAAGAAAATGAGTGGGAGCTCTATAGCATTACTAATATTATATGTGGATGACATATGATCGGAGATGATATGGAATTTCTGGATAGCATAAAAGGATACTTGAATAAGAATTTTTCAATGAAAGACCTCGGTGAAGGTGCTTACATATTGGGGATCAAGATCTATAGAGATAGATCAAGATGCTTGATAAGATTTTCAATGAGTACATACCTTGACAAGATTTTGAAGGAGTTCAAAATGGATCTGTCAAAGAAGGAGTTCTAGCCTGTATTGTAAGGTGTGAAGTTGAGTAAGACTCAAAGCCCGACCACGGCAGAACATAGAGAGAGAATGAAAGTCATTCCCTATGCCTCAGCCATAGGTGCTATAAAGTATGCCATGCTGTGTACCAAACCTATTCTGTACCTAGCCATGAGTTTGGCAAGGGGGTACAATAGTTATCCAGGAGTAGATCACTAGACAGCAGTCAAAATTATCCTTAGAGGACTAAGGAAATATTTATCGGATATGGAGGTGATAAAGAGTTCATCGTAAAGAGTTATGCTGATGCAAGCTTTTACACCAATCCAGATGACTCTAAGTCTCAATCTGGATACGTATTGAAAATGGGAGCAATTAGCTAGAGTATCTCCATGCAGAGCTTTGTAGACATAGAAATTTGCAAAATACATACAGATATGAATGTGGCAGACCCGTTGACTAAACCTATCTCACAAGCAAAACATGATCACACCTTAGTACTCTTTGGGTGTTAATCACATGGCGATGCGAACTAGATCATTGACTCTAGTAAACCCTTTGGGTGTTGGTCACATGGCGATGTGAACTAGATCATTGACTCTAGTAAACTCTTTGGGTGTTGGTCACATGGCGATGTGAACTATGGTTGTTAATCACATAAAGATGTGAACTACTGGTGTTAAATCACATGGCAATGTGAACTAGATTATTGACTCTAGTGCAAGTGGGAGACTGAAGGAAATATGCCCTAGAGGCAATAATAATTTTGTTATTTTATATTTCCTTATATCATGATACACGTTTATTATTCATGCTAGAATTGTATTAACCGGAAACTTGATACATGTGTGGATACATAGACAAAACACCGTGTCCCTAGTAAGCCTCTGCTAGACTAGCTCGTTAATCAAAGATGGTTAATTATCCTAACCATAGACATGTGTTGTCATTTGATGAACATGATCACATCATTAGGAGAATGATGTGATGGACAATACCCATCCGTTAGCATAGCATATTGATCGTTCAGTTTTATTGCTATTGCTTTCTTCATGTCAAATACACATTCCTTCGACTATGAGATTATGCAAGTCCCGGATACCGGAGGAATGCCTTGTGTGCTATCAAACGTAACAACATAACTGGGTGATTATAAAGATGCTCTATAGGTATCTCCGAAGGTGTTTGTTGAGTTGGCATAGATCGAGATTAGGATTTGTCACTCCAAGTATCGGAGAGGTATATCTAGGTCCTCTCGGCAATACACATCATAATAAGCCTTGCAAGCAATGTGACTAATGAGTTAGTTCTGGGATGATGTATTACGGAACAAGTAAAGAGACTTTCCGGTAATGAGATTGAACTAGGTATGAAGATACCGACGATCGAATCTCGGGAAAGTAACATACCAATGACAAAGGGAATAACGTATGTTGTCATTATGATACGACCGATAAAGATCTTCATAGAATATGTGGGAACCAATATGAGCATCCAGGTTCCGCTGTTGGTTATTGACTGGAGAGGTGTCTCGGTCATGTCTACATAGTTCTCGAACCCGTAGGGTCCGCACGCTTAACGTTCGATGACGATTTGTATTATATGAGTTATGTGATTTGGTGACTTAATTTTGTTCTGAGTCCCGTATGAGATCATAGACGAGTCTCGAAATGGTTGAGAGGTAAAGATTCATATATTGGACGATGATATTCGGACATCAGAAGTGTTTCGGGGTACCGGGTACATATCGAGTCACCAGAAGGGGTTCCGGGCATCTCCCGGGCAACTACATGGATCTAATGGGCCAAGAAGGGGATAGACCAGCCCCTAGGGGGCTGGTGCGCCCCATGTAGGCCTAAATAAGGGGGAAGGAAAGAGGGAAAGAGAGAAAGGAAGGGGATCAATTCGGCCTCCCCCTTCCTTCTCTCCGCCCTCCTCCTTCCTTCTCCCTCCGGATGAATATGGAATGGGGGGAGGCTGAATTGGGAGGCGCCCAAGTAGGATTCCTCCTACTTGGGGCGCCCCCTTGGCTGCCTCTCCTCCCCTCGAACCTATATATATGAGGGGGGCACCGCAAGAACACAAAACAACGATTGTTAGCCATGTGCGGCGCCCCCCTCCACAGTTTATGCCTCCGGTCATATTGTCGTAGTGCTTAAGCGAAGCTCTGCATGGATCACTTCACCATCACCGTCACCACACCGTCGTGCTGACGAAACTATCCCTTGACACTTTTCTGGATCAAGAGTTCAAGGGACTTCATCAAGCTGAACGTGTGCAGAACTCGGAGGTGTCGTACGTTCAGTGCTTGATCGGTCGAAACGAGAGAAGTTCGACTACATCACCCACGTTGTTAAACGCTTCCATTTATGGTCTACGAGGGTACGTGGACACACTCTCCCCCTCTCTTTGCTATGCATCTGCTAGATAGATCTTGCGTGAGCGTAGGAATTTTTTAAATTGCGTGCTAAATTTCCCAACAATGTTGTCAAGCCACTTGGTTCCTACGCCAAGGGTGATTCCCATGAAGGTTCCACCTGCAGCTGAATCTAGCAAATTCCTAGACATAAAGTTTAGTCCTACGTAGAAAGTTTGCACTAATATCTAAATACTTAAACCATGAGTAGGACAATTCTTTAGTTTGGTTTTTATCCTTTCCCAAGCTTGAGCAACATGCTCTTGTTCAAGTTGTTTAAAATTCATTATTTGATTTCTCAATTGTATGATTTTTGTAGGAGGATAAAATTTTCCAATAAAGGAATCTTTGATTTGTCCAAGAATCAAGGGTATTTGAAAGGATTGAGAAGAGGTGTCTAGAGGGGGGGTGATTAGACCCTCAACAAGTAAAGGTACCAGTTTTTAAGTTTTTCAAGTTAAGGTTGGAGATAGGCACAAATTCAAGCATCCACAATACAATTCAAGGAAGCATGGCAAGAGTATATGAGCAGCAGAAAGTAAAGCATGTAACTTGCAAGAAAGTAAAGGGATGGGATTGGAGTGTGCAAACGCAATTGGAGACACAAAGGATTTTGACATGGTTCCGATAGGTGGTGCTATCGTACATCCACGTTGGTGGAGACTTCAACCCACGAAGGGTAACGGTCGCGCGAGTCCATGGAGGGCTCCACCCATGAATGGTCCACGAAGAAGCAACCTTGTCTATCCCACCATGGCCATCGCCCACGAAGGACTTGCCTCACTTGGGTAGATCTTCACGAAGTAGGCGATCTCCTTGCCCTTACAAACTCCTTGGTTCAACTCCACAATCTTGACGGAGGCTCCCAAGTGACACCTAACCAATCTAGGAGACACCACTCTCCAAAAGGTAATAGATGGTGAGTTGATGATGAACTCCTTTGCTTCAAATGATAGTCTCCCGAACACTCAACTCTCTCTCATAGATTTGGCTATGGTGGAAAGATGATTTGAGTGGAAAGCAACTTGGGGAAGGCTAGAGATCAAGATTCTTGTGGTTGGATTGGAATGTCTTGGTCTCAACACATGAGTAGGTGGTTCTCTCTCAGAAAATGAGTAGTGGAAGTGTAGGCACGTTCTGATGGCTCTCTCTCTCAAATGGAGAAGGGGGTGGAGGGGTATATATAGCCTCCACACAAAATCTAGTTGTTACACACAACTTTCCAAACTTGGTGGGACCGAATAGTGAAACTCGGTCAGACTGATCTGGTTCAAAATGTGAGCGTTAGAGTTTTTGGTGGGACCGACAAGGTCAACTTGGTGAGACCGATGTGCTAGGGTTAGGGCAAAATCTTATGTCGGTGAGACCGATTGCGTGAACTCGGTGAGACCAATTTTAGCAATAAGCAAACACAGACTTGGTCAAGCAAACTCGGTGGGACCGACTGCACATTTCGGTGGGACCAAAATAACTGCAATAGGTAACAAAGAGTTTGCAAGGCCATCTTGGTGAGACCGAGATCCCATCAGTGAGAGCGAACTGATTAGGGTTTCTGGCAGTGGCTATGTCAAGAGAACTCGGTGGCGCCGGATAGATCAAATCGGTGGGGTCGAGTTTGACTTTAGGTTTAGGACATATGTGGAAATGAGAAAGTGGTTGAGGGTTTTGGAGCATATCACTAAGCACTTTGAGCAAGCAAGCCATTAAGCAACACCTCATCCCCTTTTAATAGTATTAGCTTTTCCTATGGACTCAATGTGATCTTGGATCACTAAAATGAAAATGTAGAGTCTTGAGCCTTTGACAATGTCTGTCCTTAGCATCTTGAAGGGGTTCCACATCCTCTTGTCCGGCCACTCCAATGTTGAACTCATCCGAAACATACTAGATAGAAGTATTAGTCCAACAAGAGATATGTTGACATTAATTACCAAAATCACCCAGGGAGCACTTGTGCTTTCAACCTCCCCCTTTTTGGTAATTGATGACAACATACATCAAAGCTTTAGATAAAGATATGAAGTATAACAAGTAAAGCATTGGAAGAACATGCAACATGCATTAGCTCCCCCTACATGTATGCAATAATGTGAAGATAGATTATAAGAGCATGTGAAAGCATAAACATGTTAGAGCAAGCAATGAGTTACATGTATCTTGGCTATATGCATCAGAGAAGATGATGTGAAAACACAAAAAGTATACCTACATGTTCATGATTCCTTCTTGCAAACAATATGTACATTAGCAAGAGATCCTCACGCACATGAGTGTGATGCATATACTTACCTTGTGGTCTTGATCTGACTTTGGAATATATGAACCTGAGAAAACAGGGTTAGATAACACAGGAACATCTACTAAACAGAGCAAGAACAAGAAACCACAAGATTTCCAAGACTGGAATGACATGTAGTGAGTGAGCACTTAGTACTCTAGTGGGATATAGACATGCCCCCAAGGATAAAGATGTGCAATGAATTCCAAAGATTTTCTTCCCTTAGATGTCATTCTCCCCCTAAATCTGACATTGGATAATGGGAGAATATAAGGTGATAGAAAACCAGAGCAAAAGTAAAGCAAATGAAAAACAGAGCAAAAGTCACAAAGAAACATCTTCAACTAACATGTGTTTCCCCTCTTAAAGACATGTGACTTCTCTCCTCTTTGAATACCAGGCATCTGGGAAAGATATGATGTCTCTCTCTCCCATAGGGTCTCTTTTGCCCATAAGATAAGCTTTGATGTGATCTCTCTCTCCCCCTTTGACATCAATTTCCAAGAAGGGTTCTTTTGGAGCATGAGTCAAATAGGTTTGGTCCTTGAGTCACATGACAAAGCAGCAGGTAGAATGTGATGCATGTAGAGGATAAGAATCATCGAGTGGAGCTAGATTCGAAATGCAGGATGCAAATGGCAAAATATTTCCCCAATAGTGAAATCGGTAATACCGAGTCCTTTTCTTCGGTGACACCGAGTTGTTTCGGTCTGGCCGAAAAGAAAAGATCGGTGAGGCCGAGTTCATGACAGAGAAAGATTTTGTCATCTTAGCTCACTAGGCAAATAGGATCTCACAAAGATATGCAGGGAATTAGGTAAAGAATTTGCAATGAATTAGAGGCAGGGAATGCAGAAAATAAAAGAGAAGAAATCTAGATGATTTTTTTGAAAGGGGAAACAAACATGCAAGAGACAAATGCAAGAACACTGAGAAACACTACCGAACTTCATCTAGAATTGGTCGGCGACAAAGTCACCTATGTTAGAGTATATTGACTTAGGAGTCAAGTGAAGACACTTGATCATAGGTCATACTCATCGTTTAAGCTCAAAATGGGGTTGCCATTTTCGTTTAAGCATTTTGATGTATTCTCATCTTGTTGAGTTGCTTTGACCCATGTCTTGGGGTAAAGCTTCTCTAATATGGAATGACATACCTTGGTGGTGGTGTTGATCTTGATCATGTAGTTGACTTGTGTAGGATGCTCAAGGTTGATGTAGTTCATCGAGAGCTAGGAGCACCGCTTGTAGTTTGAGTTCATCTTCCTACATGGGTTAGTTTTGCAAGGAAGAGCACTTATGTCCAATATAACAGTCGTAAAGTTTGATACCAAATGAAATTTGATATACATAAATTGTCAAAGGATATATAGAAAGGATTCATGCTTCCTTGTCTTCAACCACCATATTGTAGAGACTTGGAGATGTAGAGATTGCTTAGAATGTGATTGAGTTGCAATGTCATAGAATGGAGATTATCCAAGTACCTATAAGGGTTAGATGGCATGCAAGAGTACAATTATATCCAAGACATATGATCATCATCATAAGAGAAATATCAAGGATTAGTCATATGAAGGCTCATTCCTTGCATGCATCCAAACAGAGTTTCTACTCCAAGTTTGAGGCATCAATGATGTTCAATTCACCTCTCAAACAGCAAAATACTTTCTCATCAAGCGATTTGGTGAATATATCCGCCAATTGCTTATCGGTACGAACATGCTTAAGATTGATATCTCCCTTAGCAACATGATCTCGAATGAAATGATGACAAACTTCAATATGCTTAGTTTAAGAATGTTGCACGGGATTATGAGCAATCTTAATAGCACTTTCATTGTCACAAAGCAATGGAACATGTTTCCCATATATCCCATAATCTTTAAGAGTTTGGGTCATCCAAAGTAACTGAGCACAACATGAACCGGCGGCAATGTATTCCGCTTCGGCGGTGGATAAGGATACCGAGTTTTGTTTCTTGGAGGACCAAGACACAAGAGATCTACCAAGAAATTGACAAGTACCCGAAGTGGACTTTCTATCAACCTTGTCACCGACATAGTCTGAGTCAGAGTAGCCAACAAGATCAAAAGAAGACCTCTTAGGATACCAAATGCCAAAGTTTGGTGTGTGAATTAAGTATCTCACTATCATTTTCACAACCTTAAGATGACATTCTTTGGGGGCCGCTTGATATCGTGCACACATGCACACACTTAGCATAATATCGGGACAGGAGGCACATAGATATAACAATGAACAAACCATAGAGCGGTAAACCTTTTGATCAACCGGTTAGCCATCCTTTGTCAAGTCAAGATGTCCACTAGTAGGCATGGGGGTACTCATACCTTTGCATTCTTGCATGTTGAACTTCTTGAATAAGTCCTTGGTGTACTTTGTTTGAGAAACAAAGGTACACTCCTTAGTTTTCTTGATTTGCAAACCAATAAAGAACTTGAGTTCACTCATCATAGACATCTCAAACTTCTCCGACATTAGCCTTCCAAACTTTTCACTAAAATGAGGGTTAGTCGAACCAAATATGATATCATCCACATAAATTTGGCACACAAATAATTCACCATTAACCGTTTTAGTAAAAAGTGTGGAATCAATCTTTCCAATTTCAAAGCCTGTTTCAATAAGGAACTTAGTCAAGCATTTATACCACGCTCTAGGAGCTTGTTTAAGACCATAAAGAGCTTTGTGGAGTTTGTAAACATGATCAGGTTTCTTGAGATTAACAAAGCCGGGAGATTGTTTAACATAAACTTCCTCCTCAATTTCACGAGTAAGAAAATCACTTTTATTGTCCATTTGATATAGGGTGATATCATGATGATTGGCATAAGCAAGTAAGATGCGAATGGACTCAAGTCTAGCAATGGGGGCATATGCCTCACCATAGTCCATACCTTTGACTTGAGTGTAGCCTTGAGCAACGAGATGAGCCTTGTTGCGTACAACTTCTCCATCTTCATCTTGCTTGTTCCGAAACACCCATTTGGTTCCAATGACATTGTGCTTATCATCGGGCTTTTCAACCAACGTCCACACTTGGTTCCTCTCAAAATTGTGTAGCTCTTCATGCATGGCGTTCACCCAATCCGGATCATCAAGATCATCTTTAACCTTCATAGGTTCAATACTAGAAATGAATGAGTAATGTTCACAAAAGTTAGCCAAACGAGTTTTAGAGCGAGTAATTCTCCCGGTTTGAATATCATCATAGATTTGTTCGATGAGATGATCTGTTGAAACTCTTGCTCGAACTCATGAGAGCTTTTGTTTGGGTCAGGGTGGAACATCCTCTTCATTGTCATGTTCTTCTTCTTGTCTTTCTTCATTGTTGTTGGTGTTGTCATTCTCTCGTGGAGGTGGAGAGGGAGGTCAATGGGGTTCGTCTTGTTGTACATCCTCGTTTCCATCGTCTTGATGTGTCCCACTTGTGGATGCCTCCAAGTCAACTTGTGGATCATCTTTGCGTGAAGTTGAGGCTTCCACTTGGACAGACGAGGTACTCTCCATCACCTCCGTTGGGCGAATTTTGCCAATAGCCAAGTCTTTTATAGCTTCCGAAGGATCTTTGTCACCTACATCAATTGGCAATTGCTCTACTTGTGAGCCGTTAGATTCATCAAACTTCACATCTACCGTATCTTCAACCTTTCGGGTGAAATTGTTGTAGACACGGTAAGTGTGAGAGTTGAGCCATAACCGAGTAGGAAACCTTCATGAGATTTAGGAGAAAATTTCGAACGACGATGCTTATCAAGAATGTAGCACTTTGAGCTGAATACTCGAAAGTATCCAACTTGGGATTTGTTACCAGTGAGAAGTTCGTATGACGTCTTGCCGAGTAGCTTGTGAAGATATAGACGATTTGTTGCATGGCAAGCTGTCTCAACCGCTTCCGCCCAAAAGTGTTTTGCCGTCTTGTACTCATCAAGCATCGTTCTCGCCATTCTGATTAGCGTCCAGTTCTTCCTCTCAACAACTCCATTTTGTTGAGGCGTGTACGTAGCTGAGAACTCATGTCAAATCCCTTCTTCGTTAAGAAAGGTGTCCACATTGGCGTTCTTGAACTCCGTTCCGTTGTCGCTGCGAACCTTTTTGATCTTCACTTCAAATTGATTTTGGGCCTTCCTAGCGAATCTCTTGAAGGTCTTTTGGACATGTGATTTATCATCAAGAAAGAACACACACGTAAATCTTGAAAAATCATCAACAATGACCAATCCGAATGAGTTACCACCGAGACTCTTGTAGGCATTGGGACCGAAAAGATCCATGTGAAGTAGCTCAAGTGGTCTTCTCGTGGTCATGATGTTCTTCACGGGATTGCTTCCTCCAACTTGTTTTCCTGCTTGGCAAGCACTACAAAGTCTATCCTTGTAAAATATAACATATTTAACACCAAGGATATGATCACCTTTAATAAGCTTGTCAAGATTTCGCATGCCCACATCGCCTAACGGTCTATGCCACAACCACCCTTTAGAGGATTTAGCAATTAAGCAAGTTCTAGGTTGAGCCTTTTTAGTGGGATCAACAATGTAAAGATCACCTCACGTATGCCGGTAAAGACCATATTATGAATATCTCTTCAAAACACTTGGCAATCTACTTCAGTAAATAGGACATTGAACCCGAAATCGGCTAGTCTAGATACAGAAAGTAAATTATAGCCAAGAGATTCAACAAGCATAACATTTTGTATGGAGCTGTCATGTGAGATGGCCACCTTACCAAGGCCAACCACCTTACCCTTTGAGTTATCACCAAAAGTGACATACTTTCGAGGGCCGTCGTTTTTAGCAAGCTCACGAAACATATCCTTGTCTCCGGTCATGTGATCGATACATCCACTATCAAGAACCCATTCCTTTCCTCCAGCCATGTAGCCGCAAAGGTTAGCCATAAGACCAAAGTGTCTCATAGACTCATCGAGATCATAGTCACTATCATTATCCTCATCATAGTATCCATGTTCAACATCATCTTGTGATTGATTATTTCCTAGAGAGAGTGATTCATTAGATTTTTGATCATGACAATGTGCATATCTATGAATTCTAATGACTTCGGAAATGATGTTGCTAATGATTCCAACATCTCCTTTGGCACGCATAAGGTCACGAAGCTCAAATAGACAATCACCAAACTTAGGATCATTGGGACTCATCTTATTCAAAGCAATAGACTTGTGAAGAATCTCATCTAAGTTTTTCAAGGAATAGTTTGGAAATCATTCCTCAAGAAATCTCCATATAGTGTAAGCACACTCAAGAGTTGGCAAGCAAGCAATCAAATTTCTAGGCTATCCTCTAGTGATAAGATTGACAATTCTAAGATTGCGAATCATATCAAGAGACTCATCAGGGGTAGGATGCAAGGGGTCAACAAGGGGCACACAAGGAGTAGTAATGTACTTGTTCAAGTGATATTCATTGAAAATCTCAAGCATCTCATTTTTCCAAGCATTGTAGAACTCTCCATCAAGCATAGGCACTCTATGTCTAATACTCCCAATCGTAGACTCATCCATCTTCCTCCATTGGTGTTTAAACCAAAGCAATGGAGACCAATGCTCTAATACCAATTGAAAGGATCGAGAAGAGGTGTCTAGAGGGGGTGATTAGACCCTCAACAAGTAAAGGTAGCAGTTTTTAAGTTTTTCAAGTTAAGGTTGGAGATAGGCACAAATTCAAGCATCCACGATACAATTCAAGGAAGCATGGCAAGATTATATGAGCAGCAGAAAGTAAAGCATGAAACTTTCAAGAAAGTAAAGGGATGGGATTGGAGTGTGCAAACGCAATTGGAGACACGGAGATTTTTGGCGTGGTTCCGATAGGTGGTGCTATCATACATCCACGTTGGTGGAGACTTCAACCCACGAAGGGTAACAGTTGCGCGAGTCCACGGAGGGCTCCACCCACGAAGAGTCCACGAAGAAGCAACCTTGTCTATCCCGCCATGGACATCGCCCACAAAGGACTTGCCTCACTTGGGTAGATCTTCACGAAATAGGCGATCTCCTTGCCCTTACAAACTCCTTGGTTCAACTCCACAATCTTGACGGGAGGCTCCCAAGTGACCCCTAACCAATCTAGGAGACAC
The DNA here is from genome assembly GCA_021605205.1 of Aegilops longissima. Taxonomy (NCBI): domain Eukaryota; kingdom Viridiplantae; phylum Streptophyta; class Magnoliopsida; order Poales; family Poaceae; genus Aegilops; species Aegilops longissima. Next base: position 400,661,470 of record CM038681.1, read on the forward strand.
CACTCTCCAAAATGTAATAGATGGTGAGTTGATGATGAACTCCTTGCTCTTGTGCTTCAAATGATAGTATCCCTAACACTCAACTCTCTCTCATAGATTTAGCTATGGTGGAAAGATGGTTTGAGTGTAAAGCAACTTGGGGAAGGCTAGAGATCAAGATTCTTGTGGTTGGATTGGAATGTCTTGGTCTCAACACATGAGTAGGTGGTTCTCTCTCAGAAAATGAGTAGTGGAAGTGTAGGCATGTTCTGATGGCTCTCTCTCAAATGGAGAAGGGGGTGGAGGGGTATATATAGCCTCCACGCAAAACCTAGCCGTTACACACAATTTTCCAAACTCGGTGGTATCAAATAGTGAAACTCGGTCAGACCGATCTGGTTCAAAGTGTGAACGTTAGAGTTTTCAGTGGGACCGACAAGGTCAACTCGATGAGACCTATGTGCTAGGGTTAGGGCAAAATCTTATCTCGATGAGACCGATTGCGTGAACTTGGTGAGATTGATTTCAGCAATAAGCAAACAGAGACTTGGACAAGCAAAATCGATGGGACCGACTGCACATTTGGTGAGACCGAAATAGCTGCAATAGGTAACAGAGAGTTTGCAAGGCCATCCTGGTGAGACCGAGATCGCATTGGTGAGACCGCACTGATTAGGGTTTCTGGCAGTGGCTATGTCAAGAGAACTCGGTGGCGCCGGATAGATCAAATCGGTGGGGCTGAGTTTGACTTTAGGTTTAGGACATATGTGGAAATGAGAAAGTGGTTGAGGGCTTTGCAGCATATCACTAAGCACTTTGAGCAAGCAAGCCATTAAGCAACACCTCATTCCCTTTTAATAGTATTAGCTTTTCCTATGGACTCAATGTGATCTTGGATCACTAAAATGAAAATGTAGAGTATTGAGCCTTTGCCAATGTCTGTCCTTAGCATCTTGAAGGGGTTCCACATCCTCTTGTCCTTCCACTCCAATGTTGAACTCATCTGAAATATACTAGATAGAAGTATTAGTCCAACAAGATATATGTTGACATTAATTACCAAAATCACACAGGGAGCACTTGTGCTTTCAATCTCCCCCTTTTTGTGTAATTGATGACAACATACATCAAAGCTTTAGATAAAGATATGAAGTATAACAAGTAAAGCTTTGGAAGAACATGCAACATGCATTAGCTCCGTGATAACCCACAAGTATAGGGGATCGCACCAACTTTCGAGGGTAGAGTATTCAACCCAAATTTATTGATTCGACACAAGGGGAGCCAAAGAATATTCTCAAGTATTAGCAGCTGAGTTGTCAATTCAACCACACCTGGAAACTTAGTATCTGCAGCAAAGTGTTTAGTAGCAAAGTAATATGATAGTGGTGGTAACCGTAACAAAAGTGAAGACAGCAAAAGTAATGTTTTTGGTATTTTTGTAGTGATTGTAACAGTAGCAACGGAAAAGTAAATAAGCGAGAACCAGTATATGGAAAACTCGTAGGCACCGGATTATTGATAGATAATTATGCCGGATGCGGTTCGTCATGTAATAGTCATAACATAGGGTGACACAGAACTAGCTCCAATTCATCAATGTAATGTAGGCATGTATTCCGTATATAGTCATACGTGCTTATGGAAAAGAACTTGCATGACATCTTTTGTCCTAACCTCCCATGGCAGCGGGGTCCTAGCGGAAACTAAGGGATAATAAGGCCTCCTTTTAATAGGGAACCGGAACAAAACATTAGCACATAGTGAATACATGAACCCCTCAAAATATGGTCATCACCGGGAGTGGTCCCGATTATTGTCACTTCGGGGTTGCCGGATCATAACACATAGTAGGTGACTATAGACTTGCAAGATAGGATCAAGAACACACATATTTTCATGAAAACATAATAGGTTTAGATCTGAATTCATGGCACTCGGGCCCTAGTTACAAGCATTAAGCATAGCAAAGTCATAGCAACATCAATCTCAGAACATAGTGGATACTAGGGATCAAACCCTAACAAAACTAACTCGATTACATGATAAATCTCATCCAACCCATCACCGTCCAGCAAGCCTACGATGGAATTACTCACTCACGGCGGTGAGCATCATGAAATTGGTGATGGAGGATGGTTGATGATGACGATGGCGATGAATCCCCCTCTCTGGAGCCCCGAACGGACTCCTGATCAACCCTCCCGAGAGAGATTAGGGCTTGGCGGCTGCTCTGTATCGTAAAACGCGATGATTTCTTCTCTCTGATTTTTTTCTCCCCGAAAGCCAATATATAGAGTTGGAGTTGGCGTCGGAGGGTCTCCAGGGGGCCCACAAGGTAGGGGGGCGCGCCCAGGAGGGGGGCGCCCCCCCACCCTCGTGGACAGGGTGTGGGCCCCTGGTCTTCATCTTTGACGAGGATTTCTTATTATTTATTCTAAGATATTCCGTGGAGTTTCAGGTCATTCCGAGAACTTTTATTTTCTGCACATAAAACAACATCATGGCAATTCTGCTAAAAACAGCGTCAGTCCGGGTTAGTTCCATTCAAATCATACAAGTTAGAGTCCAAAACAAGGGCAAAAGTGTTTGGAAAAGTAGATATGACGGAGACGTATCAACTCCCCCAAGCTTAAACCCTTGCTTGTCCTCAAGCAATTCAGTTGACAAACTGAAAGACAAAAAGAAAAAAATTTACAAACTCTGTTTGCTCTTGTTGTTGTACCTATGTCAAGCCAGCATTCAGGTTTTCAGCAAAGATCATAACTAACCACATTTGCAATAATTCTCAGGTCTCATGTTTACTCATATCATTAACATAATCAGCTAGCAAGCCATAATAATAAATCTTGGATGACAACACTTTCTCAAAATAATCGTAATATGATATAACAAGACGGTATCTCGCTAGCCCTGTCTGAGACCGCAAAACATAAATGCAGAGCACCTTCAAAGATCAAGGACTGACTAGACATTGTAATTCATGGTAAAAGAGATCCAATCATAGTCATACCCGATATAAGTTAACAGTAATGAATGCAAATGACAGCTGTGCTCTCCAGCTAGTGCTTTTAATAAGAGGGTGATGACTCAACATAAAAGTAAATAGATAGGCCCTTCGCAGAGGGAAGCAGGGATTTGTAGAGGTGCCAGAGCTCGATTTTGAAATAGAGATAAATTATATTTTGAGCGGCATACTTTCATTGTCAACATAACAACTAAGAGATGACGATATCTTCCATGCTAACCAAAGTATAGGCGGTTCCCAAACGGAATGGTAAAGTTTATACTCCCCCTCCTCCACAAGCATCAATCCATGGCTTGCTCGAAACAACGAGTGCCTCCAACATTCAACGGGTCCCAGGGGGAGTTTTGTTTGCAATTATTTTGATTTAGTTTGCATAAAGCATGGGACTGGGCATCCCGGAGACCAGTCATTTTCTCGTGAATGAGGAGCGGAGTCCACTCCTCTTGAGAATAACCTGCCTAACACGGAAGATAAGGGCAGCCCTAGTTGATATATGAGCTACTCGAGCATGCAAAACAGAATGTTTATTTGAAGGTTTAGAGTTTGGCACATACAAATTTACTTGGAACGGCAGGTAGATACGCATATAGGAAGGTATAGTGGACTCATATGGAATAACTTTGGGGTTTAAGGGATTGGATGCACAAGCAGTATTCCCGCTTAGTACAAGTGAAGGCTAGCAAAAGACTGGGAAGCGACCGACTAGAGAGCAACAATAGTCATGAACATGCATTAAAATTAATAAACATTGATACAAGCATGAGTAGGATAAAATCCACCATGAACATAAATATCGTGAAGGCTATGTTGATTTGTTTCAACTACATGCGTGAACATGTGCCAAGTCAAGTCACTTAAATCATTCAAAGGAGGATACCACCCCATCATACCACATCAAAACCATTTTAATAACATGTTGGCACACAAGGTAAACCACTATAACTCATAGCTAATTGTCATTGCAAACATGTTTATTCATAATAAGCTGAATCAAGAACGGTCTCATCATATTTACAAAAACAAAAGAGGTCGAGTTCATACCAGCTTTTCCCATCTCAGTCAGTCCATCATATATCATCATAATTGCCTTTCACTTGCACGACCGAACAGTGTGCATAATAATAAGAGTGCACGTGCATTGGACTAAGCTGGAATCTGCGAGCATTCAATAAACAGGAGAAGACAAGGCAATATGGGCTCTTGGTTAAATCAACAATGATGCATATAAGAGCCGCTTCAACAATTTAATCATGGTCTTCTCCTACTGACCCCCAAAGAAAAGAAAAGAAATAAAAACTATTTAGACGGGAAAGCTCCCAACAAGCAAAAGAAGAACGGGAAATATTTTTGGGTTTTCTTTTTAATTACTACAGCAAAGAAATAAAATACTACTAATTTTTTGGTTTTTTCTTAAGGTTTATTAAACACACAAGAAGAAAGCAGGAAAAAGAAAATAAACTAGCATGGATATTACAGTGAAAGAGTATGAGCACCAACATCTAGCAATGAGTGTGTGTGAACATAAATGTAATGTCGGTGAGAAATACGTACTCCCTCAAGCTTAGGCTTTTGGCCTAAGTTGGTCTATTGCCCGGGATAGCCTGGCGGATACCCGTAGGTGAAGCTGGGGTCATACTGCGATGAAGAATAGTTGGGATCATACTGTGATGAAGAGGACTCTGACTGCCACTGGCTGGCAACCACCTTTGGATCCCAAGAATAAAAAGACTGTCATGGAGGCTCATCTTGTGGCTCTGGTTCCGGGGCTGGTGCAGGATTCCGATAGGCTTGAATGGCCGCCCACGGAACGATGTGAGGACCTGCAGACAAGTTAAACAAAGAGGGAGCAGGCAAAGTAATAGTCTCAGGGTGATGTTTATCAAAGTATAATTTATATTTGAGCTCCCCTTCACGACTCTTAACAAGAAAGTCATGCGCTAGCATACTCTTATAATCTAAATAAGCACGGGGCAACGATGTTTCTTCTTTCTCCTCATGCCTAATAGGTATTTCAAAATATTCAGCTAGGCGTGAAGCATAAATGCCTCCAAAGATGGGGCCCTTAGTACGGTTCAGACTTAACCGTCTAGCAACAATTCCACCCATACTAACAGAGTTATTGCGGTATAAACCATGGAACAAAATAATAATATCAGGAACACTAAGGTTTCCACAGTTCCCGCGTCCAATCAAGCAATGACTAGCAAATTTAGGCAAAGTAGCGTAAAACAGGAAAATGTATGCTAGTAATCCTTGCATCAGAAACCTTCCTGGTTTCTCCCACAGTGATAGTGTTAATAAAAGCTTCTACTTCGTTACGGTGTGGTTCATCCAAGGTGCCCTCAAAGGGTATTTTGCAAACCTCGCAAAATTCAGCTAATGGCATCTCCTTAACAACGTCATATAAATGAAACTCTACTGATGGAGGTGATTTCTTAGGGAAAAAGTAGAAGTTTTGCACAAAAGTATTTGTGAGTAAGAGATACTGATGACGTTGGTCGCGGAGGAAGTCGGTGAGGCCAACATTCTCAATCAATAAATAGATATCCTCATAAATCCCGGCTCTCCTCAAGAAGTCATCGAAAGGCCATTCACACGGCCGGACCTCCGCGGTGCGAGGCAAATTAAATTTGGGCTTCTGCTTTTCTTCCTTCTGTTTTTCCTTCGAGCTTCGGCTCGACGAGCCCCTCAAAAGTCTCTTCATTATTTCTGAAACAATCTGAAATTTTTAGTAACTTCAAACAAAAGTGAATCAACTTCAATAAAATTGATAGCAACTACTCCTACAAGTGCCTAGAGCCTATATCAAGCATTAGAACTACTTGGAACCATATAAATTTGACATGCAAGCTCAAGAACATGGTCACCTATGCAGCACAAATTTGCAAAGAATAAAGCACTAGAACAGAAACTAATTGGACCAATGGAGGAGTCACATACCAAGGAACAATCTCCCAAGCAGTTTTATGAGAGGTGCTTTGAGCAAGGAGATCGAAAATCACAGCAGAAGGGGTGGAACTCGTGCTTGAGTTGGTTTTTCGTGTTTGTGTGAGGCAGAGGAAGAAGATGGGTGCAGGGATAAGTGGAGGGGGGCCACCATGGGCCCACCAGGCAGGGGGACGCGCCCAGGGGGGTAGGGCGCGCCCTCCACCCTCGTGGCCAGGTGGCAGCTCCCCCCGCGGTAATTTTTGCACAGTAAATCCTCAAATATTCCAGAAAAAATCATATTAAATATGCATGGCATTCTAAGGACTTTTATTTTCAGGATATTTTTATATTGCACGGATAAGTCAGGAAATAGACAGAAAAATACTATTTTACTTTATTTCTACTAAATAACAGAAAATATAAAGAGGGTACAGAAGGTTGTGCTTCTAGTTTCATCCATCTCATGCTCATCAAAAAGAATCCACTAACAAGGTTGATCAAGTCTTGTTAACAAACTCATTCCGATTAACATGGAACCGGAGAAATTTTGAATAACACTATGTTACCTCAACGGGGATATGGACATCCCCAATAATAAGTATATAATATTTCTTCTTGACAGTAGGGAGAGGAAATTCAAAACCTCCAAATATAATCGATGGAATTTTCCAATAGAATTGATACTATAAACTTGAGGTTGTTTCCTCGGAAAATGTACCGTATGCTCGTTACCATTAACATGAAAAGTGACATTGCCTTTGTTGCAATCAATAACAGCCCCTGCAGTATTAAGAAAAGGCCTTCCAAGAATAATAGACATACTATCATCCTCGGGAATATCAAGAATAACAAAGTCCGTTAAAATAGTAACGTTTGCAACCACAACAGGCACATCCTCACAAATACCGACGGGTATAGCAGTTGATTTATCATCCATTTGCAAAGATATTTCAGTAGGTGTCAACTTATTCAAGTCAAGTCTATGATATAAAGAGAGAGGCATAACACTAACACCGGCTCCAAGATCACATAAAGCAGTTTTAACATAATTTCTCTTAATGGAGCATGGTATAGTAGGTACTCCTGGATCTCCAAGTTTCTTTGGTATTCCACCCTTAAAAGTATAATTAGCAAGCATGGTGGAAATTTCAGCTTCCGGTATATTTCTTTTATTAGTAATGATATCCTTCATATACTTAGCATAAGGATTTGTTTTGAGCACATCAATCAATCACATACGCAAAAAGATGGGTCTAATCATTTCAGCAAAGCGCTCAAAATCCTCATCATCCTTTTTCTTGGATGGTTTCAGAGGAAAAGGCATGGGTTTCTGAACCCATGGTTCCCTTTCTTTACCATGTTTCCTAGCAACGAAGTCTCTTTTATCATAACGTTGATTCTTTGATTGTGGGTTATCAAGATCAACAGCAGGTTCAACTTCTACATCATTATTATTACTAGGTTGAGCATCATCATGAACATCATCATTAACATTTTCACTAGGTTCATGTTCATTACCAGATTGTGTTTCAGCATCAGACATAGAGATATCATTTGGATTCTCGGGTGGTTCAGCAATAGGTTCACTAGAAGTTTGCAAAGTCCTATCATTTTTCTTTTTCTTCCTTTTAGAAGAACTAGGTACATCAATATTATTTCTCTGAGAATCTTGCTCGATTCTTTTAGGGTGGCCTTCAGGATACAAAGGTTCCTGAGTCATTCTACCAGTTCTAGTAGCCACTCTAACAACATAATCATTTTTCTTACTATTCATTTCATCAAGCACTTCTTTCTGAGCTTTAAGTACTTGTTCTACTTGAGTGGTAACCATAGAAGCATGTTTGCTAACAAGTTTAAGTTCACCTCTAATATTAACCATATAATCACCCAAGCATTTAATCGTATATGTATTTTGTTTTAATTGTCTACCAAAACAAGCATTAAAGTTATCTTGCTTAAACATAAAGTTATCAAACTCATCCAAGCACTGACTAGCAATTTTAGTAGGAGGGACTTCAGCTTTATCATATCTATAGAGAGAATTTACCTTTACTACCTGTGTCAGGATATCGGGATCAGGAGGTTCTTCAGTGAATAAAGAATTGAGATCATATACTTCTTCAACAGGCGGTAAATTAAGACCATGTATTTCTTCAATAGGAGGTAAATTCTTAACATCTTCAGCTTTAATACCTTTTTCTTTCATAGATTTCTTTGCCTCTTGCATATCTTCGGGACTGAGAAATAGAACACCTCTCTTCTTCGGAGTTGGTTTAGGAATAGGCTCGATGGTTGGCTCTGGAGCTGGCTCAGGAGGTGCCCAATTATTTTCATTTGTCAACATATTATTCAATAGAATTTCAGCTTCATCCGGTGTTCTTTCCCTGAAAAGAGAACCAGCACAACTATCCGGAAGCATCGGTTAGTCCATTATTAAAGATATCAATTATTTCAGGTTTCTTAAGAGGATGATCAGGCAAAGCATTAAGTAACTTGAGAAGCCTCCCCAAGCTTGTGGGAGACTCTCTTCTTTAATTTGCATCGAAGTTGTATATTTCCCTCAAAGCAGCTTGTTTCTTATGAGCAGGGAAATATTTAGCGAGAAGTAATAAATCATATCACTGGGACTACGCACACAACCAGGATCAAGAGAATTAAACCATATCTTAGCATCACCCTTTAATGAGAACGGAAATATTTTGAGTATATAAAGGTAGCGGATCTCTCATCATTAGTAAACAGGTATGCTATATCATTTAACTTAGTAAGATGTGCCACAACAGTTTGATTCATAGCCATAAAAGGATCAGATTCAACCAAAGTAATTATATCTGGATCAACAGAAAATTCATAATAATCCTTATCGGGAACACAGATAGGTGAAGTAGCAAAAGCAGGGCCAGGTTTCATTGTGTCTCTAAGAGATTCTTTGTTCCATTTAACTCGCAGCCTCTTAAGTTCATATCTATCTTTACAAGCAAAAATAGTTGCAGAAGATTCCGCATCAAAAATATAACCCTCAGGAATAGCAGGGATATCTTCATCATCACTTTCATCAATATTATCAGTTTCAATAATTTCTCTCTCTCTAGACCTAGAAATTTGTTCATCAAGAAATTCACCAAGGGGCACAGTAGTATCAAGCATAGAAGTAGTTTCATCATAAGTATCATGCATAGTAGAAGTGACATCATCAATAACATGCGACATATCGGAACGAATAGCAGAAGCAGGTTTAGGTGTCGCTAGCTTACTCATAACAGAAGGTGAATCAAGTGCAGAGATAGATGTCAGTTCCTTACCTCCCCTCGTAGTTGAGGGATAAATTTTTGTTTAGCGTCTTTCAAGTTCTTCATAGTGTCCAGCAGATATAAATCCCAACTGACTCAAAGAATAGAGCTATGCTCCCCGGCAACGGCGCCAAAAAAAGGTCTTGATAACCCACAAGTATAGGGGATCGCAACCGTTTTCGAGGGTAGAGTATTCAACCCAAATTTATTGATTCGACACAAGGGGAGCCAAAGAATATTCTCAAGTATTAGCAGCTGAGTTGTCAATTCAACCACACCTGGAAACTTAGTATCTGTAGCAAAGTGTTCAGTAGCAAAGTAATATGATAGTGGTGGTAACGGCAACAAAAGTAAAGACATCAAAAGTAATGTTTTTGGTATTTTTGTAGTGATTGTAACAGTAGCAACGGAAAAGTAAATAAGCGAGAACCAGTATATGGAAAACTCATAGGCACCGGATTAGTGATGGATAATTATGCGAGATGCGGTTCGTCATGTAACATCATAACATAGGGTGACACGAACTAGCTCCAATTCATCAATGTAATGTAGGCATGTATTCCGTATATAGTCATACGTGCTTATGGAAAAGAACTTGCATGACATCTTTTGTCCTACCCTCCCGTGGCAGCGGGTCCTAGCGAAACTAGGGATATTAAGGCCTCCTTTTAATAGAGAACCGAACAAAGCATTAGCACATAGTGAATACATGAACTCCTCAAACTATGGTCATCACCGGGAGTGGTCCCGATTATTGTCACTTCGGGGTTGCCGGATCATAACACATAGTAGGTGACTATAAACTTGCAAGATAGGATCAAGAACACACATATATTCATGAAAACATAATAGGTTCAGATCTGAATTCATGGCACTCGGGCCCTAGTGATAAGCATTAAGCATAGCAAAGTCATAGCAACATCAATCTCAAAACATAGTGGATACTAGGGATCAAACCCTAAAAAAACTAACTCGATTACATGATAAATCTCATCCAACCCATTACCGTCCAGCAAGCCTACGATGGAATGACTCACGCACGACGGTGAGCATCATGAAATTGGTGATGGAGGATGGGTGATGATGACGACGGCGACGAATCCCCCTCTCCGGAGCCCCGAATGGACTCCAGATCAGCCCTCCCGAGAGAGATTAGGGTTGGTGATACGTCTCCAACGTATCTATAATTTTTGATTAATCCATGCTACTTTATCTACTATTTTGGACTATATTGGGCTTTATTTTCCACTTTTATATTACTTTTGGGACTAACCTATTAACCGGAGGCCCAGCCCAGAATTGTTGTTTTTTGCCTATTTCAGTGTTTCGAAGAAACGGAAAAGCAAACGGAGTCCAAACGGAATGAAACCTTCGGGAACGTGATTTTCCAAACGAACGTGATCCAGGAGACTTGGACCCTACTCCAAGCAAAGGCAAGAGGCGGTCACGAGGTGGAGGGCGCCCCAGGCGCCCCTATCTCGTGGGCCCCGACGCCCACCGACGTACTCCTTCCTCCTATATATACCTATGTATCCCGAACTATCGAGCAGGAGCCAAAACCTAATTCCACCGCCACAACCTTCAGATCCACGAGATCCCATCTTGGGGCCTGCTCGAGAGCTCACGGGAGGGGGCATCCACCACGGAGGGCTTCTACATCATCACCATAGCCCCTCCGATGAAGTGTGAATAGTTTACTTGGACCTTGGGTCCATAGCTAGTAGCTAGATGGCTTCTTCTCTCTTTTTGGATCTCAATACAATGTTCTCCCCCTCTCTTGTGGAGATCTATTCGATGTAATCTTCTTTTTGCGGTGTGTTTGTTGAGACCAATGAATTGTGGGTTTATGATCCAGTATTATCTATGGAAAATATTTGATTCTTCTCTGAATTCTTTTATGTATGATTGACTTATATTTGCAAGTTTCTTCGAATTATCCTTTTTGGTTTGGCCAACTAAATTGGTAGTTCTTGCAATGGGAGAAGTGCTTAGCTTTGGGTTCAATCTTGCGGTGTCCTTACCTAGTGACAGAAAGGGTTGCAAGGCACGTATTGTATTGTTGCCATCGAGGATAACAAGATGGTTTTTTTATCATATTGCATGAATTTATACCTCTACATCATGTCATCTTGCTTAAGGCGTTACTCTGTTTTTTAACTTAATACTCTAGGTGCATGCTGGATAGCGGTCGATGAGTGGAGTAATAGTAGTAGATGCAGAATCGTTTCGATCTACTTGTTTTGGACGTGATGCCTATATACATGATCATTGCCTAGATATACTCATAACTATGCTCAATTCTGTCAATTGCTCAACAGTAATTTGTTCACCCACAGTAGAATATCTATGCTCTTGAGAGAAGCCACTAGTGAAACCTATGGCCCCCGGGTCTATTCTCATCATATCAATCCCTATCACTTTATTTACTTGCTTTGTTTTTACTTTGCCTTTTACTTTTTACTTTGCATCTATCTATCAAAAATACCAAAAATGTTATTTATCATCTCTATCAGATCTCACTATCATAAGTGACCGTGAAGGGATTGAAAACCCCTAATCGCGTTGGTTGCGAGTTGCTATCGTTTTGTGTAGGTACGAGGGACTTGTGCGTGGTCTCCTACTGGATTGATACCTTGGTTCTCAAAAACTGAGGGAAATACTTACGCTACTTTGCTGCATCATCCTCTCCTCTTCGGGAAATCCAACGCAGTGCTCAAGAGGTAGCACTTGGCGGCGGCTCCGTATCGTAAAACGTGATGATTTCTTCTCTCTGATTTTTTTCTCCCCGAAAGCCAATATATAGAGTTGGAGTTGGCGTCGGAGGGTCTCCAGGGGGCCCACGAGGTAGGGGGTGCGCCCAGGAGGGGGCGCCCCCCCACCCTCGTGGACAGGGTGTGGACCCCCTGGTATTCATCTTTGGCGAGAATTTTTTATTATTTATTCTAAGATATTCCGTGGAGTTTCAGGTCATTCTGAGAACTTTTATTTTCTGCACATAAAACAACATCATGGCAATTCTGCTGAAAATAGCGCCAGTCTGGGTTAGTTCCATTCAAATCATACAAGTTAGAGTCCAAAACAAGGGCAAAAGTGTTTGGAAAAGTAGATATGACAGAGACGTATCACTCCCCTACATGTATGAAATCATGTGAAGATAGATTATAAGAGTATGTGAAAGCATAAACATGTCAGAGCAAGCAATGAGTTAAATGTATCTTGGCTATATGCATCAGAGCAGATGATGTGAAAACACAGAAAATATACCTACATGTTCATGAGTCCTTCTTGCAAACAATATGTACATTAGCAAGAGATCCTCACACACATGAGTGTGATGCATATACTTACCTTGTGCTCTTGAGCCGACTTTGGAAGAGATGAACCTGAGAAAATAGGGTTAGATAACACAGGAACATCAACTAAACAGAGCAAGAACAAGACACCACAAGATTTCCAAGACTGGGATGACATGTAGTGAGTGAGCACTTAGTACTCTAGTTGGATATAGACATGTCCCCAAGGATAAAGATATGCAATGAATTCCAAAGATTTTCTTCCCTTAGATGTCATTCTCCCCCAGAATCTGACATTGTAGTTTGGCGACCTAGCAACTATACGGTGAGTTTGGTGAGCCTACGGTGAGCTCGCACGATGGGAGGACACGAGGCACGACAGAGACTCAACCAGCTACCCAGGTTCGGGCCACCGTGCAGTGTAAAACCCTACTCCTGCTTGGTGGGATTGCTTGTGGAGACAATGCTTGTGTCGGGGGGATGGACCCCGGGCAGGCAACAGAATCTGGATCCCTTTCAAAAACATCGACGCTGGCGACGCCTCTCAATCCAGCTTGCCCCTGGCCGGCTTCCCAGCGCAACCTGGCCAGGTCCTGCAGCCCGGCGAAGCCGGCTGGCGCATGCCAGACAGTTCCTGCAAGTCAAACCTTTATCGACAAACAAGCATGGTGATGTCTACTACACAACCTTCTTCTTGTAGACGTTGTTGGGCCTGCAAGTGCACAGGTTTGTAGGACAGTAGCAAATTTCCCTCAAGTGGATGACCTAAGGTTTATCAATCCGTGGGAGGCATAGGATGAAGATGGTCTCTATTAAACAACCTTGTAACCAAATAACAAAGAGTCTCTTGTGTCCCCAACACACCCAATACAATGGTAAATTGTATAGGTGCACTAGTTCGGCGAAGAGATGGTGATACAAGTGCAATATGGATGGTAGATAAAGGTTTTTGTCATCTGAAAATATAAAAACAGCAAGGTAACTAATGATAAAAGTGAGCACAAACGGTATTGCAATGATAGGAAACAAGGCATAGGGTTCATACTTTCACTAGTGCAAGTTCTCTCAACAATAATAACATAGATAGATCATATAACAATCCCTCAACATGCAACAAAGAGTCACTCCAAAGCCACTAATAGCGGAGAACAAATGAAGCGATTATGGTAGGGTACGAACCCACCTCAAAGTTATTCTTTCGAATCGATCTATTCAAGAGTTCGTACTAGAATAACACCTTAAGACACAAATCAACCAAAACCCTAATGTCACCTAGATACTCCATTGTCACCTCAAGTATCCGTGGGCATGATTATACGATATGCATCACATAATCTCAGATTCATCCAACCAACACAAATTACTTGAAAGAGTGCCCCAAAGTTTCTACCGGAGAGTCAAGAAAACGTGTGCCAACCCCTATGCATAGGTTCATGGGCGGACCCCGCAAGTTGGTCACCAAAATATACATCAAGTGGCACGTGATATCCCATTGTCACCACAGATAAACACGGCAAGACATACATCAAGTGTTCTCATCATAAAGACTCAATCCAATAAGATAACTTCAAGAGGGAAAATCAATTCATCACAAGAGAGTAGAGGGGGAGAAACATCATAAGATCCAACTATAATAGCAAAGCTCGCAATACATCAAGATCATGCCATAGAGAGAACATGAGAGAGAGAGAGAGATCAAACACATAGCTACTGGTACATACCCTCAGCCCCGAGGGTGAACTACTCCCTCCTCGTCATGGAGAGCGCCGGATGATGAAGATAGCCACGGTGAGGATTCCTCCTCCGCAGGTGCCTGAACGGCTCCCGAGAGGTTTTGGTGGCTACAGAGGCTTGCGGCGGAACTCTCGATCTATCTTGATATTTGATGGTTTTAGGGTACGTAGGCTTATATAGGCGAAAGAAGTCGGTCGGGGGGGTGCTCGAGGGGCCCACGAGACAGGGGGCGCCCAGAGGGGGCGCCTCTATCTCCTGGCCTCCTCGAGGATCTTCCGACGTGAACTCCAAGTCTCGGGATGATATTCTTCCCAAAAATAATGCTGCCGAAGGTTTCATTCCGTTTGGACTCCGTTTGATATTCCTTTTCTTCGAAATACTGAAATAGGCAATAAAACAGCAATATGGGCTGGGCCTCCGGTTAGTAGGTTAGTCCCAAAAATGATATAAATGTGTAAAATAAAGTCCATAAAACATCCAAAAAGGGTAATATAATAGCATGGAACAATCAAAAATTATAAATACATTGGAAACGTATCAAGCATCCCCAAGCTTAATTCCTGCTCGTCCTCGAGTAGGTAAATGATAAAAAGAAATTTTTGATGTGGAATGCTACCTAGCATAATTCTTAATGTAATTTTCTTTATTGTGGCATGAATGTTCAGATCCAAATGATACAAAATAAAAGTTCATATTAACATGAAAATAGTGATACTTCAAGCATACTAATCAAAGTAATCATGTCTTCTCAAAATAACATGGCCAAAGAAAGTTATCCCTACAAAATCATATAGTCTGGCTGTTGCTCTATCTTCATCACACAAAGTATTTAATCATGCACAAACCCGATGACAAGCCAAGCAATTGTTTCATACTTTAATAATCTCAAACTCTTTCAACATGAACCATGGACATAGCACTATATGTGGAATAGAATGGTGGTTGTGGAGAAGACAAAAAGAGGAGAAGATAGTCTCACATCAACTAGGCGTATCAACGGGCTATGGAGATGCCCATTAATAGATATCAATGTGAGTGAGTAGGGATTGCCATGCAACGGATGCACTAGAGCTATAAATATATGAAAGCTCACCAAAATAAACTAAGTGGGTGTGCATCCAACTTGCTTGCTCACAAAGACCTAGGGCACTTTTGAGGAAGCCCATCATTGGAATATACAAGCCAAGTTCTATAATGAAAAATTCCCACTAGTATATGAAAGTGACAACATATGAGACTCTCTATCATGAAGATCATGGTGCTATTTTGAAGCACAAGTGTGGAAAAAGAGATAGTAGCATTGTCCCTTCTCTCTTTTTCTCTCATTTTTTTTCTCTTTTTTTCTCTTTTTTTTCCTTTTTTTCTTTTTTTGGCCTTCTTTTTTTCTTTTTCTTTTGGCCTTTCTCTTTTTCTTTTCTCTTTTTTTTCTTTTTGTAAAGTCTGAAGTCTCATCCCGACTTGTGGGGGAATCATAGTCTTCATCATCCTTTCCTCACTAGGACAATGCTCTAATAATGAAGATCATCACACTTTTATGGATTTACAACTCAAGAATTACAACTCAAAGCTAGAACAAGATATGACTCTATATGAATGCCTCCGGTGGTGTACCGGGATATGCAATGAATCAAGAGCGACATGTATGAAAATTATGAAGGTGGCGTTGCCACAAATACGATGTCAACTACATGATCATGCAAAGAGCAATATGACAAAAGTAATGCATGTCATATGAACAGAACGGTGGAAAGTTGCATGGCAATATATCTCGGAATGGCTATGGAAATGCCATAATAGGTAGGTATGGTGGCTGTTTTGAGGAAGGTAAATGGTGGGTGTATGGTACCGGCGAAACTTGCGCGACACAAGAGAGGCTAGCAATAATGGAAGGGTGAGGTGCGTATAATCCATGGACTCAACATTAGTCAAAAGAACTCATGTACTTGTTGAAAAAAGCTAGAAGTCATCAAAAACCAAAGCACTACGCGCATGCTCCTAGGGGGATAGATTGGTAGGAAAAGACCATCGCTCGTCCCCGACCGCCACTCATAAGGAAGACAATCAATAAATAAAATTGTGCTCCAACTTCATCACAAAGCGGTTCACCATACGTGCATGCTACGAGAATCACAACCCTTAACACAAGTATTTTTAATAATCACCTCAACTAGCATGACTCTAGTATCACTACCTCCATATCTCAAAACAATTATCAAGCATCATATTGATCATAGCATCCAATTCTTTTTCTATGATAGTTTTTATTATACCCAACTTGGATGCTCATCATTCTAGGACCAAATTTGTAACCATAGCAAATACCATGCTGTTCTAAAAGACTCTCAAAAAGATATAAGTGAAGCATGAGAGACTAGCAGTTTCTACAAAATATAACCACCGTCGTGCTCTAAAAGATATAAGTGATGTACTAGAGCAAATGACAAACTACTCCGAAAGATATAAGTGAAGATCAATGAGTAGTGGAATAATTGTGCAACTATGTGAAGACTCTCTAACATTAAGGAATTTCGGATCTTGGTATTGTATTCAAACAGCAAGCAAAACAAAATAAAATGACATTGCAAGGATAGCACAACTCATGTGAAGAAGCAAAAACTTAGGCTCAACCGATACTAACCGATAGTTCTTGAAGAAGAAAGGTGGGATGCCTAACGGGACATCCTCAAGCTTAGATGCTTGAGACTTCTTGAAATATTATCTTGGGGTGCCTTGGGCATCCCCAAGCTTGAACTTTTTTGTCTCCTTAATTCCTCTCATATCATGCTTTCTCTTTTTATCAAAAGCTTCATTCACAACAAACTCAACAAGAACTCGTGAGGTAGGTTAGTATAAACCAATGCAAAACATTATCATTTTATGCTGTAACAAATTACTAAAATTATTATTCAACATTTCATACTAAATGTCTCTGCATATTTAATACTCCTATCCTCAAATAGAATCATTAAACAAGCAAACATATGCAAACAATGCAAACATAACAGCAATCTTCCAAAACAGTACAGTCTGTAAAGAATGCAAGAGTATCAATACTTCCCTAACTCCACAAATTATGAAATAAAATTCCCACTGCATTAAATTTATCAGAGCTCATTATGCAAAAAGATTCAACATTATACCATTCTCTGAATTTTCTAGGGAATTTTTGCAACAGCGGTAAACTTTCTGTTTTCAAACAGCAACATGTATACTAGCAAAATAAGCATGGCAAAGGCTATCCTTGACATTTTTATTGAAACTAAAGATGCAAAACATTATTCTAAATAACAGCAAGCAAATACTAACAAGATAAAATGACGCTCCAAGCAAAACACATATCATGTGGTGAATAAAAATATAGCTCCAAGTAAAGTTACCGATGAACGAAGACGAAAGAGGGGATGCCTTCCCGGGGCATCCCCAAGCTTAGGCTTTTGACTGTTCTTGAATATTATCTTGGGGTGCCTTGGGCATCCCCAAGCTTAGGCTCTTGCCACTCCTTATTCCATAGTCCATCGAATATTTACCCAAAACTTGAAAACTTCACAACACAAAACTCAACAGAAAACGCGTAAGCTCCGTTAGTATAAGAAAATCAAACAACCACTTAGGTACTGTAATGAACTCATTCTAAATTCATATTTGTGTAATATCTACTGTATTTCAACTTATCTATGGTTCATACCCTCCGATACTACTCATAGATTCATCAAAATAAGCAAACAACACACGAAAAACAGAATTTGTCAAAAACAGAACAGTCTGTAGTAATCTGTACCAAACGTATACTTCTGGAACTCCAAAAATCCTACCAAATTAGGAAGTCCTAAGCAATTTATGTACCAACCCAAAGCAAAAAGAATAAGATAATAAGCACGTTTCTTTGAATTAACAAAACTAATTTTCTGGGTGCAAAAGTTTCTGATTCTCAGCAGGATCAAGACAACTATAACCGTAAGCAATCCTAAAGGTCTTACTTGGCACTATATTGAAACAAAAGCTATAAAACATGATTACTACAGTATCATAATCATGTGGACACACAAAAACTGTAAGGATAAATATTGGGTTGTCTCCCAACAAGCGCTTTTCTTTAATGCCTTTCTGGCTAGGCATGATGATGACAATGATGCTCACATAAAAGATAAGAATTGAAACATAACGGGAGCATCATGAAGCATATGACTAGCACATTTAAGTCTAACCCACTTCCTATGCATTGGGATTTGGTGAGCAAACAACTTATGGGAACAATAATCAACAAGCATAGGAAGGTAAAACAAGCATAGTTTGAAGATTTTAAGCACATGGGGAGGAAACTTGATATTATTGCAATTCCTACAAGCATATATTCCTTCCTCATAATAGTTTTCAGTAGCATCATGAATGAATTCAACAATATAACCAGCACCTAAAGCATTAATTTCATGATCTACAAGCATAGAAAATTTACTACTCTCCACATAAGCAAAATTCTTCTCATTTTGAATAGTGGGAGTATCATAAGAGACTTGAACACTAAAAAATGTTTCCACATTAAAAGAGTAATGTTCAGAAAAAGGGTAATCATAATCATGACAAGTTTTATAAATATAATCATCACTACTTTTTATAGCATAAGTTTCATCACAATAATCATCATAAGTAGCAACTTCGTTCTCATCATAATCGATTGAAACCTCTCCCAAGATAGTGGAATCACTAAATAAAGTTGACACTCTTCCAAACACTACAAAAAAAAGACACATCCGTGACATTTTGGGCAGAACGAAAAAATTTTGGTCATACATATGACATTTCTATGATGATAATTGTGACAAAACCCGGTATCATCATAGATGTGGTGGACTCCTACTTCTATGACAAAAAATCATGACAGAAAATGGGCTTTTCGTCCTGGGCGGGCTGGAGACGCAGCTTCATGACATTCTTTGGGCCGTCCATGACGGAAAAAACCGTGGTAGAAGCGAGGACGAGGAAAATTTCGGGGAGTTGCGGGTTACGGTGGGAGGTCGGGGGCCGAGCGATGCGCGTTTCTCTAGCACACGTGCGAGGCGTTGGCTCTAACTGAACCCGAGCGAGGCGTTGGGCTCTAATCAACTCGGCGATTGCCGCTGCAGCTACGCGTTCATCGAACCCGAGCGATCGATCGCTGGCTATTAACTAAACCCGATCGAGCGATTCCTTCGCTACTGCTGCTAACTGAAGCCGATCGATTGGATGAACAGTGAGCATTGCGGGGGCGGTTTGGATGAATAGGGAGCGGTGGCGTTTCCTCTGGATGAACAGGCCCCCGTGGTGTGGAGGGTTGGATGAACAGTAGACGGTGGAGGGGTGCCCGTGGAGGGGTGGTTGAACAGGACCCCTTGGTGTGGAGGGCTGGATGAACAGTAGACGGTGGAGGGGTGCCCGTGGAGGGGTGGTTGAACAGTAGCCGGTGGAGTAGCGCGCGGTGGAGGCTAGATGAACAGGAGCCCGTGGAGGCTGGAGGAGGTCGACGGTAGCCCGTGGAGGCTAGAGGAGGTCGACGGTGGAGATGAACAATATCCCGTGGAGTCCTGTTTTGCGGTACGCCACACCACTCCCGGTGAACAAGACCACCGTTTCGACCATAGGAGGCCGTTTAAATCTGCTTTGCGATGCACGCCACCCCTCCCGATGAACAGGACCCCGTTTGACCGTAGGAGGTCCGTTTAAATCCTTTGTGGTACGCCACACCTCCCGATGAACAGGACCCCGCTTCGACCGTAGGAGGTCCGTTTCATCCGTTTTTGCGATCGCCACACCCTCCCGATCAACAGGACCCGCTTCAACCGTAGGAGGTCCGCTTGTCCGCTTTGCCATACGCCACACCCTCCCGATCAACAGGACCCGTTCGAGCACGGGCGGTCGAACACAAGGTCGTTTCCTCCGTTCTGCGGTACGCCAGGCCTCGTTTCCATCGCCTGTTCCGTCCAAGCCGATTGGCTCCCACGCATTCCGTTGCCTCCCGATGAACACGACGCATTCCGTTGCCTCCCCATGAACACGACGCATTCCGTTGCCTCCCCATGAACATGACGACGACGCTGTTTCTTCGTTCTGACCCAACCATGTACACGAGCCCTGGCCGTACTTATGCGCGAGTAGGCGTTCGAGACCCCGCCCGTATGTACACATACGTGGTTGTATTTTCTTTCTTGCACCCTGGCTGTTGTACGTACGTGTACATACTACGTGCGCGCCTCTACTACGACACGTGCGCACCTCTACATCGACCAGTATGTACGTACACGTTCGCGACTAGGATGACAACGCTACGTATGCTTCGACCAGGTGGGTCCCGACTATCAGGCACTTCCTTGCCTACGAAGATGTAGCTGGTGGGTCCCAGCAGTCAGGGGGACGAATCGTTTTTTTTGCCCGGACGCACTTCCTTGCGTGCGAAGGTGTAGCTGGTGGGTCCCAGCAGTCAGGGGGGCGAATCGTTTTTTTTGCTCGGACGCACTTCCTTGCGTGCGAAGATGATGCTGGTGGGTCCCAACAGTTAGGGGGAATCGTTTTTTCTGTGAAATACAGTGGCCCGTACGGTGGGTCCCAGTTGTCAGGTGGAGGAATCATTATTTTCCGCGTAATAAGGAGGCACTTCCTTGCTGCGGCCGTGGACCCAGCTGTCGCCCTCTCCACGTCATATCCACGTCGATCAAGTCGCCTTGACCACGCTTACCAGCCGTGCCGAGAGCACCACGGCGGTGGACGACGGCGAGGCCTAGGAAGGGGACGACGCGGAGCTGGGAAAGACGCGACAGTGGAAGCCTGCACGGAGAGGAGTACGAGGGTTCACTGGTTCGGCTGCAGTGTGAGGCTGCCGTCGCTGCAGGGCCTGGCCAGCGGTGGGAATAGTAGGGGGCGGTGAGGCCTCCAGCGGCAAAGACAACCGCCACGGGAGGCAGGAGCATGCGGCACGACCGGCGCTGCTTTGGGCGGCTGGAGCAAGAAGACCGGAGGTTGAAGAAGCACTACGGCCGTTGGATGGACATTGTACGGTCACTGGAGCTAGAATCATTCATATTGACTAAGTTGACAAAGCCCTCCGTCCTCGTCAACTTAGTTGGCCCACAAGTCATGCTCCCACTGTGGTGGGTCCCAGCTAGCAGGGTGGGTATTCATTTTTTTTGTGCGTAATAAGGAGGCACTTCCTTGCGTGCGAAGATATAGCTGGTGGGTCCGAGATGTCAGTGGGGGGAACATTTTTCGCGAAATACAGAGGCCCTTCCGATGGGTCCCAGCTGTCAGGTGGAGGAATCATTATTTTGCGCGTACAGTCCACGGCCGATGGATGTCGTTCGTTGACCACGTTGACCAGGCCGCGCCGAGAGCACCATGGCGGTGGACGACGGCGAGGCCTAGGAAGGAACGACACGGAGCCGGGAATACTGGCAATGGTTGCCCACGCGGGGAGTATGAGGGTTTACTAGTCCGTTGCCGTCGCGGAAAATAACAGAGGTGAGGGTGAGTAGAGGAATGGCCTAGCCAGCAATGAAGTATGGTGGGGCGGTGCGGCACAGGCGGCAACAGACAACGGCCATGGGGCGCGGGAGCAGCAGTCCCACCGAGCTGGTTTGTGCGGCTGGAGCAAGAAGATCAGATATTGAAGAAGCGGCACGGCCGTTGGATTAACATCCAACGACCACTGCTGCTAGAATCGTTTGTGGACTAAGTTGACAAAGCCAAAGTACACGTCAACCTAGCAAACCCACAAGTCAGCCTCCAAATCTGTCCCAAACAGCATACAACCCGAAATTTCTAGCCAGATTCAAATTAATTTTAAATCTAAATATACCTTAATTTAAATTCAATGAAATTTTACCCGCACAAAAACAATGAAATTTAAAATATCAAAATCCGAAAGAAAACAGTATTTTGGAACTAATTGCATGTTTGATGTATTGTTTTCATTTTACAGCCCATTTATTATTACTTATAGCCCATTTCTTATTACTTATAGCCCATGTCTTATTACTTATAGCCCATTTTCTGGGCAAAATGCATCCCTCCTCGTCCTGAAAGCTTTCTGGCCCAGCATGGCATAGAAAAGCAAGTAGGCCTATGTTGGTTATTCTACAAAAAACAAAATAGCTGGCTAGCCATTTTTCAGAAAGGAAAAAAACAAACTGGGCTGGTCATGTGCTAAACATATGAAATAAATGCAGGCTAGGCGGGCCACGGGTCCCGCACAACCCGATTGATACCCTTCTCCGTCCGAAAAAACAAAATTACTGCAGCGCATTTGGGTCCCTACTGTCATCCTCACCATATATAGGCATCTCCTTATTCCTCTCGGTTGTTGACCATGTTGACAACACCGGAGGGCGGCGCCGTGGCGAGCGAACCAAGGCGGGGGACGATGGTGAGGCCTCGGACGGGAACGAACAGGAGCCGTGGAAGATCACAGCCAGCCGTGGGAGGCGGGAGCAGGCGGTCCTGCCGGCGCTGGTTTGTCTTTGGCGGCTCGAGGAAGAAGAGACTGAAGAAACGCAACAGACGTTGAATGTCAATCCAACGGTCAAGGTTGGCACAATCGTTTTTTGACTAAGCGGACACCAAGTAGCATACTTTTTTATATATAGGAAGAAAACTGCGAGGAAAATGCGTTCGTCTGCCGTCCTCCTCACAGGGAACATTCGCCACATAAGTGACTAGCACCCTTGGTTTTCAACCGAGAGGTCTTGGGTTCGAGTCCGAGGAACTCTCAATTTTGTCCTCCTTCCTTCCTCGCAAAAAAAGGGAAAGAAAATCAAAGACTTGGGAAGGCGTACAGAACAAGCTAGTGTACCAGTAAAGAGACGTTGCCGAGTTTTAGAAAAAATAAAGACGTGCTCCTGTAGATGGTTCGAGTCCAAACCTAGACTATGACTATATATGGTGCTATGCTACTCTGCAAGTAATGAAACTGGCATATCCAATGTTCGCTTCTCCTCTTCCCTACTTACTCTACCTAGCATCAGAAGCTCTGGCCGCAGCAACCATGTCCGCTCGCTGCTCGTTGTGACGCCCGGGTAATTAAGCTACAGTAATCCCCACTAATGTTGCCACGTCACCTCGGTTACTGTGGATAAACTCGCGTTAGTTCGGAACCTAGTTCGAATTTCAAATTCAAAATCGAGCAAACAATAAAAGTTTCCAAACTTTAAAACTAAAATGTTCGGAGTGAGCTAAATAATGCATAGGTAATTATGGTGGAGAAACCAAACTTTGATAAAGCGTTTAAAGGCTCTAAGATAATTAAAACAGTAGTTAAAACAATTAAATACATGCCTATTGAATTCTATAAAATATTAGACTATTTTATTTTCGATTGAGAATTAAGGTGGCGATAGTATATTTATAAATACAAATTTAGGTGCTAGTGTTTATTTTATAAAACTGTAATAAAAGGGACTTAAGGTAAAATAGAAAATAAATAAATAATAATAATAATAAAAGAAACAACCCCCCTCATTGGGCGAACAGCCCATTGGCCACCAGACCGTCACCACCAGCCCAACTGGCCTCCATATCCCCCCCAAAACCCTAGCTCCCCACTCGCCTCCCGATCCCTTCCCCGCCTCGCCGATCTGGATCGGGCCGGTCCCTCGTCCTCCTCATCGCCATGGCCCGCCGCCCCCCAACCATGGCGCCCTCCACCACTGCGCCCTCGCCGCCGCCTCGAACCCCTCCTCCACACTGTCGCCCCACGCTGGGCACCCCAGCTGGGTCGCCCCGAGCCGCCTCGGGATCTTCCTCCGACGCCGGCGACCGCATCCCTAACTCCTCCTCGCCGGGGCGCCATCAAGCGCCACCGCCCGCCACCTAGACCCCACGGCCCCCACAGAGCTTCGCCTCTCCCGTCGCTCCCTCTCCCCCCGAACGACGCTGCCGCCGGAGCCCGTCGCCGCTCCGGCCGTCCCCCCCTCCTCTCCTTCCCCGCCGGCGGGCGCTCTTCCCCTCGCCGTGCTCACCCAACCCTCCCCCTCTCTCCCGTCGACGCCTCGGCGACCGGACTCCACCGTCCGACCGCGCCCCTCACCCCGAGCCTCTGCCCACCCAGGCGGGTCTCGCCTGCACGCCTGCCGCCCGGGCGCGCCTGCCTCGCTCGGGATGCGCTGTCGCGCCCGCGACCTCAGGGTACACGCCTCGAGTTCTACTCCCTAGCTCCACTCCTCCGCCGCCTTGCGCCACTCCGGCCGGCCTCGCCTCGGCCACGGCCTCGGCCGACCCCTTCACCACGCCGTGCTGTCGGCGACGCCACGCCCCGTCGGGCGCCCACGCCATGGTTGCATCCGGCCAGCCCGTTCGACCTCGAGCACGGCACACGCCCACACCCACTATGGCCCCTATGCCATCGAATGAGGGCCCACCCTGAACGTTAATTAAAAAAAAAGGAAAAATAAATAATTAAAATATTAATTAATTAATTAATTAATTAGAGAATTAATTAACTTAATTAAACCAGATTAGATTAACCTAATCATTTAGTTAAAGCTAATTAACCCTGTTTAATTACTATGAGTCAATGACATGCGGGACCCACCTGTCAGGGTTGACTCAGTCAACCCTGTTGACTGCTGACGTTAGCATGACATCATGCTGACGTCATAAATACATTTCGAATTAATTAAATAATTAATTAAATTCCAGAAATTATTAAAATCTTTTAAAATTCACATCTTTTAATCCGTAACCCGGATTAAAATATTTTCAACATGAAAGTTGCTCAGAACGACGAGACGAATCCGGATACGCAGTCCGTTCGTCCGCCACACACCCCTAACCTATCGAACCTGCAACTTTTCCCCTCCGACTCCTCTGCCCGAAAACCCAAAACACCGGATTACTTTCCGGATGTTCCCCTTAACCAAGACCCCCATACCACGTTAGGGCACGCTTAGCATCGCTTCTTAGCATGTCATGCATCGATATGCATCTGCTTACTTTGTATTCATTGTTTCTTCCCCTCTTCTCTCCGGTAGACTACGAGACCGACGCCGCTGCTGGCGGTTCGACTACGGTGTTGACGACCCCTCTCTCTTGCCGAGCAACCAGGCAAGCCCCCCTTGATCACGGATATCGCCTACTCTTATCTACACCGCTTGCATTAGAGTAGTATAGCATGTTATTGTTTTCAGATACTCCTATCTTTTTGCATAGCCTTGTCCTTGTAACTTCATTGTTACCTTACCGCAATCCTATATGCTTAGTATAGGATGCTAGTACTTTCATCTGTGGCCCTACATTCTTGTCCGCTCTACCGTGCTATACTATCGGGCCGTGATCACTCGGGAGTTGATCACGGGTATATACTATATACTTATACATGATACATGTGGAGACTAAAGCCGGGTCGGTGATGGAGCACCATGAGTGGATCTTGAGGCGGAGCGACAGGCAGGTTGAGACCGCCTAGGAGAGAGGTGGGCCTGGCCTGTTCGGCGTTCGCGATTACTTAACACGCTTAACGAGGTCTTGGTATTTGATCTGAGTTGGCTACGAGCTTATACGCACTAACCATCTACGCTGGAGTAGTTATGGGTATCCCGCGTCGTGGTATCACCGGCACTTCAGACGTCGGCCGACGGAGCGCGCGCGCCGGATTGGACTGGAACGCTCTTTGGGCTAGGTCTGCTTCCGGCCACAGACGTTAACGTGCAGTGTGTGCTCAGGCGATGGGCCTGCACCCTGCGCGCTTAGGTTTAGACCGCGTGTTGGCCTCTCGATGTGCCTAGGTGGGGCTGCGGCGTGTTGATCTTCCGCGGCGGGCATGACCCAGAAAGTGTGTCCGCCAAATGGGATCAAGCGTCTTTGGGTAAGATGGTGCACCCTGCAGGAAGTTAATCTATTCAATAGTCGTGATCTTGATAACAGGACGACTTGGAGTTGTACCTTGAGCTTATGACAACTAGAACTGGATACTTGATAAAACACACCCTTCCAAGTGCCGGATACAACCGGTGGTCGCTCTCGCTCAAATGATATGAGCGAGGATTGCGGGTAGGATTATTGCTATATGATGTTACTTGGAGGACTTCCGTTGTCCTCTTCTCGTTCATGCATTGCAAGACCGGTGTCCATAGCGTAGTCTTCGTTAAGACTAGCTATCCCCTCTTATTCGGCATTCTGCAGCTCGGTCCAATTGATATGGCCCTTTACACATATATCCATGCATATGTAGTGTAGCTCCTTGCTTGCGAGTACTTTGGATGAGTACTCACGGTTGCCTTGTTCCCCCTTTTCCCCTATCTCTACTCGATTGCTGCAACCAGACGATGGAGCCCAGGACCCAGACGCCACCGCCTATGACGACTACTACTCTGGAGGTGCCTACTACTACGTGCAGCCCGCTGACGACGACCAGGAGTAACCTAGGAGGATCCCAGGCAGAGGCCTGCTCCTCTTCGATCTGTATCCCGGTTTGTGCTAGCCATCTTATGGCAACTTGTTTAACTTATGTCGTACTCAAATATTGTTGCTTCACGACTCGTTGTAACACCCCTAAGTAACTTTCCATATTTGTAACTCCAACTCTTGCCATTTTCGGCATTGATATATGATATTCCCTCCGTGGTTGGGTCTTTCTCCTTTTGCATTTTGTCCATGTCATGCATTTTATCATGTCATCATGTGCATCGCATTTGCATACGTGCTCGTCTCTTGATTCCGAGCATTTTTCCGTTGTCCGCTTTTGCAATCCGGCACTCCTATCTCCCCGCGGTCCCTTTTACGCTTTTTCGTGTGCGGGTACTAAACCTTCTCGAAATGGACCGAGGTTTGTCTAGTGGCCTTGGTATACCACCGTAGACCACCGGTCAAGTTTCGGTCATTTGGAGCTCGTTTGGTACTCCAACGGTTAACCGCACCTTCATAAAGGCCTCTTTTAAGTTGCAGCCCAACACCCCTTCAAAACAGCCCAATAACCCATCTAAGTCACTCCCATGCTCTCCTTCGCTCAATCACGATCGTGTGGCGAAAACTACACCTCATTTGGACTCTCCTAGCTCCTCTATGCCTATTTAAACACCTCCCAAAATCCGGATCATCCTTCCCGAAACCCTAGCTTTTCCCCTCCACGCCACGGACGTGTCCGCCATGACGGACGCTTCAGCGCCGCCGCCCATGCCAATCGGGGTCCGCCATGCGTGGCCGCCGCCGCACACACACTGCCCGCATGAGCCCACGGCCGGCCCTCCCGCCCGCTCCGTTCCCTCCCGGCCAGCGCGCCGCCGCCGACCGTGCCCCGGCGCTGGAAAGTTTCAACCGTCGTTGACTATGACAACGATCGCGACCGACTATTAAGATCCTCGCGATTATGGCAGCCGCGAGCCACCGCCGCCGCCTGCCGGCGCTCAAGACCGCCGGCGCCCACCGAGCTCCGCCCGCCGCTTCTTCCTCCGGCCGCGCCGCTGCTTGACTGCCGGCCGGCGCCCGCCGCCTCACGGGTGGCCCGCCGCCTCCGCCCGCCACCGGGCCCGCCGCCCTCCGCGCCGCCTCCCCCTCGCCCGGCCGCCTCCCGGCGAAGCTCCTCCGCCACCAGCCCTCACCGGCCCGTCGGCCGATCCCGATCCGGCCTCGGTTCCCGCGCCGTTGACTCTCTCCCCTCCTTTTTGTTTCCTAAGTCTTGATATACTTGTTATTTTGTTCCATTTTCAAAGTGGTATATCTTTGCATCTGTATGTCCATCTTGCGCGTATAATATGTCAAAATGTTCGCCTCGAAGAGTAGATCATTTCATCTCATGGCATCATTTTCATTTGAGCTCATCTTGATGCCCGAAATGCTGTTGGAAGAGTGCTATGTGATGTTAGTTTCTGATTTTTATCAGAACTTGCACTTTTGTTATTTTTGCCATGATTAATGTGTGCACCCTATGAATTTGAGTCCTACATGTGTTTTGTAAAATGCCATGCTATCTTTCCAGGGGTATATGCCATGTATTTTTGTGATCTATGTGGTGACTAGCACAAGCATGCAAAGTAGGTGTCCTGCTGTTGCTGATATCAGCCCTGTTTTAGCTGATTTTGATGCCATGTTAACTTGATGATACCGAGAGATCTATGCATATTTTGAGATACTTCAGTAAGAGTGTTTTGTAAAGCATGTCTTGCTCTATCCATCCATGCTTTTGTTTGCAATTATGGAGTGCCATAGCTTGAGTCAATCGAGCTCTACTTTTGCTATCAAATGTTTCCTGGCAGATTGTTTACATGTTATTCAATTTTGCCAAGCTTGTTGTGGTTGATCCATTTATGCTATGTTATTGTTCTTTCCATGTTTGTCTTCTATGTCATGTCTTCTTGATTTATGTATGCTTAGTTTATCATATAAGACTCTGTAGTGAGTGCATTGAGCTGGTAAACATGCCTACTCGTTATCAGTTTTTGACATGTCATGTTGCTGAATCTGTTAACGAAACTTTCAATATTGACATGGGTGTTACTATATTTTATGGTCCTTTTTGGCTTATGGTCAGTAAGGGACTTTTGTTCTAGGCTTTGAGTAGATTCATTCCATGCCATGTTTTTCTATTTTAAGTTCCTGTAGCATGTAGTTTTCTTGCTCTGAACATTGCAACCTGATGCTGTTTTTGCCATGTCCAGCCTGATATTTTGTGCACTTTTGCCATGCTTGTTTGAACCTGTTATGATGTGAACTAGCCGTAGCTCAGTGCTCATCTTTTGTCGAGCATCTTGTGTAGATCACTGCCATGTGCTTTGTTGATACGTTTGGGTGCAGTAGCTTAATTAATTGTTGCTTGCTAAGTGGCATCATGCTGTTAATGGCAGATTTGCGCCATTCTTGTTTTGCTTGTCATTTGCAAACCGTGCATCCGATTCCGTGATCTTTATATCGATTTCAACCGAAATCATCTCATCTTTCCAGTGGCATGCTTGGTTTGCCAAGTTGATGCCTGGTTCATCATTTACCTTCCGGGCGCACATACGCATTGCATATCACATCCCGCATATCATGTCATGTTTTGCATCATGTTGATTGTGCATTGCACCGTGATTTATTGTGGTTCCTTTGTTTGTGTTGTTGCTTTGGGTAGAGCCGGGAGACGAGTACGTGAACGAGGAACCTGTTGAGAACGCTTACGAGGATCAAGCTTTCGACAACTCGAGAACATTGCGAGCAAGATGACCATACCCTCGAAATCACTTCTATCTTTGCTATGCTAGTTGCTCGCTCTTTTGCTATGCCTATGCTACGATGCCTACCACTTGCTATATCATGCCACCCATATTGCCATGTCAGCCCCTAACCATCCTTTTCCTAGCAAACCGTTGATTGGCTATGTTACCGCTTTGCTCAGCCTCTTATAGCGTTGCTAGTTGCAGGTGAAGTTGAAGTTTGTTCCTTGTTGGAACATGGAGATGTTGTTCCTTGTTGGAACATGTTTACTTGTTGGGGATATCACAATATATATCTGCTATAATTAATACATCTATATACTTGGTAAAGGGTGGAAGGCTCGGCCTTATGCCCGTGTTTTGTTCCACTTTGCCACCCTAGTTTCCGTCATACCGGTGTTATGTTCCTTGATTTCGCGTTCCTTACGGTTGGGTGATTTATGGGACCCCTTGACAGTTCGATTTGAATAAGACTCGTCCAGCAAGGCCCAACTTTGGTTTTACCATTTGCCACCTAAGCCTTTTCCCCGGGTTTCGCGAGCCCGAGGGTCATCTTTATTTTAACCCCGGACCAGTGCTCCTTGAGTGCTGGCCCGAATCGAGCTACTGCAAGGGCCACCACGGGAAACTCGAGGCTTGGTTGTACTCGTAGCTAGTCTCATCCGGATGTGCCACGAGAACGAGATATGTGCAGCTCCTATCGGGATTTGTCGGCACAATCGGGCGGCTTTGCTGGTCTTGTTTTATTGCTGTCGAAATGTCTTGTAGTCCGGGATTCCGAGATTGATCGGGTCTTCCCGGTAGAAGGAATATCCTTCGCTGACCGTGAGAGCTTATAATGGGCTAAGTTGGGACACCCTGCAGGTAATATCTTTCAAAGCCGTGCCGCGGTTATGAGGCGATGGGAATTTGTTAATGTCCGGTTGTAGAAAACCCAAAGTTGACCTCAAATAAAATACACATCAACGCGTGTGTAACCGTGATGGTCTCTTCTCGCGGAGTCCCGAAGTGAACACGGTGTTGGAGTTATGTCCGACGTAAGTAGTTCAGATCACTTCTTGATCGCTACTAGCTTCACGACCGTGCTTTGCTCCTCTTCTCGCTCTCTTTTGCGATGTAGCCACCATATATGCTAGTCGCTTGCTGCAGCTCCATTTTACTACCCTGTCCTTCCTATAAGCTTAAATAGTCTTGATCTCGCGGTGTGAGATTGCTGAGCCCCGTGACTCACAGATACTTCCAAAACAGTTGCAGGTTCCGACGATGCGGTCAGGTGACTCAACCGAGCTCAAGTGGGAGTTCGACGAGGAACGTGGTCGTTACTATGTGTCTTTTCCTGATGATCGATAGTGGTGCCCAGTTGGGACGATCGGGGATCTGTGTAGCATTTGGGGTATCTTCTTTTATTTTGGTTCCGTAGTCGGACCTTGAGTGTACTCAATGATGGATGTTTATTTATGTACTTGTGTGAAGTGGCGAATCGTAAGCCAACTATGTATCTCTTTCCTTATTTATTACATGGGTTGTGTGAAGATTACCTCTCTTGCGACATTGCTTTCAATGCGGTTATGCCTCTAAGTCGGGCCTCGACACGTGGGAGATATAGCCGCATCGGGGGCGTTACAAGTTGGTAATCAGAGCCTTCCCGACTTAGGAGCCCCCTACTTGATTATTTGTCATGCGTTGTTGAGTCTAGAATGGAAAATGTTTTGAGTCTTAGGATTATATATATCGGAGAGTAGGATTCTTTTACTTCCAGTCCTTCGTCGCTCTGTGAGGTCTCCCGACGAGAGTTTTGACTCTTCTCTCCTCAAATTTCACTAAAAAATTTTAGGATCACGTGGGTATCTTGGAATCGTTCGATGGTTTTGTGACGAGAACATTGTTCTTGGTGCCTCCCGACATTTAGGGGTTGTGGCGGTGTCCCGGGAGTTGAGCTCCGAGGTGTTGTCGCCACAATTTTATCGTTGCAGCTCGGAATACCTAAGTTTTGCCGACATCGAAATCTCTTTTGTGCAGTTGTTGGTGAGATAACCCCGATAGCCCAATCGAGGCGAAAAGTGGAGTATTGCCATGACTTGTATAACGGATGTTTTTCAAGGTCGAGGTACACGATTTCGAGGATTTCTTGGTTATGTGTTGACGGATGGATACAAATGGATCTAGGTATTGTTAGTTTGGGTGATATATTTTGTGTCCCTGTATCCCCAACACCAGATTGCATAACCGAGAAAGTTTCGGGAGTTTATAGGTGGGAATTCTAGTAGCTTACGGGATATTCTTTCCGATGGATGTATGATTTGAGATTGGGGTTCAACGTCTAGTGGTCCGCCCATTCACGGTCGATTCAAGTGGTCGCGAGACGCCTTAAAGAATCCTTGGCTATGCTGATTCGGGACGCCTTGTTAGTCATTCGTGACGTCCGCTATACGTCATGTCCGTGTGGGCCCCACCACGAACACTTTGGGCGTAAATTCTATCATGTGTTTGTTCCGCTCATTCTAGAAGCCAATCTTTGGTTTTCAGTGTGATATTCGATTATTTCTAAGGCAGATGTTGTTTCCATATCTTTATCTAAGTGGCTTATCACCTTAATGGACGGTGATGATTAACTTTGAATTCATTCGCTCATTCTTGTTCAATGTTTATTGTGAAGACTATATGTTGCAATTTCTATCCGTTGATTCTACTTATCTATTTTGTCTATCAAAGGACTAACGGATGTCACCCTCTTCAGATGGCTCCGCCAACGCTCTGAATCCGGACCGCAATGATGGGGATCACCGAACCTCCACCTCCACCTCCACCTCCGCCTCCGGAGGCTCGGCAAGCTATCATGGCAGCCACCAATGCCAATGCTTAGATGATTTTGCAGCTCTTGCAAGAACGCACTCAGGGCAAGGCAATCATGGAAATCAAGGTCAAGGCAACAATCAGCCGCATTTTGCTACTCTCGATCGGTTCCTCGCTAATCAGCAAGTCTTTCGGTTTACGTCGAGGCCACGACGCCGACGATTGGTTAGTGGACATCTGCAAGCACTTTGATCAGTAGCAATGTCGGACACGAGGACTTTGTCAAGTTTGCATCGCTTCAACTCAAGGATCAAGCTGCTGAGTGGTACCAGAATACAAAGATTCCAGAGGAGGTCGTGTCATTACAGGATGAGATCCGCCGTGATTTCGTGAGCTCATCACATTCCAAAAGTGTTGTTGAGAGCAAGCGTGAGGAGTTCCGCAATCTCAAGCAGGGCAACATGTCTGCTATCAATACAATATCCAGTTCCTGAAGCTTCGCTCGCTTTGCTAAGCAAGACGTGCACTGATGAAAAGAGTATGATCTATCAATTCAGAGGTGGTCCGAGAGAAGATCTGCAATTACCTCTTGTGCTTTTGAGCCGATAAGTATGATGATTTCTACAACATGGCATCAAGCAAGAAGCTGCCCAGCTCAAATGTGAGGCTTCTAAGAAGAGAATCAGGGGATGCAGTTCAGTCCTCTTCTTCCTCTCAAGTGGCAGCTAAGCAGCGAAGTTTTACCTTCCTCCTCCTCCGTTCCGTCGGCCTTACCAAAGAAGAACTCAGTGGCCGTGGATCTTCCCACCCACCCAACCCAAGCTATCGAACAAGTCTAATTCTCAAGCTCCAAGGTCAAGTGCTCCTTACCACCGTCCGTCTGTCTGAAGTGACTTGCAACAAATGTCGTGAGAAGGTCACTATGCTAACAAGTGCTTCAACCAGAGGCGCCTTCCGCCTCCTCCTCCGTGAAATCTTCCAGCAATGCAAAGGTCAAGCATAATCCCAAGTATGCCAAGGTCAATATGATGAATGCAGCTCAAGCAGAGGATTCTTCCGATGTGATCATGGGTAATCTCTCGCTTAATGATATTCCTGCAAAGTCTTATTTGATACCGGTGCATCGCATTCTTTCATGTCATATCCTTTTGCATCAAGCACAATTTTGATCTGAGAGGAATTATCTAAAGCTATGCAAGTTATTTCTCCGGCTAAGCGTTTGAGCTCTAGCATGATGGTTCCAAATGTCGGTATCAAGATGGGCGATTATAGATTTCGCTAAACCAATTGTTCTTGGTGACTCGGATATTGATCTTATTCTCGGAATGGATCGGCTTTCAAAGACAAAGCTCAGATTGATTGTGCTGCGGTGGAAATTCAATTGACTCACTCTTCTAATGATGTGATCATCTATGCCGCTCGTGATGAAACCATTCGTTGTTTTCTCTCAATGAGAAGGAGAACTGAATGCGATCTCTCGATTCCATCGCTTGTGAGTACCAAGATGTCTTTCCGTAAGAGCTTCCGGTATGCCTCCTCATCGCCGCTTGAGTTCGTTATCGATCTTGAGCCCGCATCGAACCCGCTTGCAAGCGTCCATACAAGCTTGGACCTGATGAGCTGAAGGAATTGAAGAAGTAGCTCGATGAACAAGAGCGTCTGGTTTGATCGGACCGAGTTCATCTCCTTGGGGTTGTGGTGTTCTTTTGTCCGGAAGAAGGATGGCACGGACCGACTTTTGGCCGATTACCGTCCATTGAATAAGAAGACAATCAAGAACAAGTATCCACTTCCCAACATCAATGAGCTTTTCGAGCAACTCAAAGGTGCTAAAGTGTTCTCAAAGCTTGACCTTCAGATGGGGTATCATCGATTCGCATTCGTGAACAAGATATTCCCAAGACAAAGATTCGAACAAGCTTTGGTTCTTATGAGTATATTGTCATGTCTTTCGCCTTGTCAATGCTCCTCCAACATTCTCTCGGATGATGAACTTCATTTTCAATCCCTACACCAATGAATTCGCCTTGGTCTATCTTGATGATATTTTGGTCTTCTCCAAGAATAAGAAGGATCATGCCAAACATTTGCGATTGGTGCTAGACAAGCTCGAGAGTATCAATTCTATGCTAAGTTCTCCAAATGTGAATTTTGGCTTGATGAAGTGCTTTATCTTGGTCATATCATCTCCGCCAAGGGTATCGCTGTTAATCCCGAGAAGGTGTCCGCAATTGTGAATTGGGAACCTCCTCGAATGTCAAGCAGCTCCAGATTTTCTTGGTCTTGCAAGCTATTGTCAAGATTCGTTGAGAACTTCTCCAAGATTGCAAAGCCTCTTTCCAACCTTCTCCGAAGCATGTGAAGTATGTCCGGTCTCCCGAGTGTGACGTTGCTTTCAATACCCTCAAAGAGAAACTCGTCACAGCTCTGCCTTGACTCCTCCCGATGAATCCAAGCCATTTGAAGTTTTCTGTGATGCTTCTCTTCAAGGTCTCGGTGCTGTGTTAATGCAAGAGAAGAGAGTTGTGGCTTATACCTCTCGCCAGCTTGAAGCCCAACGAGAAGAACTACCCCACTCACGATCTTGAGTTGGCGGCGATTGTCCATGCATTGATTACTTGGAGACATCTCTTGTTGGGAAGGAAAGTGGACATTTTCACCGATCACAAGAGTCTCAAATACATCTTCACTCAGCCCAACCTCAACCTCGAGCAGACTCGATGGGTCGAAATGATTCAAGAGTACAACCCAAGTATTGAATATACTCCGGCAAGGCCAATGTCATTGCAGATGCTTTGAGCAGAAAGCTTATCGCAATAGCCTAATCCTCAAGCCCTTTCACCGGATCTCTGTGAAGCTTTCCGCAGCTGAATCTTCAAGTTGTTCCTCAAGGCTTTCTTGCCAACCTCATAGTCTCTCCTACTTTGGAAGATCAGATTCGTGAGGCTCAACTTCGGATGCCATGGTGAAGAAGGTGAAACGTGGTATCGACAAGGGCATTTCCAAGTATAAGTGCTTCCACATTGATGACAAAGATACTCTTTTCTTTGAGGACCGATTGTGGTTCCTAAGGGTGATCTGAGAAAAGTCATTATGAACGAGGCTCACAATTCGCTTCTATCCATTCATCCCGGAAGTACGAAGATGTACCATGACCTCAAGCAATCATATTGGTGGACTCGAATGAAGCGAGAAATTGCTCAATTCGTGAATGAATGTGATGTCTGCAGAAGAGTGAAAGCGAACACCAAAGACCAGCTGGTCTCCTCCAACCTCTTGCTATTCCGAATGGAAGTTTGATCATATTGAAATGGACTTCGTGACTGGTTTTCCAAAGTCCAAGCGTGGAAATGATGCTATCTTCGTTGTCATTGACAAGCTTACTAAAGTGGCTCATTTTCTTCCTATCAAAGAATCCATCACAGCAGCTCGGTTGGCGAGCTATACACCTCCAGATTGTCTCCTTGCACGGCATTCCTAAAGTGATCTCTTCGACCGTGGCAGCATCTTTACCTCCAAGTTTTGGGATTCTTTTCGAAGGCCATGGGCACCAACATTCGGTTCAAAGACAGCTTTCCATCCTCAAACAAGTGGCCAAGTTGAGCGAGTAAATCAAATCCTCAAGATATGCTCGTGGCTTGTGTCATTTCTTTCGGTATGAAGTGGGAAGATTGTCTTCCATATGCCGAAGTTCTCTTACAACAACAGCTTCCAGCGAGTTCGGCAAGGCCCCATTCGAAATTCTCTATGGCGAAAGTGTCGTACTCCTCTCAATTGGTCTGATTCAGTGAACGCCAACTTCTTGGCAATGACTTGATCACGAAGCGTAAGAAATGTGCCAAGTCATTCGTGAGAATCTCAAAGCCGCATAATCGCGCGGAAAGAGCTATTATGATGATAAGCACCGTGATGTGACTTTTGAAATTGGAGACCATGTCTACCTCCGCGTCTCCAATGAAAGGCACTCGTAAACTCGGTATCAAAGGAAGCTTGCCCCTAGATACGTGGGTCCTTTCAAGATCATTGGGAAAAGAGGCGATCTCGCCTATCAACTTG
Organism: Aegilops longissima; assembly: GCA_021605205.1. Taxonomy (NCBI): domain Eukaryota; kingdom Viridiplantae; phylum Streptophyta; class Magnoliopsida; order Poales; family Poaceae; genus Aegilops; species Aegilops longissima. The sequence goes on from CM038681.1 coordinate 400,697,717, forward strand.
AGCTTCCATCCAACTTTGCAAACGTGCGATGTGTTTCACGTGTCACAGCCGCAAGTGCTTCAAGACTCTGAACGCACTATCAACTTCAAGAGATTGACCTTCAAGAAGATCTCTCTATCATGAGCACCCCGTTGCTATTCTTGAAGAAACCGAGCGCAAGACTCGCAACAAGTCAATCAAATTCCTGAAAGTGAAGTGGTCACACCATTCCGACCGAGAAGCTACCTGGGAGCGCGAGGATCACCTCCGTTCCGAATATCCGGAGTTCTTTCAGTCCTAGATCTCGGGACGAGATCCTCTTGTAGTGGTGGAGTGTTGTAACACCCCGGAAGTAACTTTCCATATTTGTAACTCCAACTCTTGCCATTTTCGGCATTGATATATGATATTCCCTCCGTGGTTGGGTCTTTCTCCTTTTTGCATTTTGTCCATGTCATGCATTTTTATCATGTCATCATGTGCATCGCATTTGCATACGTGTTCGTCTCTTGATTCCGAGCATTTTTCCCGTTGTCCGGTTTTGCAATCCGGCACTCCTATCTCCCCGGCGGTCCTTTTACGCTTTTTCCGTGTGCGGGTACTAAACCTTCTCGAAATGGACCGAGGTTTGTCTAGTGGCCTTGGTATACCACCCAGAGACCACCGGTCAAGTTTCGGTCATTTGGAGCTCGTTTGGTACTCCAACGGTTAACCGCACTTCGCAAAGGCCTCTTTTAAGTTGCAGCCCAACACCCTTCAAAACAGCCCAATAACCCATCTAAGTCACTCCCATGCTCTCCGTCGTTCGATCACGATCGTGTGGCTAAAACTACACCTCATTTGGACTCTCCTAGCTCCCTCTATGCCTATTTAAACACCTCCCCAAAATCCGGATCATCCTTCCCGAAACCCTAGCTTTTCCTCTCCGCCCGCGCGACGTGTCCGCCAGCGACGGACGCTTTCACCGCCGCCATGCTAATCGGGGTCACGACGCGTGGCCGCCGCCACACACACGCCGGGCCCATGAGCCCACGAGCCGCTCCCTCCTGCCCGCCTCGTTCTCTCCCGGCCACATTGCCGCCGTGACCGGCCCGGCCACACACGCACACACACACACCCGCGCCGCCGCTCAAGCCGCCCGGCGCCTCACGAGCGCGCCGCCGAACTCCGCCCGCCGCCCGCTTCCTCCCGGCCGGCACAGATGCCTGGGCCTCACGCCCGCCGCCTGGCCTCCGGCCACCGGGCCGCCCCTCGGCGCCCCTCCTCCCCCGCCGGCCGCCTCGGCGAGCTCCTCCACCGCCAGCCCACCGCCGCCCGTCGGCCGATCCCGATCCGGCCTCGGTTCCCGCGCCGTTGACTCTCTCCCCTCCCTTTTTTTCCTAAGTCTTGATATACTTGTTATTTTGTTCCATTTTCAAAGTGGTATATCTTTGCATCTGTATGTCCATCTTGCGCGTATAATATGTCAAAATGTTCGTCTCGAAGAATAGATCATTTCATCTCATTGCACCATTTTCATTTGAGCTCATCTTGATGCCCGAAATGCTGTTGGAAGAGTGCTATGTGATGTTAGTTTCTGATTTTTATCAGAACTTGCACTTTTGTTATTTTTGCCATGATTAATGTGTGCACCCTATGAATTTGAGTCCTACATGTGTTTTGTAAAATGCCATGCTATCTTTCCAGGGGTATATGCCATGTATTTTTTTGATCTATGTGGTGACTAGCACAAGCATGCAAAGTAGGTGTCCTGCTGTTGCTGATTTCAGCCTTGTTTTAGCTGATTTTGATGCCATGTTAACTTGATGATAACGAGAGATCTATGCATATTTTGAGATACTTCAGTAAGAGTGTTTTGTAAAGCATGTCTTGCTCTATCCATCCATGCCTTTGTTTGCAATTATGGAGTGCCATAGCTTGAGTCAATCGAGCTCTACTTTTGCTATCAAATGTTTCCTGGCAGATTGTTTACATGTTATTCAATTTTGCCAAGCTTGTTGTGGTTGATCCATTTATGCTATGTTATTGTTCTTGCCATGTATGTCTTCTATGTCATGTCTTATTGATGTATGTATGCTTAGTTTATCATATAAGACTCTGTAGTGAGTGCATTGAGCTGGTAAACATGCCTACTCGTTATCAGTTTTTGACATGTCATGTTGCTGAATCTGGTAACGAAACTTTCAATATTGACATGGGTGTTACTATATTTTATGGTCCTTTTTGGCTTATGGTCAGTAAGGGACTTTTGTTCTAGGCTTTGAGTAGATTCATTCCATGCCATGTTTTTCTATTTTAAGTTCCTGTAGCATGTAGTTTTCTTGCTCTGAACATTGCAACCTGATGCTGTTTTTGCCATGTCCAGCCTGATATTTTGTGCACTTTTGCCATGCTTGTTTGAACCTGTTATGATGTGAACTAGCCGTAGCTCAGTGCTCATCTTTTGTCGAGCATCTTGTGTAGATCACTGCCATGTGCTTTGTTGATACGTTTGGGTGCAGTAGCTTAATTAATTGTTGCTTGCTAAGTGGCATCATGCTGTTAATGGCAGATTTGCGCCATTCTTGTTTTGCTTGTCATTTGCAAACCGTGCATCCGATTCCGTGATCTTTATATCGATTTCAACCAAATCATCTCATCTTTCCAGTGGCATGCTTGGTTTGCCAAGTTGATGCCTGGTTCATCATTTACCTTCCGGGCGCACATACGCATTGCATATCACATCCCGCATATCATGTCATGTTTTGCATCATGTTGATTGTGCATTGCACCGTGATTTATTGTGGTTCCTTTGTTTGTGTTGTTGCTTTGGGTAGAGCCGGAGACGAGTACGTGAACGAGGAACCTGTTGAGAACGCTTACGAGGATCAAGCTTTCGACAACTCGAGAACATTGCGTGCAAGATGACCATACCCTCGAAATCACTTCTATCTTTGCTATGCTAGTTGCTCGCTCTTTTGCTATGCCTATGCTACGATGCCTACCACTTGCTATATCATGCCACCCATATTGCCATGTCAGCCCTAACCATCCTTTTCCTAGCAAACCGTTGATTGGCTATGTTACCGCTTTGCTCAGCCCTCTTATAGCGTTGCTAGTTGCGGTGAAGTTGAAGTTTGTTCCTTGTTGAACATGGAGATGTTGTTCCTTGTTGGAACATGTTTACTTGTTGGGGATATCACAATATATATCTGCTATAATTAATACATCTATATACTTGGTAAAGGGTGGAAGGCTCGGCCTTATGCCCGGTGTTTTGTTCCACTTTGCCACCCTAGTTTCCGCCATACCGTGTTATGTTCCTTGATTTCGCTTTCTTACGGTTGGGTGATTTATGGGACCCCTTGACAGTTCGCTTTGAATAAGACTCGTCCCAAAGAAGGCCCAACTTTGGTTTTACCATTTGCCACCTAAGCCTTTTCCCCCGGGTTTTCGCGAGCCCGAGGGTCATCTTTATTTTAACCCCCCCCCCCAGTGCTCCTTCGAGTGCTAGCCCGAACTGAGCTGCTGCAAGGGCCACCACGGGGAAACTCGAGGCTTGGTTTTACTCGTAGCTAGTCTCATCCGGATGTGCCCTGAGAACGAGATATGTGCAGCTCCTATCGGGATTTGTCGGCACAATCGGGCGGCTTTGCTGGTCTTGTTTTATTGCTGTCGAAATGTCTTGTAGTCCGGGATTCCGAGATTGATCGGGTCTTCCCAGTAGAAGGAATATCCTTCGTTGACCGTGAGAGCTTATAATGGGCTAAGTTGGGACACCCTGCAGGTAATATCTTTCAAAGCCGTGCCCATGCGTTATGAGGCGATGGGAATTTGTTAATGTCCGTTGTAGAAAACCCAAAGTTGACCTCAAATAAAATACACATCAACGCGTGTGTAACCGTGATGGTCTCTTCTCGGCGAGTCCGGAAGTGAACACGGTGTTGGAGTTATGTCTGACGTAAGTAGTTCAGGATCACTTCTTGATCGCTACTAGCTTCACGACCGTGCTTTGCTCCTCTTCTCGCTCTCTTTTGCGATGTAGCCACCATATATGCTAGTCGCTTGCTGCAGCTCCATTTTACTACCCTGTCCTTCCTATAAGCTTAAATAGTCTTGATCTCGCGGGTGTGAGATTGCTGAGTCCCCGTGACTCACAGATACTTCCAAAACAGTTGCAGGTTCCGACGATGCGGTCAAAGCAGTGACTCAACCGAGCTCAAGTGGGAGTTCGACGAGGAACGTGGTCGTTACTATGTGTCTTTTCCCGATGATCGTAGTGGTGCCCAGCTTGGGACGATCGGGGATCTGTAGCATTTGGGGTATCTTCTTTTATTTTGGTTCCGTAGTCGGACCTTGAGTGTACTCAATGATGGATGTTTATTTATGTACTTGTGTGAAGTGGCATCGTAAGCCAACTATGTATCTCTTTCCTTATTTATTACATGGGTTGTGTGAAGATTACCTCTCTTGCGACATTGCTTTCAATGCGGTTATGCCTCTAAGTCGTGCCTCGACACGTGGGAGATATAGCCACATCGGGGGCGTTACAAGTGCCCCCGATTGGCGCGGCGGCAAGCGAAGAAGCGTCATGCTGGCGGATTCACGTCCGGCGCGGCGCGAGGGAAAAGCTAGGGTTTCGGGAAGGATGATCCGGATTTTCGAGGAGGTGTTTAAATAGGCATAGAGGGAGCTAGGAGAGTCCAAATGAGGTGTAGTTTTACCACACGATCGTGATCGAACGACGGAGAGCATGGGAGTGACTTAGATGGGTTATTGGGCTGTTTTGAAGGGGTGTTGGGCTGCAACTTAAAAGAGGCCTTTATGCGAAGGTGCGTTAACCGTTGGAGTACCAAACGAGCTCCAAATGACCAAACTTGACCGGTGGTCTACGGGTGGTATACCAAGGCCACTAGACAAACCTCGGTCCATTTCGAGAAGGTTTAGTACCCGCACACGGAAAAACGTAAAAGGGACCGCCGGGGGAGATAGGAGTGCCGGATTGCAAAACGGACAACGGGAAAAATGCTCGGAATCAAGAGACGAGCACGTATGCAAATGCGATGCACATGATGACATGATAAAAATGCATGACATGGACAAAATGCAAAAAGGAGAAAGACCCAACCACGGAGGGAATATCATATATCAATGCCGAAAATGGCAAGAGTTGGAGTTACAAATATGGAAAGTTACTTCCGGGGTGTTACACTCGTCTATGATCGAGCACTTGTATTCGAGCCCTCGAGGCCCCTGGCTTGTATTATGATGCTTGTATGACTTATTTTATTTGTAGAGTTGTGTTGTGATATCTTCCCGTGAGTCCCTGATCTTGATCGTACACATTTGCGTGCATGATTAGTGTACGATTGAATCGGGGGCGTCACACTCGTCCACCTGCTCTTCAGTAGGCAACAACCAGATATGCGCCAAGTCGCCACTCATACCATCGTCTGTGGGTCTCATCACACTCCCACTGGCACGCGCACCGCAGCTGATTGCTCATCGCAACCCGCTGTCGTTGGTGTGGTGCCACTGCTGCAAATCACGCAGAGTCATCCGTCGCGTCTCAACCACAATCCGCAACCCTAGCCGATTCTTCTACAAATGCTCGAATCATGGGTCAATAATATGTTTAAGTGTTGTTCTGTTGCTTTCAGTTGCTAATTTTTTTTAATAATTTGGTTGACGATCTTCCAATTTGATTCATGCAGAAAAGGGAAGATTCGTGTGATTTGTATTTCTGGGAAGTTGCTAATGTGGGGGAATGCAACTACGTTGATTATTTGGTTAGCCGAGGAATCCCAATACCAGCAGGTTGGGGTGTTGGACAAGTAACTGAAGGAACGACAGAAGAGGAAGATGCAAAGCAGAAGGCTAAAGATGCAGTTCCTCGATCATGGCCAAACAACAACAACGAACGGCCTTGACAAAGAATGAGGAGATGAAAGAGCTTGTGAAGATAATGGGCAAAATCGATGTGCTCTGTAGGATGACTATCTCTTTATTTGCAGTGTATGTAGCACTCGTGATGTATTCAGTGGCTACGACATGAGCACTTTGCTGAAACTAGTAATGAATGAAACCTGTGTAGCAGGCTGGGCGTAGTGTTGTGAACATCTAATGATTTTTATTAACGGAAATCAGGGGGTATCCCCTTTTGCTCATATAAATAAATAAATAGCAGAGGCCCTGTCGGGTTAGCTTTGTTCTCATTCGAAGACGTCGAGCCAATTGCAGTCCAACAGCAAACTATGTCATCAAATTCAAGTTTCACGGCCAAATATGAGTACAAGTAAACAACAATGTCATCATGTTTTAGTTGTCATACAATCACCAAACACAAATCAGCATACATAACAAGTGATGTTCTCACAACAAAATACTAAACAACATGTTCATCAGGTTTCAGTTGTCATAGCAAACACAATTTCAAATAGTAGATAAAAAACGTCTTCTGACAGGCAAATACGACAAAAAAAATGTAATCATCATCCGCAGCAGCAGCGTCAACATCTTCACCATGTGTATCAGTCTGAATCGTAATTCCCCATGGTGTCATCTTCTTATTCGTCCTCAACGTCCTCGAACGTTGGCTTCTTCTTGATCAACTGTTGTATGTCCACAGCACGACAGGCAATCTTTTCGCCGGCGTCATTGACGTGATGGTTCTCAAATATATTAGGAACATCTATGTTATCTTGTACATCAGGGGCAATGTAAGCATCATCTTGTTGTGCAACTTCATTAAACGAATTCCTCTGCTCAAACCTTTGCAATACTCTCCAGTCATCGCTACGTGCAAATGTGTCTTCCAAGAAAAATATCTGTGTTGCTTGATTTGCCAAAATAAAAGGCTCGTTGGTCTGGTACGCCGCCTTGACATTGATGGATTTGGAATAATCATCGGCTCTGGGTTTTGCGATCCTGGAAAACAGGTTATACCAACGACAAAGACAATGTAACCACACACGATGATCCTCGAAATTGGAGATATCTGCAACGAACAATGTCTATTATGTTAGCATACTTTTCAGTTGTCTCTTTGTCATACGTATCTGTGCTCATGATGGCACTGTTTTGTGTCTTCCTGCCTTCGTCTCGTGCAAGGGTGTTGTAGCGCACATCTCCAACAACGCAAGATTCATAATGTCTTACCCGAGTATCAGGACCCATTGCTAGTGAGTAAAGGGCATCATCAACTGCCTGCCCATCCTCCCGCATCTTCTTAACCTATGGTTAGAAAATAGACAAGCTGATCATCTTATGTACTAAATATATTAAAAAACTGGCGATGCACTTCAAAAGCTTACATGGTTCTTGAACCATTTCGCAAATCCTGCCATAACCAGTTTGTCAATGTTTCTTGGATTTTGCGGCGAGAACTCCTCTTTGTTGATGCTGCACAACATAGTGATCGCGTCAAACATCTAAATATATAAGAATGTGCTGCAAGTTTAGTAGATTACGATGTATAAGTTGCAGTACTGCACTTACTTGATATAAGGTAGTATCTCGGGACAGTTATTCAACACATACCAAACCATTTTGTCCAAATCTTTAGGTTTGTCCTCTTGTCGACTCTTCACCGTGTAACTTTCGAGCAGAATAATCGAAAACATTGAGCCGGGATTGTCTTCACCCACCTCTTTGCTAAGCTGATCAATTTGTTTCAATGTATTTTGAGCAGAATGTCAACGCTTCAGTAGCAATGTAGGCCTCTGCAATGGAACCCTTGGGTCTAGCTCTGTTCCTAACATAGCCCTTGAAAGTGCCTAGCCGCCTTTCAATAGGGTACATCCAGCCATCTTGTCTTGGACCTCTAAGTAGTGCCTCATCGGTAGATGAACAACCAAATGCACCATCACATCAAAGAAGGTTGGAGGATATATCTTCTCAAGGTCGCATAGGATAGTTGGTATCTTGTCTCTAAGGCGCTCCAAAGCATCTATCCTGATATTTCTATTGAAGTGTTCCTCAAGAATTGTCCCAACTCTGCAATCTCTCAGATAAGTCGTATGCCCAATCCTCTAAGGTTAACAGTAAAACCCTTTGAAGTAGTACGTGGCGGTCATGAGTTTTCAACCCTTGTACCTTGTTTCCATCTGCCCGAATCTCCTTTCAGGGTTGGAAGCAAATCCATGTGGGAATCTCACACGTGACAGGACCTCGCAGAATTCTTTTCTTTTTACCTTGTCCAAGGCGTACACAGCTGGTGCCATATCCCGTGGTTTACCTTCATCTTGCACCCGCAAAATCCTTTACGATACCAGTGTGTCAAATCAATCCTAGATTTTAAGGTATCTTTCGTCTTGCCTTCAATGTTAAGAAGTGTGCCGATAATGCTGTCACATATATTTTTCTCGATGTGCATCACATCAAGATTATGCCGTCGATCCAAATCTTTCCAATACTCCAAGTCCCGCAAAGTGGACCTACGGGTAAACAATAATCTCTCTTCTACCGTGCCACGCTTCCTTTTCCCGCTACCATTACCAGGATGGTTTCCTGGTGTAATATGCCTGACCTTCTCTAATTCCACTTACAACTCATCGGCGGTGAGCCTCTTTGGCGCATCACGGTTTTCGTGCTTTGCATTGAACACATGTCTTCGGTATTTTCTAGGATGCGGCTTGTCCTTGGCAAGGAAATGGTGGTGTCTAATGTAACAGATCTTGCTAAGTATTGTGTATGATAGCGGATTCCTGTCACAGCGAACACATGCATTGTAACCATGTGTCGTTCGCCCTGACATAGTGCCCAAAGCCGGATAATCATGGATGCACCAAATTACAATAGCACGCAGAAAGAAATCAGCTGGTGGGCTTCTATATAGGTCTCGAATGAGAACACCCTTCCATAGTTGTTGAAGTTCCTCCACAAGAGGCTCCATGAACAAATCAAAATCGTTTCCAGGACTTTTTGGACCTAGAATGAGCAAGGCCATCATGTAGTTTGATTCTTTGGTGCAGACAATTGGAGGCATGTTGTAAGGGATAACAAGCACTGGCCACATGCTATATGTGGCGCTCTGGTGGCAAAATGGGTTAAATCCATCTGAAGCTAAGCCAAGTCTAATGTTTCTCGGGTTGAGACAAACTCTTTGTGTTTATCATTGAAGCTTTTCCACTCACTACCATGAGATGGATGGCTCATTACATTCTTATCTCTGTACTCCTGGTTCCTAGAATGCCACAAGACATCCTCTCTTGTTTCAGATCATGAAACAACCTCTGCAATCTTGGTGTAATTGGAAAATGTCTCGAGAACATTATGAGGAATCCTCTTCACAAGATCGCCATCTTTCCATCTTGATGATTTGCATTTCGGGCATTCACTTAAGTTGGCATAATCCTTCCGAATAGAACACATTTATTCTTACAAACATGGATCATATCATATCCAATTCCAACTGCACGAAGGAAATTCTTCATTTCTTTGTAGGTGTGTGGCAGCTCGACGCGCATCTGGGAAAGATTTGCGAAAGCAGCCAACATCGCATCGAATGATTTGTTGGTCATCCGCTCAGATGTCTTCACCTGAAGAAAGGTGACCATAGCTGAGAATACTGACAACTTATTTCCTCGGGTGACAGCAACGTTGCATTGTTCCAACATGCGGGCCCACCGTTTTTCTTCTGCAGGCGAAAGTTCACGGAATGCACGAGCATTTCGTAGCATTGTTTCAATGTTGGTCAAACTCACTGGCTCCGCCACCACCACCTCCTCCTCGTCCTCTTCCACCTGAGCATCAAGCAGATCAAGATGGTGATCTGCTACTTCCACGTAGTCAATAACATTGACGTTCATAGCTTCACCATGATGAACCCACCTAGTATATGTGACCGACATCCCATACAAGTGTAGATGATTTTGCACAGTTGACTGGGGTCTTGTAACTCAATTCATACAACTGCTACATGGGCAGAGCACATCTGAGTTCGGACCACCGTACTCAGCTCGATAAAGTTCATGAAGTTTTCAACCCCTCGACATATGCAGCGGAGAATCTTGACGAAGTTATCAAGTCCCGTCCATCATTTAGACATACAAATTAGTTCTTCTACTAGATATTACAGGAAAAACATATATGCTTCTTTATGAAGTCCAGAAAAAAAATACCTAGGTCGATGTCTAAAGCCATGGCAAGATATTTGGACGAGCAGATCTAAGTAACGAAATATATGTAAAGCTAATTCAGCAAACAGATTTGAGTCCTAAATTATGGCAGGCTATTTCAGCAGTCATTGAGGCCGAGCACACAGCCATCGAACTATCGAAGGCCATCGCAGCAACAAAGATCGAGTATAAAACGGTGTAGAGCTATTTCACCTAACAGATTGGCTACTAGACCATGGCAATCTACGTCACAATAAATATATGGCAGGATATTTTAGCAACTAATCGGCCTTGGCATGCCATCTCAGCTAAGCAGATTGAGTGCAGAACAGGGCAAGGAAGCTTCTTAAGCAGAGCATATTGACAGTAAACTACTTCAGCAAACAGTGAGATTAACAGTGTCTATCAGCTAACATTCAGCGCTACACCGACATGAACAGGGCCTCAGTCTAGAATGCGCATACCGTGGGAGAAGCTGACCGCCGTGCGTCTCCACATGAACGTCGCCAGCGGTGGCGGCGCTGACCGTCGTGCGCCTCCACAAGAACGTAGCCAGAGGTGGCAGCACGGCTAGAGGACGACAGTCTACGAGAGCGTACTGTGGGAGCAAGGGGATCGCCGTGCGTCCCCTCGATGAACCGCGGCACCGACGTATTGGCGCGGCGGGGAGGGCGGCTTTGGCGGAGCGAATGGAGTGGAGGGGGGACAGGGGGAGGGGGTTTGGGGAATATTTGGCCGAAGGGCGGTTGAATCGGATTTGGGAGGGAATTTTTGTGTGTGTGGGGGGGGGGGATTTTCGCGCGGTGGGCGGGGGAGTTTAGCACATGGTCGGTTTCTCCAAGTGTAGTCCCACGTGTCAGTGAAGAGGCAAGCCGAAGTGTGTTCCGTTTGCGTGAGCTGTGTGCAGGACCGAATGTGTGTGGGGTGCAATGCGACCGTGACAGGAGTGTTGTGAGTGTACCACCTTTTTTCCTTTTAAATTAGGTGCTTCGCCCCCTCAAAAAAAATTGTTGCTTCGCGCGATCCATCGATACTACTACTAGTAGTCTGGTAATCCCGACTAAAACGGCGCGGCCGGGTCTTTTCCCGCGTGATATGCTGGGAGGTTGGCTTAGTTGGGTTTTTTAGATTTGTCTCGGTTCAATAAAAGCAGAGTTGGTGATGATGGTGTGCTGTCATCCTGCAATATAGGCCGTCCGATCTATATCTAACGGATAGGAAGGAAACTATGACAATTTACCGCACTCCTCTCCACATTTGTAGATAAGGCTTTCCCTCGTTCATCCTTTTCTCCCACAAGATCTTGATCTTCCGTGCAGCGCACGGCATCTTGCTAGTACTCCTACAATATGTATATTATTGTGAAAGTTCATATACACCGGCCGAGATTAATGCAAACACAGCAGATTTTCATTACATTTCAAACTTTTATAGGACAGAAAAATAAAAAGAAACCAGACCCTAAACCTATTCTACGGCGGCGACCGACGTCCTCCATCTGCAATCTCTATGTACGGGGGCGGGGTTCAAGACCCGTGAAGTGAAGGTGCGATCTCCGGCGAGGAAGAGTAGAACACGGGATACGGACCGACCAGTTGGCACACCATGCCCTGCCGCCTCCCATGACCTACTCATCCTCGGAGGAGTCCCTGACCTCGGCGGTGCCGGACGTTGGACGGCGGCAAGTAGGACGCGTGGCTGACGGTGCTCCCGTCGTCGGCCGCCAGCGTGGCCACCGCTTGTGCCGTCGCGTCCGCGTCCGGCTACGCCGCTATTGCGTCGCGAGAGGCGACTTGAGCGAGGGCGGCGACCTCGAGCTTCATCCCCGAAGACAAGCTCTCCCGCAGAGCGTTCGCACTTGCGGTCATGGCGGATGTGGTGCCAGGTAGGAGGACGATGCGCTATGGTGTGGAGGTTAGCTGGGCGTTGCCGCTTTAAGTAGCGCATTCGAGTGAGGCCAAGCTTCGGGTGCGTCATTAAGTCGCCGGAGTTGGTTCCTCGGGCACCGAGCCTCTTAACGACGGCATACGAATGGACGGCATGAATGCGGGCAGCTGGCGCCGGCTGGGAACGCACCACGCGACAGCGCGTGGGACGAGGGCTTTGGTGTGCCAGGGTAGTCAGCTACGGTCGTGGCAACGTTGGAGATGCCCTTTGCTCAAATGTGATCCCCGCATGTCATTGAAAAAGCAAGACGACCCGGCATGGTCTCAGGTCCAGAGGATGCAGTTGGCTGCGCTACACCACTCCGCCGATGCGTCGCGACGCCCCGTGCATCCTCAACGAGCCGAGTGTTGGGGTGTGTTTGGATTGTGGCCACAGTGCACCTTACCAAAATTTTGGTCATGACCCAAAGATTGGTCTTTGTTTGGACGGTTGCCATTTTTTGGCATGCCAATGAACTATAGCCAACTCTAGTTCATTTTTCTTGCCAATGTCGGCCAAATCATGGGCAACCAATACCTCAACCAAAATTTTGGTCATGACCCAAAGATTGGTCTTTGTTTGGATGGTTGCCATTTCTTTGGCATGCCAATGAACTCTAGCCAACTCTAGTTCATTTTTCTTGCCAATGTCGGCCAAATCATGGGCAACCAATAACTCAACCAAAACTTTGGTCATGACCCAAAGATTGGTCTTTGTTTGGATGGTTGCCATTTCTTTGGCATGCAATGAACTCTAGCCAACTCTAGTTCATTTTTCTTGCCAATGTCGGCCAAATCATGGGCAACCAATAGCTCAACCAAAAATTTGGCTACCCAATGCTTTGATGGGGCAACCTTGGGCACAAACCAAACATACCGTTGGTCATGCCACAGCACTAACGCCACCCTCGGCACACTGAAACCGACCGTGTCTAGCGACAATATGAGTGTGTCGCTCACCGCGGTCGCCATGTCCAGAGGCGGTGCTGGAGCTGCGCCCCGTTGTTGGCCCCAACGACCCACATGAATGGTTGTCGGTGGCGAGGAGGTCGTGGGCCAGCTCCTCCATTGGACTAGTCTGCGCTACGTCGTCCCGACGGGTGTGCCCCACATGTTGGTTTCCCTGTTTTCCCGGTCATATTCGAGCGTCAGTGCTCCGCGTTGCGCATTAGGCCTTTCACTATGTAGGCCAAGCGAGACAACTTATTGTTTATTTGAGTCGTTCAAGTGTAATCATGTGGCGTTTGCTTATTTCTCATTCCTCTCCAACCCACTTCTCCATCGATCATGTTGCCCTCCAGTCGAGTCCATCCTCCCGCATGCCTCATTTGAACATTCCGCCGAGTATCATTCGCATGTACCCACCCTAGTCCTCTTTCAATAGATCTCTGGACCCCAAGATGAAATCGAGAGGGAACGAGTGGGGGCACGTGATACCTAAGGCGGATTCAAAATTTTGAACCGGTGATCATAGCATCCGCATATCATATATAAAGGGTACTCAATGTTCGTTTCATTTTTGAACGTACAATATACTCCCTCCTATCATTTCTACTTTACACATAAGTTTTATGTCTAGTCAAAGTATCTCTACTATGATAAAAAATGTATCAACATTCAACAACGCCCAATCAATATCGTTAGATTCGTACGTACTCCTAGATTTGTACTCGAGATGGTTTCCAATTTGACTATTGATAAGATTAATAGTACTCCCTCCGTCTAGGTGAGTAAGTCATCTTAGGCTGTGCACCGTGACCAAGGATGAGGGGGAAACGAGAGACATTAATGTTTATTTGCTAATTAATAGTATTGCATGCAATGAACTAACCACTGCATGTCATGTTTGATAGTCTCGGGTCATTAAAAGCATGCACACCCTCATCTCTTATTGGTTGATATGTCAAGAAACAAGAAACGAGGTAGAAGTTAATGCACCACGCCTACGTGTTTTGGGATTATTTGGTTTTCATAAGATGACTTACACACCTAGACGGAGGGAGTACATGAGATGTATAATGTGAAAATTATATCATTAGAAACTCCTTTCACATCTGAAATTGACCGTATGCTTTGTGTAAGTTGCATGTCATATATTATTACTCTAACATTTGGTCAAAGTTAGCCTCAAAAACGATTAGACCCTGTATGCTTTGTGTAAGTTGCATGTCATATATTATTACTCTAACATTTGTGTAAGTTGCATGTCATATATTATTACTCTAACATTTGGTCAAAGTAGTATAGTGGAAGTGGATCCTCGGCGTAGGTATCCCTGCCTTACCCTCCCTTCGGTCACTTCTTGGCGGACCCCATGCTTGCTAGGCCCGGATGTCATTTACTCAATGGGTTCGGCCATGTCAGGGAATCCTCATCCATAGTATACTCCCTCTGTTTTTATTTACTCCGCATAAAACGGAGGGAGTGGTGGTATAATAAATGACGCGGGCGGGGGAGCGGGAGGGACGTCGGTTTTCTCTAAACTGCGGTCCCACAAGCGAGCAAAAGTGCAAGACGAAGCGTGTTCCATTCGGTGAGCGACGTGGAGGGTCCAGCGTGCCGGGCTGCAATGCGAACGCGACAAGAGCGATGTACAGTCAAAACCGATTGACCGGTCGTCACCGGAACCACTATTCACACCAGAACCTTCGTTGCTCGGCCTATGCCAGCCACTGCCCTAAAACCACACCAAATCTCCAGCCCATTCCCCCACCTCTCGATCCCCTAGCCCGCATCAAGCGTCCCCAAGTTCCCCGGAAAGCCATGGTGCACCGCACGATCACTTACTACAAGATCTTGACGCGGGCGCCAGCGCAGAATCGCGGCGGTGGTCGCGCCATAGACCTCCGTTCCCAAGCTCGCTTTGCGGTGGGCCAATCCCCGAGTTCTCTGGAGCCAAGCTACGAGGAGGAGGAAGTCGATCCAATGTTCGGTGAGGCCGCGGCGCAGAAGGCCCCTGATGGGTATGAGACGATGGACGTCGACTTCGTGCCGGCGTCCGAGTCCCCCATGGTGCAGGCGGACTAGCGGTTCAACATGGCGATACTAAAGGAGGACCAGGAGGCAGAGGCTCAACTCGATGCGGAGCGCACGCATGCTGCTGCCATCAAGGCTCTCCTGCAGGCGGAACCGGATGTCGTGGATGTGAACCAAGCGGCGGAGGCTCAACTTGAGGCGGAGCGCGCGGATGCCGCTGCCATCGAGGCCCTCCTGCAGGCAGAACCGGACGTCCTGGACATGAACCAGACGGCAGAGGCTCGACTCGACGTAGAGCGCGCGGATGCCGCTCTCATCGATGCCCTCCTGCAGGCGGAACCGGACGTCCTGGACTTGAACCGGGCGGCGGAGGCTCGACTCGATGCGGAGCGCGCGGATGCCGCTGCCATCGAGGCCCTCCTACAGGCGGAACCGGACGTCCTCGACTTGAACCGGGCTGTGCTCTCATCCGTGCAGAGCGCCCGCACGCTCCGCTTGAACGAGTAGCTGGAGGCCGAGGACAACCACGGCGCGGAGACACACGTCGGCAGCGACGGCTGGTTCGCACCGGCAGCCAAAGACGACGAGGTCGTCTCTTTTCGCGAGCAGTGATAGTTTTTTTTATGTTGTTGTTTTTAAGGATCTTTTGTTGTGTAAAAACATACTACTCCCTCCGTTCCTAAATAAATGTCTTTTTAGAGATTTCAAATGGACAACACATACGGATGTATATAGACATATTTAGAGTGTAGATTCACTCATCTTGCTTCGTATGTAGTCACCTGTTAAAATCTCTAGAAAGACAAATATTTAGGAACGGAGGGAGTATATTTGTTATGCAAGTCGCCTGACTTGGGTTAGTCTACCATTTCAGGCGGTTGGATGAATATCCTACGTCTTCTAACCCTTCTTTCCTTCTTCCTCACATCTTCTTCTTCCCCAACAGACCACCGCACGGGCCGTACGGATACTCCCCAACATGCGGTTGGATAAACATACTCTATGAACGAAAATTATGTGTCAGCGATAGGATGGCTGAGTTTGGTTTGTTCACATGCGACGTGCGTGTCGATGAGGTGCGTTCCATTGGTTGGGTTTGCGGTGTGCGCGATCAGTGAGGGTGCGGTGCGATCATGGCATGCAGGAGCGACCGTGTGAGGGTGCGGTGTGACCGCGACAGCCGTGCGCAAGTGTACATCCTTCTCATTTTGAAAACTTTAGGCAAGCTTGGCAAAAATGTGTGGCGAAGTTTGGCAATGCAAGGCCTAGACCCAAACAGGATAAGTACGTACATACTAGGAGTACTAGTGTTAAAAAAGAAAGGCGGGGTTTTCCTTCGCGGGATTTAATCGATACAAATCCTCATTTCACGTGTCAATTAGTGCGTATTTTTTTTCTTGAAAGACCAAAGAGCTAACCATCTCACTCCTCGTTGTTTGATTGATGCAGCGCCATGCAAACCAACCTTCTCACTTCCGCATGCATGCAGGGGATATTAATGTCCTTGGTTGCTAACCCCATCAATTTTGCCTCGATTAGTGTTAGTGGCCCTTTGCAAATTGTAATTTTGATATACTGGCCTTGTGTACAAAAAAAATTGAGGTAGTAACTATATTTGACTTCCTTCTCCATTGCGGTGACGTTGACGATATTCTTTTTTGTGGTTTGGCGAAGTGCGTTCGACGGAGAACACCATTGTGGGAGACCACGGTAAGTCGTTCGCAAGTGCCGCCTGCAAGCCGAGACAACCGCCTTATTTTCATCCAGGAAGTCTTTTACTAGTACTACTACTAGGAGTACTAGTGCGGTGAGATGGTTTGTCGAAGAAGACGATGGAGAAGCGGAGTCATCGAAGAGTGAAATGATGGTTGCTTCGTCCGTGCTTTGTGATTTGACGCCTCACTGCTTTGTGATTTGTGATAGAAGGGACAGGGGAGTAGACTCTGTGCTCTATACTGTACTACATGCGTCCAAGCGTGGGAGAAAGAGGAGAGATGTTGCATTTTTCTATTCCTTCAATCAATCAATCAAGGAGCTTCGGTTCCATCTTTTTGGCTTTGGCAACACCGTCCACAATGGTTCCCACGATGCCAAAAGCTATTTTCACATTTGGCTACACATTGTGGATGCCCTTGACTGTACCACTTGGTTTTGCTCCTGTGTGCTATCTATACAAATATCAATTATATTGATCTAAAAAATTATAGAATCAAGATTAGTAAAAGGAGGTGATTTTGCGCGGGATGGCGGGGAGGTTTTTATTTTTGGAGGACGTTGTCCTGGCGGTTTGCTAACATGCGGTCCCACGTGTCAGTGCTTTACCAAGCCGATCTGCGTCCCACATGAGGCAGAACAACGGCAGAAGCAACACGTGGTTAAGTTGAAGAAGATGAGGGAGAAGCGGATTCAGCAACGAGTGAAATGATGGTTGCTTCGCCCCTCCAACTTCTTTTTTTTGCATTATTACTTCGTCCCTCCAACTTAACTGCGGGAAAGGTGCAACTTTGTGATTTGACGCCTCATTGCTCACTACTACGCCGGCGCCATGACTGGGGTGCTCCACCTCGGCTGCTCTGCACTGTATTCCGGCATGGCATGTGGACCCGGTAGCTTGATGTCCCACATGTCGGCGAAAGGGACTAGAAGATTTATGAAAGCGAGAGCTCCACTCTTACGACGGAGGAGTAGGCGACCTGACGGCCCGATGAATTGTCACTTGTCTTGTATAGTACTATAGTTTTGCTGTTTCGCACGATCCATCGATACAAACCCGATTAAACAGGAAAGGGCGGGATTTTTCCCGTGCGGTAGATGATACTGGCCATACATTTCAAAGGCAATTTTAATGTATGCAAACTGAATAATTATAAGTAACAATATGATATCTAGTAAAACTAAAAACACATATGATTTATTGTGTTAGAGTGTAGTAGTAGTAGTAGTGATGTATTGCATAGTTGTTAGATGTAACATGCGAGAACGTGTAGAGATGTAGTTTTGGAGGGCCTATAGAGAGAAAAGTGTAATACGGTCACCGAACTTCAGAATAAGCTGATTACGGTCACTATATACGTTTTGCGGTGATTATCCGGTCACTTGCTCACAGTTCAACATCGCATTGCACTCTGTTGACCGGTCAAATAGTTTGCGTGGCGCCATGTTGACTAGTTAAATTTACCATGTTCCTTGTGGGTCCCACATCCGATTCGCATAGGGAAAGGTCGATAAACACAAATTTACGCAGCGCGACAAGGCTCCAACCCGTGCGCGGAATCACCTGGTTGTGTATGTATGCATCGGGGCCTGATGTGTGCGCATGCACGTGTAGGTTGAGCACTTGAGCATGAGAGTGTGTGTTGGTCATGTGGTGTACTGGTGTGTGCATGCATGCGTGCGTGTGTGCGTGTGAGTGTTGCGTGTGTGCGTGGTTGCGTGTGTACGTGTGAGTGTTGCGTGCGTGCGTGGGTGCATGTGTTTGTGTGAGTGTTGCGTGGATGTAGTTCGTGTGCATGCGTGCGTGTGTGTATAATCACCACACCAGCTCCTGTGTGTTAAAACAGACGGCTCAACATACCAACACAAGGCCACCTTGTCCGCTGTGCCATGGTCATGACTTGAACCATCGTCAAAATATTTTTTGTCGTTTGTTTTCATTCTTACTAGCAAGATGCTCGTGCGTTGCGTAAAATCAAGATGCATTTGTATGACTTGTTTATCTTGTGAGAGAAAAGGATGAATGAGGAAGGCCTTATTTGCAAATGTGGAGAGGTGTGTGGGTACCTTTTGCAAAATTGCCATAGTTTCTTTCCTATTCGCCGATATAAATCGGACGGCCTATATTGCAGGATGGCGGGCACACCATCATCACCAACTCTGTTTTTATAAGAGTGTATTTTATGTATTTTATAAGAGTGTAGATGTAGAGTAGATACAAGTCGACAGTGGGCATGATGGTAGTGAGATAATGTGATGCAACACTAGAGGTGTCACGTGGAGCGTTTAACTGGTCAACTAGTCATGTCATGAGCAAATACAGAGTTGTACGGTGAGCCCGTGACTGTATAATAACCACTAAACGTAAACGGTGACCGCAATGAGTGGATTATGAAGTCCAATGTATGTATCGTGCTTTCGCTTCAAATACAATGATCGTCATTGCATATATCGCGAGAGAAAGATGAAGCACGCGTGAATTTTTTGGGGGCTTACTTTTAGAGGATCTGGAGATAGTTTTGTGTGCATACGTGAAAGGGGCGTACCGGGGGGGTATGCGATGGAGAGAGAGAGATGCTCTTCATTTCTCTTTATTATGACTAACTTTGTATATAGTATAAAAATATACAAATTCATAGTGTGGAATAAATATCATTGTGGGCACCATGCAATGCAAATTAGCGTTCGTACTCCTCCATATAACTTTGTAATGTTGTATATATGTAGAAACTCTAAAATAACTTTTTGGCCACACTTTATTCAAAAGGAATGTTGTATGCGAAATAAACGTGAAGAGAGGGCTTTTTAGATCAATGGGGTACGTGACGTAACATGTGTGGATGTGTAGTTGATGCATTTGGTGGGGCCTAGAGAGGTATGTGTGTGTATTACGTATTCGAGAGAGGCATGGATAGAGGGGCTGATGGGGGGGGCATGGGAGAGATAGCACGAGAAATGAGAGTGGTCTAGAGAGAGAGAGAGACGAATATGACGTCACGACAAGAGATTCCATTCCCTTGAGTGTGTATATGCAAGGGGGAGGGAATAGAGGCACCAGGAGAATTTTTCTGTGTGTGTGTGGTGTTTGTGTTGGTATGTGTGGGTGTGAGAATATAATGAGACGTGGGGGCAGAGGGTGTGTCACTGCGTGAGGTCCGGTTGGTCGAGGTGAGGCCCTTCATTCGGTTCCGTCCTGCGCCACATTGGTCGGCCCATGACACATTTAGGAAGACCCATGGATGACTAGTCATACAAGACAAAGATAGCAAAATTGTGAAGGACTCTGTGTCCACTGACAAAGCCGGCTAGGATTTGTAACCCTAGGTTCTCGGACTAAGGTAACCCCTTTATCTCTTACTATTCATCCAACCTAACTTTAAGGGGCATCCTACAGAATGCTCTGCTAGAATCATACTCGTCGATTAGGAAGAGAGGTGTGAGACAATGCGTGAGAGACAGGCGTAAAGATAATGTGCGTACATGAGACACGTAGGCAGGTCCATGTATATAGAAAGGGTCGATGAGGATTGTGCGTGTGTATGTTTGCGAGAGGAAGAGTGCTTGTGATAAAGGTTAGTGAAAACAGTTGTAAATGGTTACGGGAGGGAGGGAGGGTTCTATCTAGAGCATGTGTGCGAGAAAGACACCTCGGGAGAGAGTGTGTGAGCATGTGTGAGAGACCGCCGATGGAGAGTGAAACTACACGTAAAAGACGGCTCTACACATTGATTAAAGATATAAATTGTATCCAAATATTAGGATGGGATCATGATATTTGCAATTCGCGTAAGGAGCGGTCATTGATCCATCAGAAATCTAGATTCTATCGAATTTGAGCATGTCTATGTTATTATTTGACACAATTGATCCACATAGTTAGTATTTTGAACTCCAGACAATGCATCGCTTTAGCAATCGAATATAAACGTGAGTATAGTTCATGTTGTGTGTGTAAAGCACATTATACATACGAAAGTTACACAATGGACATTATAAATAGCTACCTATGAACTAGCATATATTTGAATTCAACTTAAGGTGGTTTAAAAATCGAATTCAACATGAAGTCCATTCAATTATTTGAATTTGATATCATGGCATTTGTAAACCATACCTAAATTATGGGGCACCAATCTTTGCTCTGATTTTGTACATAATAGCATATGTAGTCGTGTACAAAATAGATTCAAATTTAGCTCCTCCATTCCAAAATAATATTAGTTATAGGATTTTCAAGTGTCAAAATTTCAAAAAGAAGTGGATAATTTAATGAGGTTTTCAAACATACAAGGTGAAATATAACGTTGTCTATTTAGGTCAATCCTCATAGTTCAAGAGTACTCTAAACATGAATGCTTGTGTTTCAAAATTTTGAGCGAAGCGCCAAAAGAGCCTCTACTACTTGAAACGCGTGAGACCAATGTTTGGTAGTACAAGGAAATTACTTTTCTAATAACTCCGACCGTGAAACATACCGCCCGACGTCCAAAGGTCTAAACCGGGTAGGTTTGTAGCTTCATCTAGGCGCCACGCAACCGCCTCGAAAAACATTCATACACAATGGCCGCCTAAGCACACATGCGCTGCTGCCAAAATCGCTCCCGCCCACTATTTGGGACACCTGGGATTACCATCCTACTCCCGACCAGCAGTAGGTCCGAAATTTAAGAGGGGGGCAAAGTTTGTACTTTCCCCAAATTTCAAACAAGCGCGTCCCATCTTCTGTTAAAAAAGCCAAAAACAAGCGCGTCCCAGACAGAAACATGGTTCCCCCCACCCGTCCGATTCCCCATTCGTACTCCGTGGGCGCCAAAACTACCTCTCCACCAGCCGCGAAACCCCGACGTCATCCGTCCGCCACCCCATCCCACCCATCAACCGCCGCCCTCCTCCATCACGCCGGAGCCGATACCCCGACGTCGTCGTCCACCGCAACCTCAACCGCAACACCCTCCACGGCTAGTAGTTGAAGCCGAGGTCGAGCCGTCCGTACCCGAGACAGTTCAACCACGCCGTCCTGCGCCTCACCGCTGCCGCTCCAACTTCGCCACCCTCCACCGCACCGGAGCTGTTCCTGCTACGTCGTCCTTCGCCGCCTCGGATCTACTTCCCCTCCGTCGACATACGGCCACGGCAACACAGTCAACAATTTGGCCATGGGTTCGTCCAAGCCTGCACCCTCCAGAACATCGGTTTCCCCGGTAAAAAGAAGAAGATCGGCGCGACATGTGGAGGTGACCACACCGGCAACTGAAGAAGGTACTCCTCTTCCCTTATTCGTGCAAGTCTTACGTCTCTGCTTGCACGGTATTCATCCCACAGAAGACACTAGTTGACCGCTTCTTCTTGGTACTAGATGTTCCTAGTAACTCGCGATGCACAAGGTTTCTCCTCATATACTATTTCACCTTAGCTAGAGGTCCATCGCCCCTCAATTTCAATTTCTGGCGGTTGATTCCCAATTAACGGAAGCATTCCCGGTGTAACAGCGCTAAATACGACTATTACGCCGGGAAGCAACGCCTAGTGTTTATCTTAGGGGCGTGTGCGGCCTAGAGCTACTAGCGCCCGATCTGGAGGTCGGACGGGATTAAAGGGATGGCCTGGGGGCACTGCCAAGAACGGCGGTGGTGTGAGGTCGATGGGAGGGCGGGGCGGCGGAGGCAGGGGTCTCGGCCGGTGGTCGCTGGCGGTTCGAGAAAGATCGTCAACAGTGACTGGCGGGAGGTAGACGAAGGCCATCTTCCCGTTCCTTATAGATCGGACGGTTCATTAAAAAAATCGACTGACTTATTTATTTTCAGTCGACTATTATCTTAGATATGACCACATGTGGTGGTGTGCTGGAGGAGTACCTGCATTTCCTATGCTCATATATTACAAAATCATACGAAGTAGAATCTAATTTTGTTTGCCATGCAATGTTGTAGAGCTATCATATGTCTCGTGTCATTTATTTTTCGGCCACCTGCTATCTGCTACTTTTACAGTGCACTAGTTCTGCACACACTTCACCCATACTCTCACTATTATGTTTTTATGCAAGGGAGTCTGCCGAAAGAGAAGCAAAAAAGAAAAGAGACAAGTCGTGCCAGCTTTCTACGCGGCTAGGCACGGCACGTTACAACGCTATAAAGGGTGCAGTGTCAGCAGATGGAGACGGTAAACGTTGCTCTGGAGTTGATGACCTCGCTCGCAATGAACCACCATCCCAGGTGCTTGCTTTAACTTCACGGTGTCATATGTGGTTGCATGTTCCATATGGTGTCTAGCTTGTATTCGAAAGGTTGAAGTCGGTCTTTATTAAGATAAGGAAAGATATTTTTTACATGAACCACCATCCGTGAGCACCGGAAGACAAATAGCTAGTCGAGCACTTGCCGAGCCAATGACAAGCCCAACAAAGACAGGCATCACACGGAAGCCAACTAAAAGCCGCGATGGTGGCGAAGCAGCCCGCCTCCACCGTGCTCTTAGGTCGTAAATGATTATGTTCACCACTCCACCGGATGTCTAGCTTGTATTGCTTCCAATTTGGTTAAATTGCATCTGCTTAGCTTACACATTATACCTTTGAATATGACATGCCTTTCATTTTTGGTACATACTAGTACATCTATGTATTAACCATGTTCTTACATCAAACTAATGTTCTTGTGTATCCCTCACCAATCACTTATGACGAGGCAGGCAGGCAAGGGGACTACTCCTCGTTTAAAGAATGCACCGTCAGCCTCCCGACATGATTCTCAAGAAACAGAAATGCTAGATGAAGATAGTGAGCGTAGCTCAGAGTTGATTACAACATTTCCCTACACTAGCATCGCAGTGCTTGCTCTAACTTGGCAGCGTGATATGTGGTTGCATGTTGCATATGGTGTCTAGATTGTAATTCTTCCAATCTGGTTAAACTGCATGTGCTAGTCTGCTTAGCTTATACTCCCTCCGTCCCATAATGTAAGACGTTTTTTG
Organism: Aegilops longissima; assembly: GCA_021605205.1. Classification (NCBI taxonomy): domain Eukaryota; kingdom Viridiplantae; phylum Streptophyta; class Magnoliopsida; order Poales; family Poaceae; genus Aegilops; species Aegilops longissima. Next base: position 400,721,379 of record CM038681.1, read on the forward strand.
GCACTAAAACGTCTTACATTATGGGACGGAGGGAGTACATTATACCTGTTAATGTGACATGCCTTCCTGTATTTAGTACATAGTACATCTGTCTATTAAGCATGTCCTTACATAAAACTATTGTTTTTTTGTATCACGCATCAATCAATATGATGAGGCACCTTTAGTATATGCAGTGCGATATTAGTTGCATCTTTCATATGATTTATAGCATGTGCTGCTTCAAATTTGTTGAAATTCCATTTATGATGGGACGCTTTTAACTTGGCAGAGTCATATTGGTTGCATCTTTCATGTGGTGTCTAGCTTGCATTGCTTCTTATTTGCTGGAATGGTTTCTGCTTAGTTTACACAAACAGTTGTCAACATGCCATGCCGTCCTATTTTTCGTACATATTCCATCCACGGTATCATGTGTTTGCCTTACATCAAAGTAGTGATTGTTAGTATCATGCATGAATGAGTTCGAAGAGAGAATTTTATTGCTTTTTCTTGTCGGTTTTACTTGACAATTCAAAATCAATAAAGCGGAAGGAAGTTAGCAAGGCAGCGGATAAAGGTGCTCCTTCGAATGGAGGGCCTCTACAGTTTCTACTCCTCCACACCCCAAGATGATTTCCAAGACAACACATGCATAGACACTCAACAAAGCTGTGTTTATGATGAGCACGTCTCCCTAGTGCAGCATCATTGGTGCTCCCTCTAACTTGGCAATCATATATGTGGTTGCATGTTATGTGTGATGTGTAGCTTGTATTGCTTCTAATTTTGTTGAATTCCATCTGCTTACTTTACACATTATACTTGAATAAGACACATGTTCTGTTTCTAGAACATACAATATCATCTATTACACCATGTTCTTACATCAAATTACTACTGTTGTGTAACCTGCAACAATCACTTATCATAACACACATTTTACTTGAGTGTGATATAGGTTACATCTCACATTCTTTTCTAGCTTGTACTACTAATTTGTTGAAATGGCACTTATGACGAGACAGTTTTAACTTGGTAGAGTGATATTCGTTGCATCTTTCATATGGTGTAGCGACCTGACCCAAATCGGTCAAATCTCCGTGGTTCATGCATTCATCCCAAGATCATGCTTTGGTACTCACAAAGACATCGATAAAGTAATCAAAGTTCAATCACACCTGAATATTATTACACGATTCTCATATAGAGTCTTTATTACAAGAGAATAAATTTGGCTCAAGGCCAACTCATGAGAAATAAACTACTAATGCTGCGGAGCGTCAAGTAAAGCGAGTCCATCCGACTCAAAGGGCAATCGCCAAGCGCGGAGCGTAGCCTCACTCCCCGATCGAATATACCTCTCGCAACATAAGACATTGCAGCCGTGTAGGTCAGCTTTTTGAATAAGCTGGCAAGTCATGAAGAGAATAACAATAATAAAATTACTATCACTATATGCATTTTGGCTGTGGAGCTCTAAGTTTCATCATTTTGCGAAAAGCAAATTTTTCCCTACTACAGTGGACTTGCTTGCAAAATACTACAATTGTTGGTAGTTATTGAGATGGTTCCGCCAACCAAAATCTCATTCCCAAATTATTAAGTCATAAACCCCTCAAAATTAATTCATTTGTTTTAGTGTTGAGATATCCGAATACTTCCAAGTTCCAGAGGCTCAAATTGTCCGTAACGGGGACACGGCTAATCGATTAGATCTTTAACTCTGCGGAGGTTTATGCACTTTTCCCGCAAGAATCATTCCTCCTTTTAAGTCTTCGCACTTCATGGTGTTTGAAGACGGACGAATGAAACAGGTCTTCCAAAGAGTTCTTACGCTACTTGCCGGTACCCATCCAATCCTACCGTTTCTTCTACATCTCGTAGTACCGTCCAGCCAGCGTCACTACTAGGGTCAACCCAGCAGAGCCCATAATGGCTTGCGGCTGCAGTAAGCTTCGGTCATGGGGCATCCATCCTTCTCTTCGTGGCTGGGTGAAGCTTTCTGCAAGATGTCATGGCACTTCTCCATGCATCCCGGCCAACCACTGGGTTCTCCAGGGTGCCCGTCAACCGTCCTCCACCCAGTAGTGAATTTCCGAAGTCCATCTTGATCATTGTAGTTCATGGGGTTATCATCATCATTGACTCTCACATCTTGCTTATGAATTTCACTCAACCAAAACCCGTCTACGAGCATAGCAAAGTAACTACTTCGTCCCGGGGTCATGGTAACAAGGGGATTGGTTCATTCTACCACATGATACTACCCAAGTTTAATAACTTCAAAATTTCAACTACTGCATGCATGGTGGGGTGGTGACAATTCTAATGCACAAAAACATAGGTATAGAAATAACATGATCAAAACTTGCCTTGCTGATGATCCTCGTAAGCTAAAGATTCGTAGTAGCAAGCTTCGCACTCCAGAAACTCTACCGAGACAAACAAATCACAATAAGCATATAGCAATGGGATCACATAACAAAATAGCATAACAAAGTAACACACCAAAACCAACAAGCAAAATCCAAAGGGAAAAACTCAAAGAAAACCACTCAAAGTTTTCCTACTTCAAACAACAACTAAAAGTAGTTTTATATAATAAAAAATTTCTAACATAACCTAATCATGGTTTTATGTTAACTTAACAGAAATGATTTCATTAATCAACTAGGAGCAAAAAGAATTAATTTAAAAGCTATTATAAAACTCCTATTAGGCCTAAACCAATTTCTATTAAGAAAATTAAAATAAAACTTTTATTTATTATAAATAAAAGTTCATCTATTAGAGTGACAGAAACTATCCTAGAATAATCAATCACATGTTAAAAATAAATTTATTTACTAATTAAATTAATAGGAAAAGCAGTAGCTAGTTAATTAATTAGGATTAACAAGATTCTGCCTAAAACTATTTATTTATTAATCCTAAAATACCCAAGTTAATTTTTATGGTTTGGCAATGTCAAAATAAAGTTGGGACAAAAAGAATCATCTAAAATAATTTTTCTAACTCAAGTTATAGCAGATTTACTATTCTGACTAAAACAAAAATAAAGCCATTTTAATTAATTTTAACATAGCTAAATATATATTCTACAGAAACTTTAGAAAATTTGCAAACCAACAAAAAAAAGAATCACCTAAAAATATTAAACAGAATAAAAGATATGAATTTTTCAAAACAGAAACTATTCTGCTAAAACAGAAAAAAGAAATTAAAAGAAAAAGGGCCGAATGGGCCTAAACTACGCACTGTGCGTAAAATAGCCTAAACGGGCCCTAGGGTTAAACTAAAACGGGCCGGGCTAATAAAAATAAACCCTAATGAAAATAAACCGTGAACTAAACCGGGCCGGTCCGGCTTATTTTAAAAGAGATACCCCTTCGGGGGTGATCTAATCTCGCTACAGGCGCATCGGACGGGGAGGGGTTCGGTGACTTCATCGGCCCGACGGCGGCGGCGGCGGCGGCGATGAGTGCGGTGAGGCTTGGGCATCGGGAGGTCGGGAGTGGCGGTCGGGTGCAGACGAGGTCGGGAGGTCTGTGGAGTCGTTGGGGTCGGGGTGGCTAGGGCGGCGACGGCGACGAGAAAGGCGGCGGGGAGCTTGAGCTCAGTGAGCTCGAGCGAGAGGAGAGGGGTCCGCGAGGGCTAGGGGGAATGGGGTGCGGGCGGCGGCTTAAATAGCTGTGGGCCTCGGCCCTAGCCGGGGCGATCGGGGCGGATCGGGATCCGGATCCTTCGAGATCCGGCGATCTGCGGCGGCGGCAAGGCGTGGGCGGGGTTGACGAAGGGGGCGGGTCCCAGCTGAGAGAGAGAGGAGGGGGGGAATGAGCGGCGACCGATCGCGGAGGAGTTCAGGGCGAGGCGAGGAGGGGCTGGGCCGGCTCGGTGGCAGTGTGGGCATGGGTGGGCCAGTGGTGGGAATTCTTGGCACTGGCTGGGCAGAGGCCTAGCTGGCGCTGGGGGTGGGTTGCTCTTTTTTTAAATTTATTTTTTTAAAATAAAACAAAACAGAGTATAACTCTTAAAATATAAATATTTTATATAGGGTATATATATACCAAAATGATCAGGGGAATATTCCCTATCATTTGAACATTTTTCCGAAGGCAAAATCCAAACTTTGTAAAAATCCATTTTTTTCAAATTCAAATAAAATTCAGATTTGAATCCAAAACTTTTGGCAATGTTTTCCTCTGATATTTTTGGAGTGTCATGTTTACTCCTCTCATACTTTTGATCAAGTATTTATCGGGCTTAGTTTTTGAAATGTTTCCCACTTGCCAAAGTTTGAAATTCAAATTCAAAACTCAAAATTCTCTGAAACTTCAAATAGCATTCAAATTCAAACAGGATGCATAGGATGCTTAGCTATAATTGTAAAACATTCCAAATAGGAAATTTGGGATGTTACATATGGTGTCTAGCTTTCATTGCTTCTAATTTGTTGAAATGCCTTCTCCTTAGTTTACACATCATAAGGTGTGAATATGCAATGCTGTGAATATGCAATGGCACTAATGACGAGAGACCTCTAACATGGTAGTGTGATGTTGTTTGCATCTTGCATATGATTTATTTCTTATACTTGCTTCACATTTGTTTAAACGGCATTTATGATGAGACACTTTATTAACTTGGCGGGCGATATTTGTAGCATCTTTCATATGGTGTCTACCTTCCACTGCATTGCTTCTAATTTGGTGAAATGTCTTATTCTTAGTTTACACATCATAGTTTTGGTTATCTCTTCCGTCCTGTTTTTCATACATATTACATCCTCCTATCATGTGGTTGTCTAACATCAAAGTTTAGTTCGTCTGCATCACGCATCAATTTATTCTGAAGAACTAAGTTGTTATTCGTTTTTCTTGTCGGCTTGACTTAACATGGCATAGAGAAAGAGGAAGAAACACAGAATGGCAGGGAATGAGAAGCGGATGAATCCTGCAGATTCTGCTGGTACTGATGGTGCAATAGAAGGTCAAAGTCTAGCTGAAAATTCTACAAACACGGCATCCCATGCTACATGAGTTGCAAAAAAAGCCAAACAGAAACAAATAGCTGCCACCAAACAAGCGAGACAACCCTAGTTCTTGCAACACCTACCACAAGACTACCAAATGCACGACTTACTGTCGTCCAACCGAAACTAGCAGCACATTCCCAAGCTCCCCTTACCACCTTACACTACTTCCCAAGCACTCTTGACACAAGACGAGTTGGCAATATCGATGAACCTTGTGAGCTTCAACAAAGAAGGTAGTTCTTTGGAGTCAAGTTCTGATTGCATGCTTCTTTATATGTAGTCTCATAGTTTGATGTACACTAACACTTCCTATGTTTGTTGTTGGACTAGCACCTAGGCGCAAGAGGAAACAAACATCAGGTAACTAAATCTAGAGGAGGAAGAATGGAGATCCGTTTTGAGGCAGGTTTAAAAAGGCCATGTGATGCTACAGAGTCAGCCAAGTTAGTATCAGAGGCAGCGGTTGCCGTTAGGTGTCATGTACGTATCCTCCCAACATGGATTCAGTACAGGAATGACAAAGACGAAACCCAGTTCAACACCTTCCTCGACCATTTATCTGTAAGTATGGTTATGTATGGAAACTAGTAATATCGTATTGCTCGTCCCATACTTTCTAGGTTCTCGATAATGAGACTCCCATAATTTTCAATGATGAGGTTCAAGTTGGATAGCCAAGATGATGCAACCGCAAGCTTGCACCCATGTTTTCAAGTCCGCTCTGGACAAGATCGGTATAACTTGAGGAAAACTCACTTTGAAGGCAAGGCTAACGGTGAACTTTTCCCAAACATCTCCATGGAAAATATATCGGATGAAGACCGGAGGGGCCTTGTTAAACACCGGTCTGATCCAAGTATCAGGTACATTATATATATGTGATCAAATCACATGTTGAAGTCCTATTTACGCATGTGCCACACAAATCTATCTTCTTGTACGTGAACTGCTCAAAGAACAAGGCCAACCGCACAAAAGTGAAATTCAACAGACGACAGTGATCTCGTAGCTATATTGCACTGCTGCGAGGCTCTTGTAATTAGCTGTTGTTTCACTCTTTTCGCTGTACCATATTATCGGACCTATATTGACTTGTTCAAATGCGAGAGGAAAGCCCGCAAGGACCAAAAAGTACCTGAACCAAATGCTATGGAAATCTTCAAGGACTGTCACACCAGCAAGAAGAAGGGAATGACTACACCAGTCAAAGCAGCTGTTGTAAGTCCTTAATCCTCATGCCTTTTAACTACTACTTACTCTAACTTGTGCCTTGAATTGCATGGTTTGCAGCCAATGTCTATTACTCTTTTCAATTTTATACACAATTGTCTTAGCGTATCATTGCACCTTACAAGGTTTAAAAGAGAGGAGTGATGTTCCTTTGATCTTGACCCGTAATCTAGTTCCGTGCTGGACTTGCCCACACAACATTATAATTTCCTGTTTGTCTGTTCTCAGTTGTTTTGTGATATGAATGATGTCATACTATGCTTACCGTATTATAAACTTCGTCTCTTTATCCTTAGCCCTCAATACAATGTGAAGAAATAGACAATACATTAGCGATGGTACATGGTCATATGTTTGGAACCTGGTTTTATTATGTACTTTGCAATAAAATACAACTAATATTTTACATGGGTCCACCAGAATAAGTTCTGTATATAGACCAAAGCTATTTTGTTTGGTTTTGCTGCCTCTTTAATATCTTCTGTTCTGGTACTACTAATGTAAAACCTCAACTTTTCAGTGAGCTATGGAAAAAATGGTGGAACCGCCACCTTCTCAAGGAGGCGAGGCAACTATAACCGCAATGTCGCTCTTGCTACAAGTGGGTCAAGACACATCCACTAACAAAGGCCAAAAGCACGCTCTGCGTATCTTGGGTTGGTTGTTAAGGCAATATCGCCCAAACTGCCTCATGATCAAGATATGCAAGCTCAAAGCAATGTTGTATCTGCGCTCGGCACACAAGTCCATTCCCTAACAGAGGCCCTTTGTGAAACAAGGAGAAACATTGCTCAATGTCGTCAAGATATGCATGGTTTTGAAACCAGACTATCAGACATTTGCTATGTTGTTCAGGAGCCTAGGGGAAATGAAGGCGAGGGTTATGGTGCTCCATCGAACAATACAACATGAAAATGTAACAGTTAGGTCAAATGAACTGAACTTTTGAACTTCTGGTGGTGCATTTATCTGCTAGACTGTTAAGTTTTTATGCCAACCTTCCTTATGTTATATAGTTGTAATTTGTTTTGGTGCGATACAAAATTTATTCTTAACGTGCAGCCACCGGCTGAAGAAAACAGCAAGCCATTTTTGTAGAGTGTAGGGTGTTCCCTATATTTGCACTGGTGGCGATCTTTGATGCCGAGTGGATGTAATCTTTTGCAATCGCCTTAATAGCCTAGCGTTAGTTTCGGCCTTATTTATTTCCTAGTCTTCTTTTTCCCTGGTTTGCTAGTGGCCGCAACTACCATGGGCCATATACGGGCCGTAGGATCCATGGGTCTCCTACGGGCCGTCGATAAATGGGCCTGTAATTGGTGGGCCTCGGGACGTCGATAAATGGAGCTGTAATCGGTGGGCCTCGGGCCGTCGAATAAATGGGTCTACATGGGTCGTAATCGGGCGTAATTGGTATCGGCCTAGCACGGTAATGGGCCGTTAATAGGCCGTAGGACTGCAAAGGCTTAATTCTGTCATAGGCATAACGGGTCGTTAATGGGCCAGAATATAGGACGGGCTGGAATCGGCGCAACGGGTTAACAGGCCAGAAACGGGCCGACTCTTGCCATGGGCCGAATTTGGCCCATTTGGGGAACATGCCAGTAACGGGCCAACTCTTGCCATGGGCCGAATTTGGCCCATTAGGGGAACAGGCCAGTAACGGGCCGGAAGTAATCGAGGGCCGAAAAGGAGCCCAAGAACGTATGGGTCGTCAATAGGCCGAAAGCTAACACGGGCTGGAAAAGGCTCATGTAAATCACGGGCCGTTAACGGGTACAAAGAAAATTACTGTTCATTATGGGCTAGAGTCACTGTGGGCTTGAAAAGGGCCGAAAGATACAAAGGCCTCATATGGGCCGAAAGACGTCGTGGGCCATACATGGGTCGAAAGTGAAATGGGCTGGTGTTATATTCGACGGCCCACATGACATTGTTGGGCCGATTTCCTTTAGGGCCTAACGGGCCGTAAAATGGGCTATTTGCGAAGAGACCGTTAAGAGGCTTTTCATGGGCCAGCCTGTTAACTTTTGACCAAGTCAAACGGGCCGGCTTTGTAAGCTAAATGGGCGATGGTGGGCGTGGCGCGGTGTCGACATATCATAGGCGCCTATCTGACCCACTGACGAGTTGACACGTGTTTCGTCCGGCCAATAAGAATTTTACACGTGGAAATTTCCCATTGGTTGGGGCTGTTAACGGGTTATCGGATCCAAAACCCGACCCGATAGCTTAACGGCGTTCCGTTACGGTGGATGGCACGTGTCGGTCACCCTTGACGAAAGCACTTCTGTGACGCGCGATTTATCGTCATGGAAGTGGACACTTCCGTGATGATAATTTTGGTAATGTCATGGAACACTTCTACGATAGCACAGGTATGACTATCTTGATTCTGTCATAAAATCGTCATGGATGTACATGCATGACAAAAAATGCGACCTACTGTGACAAACACGTATCATCACGGAAGTGTATTTTTTTGTAGTGAAATCCACTTTCGTATTCATCACAATAAAATTCAACATCCTCAAAAATAGTAGGATCACTACTTCCTAAAGTTGACACTCTTCCAAACCCACTTTCATCAATATAATCATCATAGGTAAGAGGCATGCTATCATCATAACAACTTTGCATATCAAAACTTGGGATGCTAAAAATATCATCTTCATTAAACATGGCATCCCCAAGCTTGAGACAAACATTAATTCCAGCAAATATATTGTCAAATATTTCATCCTCATCAAACATAGCTTCCCCAAGCTTGGGCCTTTTCATATCATAAGCATAATCACTCTCATCATTAATAGTATGGATAGCACCAATAGTATAGCAATTATCATCATCACAATGAGTAGCAGGAGCAACATCATTTGGAAGGGATACCTTTTTACCTTTGTTGCCCCTTATTTTCCTTTTCTTTTTCACATTATGTGTGGGTTCAACCTTCCTCTTTGAGCTTCTTATTGACGAGATTGGTTGAACAGAAAGCTCCTCCTCGTTACCTGATTCATCATAAGAAATAATAGGAGGAGATTCGGAAGTCTCTTCCCTTTTATTAGTATTCTCATCATCTTCTATTTGCTTTCTTTTCTTTATGTAATTGGCAATATAAGGATTTTCAATGCAATTGTCCGCGCAATACAAATAAATCTTCTCTAGATCAATATCAAGGAATTTCTTAAGGGCAAAATGTGGAAGATTCTTAGTTAAACGTTTCAATTCTTCGTAACCCAAAAACAAACTAAGTTCATTATAATGTGCAAGGGAAATCAAATCATCACAATTTTTGGACACGATTCGATCATGAAATAATTTGCATAGGAGATGTAGATGACCACGTTCATTGCATAGTTCACAAGTACGGCAAAGGAAATTTAAATTTTCAGCACTCACATTTAGCCTTTCTTGCAACCATTTAGTTTCTAAATGCTTATGCCTCTTGCAATATATATCTTCTCTATTTGGTGTGTTCATGCAAACATGCACTCCACAAAAGTTGACATGCTTATAAGAGATACTTTCATCATAACTAGTGCGATCATCATTAGTACTATGGATATTCAAAGAGTTCATACTAACAACATTGCAATCATGCTCATCATTCAAAGATTTAGTACCAAACATTTTAATGCATTCTTTTTCTAGTAATTGAGCACAATTTTCCTTTCCATCAAACTCACGAAAGATATTAAAAAGACGAAGCGTACGAGACAAACTCAACTCCATTTTTTTGTAGTTTTGTTTTATAAACTAAACTAGTGATAAAACAAGAAACAAAAAAATTCTATTGCAAGATCTAAATATATACCTTCAAGCACTCACCTCCCCGGCAACGGCGCCAGAAAAGAGCTTAATGTCTACTACACAACCTTCTTCTTGTAGACGTTGTTGGGCCTGCAAGTGCACAGGTTTGTAGGACAGTAGCAAATTTCTCTCAAGTGGATGACCTAAGGTTTATCAATCCGTGGGAGGCATAGGATGAAGATGGTCTCTCTCAAACAACCCTATAACCAAATAACAAAGAGTCACTTGTGTCCCCAACACACCCAATACAATGGTAAATTGTATAGGTGCACTAGTTCGGCGAAGAGATGGTGATACAAGTGCAATATGGATGGTAGATAAAGGTTTTTGTAATCTGAAAATATAAAAACAGCAAGGTAACTAATGATAAAAGTGAGCACAAACGGTATTGCAATGATAGAAAACAAGACATAGGGTTCATACTTTCACTAGTGCAAGTTCTATGAACAATAATAACATAGATAGGTCATATAACAATCCCTCAACATGCAACAAAGAGTCACTCCAAAGCCACTAATAGCGGAGAACAAATGAAGAGATTTTTGTAGGGTACGAAACCACCTCAAAGTTATTCTTTCGGATCGATCTATTCAAGAGTTTGTACTAGAATAACACCTTAAGACACAAATCAACCAAAACCCTAACGTCACCTAGATACTCCATTGTCACCTCAAGTATCCGTGGGCATGATTATACGATATGCATCACACAATCTCAGATTCATCCAACCAACACAAAGTACTTCAAAGAGTGCCCCAAAGTTTCTACCGGAGAGTCAAGAAAACGTGTGCCAACCCCTATTCATAGGTTCATGGGCGGAACCCGCAAGTTGGTCACCAAAACATACATCAAGTGGCACGTGATATCCCATTGTCACCACAGATAAACACGGCAAGACATACATCAAGTGTTCTCATCATAAAGACTCAATCCAATAAGATAACTTCAAGAGGGAAACTCAATTCATCACAAGAGAGTAGAGGGGGAGAAACATCATAAGATCCAACTATAATAGCAAAGCTCGCGATACATCAAGATTGTGCCATAGAGAGAACACGAGAGAGAGAGATCAAACACATAGCTACTGGTACATACCCTCAGCCCCGAGGGTGAACTACTCCCTCCTCGTCATGGAGAGCGCCGGGATAATGAAGATAGCCACGGGTGAGGGATTTCCCCTCCGGCAGGGTGCCGGAACGGGCTCCCGAGAGGTTTTTGGTGGCTACAGAGGCTTGCGGTGGCGGAACTCTCGATCTATCTTGATATTCTTTGGTTTTAGGGTACGTAGGCTTATATAGGCGAAAGAAGTCGGTCGGGGGGTGAGGGAGTCCTGGACTAGGGGGTGTCCGGATAGCCGAACTATCATCATCGGCCGGACTCCAAGACTATGAAGATACAAGATTGAAGACTTTGTCCCGTGTCCGGATGGGACTTTCCTTGGCGTGGAAGGCAAGCTTGGCGATACGGATATGTAGATCTCCTACCATTGTAACCGACTCTGTGTAACCCTAGCCCTCTCCGGTGTCTATATAAACCGGAGGGTCTTAGTCCGTAGGACATAACAACAACAATCATACCATAGGCTAGCTTCTAGGGTTTAGCCTCCTTGATCTCGTGGTAGATCCACTCTTGTACTACCCATATCATCAATATCAATCAAGCAGGAGTAGGGTTTTACCTCCATCAAGAGGGCCCGAACCTGGGTAAAAACATCGTGTCCCTTGTCTCCTGTTACCATCCGCCTAGACGCACAGTTCGGGACCCCCTACCCGAGATCCGCCGGTTTTGACACCGACATTGGTGCTTTCATTGAGAGTTCCTCTGTGTCGTCACCAATAGGCTCGATGGCTCCTTCGCTCATCAACAACAACGACGCAGTCCAGGGTGAGACTTTTCTCCCCGGACAGATCTTCGTATTCGGCGGCTTTGCACTACGGGCCAACTCGCTTGGCCATCTGGAGCAGATCGAAAGCTACGCCCCTGGCCGTCAGGTCAGATTTGGAAGTCTAAACTTCACGGTTGACATCCGCGGAGACTTGACCTTCGATGGATTCGAGCCACAGCCGAGCGCGCCGCACTGTCACGATGGGCACGATTTAGCTCTGCTGCCGGATAGTGTCCTGGAGGCCGCACATGAGTCCGCTCTTATCCCTAATTCGGAGCCGACTGCGCAGATCGAGGATGGATGGCTAGACACCGCCTCGGGGGCTGCAACCTCTACGGTGATGGAGCCGAATACCGACCTTGTCCCTTGTGAAGCTCGTGACTCTGAGGTGCCGGACTCCTCGCCGGACTCCGAACCTCCCGCGCCCTCTCCAATCGAATCCGATTGGGCGCCGATCATGGAGTTCACCGCTGCGGACATCTTTCAACATTCACCTTTCGGCGACATCCTGAATTCGCTAAATATCTCTCGTTATCAGGAGAACTCTGGCCGGACTGCGGTCAGGACGGTTGGGATGCGGACGACGAAGAAATTAAAACCCCACCCACCACCCACTTAGTAGCCACTGTCGACGATCTAACCGACATGCTAGAATTCGACTCCGAAGACTTCGACGGCATGGACGACGATGCCGGAGACGACCAAGAACCAGCGCCTACCGGGCACTGGAAAGCCACCTCAACTCACGACGTATACATGGTGGATACACCAAAAGGAAGCGATAACGAGGAACAACGGGACGCGGCGAAGGATAATTCCCCCGAAAAACAACCAAAACGGCGACGCAAGCGCCGCCCGAAGTCCCGCCTCGATAACAACAGCACCCATACGGACCCAGCCATAGAGCAGGACGAACCAATGGACGACGAACATGCCACTAAGCAACCATCCGAACAGGATGAATTGGACGAGCAACCCATCCCCGGCGAAAACAACAGTCCAGACGGCCTCACGCCGGACACATCACCGGAGCATAAGAACCTTCACAAAAGGCTCGTCGCCACTGCAAGAAGTTTGAAGAAGCAGAAGCGGAAGCTCAAAACAGTGGAAGACGTACTCAGAATGAGATGGAACAAAGTACTCAAGACCGCAGATAAATACGGCGATAGTCACCAAGCAAAGAGCTACCCAAAGCGCAAACTGTTGCCCGAATTTGACGAGGAGGCCGTAGAGCCCCACAAAAAAAACAAGGGCCGCTGGCCGGATAGACGACCAGATGACAGGCTAAGAGCGGCAAGCGGCGCCGCACACAAGCCGGCACACGATCCACATAAGGATCCTCGCAGAAAGGATGGCCCGGTCAGATCCATCTATGGGCCAAAAAAGGCTCTAGGAAGCAACACAACACGCAGAGTGTTCAAAGATAACGGCACACCCAAATACAGGGGTGCCACACACCCACTATGCTTCACCGACGAGGTACTGGATCATGAATTTCCAGCGGGATTCAAACCCGTAAACATAGAGGCATATGACGGAACAACAGACCCCGGAGTCTGGATTGAGGATTATATCCTACACATACATATGGCTAGAGGAGACGATCTCCATGCCATAAAATACCTACCCCTCAAGCTCAAAGGGCCAGCTCGGCATTGCCTCAAAAGCCTCCCAAAAATACCATTGAAGTTGGGAAGAGCTCGAGGATGCGTTTGAGCAAATTTCGGGGACTTATGTCCGCCCTCCGGATGCGTAGCGATTTAAGTCACATAACTCAACAGCCCGAGAGTCAAGACGCAAATTTTGGAACAGGTTCCTCACCAAAAAGAACCAAATAGTCAACTGTCCGGACGCCAAAGCCTTAGCAGCCTTTAAACATAACGTCCCGAGACGAATGGCTCGCCAGACACCTCGCCAGAAAAACCAAGAACAATGACCGCGCTTAACAAGTTTCATGACCCGCTTATGCTGGGAAGATAGCTGGTTGGCAAGATGCAGCACCAATGACCCGAGTACATCCAAGTCAGGGATGGAAATGGGAAATCATGGCGCAGAAAAGATCAGCGCCGGAATAAGGCAAATGGCCCAAATAGCACGGTGGTCAACGCCGGGTTCAAAAGCTCTCGGCCGAATAACAAAATACTGCCTCTTAAGGACAACAGTGACGAGCTATCCAACCTAAATAAAATCTTGGATAGGATATGTCAAATCCACAGTACCCCCGGGAAGCCTGCAAACCATACCCACAGAGATTGTTGGGTCTTCAAGCAGTCCGGCCGGCTTAACGCCGAACACAAGGGGCTCGACACACCGAGCGAAGACGACGAACCCCACAAGCAGCACGCCGGAAAGCAGAAGACTTTCCCACTGGAAGTCAAAACAGTGAACTCACTTCATGTGATAACAAGGAAAAATAGTGCGGCTCCCGCTAAAGCACGCACCGCATGGTCCACCCCAGCGGAGTCCCGAGATTGGATGTAAAAACCAATTACTTTCGACCATCAGGATTACTCCAGAAGTATTCGAAACGCAGGATGGACTGCTTTGATATTGAATCCCATAATCGACGGACTACAATTTACACAAGTCCTAATGGTCGGCGGCAGTGATATAAACCTGCTATACCAGGACACCATCCGCAGAATGGGGATAGACCCTACCAAAATTCGCCATAGCCGCACTTCCTTCAAAGGAGTGACGCCAGGCCTTTATGCCAATTGTACAGGCTCTGTACTACTAGAGGTTGTGTTCGGTTCATCCCACAACTTCCGTCTCGAAAAGCTAATCTTCCATATCGCCCCATTTAAATGTATCCATCAAGCACTATTGGGACGCGACGCTTTCGCCCACTTTTACGCAATACCGCATTACGCGTCTCTTACACTTAAAATGCCCGGTCCACGCGACATCATCTCATTAAAGGGCAACTTAGAGTGTTCCTCGACCACGGAAAAACGTGAAACTGCCTTGACAGCCACAAACTAATCCGGCCTGGCTGATCGAAGCCCCTAAAACAGGTCATTTAGACCCCAGACACGGCTAGGCGAGTCCGGCATAAACAAACAAGGGGCTTCCCAGCCACATACCCCTTTACAAGGGGCTGCACGAATGAAGAATGAGAGCCAATAAAGCTCAATTTTATTCATTTTCTAAAATCATACTCTTTTTTACATACATTTTTTGCACGATATTTTTTCCAAACTAAGTTCTTCTCTTTACAGATGAACCACGTATACGCCTGGCCCAGATACTGGCACAACGGAGACACAAAGCGCAGACGCAGCAGGGACCCGCTGCAAGGATTCTTTTCAGATTAAGACCTCGCGTAAACCTTTCTTATCGTCTCTTGTTGATACACATCCCCGGTTTCTTATCATAACCAAGGAGGAGGTGGCGTTTTGGCATCGGGCCGCCGGAAGATTTCGCGCTGCATCTTTACACTAGGGGCTTAGGGCATCGCTCGCCTGCTTTCATAAAGACCGAATACCTCGTGGAGTGTTCGCGCCTCGAAAGTTAGGCCTTATATGCATCAGCTCGAATCATGTCTTTGGTCAAATGTTGGGTTTGCCCAGCTCCTGTGTTTTGCTGACTTACGCCAGATCATCGGCTAACGCGCACCAGGAGAACTACTCGCGACAGTGCCCTTGTTCGCCCGGCGAGCACCTCAGTAGAGAAAGCCGAAAACTGACTGTCATGATATAGCGAGAGACTGGTCAACCACTCGATCGACTAATGGAATGTCTAGAATTCCTCCGCTTTGACGAAGGACCGTTTCCCAGTCAGGCACATACGCGCCGCGAATTCGGAGAGTGCGGTGCCCCTAGGGGCTATATCGTAGCCCCACCTTCGAACTCCTATGGCTAAGTGAAAGTGATAAAGCATTATAGTCCGGTTGCCTAGTTTGCTACGCTACCACCTCCTTCACAGGACCAAGACGTTGGATTAAGTGTGAAAATGCGCCCTTTTGCAAACACCCCCGCACCATGTGCGTGGAGGCTGAAGCCGAAGACTGCCATCTTTCAGGTTATATACACATATACATTAACGGCCACACAGGAGATATTTCAATACTTGAACGCACAAGTATAAAAAGTCGTTACATTATAAATATGGTTTCACAAATCATACATATCATTTGAACATAACATTTTTCGAGCACTGCGACTCTATTAAACGAGCGCCCTGCAGGACTTCCCCAAAATAGTGCTCGGCGGGTAACCGGCTTTTGTCCGAACCCCGGGATGCAACATCGGTGGCATCCATCTCCGCCCAGTATGTCTTCACACGGGCGAGAGCCATCCGTGCACCCTCTATGCATGCCGACCGCTTCATCGCCTTGATATGCGGCACCGCCCCAAGGAATTGCTGCAATAAGCCAAAATAACTCTTCGGCTTGGGCCTATCCGGCCACAGATGAGCCACCACATCCGTCATGGCAAATCCGGACAATCTATTCAGCTCAGCCCACTCAGCCAACCGATCGGTCAACGGAAGTGGACGCTCCGGACTATGAAATTGAGACCAAAAAAGCTCTTCCATTTCGTGATCCTTTTGGCTTCGGAAATGCACGACTGTGTCCGCCGCACTTGCCGCCAAATCCAGATAAGGATCCTCCGCACCCCACAGCTGGCCCAATTGGGCATACTTCTGATCCCTGAACTTCCTGCGCAGCAGAAAGGGCTTTCCAGCCGCAATGTCTCCGGCCTGACGCAGCTCCTCCTTTATAGCCCTCATTGCAGAACGGGCATCCTTGGCTTCGGCGGTGGCCTTCTTCAGGCCCTCTAGCTCCGCTTGGCATTCCCTTTCAAGAACCTCATAGCGGTCGGTAGCATCTTTTAGTTTCACGGCCATTCCGGCCACCTCCTCCCTGCTTCGGCAGTGAGCAGCCTTTTCAGCTTTTAGCTCCTCCGCTGCCTTCGAGGCAGCTGCATCACTTTTTCTGGCTTGCTCCTTGGCTCGAGCAAGCTCTGCCCGAAGGTTTTCCACAGCAGCAGCACCATCTGCATCAAGCATACATGTTGTAAGGCGTGGGCATCAGCTCCCTTACCAGGTGACCGTAGAAAAACCACTCACCTTGTGACTCGTTGAGTCGCCTATTGACCAGCGCGATGCCCGCATCCGCAACGTCCAGCTGCCGCTTCAGTTCGGCAACTCTATCATCCGGCCACACATCAACGCCCGCCTGAATAGGAATGGCGACATATTAAAATCGATTACGATCCTCGACGCCGTCACTTCGACAACGCATCGAGTCTCGTGGGCTACTATCTATACAGGCGCACTCTATGTGCAAACCGTCAAAAGGCATGTCATTTTTACGTACCTCAAACCTCGCCAGTAAACTTCTGACGGCATCATGCAACCCGCTCTCAGTGGATGAAATTCTTTCAATCACCGTACTCATTAATGTACGGTGATCTTCTGAGTTAGACACCCTCTAGAGCAGATCCTTCAGCTCCCCCGGTCGTACACCAGTTGGTGCCAAACTCTCCGGCCCTGCCGGACTCGGGGAGACCCTCCGTGACGACACCTCAGGGTCGTCCGCCCCGCCTGACGGTGCGGCAGATGGAGGCGTCTCGCTCTCCATCATCTCCGGACGAAGGTCCCCCGAAGATGAGCTCAGCTGAGAAGGGCGGAGATCCGAACTACAAGGTAAAAACTTCGGTTATCCTCAGAAACGAAAATAAGGATGTCCCTTATTGCAAAACTCCCCTTTTTCTACTTACGGCTCGCTGGAGGGCTGATTTCTTTGGGGAGATAGTGCGGCCGGGGCTTCTCCTGGCGCAGGACCCTCCGGTGAAGATTTCTTCCCCTGCTTTGAGGCCTTAGCCTCCGGATCTTCGGAAGCGGTCCTCTTCTCCCCCTGGAAGGAGGGATTCTCGATCCCCTTTCTTGAAAGCCTCCTTAGTGGAGGCGGTAGTTTCTCCTGCTTTCCCCTTCGCCTCTTCTCAAGGCGCAACCTCCAAAGATCTTGACCAACACGGATCCGGCGTGGTCTCCGGAGGGGGCCGACACCGACGCTTTTGCTTGTGCTCTCCACTCCTGTTCAAAGGACGATTGGTTAAAAGGCAAATCCATGATATGCAAACGAATGGTATGTCCGGACACAGGACTACTTACTTGAGTATCCGGGCGATTGCAGCTTAAGCCGGCGTCCTCGGTCAATTCCGGACACACCACTTGTGATCCGAAGAACAGTTTGTACATCTCCACGGGTGTCATACCCATGAAGTGTTGGAGAGCTCGTGGCCCCTCCGGATTGAATTCCCACAGGTGGAGGGGGCGACACTTGCAGGGCAGAAGACGCCGAATCAGCATAACCTGCGTCACCACGACCAGATTGATCTCCCTCTCTTGGAGGTCTCGAATCCCGCCCTGCAATAGGGGTACGTCCTTGGACGGCCCCCAGTCAAGCCCTTTGTTGATCCATGATGTCAGCCGTTGTGGAGGGCCCGAGCGAAAGACGGGCGGCGGCCTCTGCCTGCTGCCCCTGGGAGCGGTAATATAGAACCACTCATGTTGCCACAAACCGAGCTCCTCCTGAAAAGAGCCCTCGGGCCATGGAGCATCGGCCCTCTTGCTTATAACCGCCCCGCCGCACTCTGCCTGACACCCCTCAATCATCTTCGGCTCCACGTTGAAGGTTTTGAGCCACAAACCGAAGTGAGGGGTAGTGCGGAGGAAGGCTTCGCAGACGATAATAAATGATGAGATATGGAGGATGGACTTCGGAGCCAAGTCATGGAATTCCAACCCATAGTAAAACATGAGCCCCCTCACGAAGGGATCCATCGGGAAGCCTAAACCCCGACGGAGGTGAGACACGAACACGGCGCTCTCGCCTGGCTCGGGAATAGGAATGACTTGCCCTTGGGCAGGCAACCTATGCGAAATCTCGTAGGTTAAGTACCTGGCTTCTCTTAGCTTTAGCACGTCCTCTTCCGTGACGGAGGAGGGCATCCACCGGCCCTGAGCCGGACATTGTCGAAGGTCTGAAGCGCTCGAATCTGGAGCCCTGAGTGTTGGAACTCGGGGCGAGGGGCGGATTCGATTGAGGATTGAAGAAAAAGAACAAGCCTTGGTCTCATTATAAAGAGGGAGAATACCAAGAGCCGTCCCCGTGACCGTTTGGAACTCGCCTTCGATGGAGGGGGCATGGCAACGGGCGCGGTTGGGTTACCCACGTCCGTATTGATAAGGATCCCGGAATAAGGGGAACACGATCTCTGCTTCAACAAGACGTGCCAAGGAAACCGCTTCGCTAAATGCGCTAAGGTGGTATAATAAAAACGATTCGAGTAAAGGCTTGGTTGTGGTGTGACCTCATGCCACAAGATACGTCAGCAGATTGAACTTGTGTAAATATTATTCTCTCTACGGTGGTATGTGGAATTTATTTTTACAGAGCCGGACACTATCCTGGTGTTCACAATCTTCTATGAATTATTCGGAAGAGGAACCCGCCTTGCAATGCCGAAGACAATATGCTACCGGACTCGCTGTTATTGAAGCCTGGTTCAGGGCTACCGAGGAGTCTGACTAGGGGTGTCCGGATAGTCGAACTATCATCATCGGCCGGACTCCAAGACTATGAATATACAAGATTGAAGACTTCGTCCCGTGTTCGGATGGGACTTTCCTTGGCGTGGAAGGCAAGCTTGGCGATACGGATATGTAGATATCCTACCATTGTAACCGCCTCTGTGTAACCCTAGCCCTCTCCGGTGTCTATATAAACTGGAGGGTTTTAGTCCGTAGGACATAACAACAACAATCATACCATAGGCTAGCTTCTAGGGTTTAGCCTCCTTGATCTCATGGTAGATCCACTCTTGTACTACCCATATCATCAATATCAATCAAGCAGGAGTAGGGTTTTACCTCCATCGAGAGGGCCCGAACCTGGTTAAAAACATCGTGTCCCTTGTCTCCTAGTACCATCCGCCTAGACGCACAGTTCGGGACCCCCTACCCAAGATCCGTCGGTTTTGACACCGACAGGGGGTGCTCAAGGGGCCCACGAGACAGGGGGCGCCCCCTATCTCCTGGCCTCCTCGAGGATCTTCTGATGTGAACTCCAAGTCTCCAGGATGATATTCTTTCCAAAAATAACGATGCCGAAGGTTTCATTCCGTTTGGACTCCGTTTGATATTCCTTTTCTTCGAAATACTGAAATAGGCAATAAAACAGCAATATGGGCTGGGCCTTCGGTTAGTAGGTTAGTCCCAAAACTGATATAAATGTGTAAAATAAAGCCCATAAAAAATCCAAAAAGGGTAATATAACAGCATGGAACAATAAAAAATTATAGATACATTGGAGACGTATCACATGGCTACAGTGCGCCCCCTTTACGCCAGCCCTGGCGGACGCAACTACCATGCCGACCAAGTCCCAGCCTGGGGCGGGCGGTGTCCAGGAGGCGCAACCCTATAGAAAGACGGCGCAGCCGTCCCATGACGACCAACACGGCATGCCTATAGTACTCAGAAGCCGGCCGTACCCGCGCCCGGTGAGCCCGGTACGGCCTGCACCCTATGGACCCGGCAGCCAGATGGCCCACTACTGGTTCCTAGACGCTGATAACCCGGCCCTGCACCTATGTATCTTTACCATTGTAACCCTGGGGGGTCGGCCTATAAGACCCCCAGGAGGCCTCCACACACGCGATCACTAGTTAAATCTTCACACACACTCACATCCACCCACACGGAGAAGGAGCATCCTATGTGTTGGAAATATGCCCTAGAGGCAATAATAAAAGCATTATTATTATATTTCCTTGTTCATGATAAATGTCTTTATTCATGCTATAACTGTATTATCCGGAAATCGTAATACACGTGTGAATACATAGACTACAATACGTCCCTAGTAAGCCTCTAGTAGACTAGCTCGTTGGTCAACAGATAGTCATGGTTTCCTCGACTATGGACATCGATGTCATTGATAACGGATCACGCCATTAGGAGAATGACGTGATGGACAAGACCCAATCCTAAGCATAGCACAAAGATCGTGTAGTTCGCTTTGCTAGAGCTTTTCCAATGTCAAGTATCTCTTCCTTAGACCGTGAGATCGTAACTCCGGATACCGTAGGAATGCTTTGGTGTACCAAACGTCACAACGAATCGGGTGACTATAAAGGTGCATTACGTATCTCCGAAAGTGTCTGCGGGTTGACACGGATCGAGACAGGATTTGTCACCCGTGTGACGGAGAGGTATCACCGGCCCACTCGGTAGTGCATCATCATAATGAGCTCAAAGTGACCAAGTGTCCGTCACGGATCATGCATTACGGCACGCGAGTAAAGTGACTTGCCGGTAACGAGACTAAACGAGGTATTGGGATACCGCGATCGAAGTCTCGGCAAGTAACATACCGTCGACAAAGGGAATAGAATACGGGTTGCTTGAACCCTTGACATCGTGGTTCATCCGATGACAACATCGAGGAACATGTGGGAGCCAACATGGGTATCCAGATCCCGCTGTTGGTTATTGACCGAGATCGCCTCGGTCATGTCGCAGATGTCTCCCGAACCCGTAGGGTCTACACACTTAAGGTTCGGTGACGCTTAGGGTTAATAGGAAGACAAGTATGTGATTACCGAATGTTGTTCGAGTCCCGATGAGATCCTGGACGTCACGAGGAGTTCCGGAATGGTCCGGAGGTAAAGATTTATATATGGGAAGTGGTTAAACGGACTCGGAAAGTTTCGGGGTATACTGTAATGTACCGGGGCCACGGAGAGTTCCGGAGGTCCACCGGAGGGGCCACCCCCGGGGCCACATGGGCTAAGTGGAGAGGAGCCAGCCCCTGGTGGGCTGGGCGCACCTCCCACCTAGGCCCATGCGGCTAGGGCATGGGAGGGAAACCCTAAGGGCGCGCCTCAGCTTGGGGGCAAGCCACCCTCCCTCCTCCCTTGGCCGCCGCCCCATCTAGGGTTCCCCAGATGGCCGGCCCCTGCCCTCTCCTCCTATAAATAGAGGGGTGGGGAGGGCTGCACACACCATTGAAGGCGCAGCCCCTCCCTCCCAACACCTCTCTTTCTCCACGCGAAGCTTGGCGGCCCTCGCCGAGAACTGCCAGACCAACCGCACCACGCCGTCGGCTGCCATTGGAGTTGTCTTCCTCAACCTCTCCTTCATCCTTGCTGGATCAAGACGGAGGAGACGCCATCGTCCCGCACGTGTGTTGAACGCGAGGTGCTGTCCGCTCAGCACTTGGTCATCGGTGATCGGAATCACGCTGGGAACGACTCCATCATCACCACTCCCTCGAACGCTTCCGCATCGATCTACAAGTGGTATGTAGATGCAAACTCTCTCTCATAACTCGTTGCTTAGATGAACTCATAGATGGATCTTGGTGAAACCGTAGGAAAAATTTTAATTTTCTCGCAACGCTCCCCAACAAGGGCATCATGAGCTAGGTCTATGCGTAGTTCTCTATTGCACGAGTAGAACACAATATAGTTGTGGGCGTGATCTTGTCAACTTACTTGCCGCTACTAATCTTATCTTGCTTCCGCGGTATTGTGGGATGAAGCGCCCGACCAACCTTACACGTGCGCTTACGTGAGACCAGTTCCACCGACTAACATGCACCAGTTGCATAAGGTGGTCTGGCGGGTGTCTGTCTCTCCTACTTTAGTTGGAGCGGATTCGATGAAAAGGGTCCTTATGAAGGGTAAATAGAAGTTGACAAGATAACGTTGTGGTTATTCGAGGTAAGAAAACGTTCTTGCTAGAACCCAATTGCAGCCACGTAAAAGATGCAACAACAATTAGAGGACGCCTAACTTGTTTTTGCAGCAATTGTCATGTGATGTGATATGGCCAAGTTGTGATGAATGATGAATGACATATTGTGATGTATGAGATCATGTTCTTGTAATAGGAATCACGACTTGCATGTCGATGAGTATGACAACCGCAGGAGCCATAGGAGTTGTCTTTATTTTTGTATGACCTGCGAGTCATTGAAGAAAGCCATGTAACCTACATTTACTTTATTGCTAAAACGCGCTTAGCCATAGTAGTAGAAGTAGTCCGGCGTGACAACTTCATGGAGGCACGATGATGGAGATCATGATGATGGAGATCATGGTGCCATGCCGGTGACAAGATGATCATGGAGCCCCAAGATGGAGATCAATGGAGTTTTATGATATTGGCCATATCATGTCACTACTATATAATTGCATGTGATGTTTATTATGTTTATACATCTTGTTTACTTAGAACGACGGTAGTAAATAAGATGATCCTTACAACAATTTCAAGAAGTGTTCTCCCTAACTGCACCGCTGCTAAAGTTCGTCGCTTCTAAGCACCACGTGATGATCGGGTGTGATGGATTCTTACGTTCACATACAACGGGTGTAAGACAGATTTACACACGCAAAACACTTAGGGTTAAACTTGACGAGCCTAGCATGTACAGACATGGCCTCGGACGGAGACCGAAAGGTCGAACACGAGTCGTATAGAAGATACGATCAACATGAGAATGTTCACCGACGATGACTAGTCCATCTCACATGATGATCGGACACGGCCTAGTCGACTCGGATCGTGTAACACTTAGATGACTAGAGGGATGTCTAATCTGAGTGGGAGTTCATTGAAATAATTTGATTAGATGAACTTGATTATCATGAACTTAGTCTAAAACCTTTTGAATGATATGTCTTGTAGATCAAATGGCCAACGCCATGTCAACATGAACTTCAACGCTGCCCTAGAGAAAACCAAGCTGAAAGATGATGGCGGCAACTATCCGGACTGGGTCCGAACCCGAGGATCATCCTCATAGCTGCCAAGAAGGCATATGTCCTAGAAGCACCGTTAGGTGACCCACCTGCTCTCCCAAAGACCGCAAGACGATTTGAACGCTTGGCAGTGCACGCATCGATGATTACTCCCTCGCTCAAGTGCGGCATGCTTTACAGCTTAGAACCGGGCTCCAAAAGCGCTTTGAGCATCACGGAGCATATGAGATGTTCGAGGAGCTGAAACTTGTTTTCCAAGCTCACGCCGGGTCGAGAGATATGACATCTCCGACAAGTTCTATAGTTGTAAGATGGAGGAAAATAGTTCGTCAAGGAGCACATTCTCAAGATGTCCGGGTTGCACAACCGTATGACCCAAATGAATATTAACCTCCCCGATGAGGCGGTCATTGACAGAATCCTCCATCCGCTCCCACCAAGCTACAAGAGCTTTGTGATGAACTACAATATGCAGGGGATGGTAAAGACCATTCTGAAGTATTCTCTATGTCAAGTCACCGAGGTTGAAATCAAGAAAGAACATCAAGTGTTGATGGTCAATAAGACCACTAAGTTCAAGAAGGGCAAGGGAAAGAAGAACTTCAAGAAGGACGGCAAGGAGGTTGCCGCGCCGCAAGCAAGTTGCCCGAAGAAGTCAAAGAATGGACCCAAGCCCGAGACCTGAGTGCTTTTATTGCAAGGGAAGGGTCACCGAAGCGGAACTGCCCCAAATACTTAGCGGATAAGAAGGTCGGCAACACCAAAGGTATATTTGATATACATGTAATTGATGTGTACCTTACCAAGACTGTAGTAACTCCCGGTATTTGATACCGTGCCGTTGCTCATATTTGTAACTCACAGCAGGAGCTGCGAATAAGCGGAGATCGGCGAAGGACGAGGTGACGATCGCGCGCGGGAATGGTTCCAGAGTCGATGTGATCGCCGTCGGCATGCTACCTCTACATTTACCTACGGGATTAGTTTTGAACCTTAATAATTGTTATTTGGTGCCAAGTTTGAGCATGAATATTGTATCCGGATCTCGCTTAATGCGAGATGGCTACTCATTTAAACCGAGAATAATGGTTGTTCTATTTATATGAGAGATATGTATTATGGTCATGTTCCGATGGTCAATGGTTTATTCTTAATGAATCTCGAGCGTAGTGTTACACATATTCATAGCGTGAATACCAAAAGATGTAAAGTTGATAACGATAGTCCCACATACTTGTGGCACCGCCGCCTTGGTCACATTGGTGTAAAGCGCATGAAGAAGCTCCATGCCGATGGACTTTGGAGTCTCTTGATTATGAATCATTTGACACATGCGAACCATGCCTCATGGGCAAGATGACTAAGACTCCGTTCTCGAACAATGGAGCGAGCAACCAACTTGTTGGAAATCATACATACCGATGTGTGCGGTCCAATGAGCGTTGAGGCTCATGGAGGATATCGTTATGTTCTCACTCACAGATGACTTGAGTAGATATGGGTATGTCTACTTGATGAAACACAAATCTGAGACCTTTGAAAGGTTCAAGGAATTTCAGAATGAAGTAGAGAATCAACGTGACCGAAAGATAAAATTCTTACGATCGATCATGAAGGAGAATATTTAAGTCACGAATTTGGTACACACTTAAGAAAATGTGGAATCGTTTCACAACTCACGCCGCTGGAACACCTCAACAGAACGGTGTGTCCGAACGTCGAATCGCACTCTATTGGATATGGTGCGATCTATGATGTCTCTTACTGATTTACCGCTATCATTTTGGGGATACGCCTAGAGACAGCTACATTCATTTTAAATAGGGCACCGCCTAAGTCCGCTGAGACGACACCGTATGAATTATGGTGGGAAGAAACCTAAGTCGTCGCTTCTAAAAGTTTGGGGATGCGATGCTTATGTCAAGAAACTTCAACCCGAAAAGCTCGAACCCAAGTCGGAAAATGCGCCTTCATAGGATACCCTAAAGAAACCATTGGGTATACCTTCTACTTAAGATCCGAGGGCAAGATCTTTGTTGCCAAGAACGGAACCTTTCTCGAAAAGAGTTTCTCTCGAAGAAGTAAGTGGAGGAAAGTAGAACTCGATGAAGTACTACCTCTTGAACAGATAGTAGTGCAGCTCAGAAAATGTTCCTGTGATGCCTACACAAACCAAGAGGAAATTCATGATGATGATCAAGGTACTTCGGATCAAGTTGCTATCGAACCTCAGAGGTCCATTAAGGACACGCCCGCACTGTGAGTGGTACGGCAACCCTGTCTCCGGAAATCATGTTGTTAGACAACAAAGTGAACCTTCAACTATGAAGAAGTGATGGCGGCCCAGATTCCAACAAATGGCTAGAAGCCATGAAGTCCGAGATAGAATCCATGTATGAAAACAAAGTGTGGACTTTGACTGACTTGCCCAATGATCGGCGAGCGATAGAAAACAAATGGATCTTTAAGAAGAAGACGGACGCGGATGGTAATGTCACCATCTATAAAGCTTGACTTGTCGCTAAGGGTTATCGGCAAGTTCAAGGGATTGACTACGATGAGACTTTCTCTCCGTAGTGAAGCTTAAGTCCGTCCAATCATGTTAGCAATTGCCGATACTATGATTATGAGATATGGCAGATGGACGCCAAAACAGCGCCCTTAACGGATATCTTAAGGAAGAGCTGTATATGATGCAGCGGAGGGTTTTGTCGATCCTAAGAATGCTAACAAAGTATGCAAGCTCCAAACATCCATTTATGGGCTGGTGCAAGCATCTCGAGTTAGAACATTCGCTTTGATGAAATGATCAAAGCGCTTAGTTTATGCAGACTTATGGAGAAGCCTTTACAAGAAAGTGAGTGGGAGCTCAGAGCATTTCTCATATTATATGTAGATGACATACTTTTGATGGGAAATGATATAGAATTCTTGGACAGCATTAAGGCCTACTTGAACAAGTGTTTTCAATGAAGGACCTTGGAGAAGTTGCTATATATTAGGCATCAAGATCTATAGAGATAGATCGAGACGCCTCATAGGTCTTTCACAAAGCACATACCTTGATAAGATTTTGAAGAAGTTCAAATGGATCAGTCCAAGAAAGGGTTCTTGCCTCAGATTGCAAGGTGTGAAATTGAGCTCAGCTCAATGCCCCACCACAAAAAAGATAAAGAAGAGATGAGTGTCATCCCTATGCCTCAGCCATAGGATCTATTATGTATGCCATGTCTGTGTACCGCACTGATGTAAACCTTGCCGTAAGTTTGGTAGGAAGGTACCAAAGTAATCCCGCAAGGAACACCGGACAGCGGTCAAGAATATCCTGAAGTACCGAAAAGGACAAAGGACATGTTTCGCTTATGGAGGTGACGAAGAGCTCGTCAGAACGGGTTACGCCGACGCTAGCTTCGACACGATCTGATGACTCAAAGTCACAAATCGGATACGTATATGTTGAATGGTGGAGCAAGAAGCTGGTGCAGCCGCAAGCAAAGCGCCGTGGCGGGATCTACATGTGAAGCGGAGTACATGGCAGCCTCGGAGGCAGCGATGAAGCAATTTGGGTGAAGGAGTTCATCACCGACCTAGGAGTCATACCCAATGCGTCGGGACCGATCAAACTCTTCCGTGACAACACCGAGCTATTGCCCTTGCCAAGGAGCCCAGTGTTTCACAAGAAGACCAGCACATCAAGTTGCCGCTCAACTCCATCCGTGAAAATGTTCAAGATGGAGACATAGAAATTTGTAAGTGCACACGGATCTGAATGTCGCAGATCCATCGACTAAACCTCTCTCAAGGGCAAAACATGATCAACACCGTAACTCTATGGGTGTTCGATTCATCACAATGTAACTAGATTATTGACTCTAGTGCAAGTGGGAGACTGTTGGAAATATGCCCTAGAGGCAATAATAAAAGCATTATTATTATATTTCCTTGTTCATGATAAATGTCTTTATTCATGCTATAATCAGTATTATCCGGAAATCGTAATACACGTGTGAATACATAGACTACAATACGTCCCTAGTAAGCCTCTAGTAGACTAGCTCGTTGGTCAACAGATAGTCATGGTTTCTCGACTATGGACATCGATGTCATTGATAACGGATCACGCCATTAGGAGAATGACGTGATGGACAAGACCCAATCCTAAGCATAGCACAAAGATCGTAGTTCGCTTTGCTAGAGCTTTTCCAATGTCAAGTATCTCTTCCTTAGACCGTGAGATCGTAACTCCCGGATACCGTAGGAATGCTTTGGTGTACCAAACGCCACAACGTAATCGGGTGACTATAAAGGTGCATTACGGTATCTCCGAAAGTGTCTCTGGGTTGACACGGATCGAGACAGGATTTGTCACTCCGTATGACGGAGAGGTATCACTGGGCCCACTCGGTAGTGCATCATCATAATGAGCTCAAAGTGACCAAGTGTCCGTCACGGATCATGCATTACGGTACGAGTAAAGTGACTTGCCGTAACGAGACTAAACGAGGTATTGGGATACCGCGATCGAGTCTCGCAAGTAACATACCGTCTCGACAAAGGGAATAGAATACGGGTTGCTTGAACCCTTGACATCGTGGTTCATCCGATGACAACATCGAGGAACATGTGGAGCCAACATGGGTATCCAGATCCCGCTGTTGGTTATTGACCGAGATCGCCTCGGTCATGTCTCAGATGTCTCCCGAACCCGTAGGGTCTACACACTTAAGGTTCGGTGACTCTAGGGTTAATAGGAAGACAAGTATGTGATTACCGAATGTTGTTCGAGTCCCGGATGAGATCCCTGACGTCACGAGGAGTTCCTAATGGTCCGGAGGTAAAGATTTATATATGGAAAGTGGTTAAACGGACTCAGAAAGTTTCGGGGTATACTGTAATGTACCGGGCCACCGGAGAGTTCCGAGGTCCACCGGAGGGGCCACCTCCCGGGGGCACATGGGCTAAGTGGGAGAGGAGCCAGCCCCTGG
Source organism: Aegilops longissima (assembly GCA_021605205.1). Lineage (NCBI taxonomy): Eukaryota > Viridiplantae > Streptophyta > Magnoliopsida > Poales > Poaceae > Aegilops > Aegilops longissima. Next base: position 400,750,086 of record CM038681.1, read on the forward strand.
TGGGCTGGGCGCACCTCCCACCTAGGCCCATGCGGCTAGGGCATGGGAGGAAACCTAAAGGGCGCCTCAGCTTGGGGGCAAGCCACCCTCCCTCCTCCCTTTGTCAGCCGCCCCCATCTAGGGTTCCCCAGATGGCCGGCCCCTTGCCCTCTCCTCCTATAAATAGAGGGGGGGGGAGGGCTGCACACACCATTGAAGGCGCAGCCCTCCCTCCCCAACACCTCTCTTTCTCCACGCGAAGCTTGGCGAAGCCTCGCCGAGAACTGTCAGCACCAACTACACCACGCCGTCAGGCTGCCATTGAGTTGTCTTCTCAACCTCTCCTTCATCCTTGCTGGATCAAGACGGAGGAGACGCCATCGTCCCGCACGTGTGTTGAACGCGGAGGTGCTGTCCGCTCAAAGACTTGGTCATCGGTGATCGTAATCACGTTGGGAACGACTCCATCATCACCACTCCCTCGAACGCCTGCACTCGATCTACAAGTGGTATGTAGATGCAAACTCTCTCTCATAACTCGTTGCTTAGATGAACTCATAGATGGATCTTGGTGAAACCGTAGGAAAATTTTTAATTTTCTGCAACGTTCCCCAACACTATGCACTCGCCTACCTTCCTTCCTCCCCAAGACAGCTCTAGGAGCAAGCTTGTAGCATCATCATATAAACCACACTCGGTAGGACTAGGGGTGTTATCTCTCCGGAGAGACTCAAACCTGGGTACATCTGGCATCTCCCGCTCGCTCATACCAACCTCATCTCTGGAGCCCACCGACTGCCTCTTGCCTATCCCTCTCCTTAGCCACCCCGTGGCATCTGTCGTGCACCCACCACGACAGCTTGCGAGCTACAAGATAGACACAAGTCTCAAGGGTGCAATGGAGCAATCCCCTTCTATGGTGGCCGCCCTCCCCCTCTTATAGGCTCCCCGGTCCTCTTCCCCAAAAAACTTGGCGGGAAGGGCTACCACATGGCGGCAATTTGCAAGGGGACAAGCGCCCAGGCTTATCCCGACAAAAGGCGGTCTTTGCCTGCTAAGTGGTTATCCATGACGCGTAGGGGGCTCCACGAGGACCTCCTTCATGGCACGCCGCACCGTCCTGGTCTTCTTTCACCAAAGCGGAAGGCTTTGGTACTGGCTTTGGGGGGAGGCAGACACAGCTGCTCCCAAGGGGAAACTGTTCTGGCCGCACCCGCTGGCACGGCCCCGATGTTGTCACCCGTCGCAGCGACATCACCCATGTGATGGGCACACGACCCGCGTTGCACGGCCTCCTCGGGAGGCCTCGCGGGAGGGCGCCTCGCGAGGGCGCCTGCTTCTGATGGTGGTACTTGGTGAAGTCCTCTGCTGAGAGGGGCCTCGCGGGGCGCGACCCTCGTGAGGCAGCTGGATCCGTGGCGCCCACGGCTGGGCCACCTCGTGAGTTGGGCCGGGGGTCACTTCCTGAGCCGAAGGCAGATGGCCGTGGTACCCTGGTTCACACTGGGCCGACAGGCCAAGAGGGGGGACTTTCCCAACTTGGAGAACAAGACCAATAAGAGTTAGAGTAGGGAACGGGTTAGCGACCTGGAATCTCTTGTAAACCTAGGGATTCGACCTATTATATAAAGGGGAGCCCCTAGGACGGAGTCTAATTTGCAATTTCTCGAAAGCTAGGTTAGCAAAACTGCATCCTTGTAATCAAGATCATCGTCAATATCAATCAAGCAGGACTAGGCTTTTACCTCCACCGTGAGGGGCCGAACTTGGGTAACCTATGTCCTCCGTACCCGATCAACCCCGTCCGGGAAACCACCTAGTTGCGATGGCCTCAAGACTTAGTCCTTGCACGAGGACATGTACTGTGACAAAACCACGACAGTTGGCACCCACCATGGGGCCATCGCACGGTGGTGTTGAGTTCTTGGAGGGCGCTCTCCGAGGGATCAAGGGATATGTGATCGGCCAGATGACGAAGAGTCACCGCGGCAAGCTCTACATCGACGACTCAGATTGGGTCCCAAGGCCAACTCAATCGAGTACGAGTACCGGGTCCCCTTCTACAAGATCCACGTCTTCATCAGCACAATTGGCGAGCCTCGTCCCGCGCTGGACGTCATCTCTAATCCCGTCGAGTCGGCATGTCGGACCAGACTTGGTCATATCTGCGCTTTCATTGGTTTCACTCATGGGAGTCAACCTGTCAGGCGATTCCGCGTCTAGCGGCAACACGCTAGTCAACTCAGATGGTGAAACTTCGGTTGGAAATATCGAGTCAATTCTTCCACTTTCAACGACAGACCGGGGGGCTACTCCGATGACAAGATCAATTCGGAGGTTTTAGAGCCACCCCACTATGCAGCTGTCTACATGGCAAGGACCCTGGTCGAGACGACGTCGGGTCAAAATTCTACGGCGGCTGGGGCCGAGGTAGCGGCTTCCGCCGTGGTCGGCTCAAGCTAAACGCTGGCTCAGGTGCTTCCAGAGCTGATGACTACTCTGGGCACGCTCTTGACGGTTCCAGTCACCACAAAGAACGTGGCCGAATGTAACGCGGAGGTTGCAAAGCTTTACGAGCAGATGGCCAAGATCCAGGAGGGTATTAATGCAGAGAATATTTGCATGGCAGAGACACAATCCCTGATGTCTGCTAGAACTACGTCGGTATTTCCCCAAAGAGGAAGGGATGATGCAGAGATCAAGATTATCAAACCAGTAGGAGAACCTACTCACACCACGTAAATATCACCTGCACACAAATAACAAATACTCGCAACCTGACGTGTAAAAGGGGTTGTCAATCCCTTTCGGGTACGGTGCCTCAAGATAGGCAAATAACGTGAGGTAAAAGTGGTAGATAGGATAAATAGATCGTAAAACAAATAAGTTGCAGCAAGATATTTTTTGTATTTTTGGTTTAATAGATATGAAAATAAATGCAATGGAAAATATATCACAAAGGCAAATATGATGAAAAGAGACCCGGGGCCCGTAGGTTTCACTAGTGGCTTCTCTCGAGAAAAATAGCAAACGGTGGGAAAACAATTACTGTTGGGCAATTGATAGAACTTCAAATAATCATGACGATATACAGGCAATGATCATGCATATAGGCATCACATCCAACATTAGTAGACCGACTCCTGCCTGCATCTACTACTATTACTTCACACATCGACCGCTATCCAGCATGCATCTAGTGTATTAAGTTCATGGAAAAATGGAGTAATGCAATAAGAACGATGACATGATGTAGACAAGATCTATTCATGTAGGAATAGACCCCATATTTTTATCCTTAATGGCAACGATACATGCGTGTCATGTCTCCTTCTGTCAGTGGGATTGAGTACCGCAAGATCGAACCCATCACAAAGCACCTCTTCCCATGTCAAGAAAAATCAATCTAGCTGGCCAAACCAAAGTTTCGGAGAAGAAATACGAGGCTAGCTATAACAATCAGGCATAAGAGAGTTCAACAAAGACTCAAATAATATTCATGGATAGAACGGATCATAAACTCACAATTCATCGGATCCCAACAAACACACCGCTAAAAGTCATTACATCAAATTGATCTCCAAGAACATCGAGGAGAACATGTATCGAAGATCAAAAAGAGAGAAGAAGCCACCTAGCTACTGCCTACAGACCCATAGGTCTGTGGTGAACTACTCACACATGATCGGAGGAGCAAGGGTGATGATGAAGAACCCCTCCGTGATCGTTGACCCCTCCGACAGAGTGCCGGAGAAGGCCTCTAGATTGGATCTCGTGGTTCTGGAACTTGCGGCGACTGGAATTGTGTTTCGACGACTCCCCTAGGGTTTCTGGAATATTATAGAATTTATAGAGCTGAGAGGCGGCGAATGGGGTGCCCGTGGGCCCCACTACCCACAAGGGCACACCTGGGGGCCCTAGCGTGCTCTGGTGCCTAGTGGACCCCACAGGGCCCCTCTGGTGCACATCTTGGGCCTGGGTGTCTTTTGGGCAGAAAAAAATCTCCAAAAAGTTTCGCTGCATTTGGACTTCATTTGATACGGATATTCTTCGAAGTAAAAAACAAGCAAAAAACAATAACTGACACTGGGCACTATGTCAATAGGTTAGTCCCAAAAAATGATATAAAGTTGCTAGTAAATGAATAGAAAACATCCAAGAATGATACTTTAATAGCATGGAATAATAAAAAGTTATAGATATGTTGGAGACTTATCAGCTTCCCCAAGCTTAATTCCTGCTCGTCCTCGAGTAGGTAAATGATAAAAACCAGAAATTTTGAGAATGCTACCCATCATATTTATCACATATTCCTTTTTTTGTAGCATGTACATTTGGACTTTAGATGATTCAAAGCAATAGTCTATAATTTTACATGAAGACCTCAATACTCAAGCATATCAATAAGCAAACATGTCTTTCAAAATATCAACACTAAAGAAAGCTATCCCTAGCCCATTATGCTCAATCATTGATCCATTCATGGAACACACTCAAATACTAGCTACATCCAATGCTCAAGCATGATTATCGTGCTCCCTAGTTGGTCCTTTATAAGAGAAGATGGAAACTCAAAAAGATAAAAATTGCATAAAAGTAAATAGATAGGCCCTTCGTAGAGGGAAGCGGAGATTTGTAGAGGTGCCAGAGCTCAAAGCTTAAATTGAGAGATAAAATTGTTTTGAGAGGCATGCTTTTCCCGTAAACAAAAACGACCGAGAATTCCCAACACTTTCCATGCTAGATACACCATAGGCCATTCCCAAACATAAAGTAAAGTTTATTCCCTTTTCCACCATTCTTTCACAATCCATGGCTAGATGTATCCACGGGTGCCTTCCATACCAACACTTCCCAAGGAATTTATTATTGACAACATAAAGTAGATTCCTTTTTCAATTCACTACTCGACATCCCTATTACCGGCCACACTCTCGTGCAATAACAAGTGAATAAATACCCATCTTGAGAATAACACATCTAGAATGGAAAAATATTGGCCACCCCCTGCCGCTTCATGAGCGGTACGGGCACACAAAAAGGAAATTCATTTAGAAAATTAGAGTTGGCAAATACAAATTTACTTGAACGACATGGAAATACCGCATATAGGTAGGTATGGTGGACTCATTTGGCACAATTTAGTTTAAGGATTTTGGATGCACAAGCAGTATTCCCGCTTAGTACAAGGGAAGGCTAGCAAATAGATTGAGAAGCAACCAACTAAGCATTAAACAAAACTAACACTGAGTAATGCACCATAAGTAGGATGTAACTTCATTGCATAACTATCGACTTTCATGCTTGCATAGGGAATCACAAACCTTAACACCAATATTCTTACTAAAGCATAACTATTCACCAACATGACTCGCATATTACTATCTCCATATCGCAAAACTATTGCAAGGAATCAAGTTTTAATATGCAATGATCTTCATGATAGTTTTTATTATCCCTCTTGAATATCTATCACTTTGGGACTAGTTTCATATATTACCATTGCTTTAACAAGCTCTCAAACAAATTTTAGTGAAGAACAAGAGCATAAAGATTTCTTCAAAATTTTCATCTCTCAAAATAATATAAGTGAAGCATGAGAGGATATTTCTTCAAAATTCTACTAATCTCAAATTGATCTAAGTGAAGCAAGAGAGTATATTTCTTCAAAAATTTAACAACCACCGTGCTCAAAAAGATATAAAGACTTTGATCCCTTTGGTGCTTCCTACGACTGAACGTGCATGACGGCTTCTATGGCAACGATGATGGTGGTGAGCAATGTCGGAGGCGTGGCCTTGGTCATGGTAGTCGGCTCTTCTTCTCCGTGTGTCAGTGGGGTGCCTCACCGTCTGCTGTTGTGAAGTCAAGTCATGCGGTGTGTGTGTGCGCGTGTGTGCGTGGGGGGTATACGCTACGCGCGGATCGGTGGTTTGTTCGATGATCCTCTGTGACGCCAACCTTACCTAGATTCCTTTGTGATTTCACTGTTGGAGTCGGAACTGCACTGTATAGTATGATTTGTATGAAGTGTTGTGCCGTAGCTATTAGGGTTGCTACTTTTTTTCTTCTTCTTCTTTTTCTTTAATCTTCGGATCTTCTGGTCTTAGAATTGTTTTCCGTTGCTTGCTGTTATCAATGAAATGTCAGCGATGTTGGATCTTTGAAAAGAAAACTCAAAAGAAAAAACTACCCCTAAAAGAAACTCAAAAGAAAAAACTTGTGGATCTCTTGTTTTGGGACTTCCAGTCGTGGCACAGCGCAATTCTACGGCCCACTCGTCAGTGGCAGCAGTTTCCCGGAATCGAGACATTATTGCGCAAAGCACTCCCGCTTTCCCCACCCACACCCCCGGCCCGGGCCCCCATCTTCGCCCCTTTGTTCCTCCCTCTTTTGCATCTCTCGTCGGGGCAGGGCACGGAGGGTGGAAGAAACAGGGCGGCAGCCGGGCTGGGCAGGAGGAGGAAGGAAGCAACCCCACCCACCACCCGCTCCTTCTTCCTCCCCCCTCCACGCCTCCCAGGGCCCGAGCTGCTGCCATGGCGGATAGCAACCCGGACAGCATCAAGAGATACACGCCTCCCGTGCACAGGTCAACCCCTCCCGCATTCGCCTTTCTTTCCACGACGCTCCTGCAGCTTCTTGCCATTTTCGATTCGGGCCGCGCTTACCGAGAATCGCATTCCGAGTGTGGGATTGGACCCCGGCCTGGTCGAATCCTTTGCAAGAAGAGGTGGCTTCTAGTTCTTGGTGATCTGGGGCACCTGTGGCGCGGAGGCTGGGAGCTGCCTGCCTTGGATTCGGCCATTTCTTGGGATTTTGGTACTACTATTACGCTTCGGGGCATTCATCTGGTGGTTTGGTTGGGGTTAGCTGGAAGGTTGACGGTGTGACGTTCTCATTGCCCTTCTTAGATTTGGCTGCTACGTCGTTTTCTATAGCTGATTAATAGTTAATGCGTGTGATTTGAGGTAGCGCCTGAGAACATGCAATAGCCTATGATTGTTGTCACCGAATCGGCATATCTAGACTTGCTTTTTCTTTCTTTTCGCTATCCTATTTTGGAGATGGACGCTGGCTTTCTGCTAGCTCATACTAGAGGGCATAATGAAAGCGGTTCTTTTTTTTTTTGAGGGGAAATGAAAGCGGTTCTTGACACATATATCTTCATCACTAGCAAGCTACCATTGTTGGTCCTGGGGTGGTCTTTTGGCATGCTGATCTAGCTTATCAGTGAGTATATGGAGAAAGGACGCTCTTGAAAGCTAACTTTTTGCCTAAAGGGTGTTTGTTTAGCTTTGGTCAAGCATCATGGCTTCATTCCGAGATGAAGGGTGACTCTAGTGTGGATTATTCAACTTAACACAACCTTGCTCAGCCACTCTTACCCATGCAGTCGTCCAGCTTGGATAAAGCCGATGATCAGTTTGAAGTAGTGTATATAATTGGCTTGAAGGTCTCTTGTCTATATTATCTGGCTCTGCATGTTTTAGATTTCTGTTACTCAAGCCGGTAATTGTTCTGTATTCACTTACGATTAACAATCACAATTTAGTTCAGCATGAAGCCATGAACAGAAAGTAGATTTGTTGAAGCAATCTTGTGCGTTCAGTTGACAACATTGTTGATTTGGTCAGTTGTTCTTAGTTATGTTTCTAGTATTCCTGACCTAATAGTTAGATATCTGCAGTTCTCAGTATGTGTATGATGTTTAAAAACCTAGTTAGTACTTGAAAGATGTTTTTGCGCTGACTGCATTGTTAGCTTTTTATGTTGCTACGTATTTGTGCGTATGACCTGCTTGCTGATGGCCTTCTTTACTCTCATTATGCTTCAGGAATCGTGCAAACAATCGCCGCAAGGCTGGAGGTACATCTCATTTGGATGCGATTAGTTAGACTTCATAGATACTTGTTATGCTATGTTTTCCTTTTTTTTGCGGATGTATGCTATGTTTTCCTTTTATTGTGTGTTTGGTCACTACGCTCCGTATGATGCGCATGGTCCCACCAATAGTCAATAACTCAATATGATCTGTTGTAGTTGCTTGGTATTATATGGTGTCTCTCATTGTGTCCCAAAGTTTGTCTAGGAGTGCCTTTAGATGTCTACATACTCCAATTAATGTGGTTCTTCTTTGAGACAATGAGTGATACCATTAGTAACAGTAAGATCTTTAGTACACCAACATCTCTGTATGAAACATTCTATGCACCATTGCATGGGTTTAAAATATCGCACATCTAATGCAGGTCACCTGCAAATTTTAATCATATTCTGCTAATCTCTGTAATTAGCCATTTCAGAAGTAAAAAATGATTTTGCTGTTCTTTTTACTTACATGGTCATCTCTTATAGCTTCTCAGAAACTCCTTTCGTAGATATGTTTGCACTTCCGTTTTATCCATCTGTAATAAACTTTTGATGGCTAGTATTTTCCTTGTACGTATTTTTCTATGCTCAATCTGTATGTTTAAGTTTAGCTAACATTTGGGACACTTTTCCTATTTCATCAAGCAGATAGGGCTGAGAAAGCCAACTATTCATACAACAATGATGGAGAGAAGAGCCATGTTCCTTCACTAAAGAACCTTCCTCCAATTATCCATCATGATGCTTTTGTCAGCAATGCTCAAAATGATTACAGTCATGCCAGATTAATACCATTGGAAGGATGTTCTGCCAGTGAGGCTTCACAGCTTCTCAGTGAACGTATGTTTATCAGAAAGACTGCATACGCATACTGCCCTTTCAATGGCTTGTAGAATATCTGTGCTAGAAGTTATTTTCTTTTGAATACTGAAAATTGCTGCATATTATTGCTGTGTCACATAAAATCTACAATAACATGATAAGAAAGTGTGTGCGATCTATTTCTGTTTTGAGCTTATACATGCTAACAATTCAATATCCACTCACTCAAATTACAATGTGTAAGCATGGAACACCTTTTGCACTTTATTTCCAATTATATGCTTGCGAGTCTTAGTTGTAAGAACATCCAGTGATCCAGCTTGGATACCTATTGCTGATAATGTGATCTCTTCTTTTCCTTTATTAATCATACCCTCAACTGTTTGTTTTATGACAATTGCACTTACAAATCACCAGAGCTTAGGCAAGTTTAATTACTTATGGTCTGGTCTTCTCAGATACGCACTGTTATTTCATCCTACAAGCTGCAGCCGTTGTACTAAATCTGACTTAACTTATTTCTCTACATTTCACCTTGTGATAATAACCCTCCATACTGTTTCTCTGTAGGTTGGGCTGCTGCAATGAACATGTATAATGACCCAAATGATTCCCCTGGTGAGCACACATACTGCAATTAGTTTCACGTTGCTCCATTGTAGGCGTTAAAGCAAGCATAGCTCCTTAATATTCAAGAATCACCACACACAATTTAAAATTCGAATTAGCTTTCATCTATTGGCAGTTTAATTGGTTCTTGTGTGTTGGTTCATGCTATACCAACTTGACGGTCACATTCTTACGATGTTACCACATACAAAAAGTCAAATTAGCTCCCTCTACTATCACGTAAGTATATATTGGACTGTAGTGCAAGGTATTTAATCCCCTTAGCAAGGACTGGTAGTCTGGTACACATCACCCATTGATTTTCATTTTATAAGCAGTTTTGACATGTCGATTGCTTCTGTTGTATCCCAGTCAGCATCATGCTAGTACATTAAAGTGTGAGGTGTCTTTTTGACATGGCTCATTGGCTTACTGACTCAGCGAATCGAACCCTGTTGGATTTCACATAAGCAAGCATGGCTAGGGTGAAAATTGTGCTAGTTTCGAAACAAGTGTTGAATAAGCGGTTTTACAGTAGCTGGTCCAGTTTGAACTTTCCTGAGAGTGAAAAATAATGATGCAAATTGGACTATAGCACATCATATCTAGTCTGCATAACCATAACGTAACGGTATCCTAGCAGCAAGTCTGAAGAATCACATCAGCTAGTCATGTGTATATGTTGCTAGCCTAATCTTTTGACATTCGTTGTCCTGTTCTAACCTTCCTGTTGATGCTATGGTAAAAAAATGTTAACATGAAATGTTCAATTTCCCTAAGATTCTTGCGTCTAGCAACTTCAGGCAACACATATAGGGGAGATTTACTGCATTGATAAGAGTGAATTTTGGATGGAGCTCTAAGCACAAGTAATTGGTGTATGACACAAGTTTTAGAAATAAGGATCAAAGATGCTCTAATGGCCTTTTAATGTGTAATTTTGTTAGCCTTCAATCATTGACAAGAAAGAATGCACGTGAATCTGAAGTGTTGGTAGCAGTAGTGGCACAGTCACGGGGAAAGACAAAAATGTTCTTAGGATCATGTGGACCTATCAGTGTCACTAGGATAGTGCATGCTGCTGTGCACTTCAAACGTTTTTATGAATAGATGTCTCATAAAGATCATATTCAGCTATACTACCTTAACCTCATGTCAATGCTGCCAATCTGAAACAACAAAGCAGAGTGCCCTCCTATAATAATGCTAAGTTGCTAACTATGTTATCTCAATGGTTGAGCAGATAAACCAGTGATGTACGCTGGATCTGGCGGATTGTCATGGGGTCAAGGTCACATGAAACTTCCTCATCAGGTATGAACTAAACCAACAAATTATTGTTGTTATTTTAGTTTTCCTCTTGCGTCTTTTTTTGTTTCTATACGCTGATTGCTCTCCTGTGATGAATGGAAGTATAGATGAACTTCCTCGAAGATCTGCGTCGTGCGGTAGATGCTCAAACGGGCCTGGCAGCGGCGCTCAGCACCTGGAACTAATTGAAGTCAAGCTGCATCGGTGGAGTGTCACAGATTTATCAGAAGCAAGCTATTTTGCCAGCTCAATGTGTGTTCAGTTTCGTTTGAAAACTATATGTATGATGATAAGTCCAAATTTTAGTCTAACCTGCGGCTGCTTGGTTTCTCTAAAATGGGAGCAGCAGTCAATCTCTTGTAGCCTTACAGATGGAAGGGCAGTGCTGTGTCGTGAACCTGAGTCTGCCTTCACAATGTCCTGGTAAAAGTTGTATTTGGTTGAAAGAAAAGATTGTCTGGATATACTCTGTCATGGCCTTGAATTTTGTGCAGTTCTTTGAGATTTGTTGAGTGCTTGTTTAGAGGCTTCATTTTTAGCAGCATGGGTACAACCATCGTCCTGAACAAAAGTACCAGGCGATGCTGTCCTTGCTCAAACATATATACTCCCTCCGTCCCATAGTGTCAAAAAACGTCTTAAATTATGGGATGGAGGGAGTAGTTCTCTACGCTGTTTCAGTAGTAAGTGGGTTTTAGCAGGGTGTCATGTTAGTGACAATGTGATCCTTCAATTCGTGGTGCAAATTGATTTTTTTTCACGGGTAAAGGCTCTAAAATTTCATATCGATGGGTGCAGTCTTTCAGATAGGCAGGTGGCCTTTGAGGGAGGAGCTAAGTTTTGCTTTCTGAGCGCCTTGTTTGGATGCTGCTCTCACCCTCCCTTGCTTTGCTTTTTACAGTTCTTTTCCTGTATAGCTACACAGATAGATAGATTTTCTTTTCCTTACCTGTACATTTATTTTATAAATAATTAAAAATTCGGTGGGAAGAAATTCCTACAGTTCGGGGTCAAAAAAACACGATGGCACAATTTTTCTTCATCCAGACAATCTACTGCAATGTGGGGAAGGGGACTTGGTGCACCTGGGTGCCAGGCTGCCAGCCAACCCTATATAAGCAAAATAATTTAGTAATTGCAAAAAGAAAGTCTTTGAAACATTTTTGGAATCAAATATGATAAGTATTTTACTCGTATACACAGCGGAGCACCAATGGAAGATGAGAATTCGTCGTCGCGTACTGGGGGTGGAGAAAGGAAAGGAGTTGGGCAGCCGCGGCAGGTCGAGGTGAGGAGAAAGGTACTCCCCGTCGCCGGGTAGCCGATCAGGAAGAAGACGTCGTTGTCGCCGTGTTTTTTTTTTAGTCTAAGCCGTCGCCGCGACCGGGCCAATATTTGGCTATCTTGGGCTTATTGGAATAGGCACGAGAGAGAGTATGACAGGGCTCGGGGCCCGCGTATATATGCGGTCTGACTTTAAAGGTAAGGCCAGAGTAACCAAACAAATCAAAGCCCAATTACATTGGATGGGCCGAAATGCCCCAGCTTTGTGAAAATACGGTACCAATTGACGACGACCACACCCCTCATCATTAAAAAAAAGGGATTAGACTAAAAGAAATTAAAAAAAAAAGGGAAAAATGACCAATTGACCATTTCGACCTCACAGATTAATACGGTCGGGCAAAGTTGGAACAAGAGTTGAAATACGGTAACTCAACACAACACATTACGGTCTCCCTTGAAAAGTTCTACTAGCCCTGCCGAGCTGTCATGATCTCTTCGGACGAAATCACCGATGAGCAGTGCATGACGATAATGGTGTTGTGTGGGCCAATGGAGTGAAAGGAAATGTTGTGGCGATTTTTTTTTTAAATGCCGATATATTAATTTATGTATCTATATATCTATACTAGACAATTGCCCGTGCGTTGCAACGGGAGTATAAACATTCTAATAGATTAGCCTGTGACTGCACGTCTATTATTATATTGATGCGCTAAAATCTTAGCAAGTTCTTTTATGCAATCACCATGATTTACCTGCCATTTTATTGTTAAACACTTATTTGGTAAGAATTTAATGAATTACCAAACAAAATATGTTTTTATTTTGGTAAGTTAATAAAACATGAGACAATTGATTATATTTTAGTGAGAATTTATGGGAGAAAATTTAGAGGTGAGAGGAAAAATCAAAGAGAAGAAGGAAAGAGTGGGACGTATATAAGAAAGGTTGGACGAAAGAGAGGTGAAATGGGAACCTTACGTTCTTTTTAAGTAGTATAAGTAGAGAAAGAGGAGAAGGAAAGAGTGGAACGTATATAAGAAAGGTTGGACGAAAGAGAGGTGAAATGAGAACCTTACTTTTTTTTAAGTAGTATAAGTAGAGAAAGAGGAGAAGGAAAGAGTGGAACGTATCTCCACTACTATTAAATAATCAAACAAGAATTTTTTTAGATGCACCCCGCAATTAGCCCCATAACACCGCACGAGCCATAAACACCGTACGATTAGACCCACTGATAGAGGCAAAGGTGTCCCGTCTTTCGATGAGATGATGGATATCGCTTTGGTGGAAGTCGACTTTGACGATCCGACTACTTAACGCAGTAAGGACGCCGCGCCTTAGCAATCGCTAAACCAACTCCGAGAGGTTATTGACCACGCCGAGCACGATCAACTCGACCACGAGGGTCTGCTTCTCGCGAGCAAACGAAGAACAAGCAAGAAACTGAGATTGCAATCTAGATATTGCGAATATAAGATGAAAGCTTTATTGATCAAGGTGGGGTTCTGTGACGCCTTTGTCTGGTCGTTGAACACAAATGAAGTACGCGAAGTTGCAGCTATGGCGAACTTTTAATCTAAACAAAACCCAAAGTCTAAACGGTGCCCTAAGGGCTGTATATATGGAGGAAGAGGGGGTGAATTTCGTGGCCCTTGGTGGAGGGGTCCGAAACTAACCCTATCTCTTGTTTCCCCACACATACGGACTCCAAAAATAGCCTATACTTATGTATTTCGAAATTACATGGGCCTGGTCCAATAATAAGGTGACGCAACACCTAGAATAGCCTCTGGACGAAATTTATGAAGTGGCATCTTGTATATTTCGTCCAAGGCTTCATGCACTCATTATGGTGGCTTCAAAGTCCTGAAATCATCACTTGTAACTCAGTTCTTGTTCCCCTTGCGCATGCCATCATCTCCATGCTTGTTCTTGCTCCAATGTTCATCCTTCTCCAAGCTAGGCCCTTCATTTGTAAGCAAAACAAATGTATCCAATTTAGGCAGCATCATATTCTCATGAACATTAGAATCATTACCAAGAAACGAAAGTACTGTAATTTAGTTGGCGTCTGCGAGCTCTAGTAATTGGTCCAAGATGTATAGCAGCAGGGGTTGTGGGTGTAACAATGGTATTGATGTCCTCATCATCCTCCCCTTCTTGAAATGAAGTCGTCCTCGACGGAAGTTCATCTTCCTCACCCAAATAAGGCTTCAAATCAACAGTGTTAAAAGTGAGACTAACCCCAAAATCTGCAGGCAGCTCAAGTTTATATGCATTATCATTTATTTTCTCCAACACCTTAAAGGGACCATCAAGACGTGGCATTAGCTTTGATTTATGCAAATCAGAAATCTATCCTTACGCAAATGTAACCAAACAAGATCTCCAGTGCAAACACAACATGTTTCCTACCCTTATCTCCAAAGAAGTTTATATTTAGCATTCATACGCTCAATGTTTTCCTTAGTTAACTCATGCATTTTAAAATCAATTTACCACGTTGTTTAGCATCAAAATTAACCTTCTCCAAGATGGAAGAGGCAACAAATCAATAGGTGCACGAGGTAGGAAACCATACACAACTTCAAAAGGGCACATCTTATTAGTAGAATGCAATGAACAATTATAAGCAAATTCAATATGAGGCAAGCATTCCTCCCACATTTTCTTATTATTCTTCAAAACAGCCCTAAGCATAGTAGACAATGTTCTATTGACTACTTCAGTTTGTCCATCGTTTAGGGGTGACAAGTAGTACTAAAAGCAGTTTAGTCCCCAACTTAGCCCATAAACATCTCCAAAAGTGGCTAAGAAATTTAGTATCACGATCTGAAACAATAGTATTTGGCACACCATGCAAGCGAATAATTTCACGATAGAACAAATCAGCAACATTAACAGATCATCGCTTTTATGACATGGTATAAAGTGTGCCATTTTCAGAATCTATCCACGACAACAAATATGCTATCCTCCCTTCTTTGTTCTAGGTAAACCTAAAACAAAGTCCATAGATATATCCTCCCAAGGAACACTAGGTACAGGCAAAGGCATATATAAACCATGAGGATTGAGTCGTGACTTAGCTTTTTGACATGTAGTGCAGCGAGCAATAAAACGCTCAACATCCCGTCTCATCTTTGGCCAAAAGAAATGTGTAGCAAGTACGTCCTCCGTCTTCTTCACGCCAAAGTGTCCCATTAGTCCTCCTCCATGCGCCTCCTGCAACAACAAAAGACGAACGGAGCTAGCTGAAATGCATAGCTTGTTACCACGGAACACAGATCCATCATTAACGACAAACTTGTTCCAAATGTTCCTCCAAAGATCTACTATAAATCAATATGTCATCAAAGTAAACTACCACAAATCGTCCAATGAAAGCACGTAAAACTTCGTTCATTAATCTCATGAAAGTACTAGGTGCATTAGTTAACCCAAAAGGCATGACTAACCACTCATATAATCCAAACTTAGTTTTAAATGCTGTTTTCCATTCATCCCCCAATTTCATACGAATTTGATGGTATCCACTACGCAAATCAACTTTGGAGAATATTATAGAGTCACTCAATTCATCAAGCATATCATCTAGCCTAGGAATAGGATGACGATAACGAATAGTAATATTATTAATGCCTCTACAATCAACACACATACGCGATGTACCATCCTTTTTGGGCACTAGAATAATAGGAACAATAGAAGGACTAAGGGATTCACGTATATAACCTTTGTCGAGAAGCTCTTGTACTTGACACATAATCTCCTTCGTCTCCTCTGGATTGGTACGGTATGGCGCACGGTTTGGCAGTGAAGCACCGGTAATTAAGTCAATCTGATGCTCAATCCCTCGAATAGGCGGTAATCCCGGTGGCACGTCTTGTGGAAAGACGCCAGCGAACTCCTGCAAAATGTTAGTGACAGCAAGAGGCAAAGAGGAAGGCACGTCCTCGAATGAAAATAATGCCTCTTTGCACACAAAAGCATAACAAACAGATTTGCTGAAATCTAGCTCATCAATATCAGATTTGGTGGCAAATAAACATGCACTTTTCAATTTTATTTCAGAAGCAACACTAGATAGTTTATTATTAGGCTTCATTTGTTGCTCAAATTCTTTTGCCACAATCTGATTTTCGCTCTTATTCTTCTCCTGTTTTGCTTTATTAGCTCTATTAATATCATCTTTCAAAATAGAATCAGGAGTCATAGGAAGCAAAGTAATATTTTTATCCTTATGAACAAGAGTATACTGATTGTTTCTACCATGGTGTACAAATTTTTTATCAAATTGCCATGGTCTACCAAGTAATAAGGAACATGCTTGCATAGGTACCACATCACAATCAACATAATCAGCATATGTAGAGATACTAAAATGCACACGAAATGTGCGTGTTACCTTAACCTTGCCGCAGTTGTTGAACCATTGGATGTAGTAAGGATGTGGATGTGGTCTTGTGGTGAGAGAAAGCTTCTCCACCATCTCCATGCTAGCCAAGTTGTTGCAGCTCCCTCCGTCTATGATGACGCGCACAGAACGTTCCTTCACAACTCCCTTGGTATGGAACAAATTGTGCCTCTGATTTTGCTCAGCTTGTGTGACCTGCACACTCAAAACACGTTGAGCAACTAAACATTCATACCGTCGCCGTCTTCAGCGCCATGTATTGCGCCTCATGATCGAATCATCTCCACCGTGTTCTTCACGTGTAATAAGAGCCAACGTCTCCTCATCATAGTCACTAGCGGACTCATACCCACCATCCTCAGTAGCAATCATCACACGCTGAGATTTGCATTCTCTCGCATAATGACCTCTTCCCTTACAACGACGACAAATAATATCACTTGTGTGCCCAGTTGATGCCATGGAAGAAGAAGAGCTCTATGTAGGCCCGGCAGGTGCGCTCTTGGCAGATGGTGAAGGTTGTGCCTGCTTTCTTGTATCACGGCTGGAGGTAGCAGCTGATGGAGGTGCTGGTGTAGTGGAAGTAGAGGATGCACGTGGTGTCCATGATGAAAGTCAACCTGCAGAAAAGTTAGTTCGCGCCAATGCTTGTCGATCCTGCACTTCACGTTCAGCTTTACAAGCAAGATGGAATAAACGAGTGATATTAGTATACTCCTTATACTCTAGAATGGTCTGAATCTCTCTATTTAATCCACCTATAAAACGTGCAAGCATAGCTTCATTCTCCTCAACAATACCACATCTAATCATGCCAGTTTGTAATTCCTGATAATATTCTTCTACAGAATTTTTTCCTTGTCTTAAACGCTGCAATTTTTGAAGCAATTCACGTTGATAATATGGTGGAACCCAACGAGTACGCATAGCAGTTTTCAAAGCAGCCCAAGTAGTTGGAATAGGATATAATCTACAATGTTCAGACCACCATACACATGCAAAACTAGTGAAAGCACAAACAGCAGCAGCAACCCGTCTCTCCTCGGGATATTGTAAACATGTAAAACGTTGTTCAGTTTCTAACTCCCAAGTAAGATATATATCAGGAACATATCTACCCTCAAATGGTGGAATATTCAATTTCAGTTTCGGAATATGGTCATTATCTCGTACCTGAGGTGGTAGTGCAGGCCTACCGTTGCGAATATATACCTGAGGTCGACCTGCTGGTGGTGGTGTTGGTGGCTGCACGTAGTTCTGATTTTGATCAACCTCATCCTCATAATATTCCTCCACCTCGGCAGTAACAACAGGAGCTACAGAAGCACCAACAGCAGTAGCAGCGGCACCAGAATTTTGTCCTGGCTCAATAGGAACACGCTGTGCTCGTCCATACTGATTCGGAAGGGGGCGTTGTTGAAGTTGTTGTTGTTGCAGAGGTGCGATAGGTGCAGCCGGCGGTGGTTGTGGAAAACGCGCGAGCAATTCATTAAACTTGCTATCAAGCTTTGTTTCGAATGTCTTCTCAATGCCATCTATCTTCTCCATGGCCTCGTCAAATCTGTTTAGCACATCTTGCACCTGTCCACTCATCATTTGCTGAAATTTATCATGTAGCTGTTTGTTCGTCAGGTTCTCCCAATCAGTCTCATCGGCTTGTGATCCTACCATGGTTAGCAGCAAATAGAAACACACAAGAATATGATCCTACAGACTACTAAGAAGTGGTGGTGGTGTATCACAAACCCGTCAAGCAAATCTCAAATTCTTACCAGTTCTTACCCAGCAGCAGGTGGTGATCGGCAACCGTTGTAGTCAAAACTCTCAAAGCTTGGATAGAGCGATTACCAGGGAGAGTCAAACGCATGACGTAGATGTATGTGGAGCTGGGAAGGCTTATAATATGGTAGCAAAAAGGATCAGCAATAATCAATTCAGAGATGCAAAGTTGAATAAACGCTCAACGACGGTACTGTGCTGGTCCTAGGCTAGACCGTACTAGAGACGCGAGCCTAGGACACTAACAAAATCACGGCGCTGCACGTAAACAAGGAAGGAGCACACTCTGAATTTTTTTCACCTTTTTTTTGTACTTTTTTTCCTCTTTTTTATTGCTCCGCAACAATTTTTTTTCGAAAAAGTCTACAAATGGCCTAAAAACTGCCTAGCCAGAATTTTCCAGACTTAGTTTTTTTTTTAAAATTGGAGCTATTTTTCTACTGCGGGTAACCCGAAAGTTCGGGAGTCCTTCTCTATCACGACTCGGAGTATGGCGTGATCTGGAAATCGAAAACAAAGCAACAAATATTGGACTCGGACTAGGACTGGTGGCGGAGACTAATCTGGTGGAACTCGGACTGGTGGCGGAGATGAATAGGGTGGAACTCGGACTGGTGGCGGATATATGTTGCAGGTGGACTCGGATTGGCGTGATGGAGGTGGATATGTGGTATATGGCTGCGGTGATGTCGATGATGGTAGATGGCAGCGGTGATGACGATGGTGGTATATGGCAGCGGTGATGACAATGGTGGTATATGGCAGCGGTGATGATGATGATGCGGCGGCGGCGTGACAACTTGTGAACAGAACTCGAAACTCTAAAGGACTAGACACTAAGACCAGCAACTAGACACGACGATGCAACCGCAAATTCAACAACGCAAATACAGAAAAGATTATGCAATGGCTCAGACTGGTTCGGATATGATGAACTAACCCTAATTTTTTTTGTGGCTTTTTCGTGGACTATAGGTATGAAGAACAGACTCGATCTAAACTACGAAAAACTGTAAAATCTCACCGAGCAACCTGAAAATCTGATACCACTTGATAGAGGCAAAGGTGTCCCGTCTTTCGATGAGATGATGGATATCGCTTTGGTGGAAGTCGACTTTGACGATCCGACTACGAACGTGCGAGGACGTCGCGCCTTAGCAATCGCTAAACCAACTCCGAGAGGTTATTGACCACGCCGGAGCACGATCAACCTTACCACGAGGGTCTGTTTCCTGCGAGCAAACGAAGAACAAGCAAGAAACTGAGATTGCAATCTGGATATTGCGAATATAAGATGAAAGCTTTATTGATCAAGGTGGGGGTTCTGTGACGCCTTTGTCTGGTCGTTGAACACAAACGAAGTACGCGAAGTTGCAGCTATGGCGAACTTTTAATCTAAACAAAACCCAAAGTCTAAACGGTGCCCTAAGGGCTGTATATATGGAGGAAGAGGGGGTGAATTTCGTGGCCCTTGGTGGAGGGGTCCGAAACTAACCCTATCTCTTGTTTCCCCACACATACGGACTCTAAAAATAGCCTATACTTATGTATTTCGAAATTACATGGGCCTGGCCCAATAATAAGGTGACGCAACACCTAGAATAGCCTCTGGACGAAATTTATGAAGTGGCATCTTGTATATTTCGTCCAAGGCTTCATGCACTCATTATGGTGGCTTCAAAGTCCTGAATGTTTGGGAACGTAGTAATTTCAAAATTTCTCCTACGCACACGCAAGACCATGGTGATGGCATAGCAACGAGAGGGGAGAGTGTCTGTCCACGCACTCGTGAGACCGAAAGCGAAGCGCTATAACAACGCGGTTGATGTAGTCGACGCCTTCACGATCCGACCGATCCAAGTACCGAACGCACGGCACCTCCGAAGTTCAAAGACACGCTCAGCTCGATGACGATCCCGGACTCGATCCAGCAAAGTGTCGGGATGAGTTCCACAAGACGACGGCGTGGTGGACGATGATGATGCTCCACCGACGCAGGGCTTCGCTTAAGCTCCGCGACGATATGACTTCTCCGGCGCAGGCTTCGCTTAAGCTCCGCCACGATATGACCAAGTGGAATATGGTGGAGGGGGCACCGCACACGGCTAAGGAACGATCCGTAGATCAACTTGTGTGTCATGGGGTGCCCCCGCCCTGTATATAAAGGAGCAAGGAGGTGCGGCCAGCCCAAGGGGGCGCTGGAGGAGTCCTACTCCCACCGGAGTAGGAGGCCCCCTTCTCCTAGTTGGACTAGGACTTGGGGAGGGAAGAGGGAAGGCGCCGCCCCTCTCCTTGTCCTATTCGGACTAGAGGGGAGGGGGCGCGCCCCTGCCTGGCCGGCCCTTCCTCTTCTCTCTTATGGCCCATCAAGGCCCATAGACCCCCGGGGTTCCGTAACCCCGGTGTTCCGATAACGCCTGTTTTCATCCGAACCTTTCCAAGTCCAAACATAGGCTTCCAATATATCAATCTTTATGTCTCGACCATTTCGAGACTCCTCGTCATGTCCGTGATCACATCCGGACTCGAACAACCTTCGTACATCAAAACTTATAAACTCATAATGAATCATCATCGAAGCGTTAAGCGTAACGGACCCTACGGGTTCGAGAACTATGTAGACATGACCTAGAACCATTCTCGGTCAATAACCAATAGCGGAACCTGGATGCCCATATTGGTTCCTACATATTCTACGAAGATCTTTATCGGTCAAACCGCATAACGATATACGTTGTTCCTTTTGTCATCGGTATGTTACTTACCCGAGATTCGATCGTCGGTATCCAATACCTAGTTCAATCTCGTTACCTGTAAGTCTCTTTACTCGTTCCGTAATACATCATCTCACAAATAACTCATTAGTTGTAATGCTTGCAAGGCTTATGTGATGTGTATTACCGAGAAGGCCCAGAGATACCTCTCCGACAATCGGAGTGACAAAACCTAATCTCGAAATACGCCAACCCAACAAGTACCTTTGGAGACACCTGTAGTACTCCTTTATAATCACCCGATTCGTTGTGACGCTTGGTAGTACCAAAGTGTTCCTCCGTAAACGGAGTTGCATAATCTCATAGTTACAGGAACATGTATAGGTCATGAAGAAAGCAATAGCAATATACTAAACGATCAAGTGCTAAGCTAACGGAATGGGTCATGTCAATCACATCATTCTCCTAATGGTGTGATCCCATTAATCAAATGACAACACATGTCTATGGTTAGGAAACATAACCATCTTTGATTAATGAGCTAGTCTAGTAGAGGCATACTAGTGACTATCTGCTTGTCTATGTATTCACACATGTATTATGTTTCCGTTAATACAATTCTAGCATGAATAATAAACATTTATCATGATATAAGGAAATAAATAATAACTTTATTATTGCCTCTAGGGCACATTTCCTTCAGCCTCCCACTTGCACTAGAGTCAATAATCTAGATTACACAAGAATGATTCTAACACCCATGGAGTCTTGGTGCTGGTCATGTTTTGCTCGTGGAAGAGGCTTAGTCAACGGGTCTGCAACATTCAGATCCGTATGTATTTTGCAAATCTCTATGTCTCCCACTTGGACTTGGTCCCGAATGGAATTGAAGCGTCTCTTGATATGCTTGGTCCTCTTGTGAAATCTGGATTCCTTTGCCAAGGCAATTGCACCAAGATTGTCACGAAGATCTTCATCGGTCCCGATGCACTAGGTATGACACCTAGATCGGAAATGAACTCTTTCATCCAGACTCCTTCATTTGCTGCTTCCAAGCAGCTATGTACTCCGCCTCACATGTAGATCCCGCCACGACGCTTTGTTTAGAACTGCACCAACCGACAGCTCCACCGCTTAATAAAAATACGATCCGGTTTGCGATTTAGAATCGTCCGGATCGTGTCAAAGCTTGCATCGACGTAACCATTTACGACTAGCTCTTTGTCACCTCCATATACGAAAACATATCCTTAGTCCTTTTCGTATTTCAGATGTTCTTGACCGCTGTCCAGATGATCCACTCTGGATTACTTTGGTACCTTCATGCCAAGCTTACAGCTAAGCATACGTCAGTCTGGTACACAGATTGCATACATGATAGAGCCTATGGCTGAAGCATATGGAACATCTTTCATTTTCTCTCTATCTTCTGCTGTGGTTGGGCATTGAGTCCGACTCAATCTTACACCTTGTAATACAGTAAAAACCTTTCTTTGCTCGATCCATTTTGAACTTTTTCAAAACTTTATCAAGGTATGTGCTTTGTGAAAGTCCAATTAAGCGCCTTGATCTATCTCTATAGATCTTGATGCCCAATATGTAAGCAGCTTCACCGAGGTCTTTCATTGAAAAACTTTTATTCAAGTATCCTTTTATGCTATCCAGAAATTCTATATCATTTCCAATCAATAATATGTCGTCCACATATAATATCGAAATGCTACAGAGCTCCCACTCACTTTCTTGTAAATACAAAGCTTCTCCAAAAGTCTCAGATAAAACCATATGCTTTGATCACACTATCAAAGCGCTTATTCCAACTCCGAGAGGCTTGCACTGCACCATAAATTGATCATTGGAGCTTGCACACTTTGTTAGCACCCTTTGGATCAACAAAACCTTCTGTTGCATCATATACAACTCTTCTTCTAGAAATCCATTTAAGAATGCAGTTTTACATCCATTTGCCAAATTTCATAATCATAAAATGCGGCAATTGCTAACATGATTCGGACAGACTTAAGCATCGCCACGGGTGAGAAAGTCTCATCGTAGTCAACCCCTTGAACTTGTCGAAAACCTTTCGCAACAAGTCGAGCTTTGTAGACGCTTACATTACCATCGGCGCCAGGTCTTCTTCTTAAAGATCCATTTATTCTCAATGGCTTGCCAATCATCGGGCAAGTCAACCAAAGTCCATACTTTGTTCTCATACATGGATCCCATCTCAGATTTCATGGCTTCCACCATTTCGCGAATCTGGGCTCACCATCGCTTCTTCATAGTTTGTAGGTTCGCCATGGTCAAGTAACATGACTTCCGAATAGGATTACCGTACCACTCTGTGCGTATTTTACTCTGGTTGACCTACGAAGTTTAGTAGTAACTTGATCTGAAGCTTCATGATCATCATCATTAGTTTCCTCACTAATTGGTGTAGTTGTCACAGGAACCGTTTCTTGTGATGAACTACTTTTCAATAAGGGAGCAGATACGG
Organism: Aegilops longissima; assembly: GCA_021605205.1. Taxonomy (NCBI): domain Eukaryota; kingdom Viridiplantae; phylum Streptophyta; class Magnoliopsida; order Poales; family Poaceae; genus Aegilops; species Aegilops longissima. The sequence continues at coordinate 400,773,376 of CM038681.1, forward strand.
TTATCTCATCAAGTTCTACTTTCCTCCCACTCACTTCTTTCGAGAGAAACTCCTTCTCTAGAAAGGATCCGAATTTAGCAACGAAAACCTTGCCTTCAGATCTGTGATAGAAAGTGTACCCAACAGTCTCCTTTGGGTATCCTATGAAGACACATTTCTCCGATTTGGGTTCGAGCTTATCTGGTTGAAGTTTCTTCACATAAGCATCGCAGCCCCAAACTTTAAGAAACGACAACTTTGGTTCTTGCCAAACCACAGTTCATATGGTGTCGTCTCAACGGATTTAGATGGTGCCCTATTTAACGTGAATGCGGCCGCCTCTAAAGCATATCCCCAAAACGATAGCGGTAAATCAGTAAGAGACATCATAGATCGCACCATATCAAGTAAAGTACGATTCACGACGCTCGACACACCATTTCTCCGTGGTGTTCCGGTGGCGTGAGTTGCTAAACTATTCCACATCGTTTCAAATGTAAACCAAACTCAGAACTCAAATATTCTCCTCCACGATCCGATCGTAGAAACTTTATTTTCTTGTTACGATGATTTTCCACTTCACTCTGAAATTCTTTGAACTTTTCAAATGTTTCAGATTTGTGTTTCATTAAGTAGATATACCCATATCTGCTCAAATCATCTGTGAAGGTGAGAAAATAACGATACCCGCCAAGTGCCTCAACATTCATTGGACCACAAACATCGGTATGTATGATTTCCAACAAATCAGTTGCTCGCCCATAGTTCCGAGAACGGCGTTTTGGTCATCTTGCCCATGAGGCACGGTTCGCAAGTACCAAGTGATTCATAATCAAGTGATTCCGAAGCCCATCAAGATGGAGTTTCTTCATGCTTTTACACCGATATGACCTAAACGGCAAGTACACAAATAAGTTGCATTATCATTATCAACTCTGCATCTTTTGGTTTCAACACTATGAATATGTGTATTACTACTATCGAGATTCAATAAAATAGACCATTCTTCAAGGGTGCATGACCATAAAAGATATTACTCATATAAATAGAACAACCATTATTCTCGATTTAAATGAATAACCGTCTCGCATCAAACAAGATCCAGATATAATGTTCATGCTCAACGCGGCACTAAATAACAATTATTTAGGTCTAAAACTAATCCCAAGGTAGATGTAGAGGTAGCGTGCCGACCGCGATCACATTGACTTTGGAACCGCTTTCCCACGCGCATCGTCACCTCGTCCTTTGCCAAAGGCTCGTCTATTCCGTAGTCCCTGCTTCGAGTTGCAAATATTAGCAATGAACCAGATCAAATACCAGTGCTACTACGAGCTCTAGTAAGGTACACATCAATAACATGTATATCACATATACCTTTGTTCACCTTGCCATCCTTCTTATCCGCCAAATACTTGGGGCAGTTCCGCTTCAAAGGTCCATTCGCTTGCAGTAAAAACACTCGATTTCGTGCTTAGGTCCATACTTGGGTTTCTTCTCTTGAGTAGCAACTTTCTTGCTGTTCTTTTGAAGTTTCCTTCTTCTTTCCTTTGCCCTTTTCTTGAAACTAGTGGTCTTGTTGACCATCAACACTTGATGCTCTTTCTTGATTTCTACCTCCATGCTTTTAGCATTGCGAAGAGCTCGGAATTGTTTTGGTCATCCCTTGCATATTATAGTTCATCACGAAGCTCTTGTAGCTTGGTGGCGTGATTGAGAATTCATCAATGACACTATCATCCGGAAGAGTAACTCCCAGTTGAATCAAGTGATTATTATACCCGCACATTTTGAGTATATGTTCACCGATGTAACTATTCTCCTCCATCTTGCAGCTATAGAACTTATTGGAGACTTCATATCTCTCAATCCGGGCATTTGCTTGAAATATTAACTTCAACTCTGGAACATATCATATGCTCCATGACGCTCAAAACGTCGTTGAAGACCCGGTTCTAAGCCGTAAAGCATGGCACACTGAACTATCGAGTAGTCATCGCTTTTGCTTTGCGCGACGCTCACAACTTCGGCGTAGCTCTGCAGCAGTTCGGCACCCAGCGGTGCTTCCAGGCGTAATTCTTCCGTGCAGCAATGAGGATAATCCTCAAGTTACGGACCCAGTCCGTGTAATTGCTACCATCATCTTTCAACTTTGCTTTCTCAAGGAACGCATTAAAATTCAACGGAACAACAAAGACGAGCCATCTATCTACAATAAACATAGACAAGCAAAAATACTATCGGTACTAAGTTCATGATAAATTTAAGTTTAATTAATCATATTAAAAACCTCCCACTTAGACGGACATCTCTCTAGTCATCTAAGTGATTACGTGATCCAAATCAACTAAACCATGTCCAATCATCACGTGAGATGGAGTAGTTTCAATGGTGAACATCACTATGTTGATCATATCTACTATATGATTCACGCCGACCTTTCGGTCTCCGTGTTCGAGGCCATATCTGTTATATGCTAGGCTCGTCAAGTTTAACCTTGAGTATTCGGCGTGTGCAACTGTTTTGCACCGTTGTAGATGGACGAGAACTTATCACACCCGATCATCACGTGGTGTCCGGGTACTCTGAACTTTTAGCAACGTTGCATACTCAGGGAGAACACCTCTTGATTATTTTTAGTGAGAGATCATCTTATAATGCTACCGTCAATCAAAGCAAGATAAGATGCATAAAGGATAAACATCACATGCAATCAATATAAGTGATATGATATGGTCATCATCATCTTGTGCTTGTGATCTCCATCGCCAAGCACCGACATGATCACCATCGTCACCGGTAGCGACACCTTGATCTCCATCGTAGCATCGTTGTCGTCTCGCCAACTATTGCTTCTCGACTATCGCTCTCGCTTAGCGATAAAGTAAAGCAATTACATGGCGTTGCATTTCATACAATAAAGCGACAACCATATGGCTCTCGCCAGATTGCCGATAACTCGGTTACAAAACATGATCATCTCATACAATAAAATATAGCATCACGCCCCGACCACATCACATCACAACATGCCCCGCAAAAACAAGTTAGACGTCCTCTACTTTGTTGTTGCAAGTTTTACGTGGCTGCTACGGGCTGAGCAAGAACCGTTCTTACCTACGCATCAAAACCACAACGATAGTTTGTCAAGTTGGTGCTGTTTTAACCTTCGCAAGGACCGGGCGTAGCCACACTCAGTTCAACTAAAGTGAGAGAAACGACACCCGCCGGTCACCTTTAAGCAACTAGTGCTCAAGCGGTGAAACCAGTCTCGCGTAAGCGTCTGGCGTAATGTCGGTCCGGCCGCTTCATCTCACAATACCGCCGAACCAAAGTATGACATGCTGGTAAGCAGTATGACTTATATCGCCTACAACTCACTTGTGTTCTACTCGTGCACATGACATCAACGCATAAAACCAGGCTCTGATGCCACTGTTTGGGAACGTAGTAATTTCAAAATTTCTCCTACGCACACGCAAGACCATGGTGATGGCATAGCAACGAGAGGGGAGAGTGTCTGTCCACGTACCCTCATAGACCGAAAGCGGAAGCGTTATAACAACGCGGTTGATGTAGTCGTACGTCTTCACGATCCGACCGATCCAAGTACCGAACGCACGGCACCTCCGAGTTCAAACACGCTCACTCGATGACGATCCCCGACTCGATCCAAAGAAAGTGTCGGGATGAGTTCCACAAGACGACGGCGCAGTGACGATGATGATGCTCCACCGACGCAGGGCTTCGCCTAAGCTCCGCGACGATATGACTTCTCCGACGCAGGCTTCGCCTAAGCTCCGCTACAATATGACCAAGTGGAATATGGTGGAGGGGCACCGACACGGCTAAGGAATGATCCGTAGATCAACTTGTGTGTCATGGGGTGCCCCCGCCTGTGATATAAAGGAGCAAGGGAGGTGCGGCCAGCCCAAGGGGGCGCTGAGGTGTCCTACTCCCACCGAGTAGGAGCCCCCTTCTCCTAGTTGGACTAGGACTTGGGGAGGGAAGAGGGAAGGCGCCGCCTCTCCTTGTCCTATTCGGACTAGAGGGGAGGGGGCGCGCCTGCCTGGCCGGCCCTTCCTCTTCTCTCTTATGGCCCATCAAGGCCCATAGACCCCGGGGTTCCAGTAACCCCGTGTTCCGATAACGTCTGCTTTCATCCGGAACCTTCCAAGTCCAAACATAGGCTTCCAATATATCAATCTTTATGTCTCGAACATTTCGAGACTCCTCGTCATGTTCGTGATCACATCCGGACTCAACAACCTTCGTACATCAAAACTTATAAACTCATAATGAACTGTCATCGAAACGTTAAGCGTGCGGACCCTACGGGTTCGAGAACTATGTAGACATGACCTAGAACCATTCTCGGTCAATAACCAATAGCGGAACCTGGATGCCCATATTGGTTCCTACATATTCTACGAAGATCTTTATCGGTCAAACCGCATAACGATATACGTTGTTCCTTTTGTCATTGGTATGTTACTTACCCGAGATTCGATCGTCGGTATCCAATACCTAGTTCAATCTCGTTACCTGTAAGTCTCTTTACTCGTTCCGTAATACATCATCTCACAAATAACTCATTAGTTGTAATGCTTGCAAGGCTTATGTGATGTGTATTACCGAGAAGGCCCAGAGATACCTCTCCGACAATCGGAGTGACAAAACCTAATCTCGAAATACGCCAACCCAACAAGTACCTTTGGAGACACCTGTAGTACTCCTTTATAATCACCCGATTCGTTGTGACGCTTGGTAGTACCAAAGTGTTCCTCCGTAACGGAGTTGCATAATCTCATAGTTACAGAGAACATGTATAGGTCATGAAGAAAGCAATAGCAATATACTAAACGATCAAGTGCTAAGCTAACGGAATGGGTCATGTCAATCACATCATTCTCCTAATGGTGTGATCCCATTAATCAAATGACAACACATGTCTATGGTTAGGAAACATAACCATCTTTGATTAATGAGCTAGTCTAGTAGAGGTTTACTAGTGACTATCTGTTTGTCTATGTATTCACACATGTATTATGTTTCCGGTTAATACAATTCTAGCATGAATAATAAACATTTATCATGATATAAGGAAATAAATAATAACTTTATTATTGCCTCTAGGGCACATTTCCTTCACTGAAATCATCACTTGTAACTCCGTTCTTGTTCCCCTTGCGCATGCCATCATCTCCATGCTTGTTCTTGTTCCAATGTTCATCCTTCTCCAAGGTAGGCCCTTCATTTGTAAGCAAAACAAATGTATCCAATTTAGGCAGCATCATATTCACATGAACATTAGAATCATTACCAAGAAACGAAAGTACCTGGTAATTTAGTTGGCGTGCGCGAGCTCTAGTAATTGATCCAGTATGTATAGCAGCAGGGGCTGTGGGTGTAACAATGGTATTGATGTCCTCATCACCCACCAATCTCAATCTAATGGTCATCCTTGATCTAATAGCTCTATGATGTGGACTTAACAATTTTCGATGACTGACCGTACTTCACCGTCTAGAAGACTTCCCTCAAACTACCAATCCCGCCTCCCTATAATCGCGCACCCGCACCCGTAATCTCTCCTTCCAATCATGCAAGGCACATAGAAAAAAAGGAAACTGATCTCCGCACAGACTGCTCCATCTCCGGCGCTGTCTCTTCTGCCCAACCCTCCATCTGGTGCCCCGCTCCACCGCTGATGGGCTAATGCCAACCAAAGATTGTGCTTCGGCTAGAGCAGTTGCCAAGGCGCAGGCAAGCGATGCGGTCAACGCGGGGCGGCGGCGGCAGCAGCTTGATGAAGGGAACGGTGATGGCCAAGACGTGCACTCCGGCGGGGCTGGCGTGGATCTGGCGGAAGGCAGCCGGATCGGGTGGACGATGGGCGGCGCCGGCGAGTCGGAGGCACGACGGTGGCGGCTGAGCTCCTCCATGGCCTGCTGCGTTTCCAAGGAGAGAGAGAGAGCTTCGAAGGTGAGGAGATAGAGAAGAACGTAAAGAAGGGAGAGAAGGAAGGGCAGGGGCGCAGCGGCCTCGACGGTGAACCTCCAGTGGCGACGGTCTCCGGCGAGAGGCAGCGCACGGCACCGGCGCGAGCGTATGGGGCGGCGGCAGCGGCTTGGAGCTGCGGCTGCCATCCAAACGTATCCAAAATGCCCGATGTCACCAAAGGTTGGGCATATTGGGTATGTATATGGATCGCTATCAAACCTGCTTATAAAATATTGGCATGATTTATCCTGCTGTTGGCTATATCTGAAGTATTACATACCAAATCAATGATTCTTTGTGTTTTGAGGCCACATTCATGTTGATTCCGTCAACACAGCACTCGGATCCCTGTATGTAGAACCATAAGAATAAGACTGGTCCTCTGATCCCTGTAGGCCTTCAATACCCATTTAGGAATTAGGACGTTCCGGAGGCACACAACAACCTGAATTTTTAAGGCGCCCCTGAGGTATTGTTTGTTTGCAAGTTTGCATTGCCTGTAGATTTTGTTAACCACATCTTTGAGATTTTTTTTCCCGTTGATTTTGGTACAGAAACCAAATTACATTACCCCTGTAAATATTCCTTTGCTTTGGTAATTTGGTACAGATTCATTCTCTAGACTGATAAATTTTGTTGGCAAGAGTGTCAAATTTATTTTTGCATGTACTTGCCTCCTTTTGTTTGTTATTAAAAAATGACCTCCTTTGATTTACAGGAATCTTGTTGGGAATCATCATTATGTCAAAATGGTTCTGATCTGCTATGTCTCTATCACCTCCTTAATAGAAAATCTCAATGAGGTACGACCCTTTTCTTTTCTTTATGCCTCCCTTGACTTGGTAGCATAATTTTTGAAGGCTCCATTTTATCATGCTCGATAGTAGATGCAGATTAGAAATTTCTTCGCATTAGAATGTACTTTATGCCCCTTTTCTTTCTTTATGCCTCCCATGATTAGAAATTCTTGAAGGCTTCATCCTGGGAGTTGATTATAAATCTATTTGTATGACCTCTTTGTGTAGTTGTTTTATTTATTGGGAACTTAGAAAGCGTCGTAGTCTTAAGTCTGATTCTAAGTTATCATTGCTAATTTGCTGGCAGCAAAACAAGACTACGAGAAGGAGAACTCAACGAGAGGATAGCGAAGCTGGCCGGTGGTGTCGCTGTCATTCAGGTATTAATGGAGGGCATTATCTGTTGACATGCTGCTCTTTTCCTTGATAACCTATTGGAAGGAAGGATGATATGGTGACTGTAACCCATGACTTGATAGGTGGGAGGACGAACATAAACTGAACTTAAAGAGAAGTTGGGAGTTGAGGATGCTCTCGTGCAACTAGGTGAGTCAATCAATGTTTTGTCATTGAACATTTCGAGTTGTCAACTTTATGTTTGCTTTTCAAAGAAGCAGAATTTAGTTTGTTGCTTCCTTAAACCTTCTGAATTGCTTCTTCTTTTCGCACGCTGCCGCTGAGTAAGGTATTGTTGTTGGTGGAGTGTGCACTCTTTTCAAATTGGCTGCTAAAAGTTGATGTGTCAAGGATACCTTGGTTGCATAAGGTAAAATAAACGAATGGCATTGCCCTAATACTCGCAGCCAACACGGTCCACCACATGTGGGTCACAAACAATCATGTTGAACCATTGAGCATTTTAGTTTTTCCATTCAAAATGACTGCGAAGAATGTCGGTGTCAATGGCAGCATTGTTACCGAGAAGGTTCGATCTCATTTACTAATATGAAGTTGATATATTTCTGCATAGATCTAAATAACATAAAAGATGATGTCGTACCAGGTTCTTTCTAGCTGCAAGCATGCAATCCTTCTGTTCGGTAGTACGAGGACTTAATGGCTGCTGGTATCATCGACCACAATAAAGTTTATAGCCACGTAGCTACCCAACACACTTTCTTGCTTGCCATTCTGAAATAGATACAATTGCGCAGTTAGGGTGATGATGCAACTTGTGGGATCATTTATTCTACCTTTTTTAATTGGGGCTGCATTATATATTTTATAGGCAGAACAGCCATTTTTCTTTTGGGAGATTTAGTCTTACTACTTTGGAATAAAAGTGTCCAGATCTAATCTTATTATCACCTTGCATTTTATCCAATGTATATTTGGGATGCCCCATGTCTATTTACATCATTGCTATCTTTTGCCACTTTATCCAATGTATGAATTATCTTATCTTTGGTCCACTTTGCAATTTTAAATGATGTATAATCTGGAAAAAATGCTCTCCGCTCTGTGGGCTCAAGTGATCTTAAGCTGATCGTCCACTTGCATCTGATGGTAACAGGGTAAGATGTATGCATAACTTCAATTCTTCTCTTGCATCTGCTCGGAACTTACATATTGGTTGTGTGTAAATTCATATCAGAAATCATTTTGCATAAAAACATTGGTTATCGAGGCCAGACACCGATTCTTCATATGGTTGTTGGATCACAGTGATGTCTCACTTTTTAAAATACAATTTGAACGACATGCTATTTTGTATCCATTTAATTTATTTATTTTCAAAACATATTTTAGTTTTATACCACGTGAACTCACTTGATCAACGTTTGAAACGTGCGTTGCACATACATGCTTTCTAGACAATTGAGTGATGAGCAGTGCATGACGATAATGGTGTTGTGTGGGCCAATGGAGTGAAAGGAAATGTTGTGGCAATTTTTTTTAAAAAATGCCGATATATTAATTTATGTATCTATATATCTATACTAGACAATTGCCCGTGCGTTGCAACGGGAGTATAAACATTCTAATAAATTAGCCTGTGACTGCACGTCTATTATTATATTGATGCGCTAAAATCTTAGCAAGTTCTTCTATGCAATCACCATGATTTACCTGCCATTTTATTGTTAAGCACTTATTTGGTAAGAATTTAATGAATTACCAAACAAAATATGTTTTTATTTTGGTAAGTTAATAAAACATGAGACACTTGATTATATTTTAGTGAGAATTTATGGGAGAAAAATTAGAGGTGAGAGGAAAAATCAAAGAGGAGAAGGAAAGAGTGGGACGTATATAAGAAAGGTTCGACGAAAGAGAGGTGAAATGAGAACCTTACGTTCTTTTTAAGTAGTATAAGTAGAGAAAGAGGAGAAGGAAAGAGTGGAACGTATATAAGAAAGGTTGGACGAAAGAGAGGTGAAATGAGAACCTTACGTTCTTTTTAAGTAGTAGAGAAAGAGGAGAAGGAAAGAGTGCAACGTATATAAGAAAGGTTGGACGAAAGAGAGGTGAAATGAAAACCTTACGTTTTTTTAAGTAGTAGAGAAAAAGGAGAAGGAAAGAGTGGAACGTATATAAGAAAGGTTGGACGAAAGAGAGGTGAAATGAGAACCTTACGTTCTTTTTAAGTAGTAGAGATACCACTATAAAAATACCAAAGGCCACATCTAATTAATCTCGGCCGTCAAACCATGTCAATCCAACGATCTAGATTGTTTCAATGATGAGCGTTTAACATGTTTAATGCGCAATTAATACCCTATCAAATATCAATGGCTCTGCTAACCATATAATTAATGTGTACTAATTGATATCCTACCAGTAGCAATATTAGCATGCATTGCAAATACACATTTACTAGTTAATTAAAAGGTTCCTATAAATACGCCACGTAGTGTGAAACACTATTAAGAAAAACATCATCCAACCTACTACAAAACGAAAATTTCCCGATCTCATGAGTCACCACATTGGCTTGACGATTGAGAAGCTTAGTGATGCTCATCGCTGTCTTCTTTAGACAAGAGGGACATGTCAAATTTTAATTTGCAAGAAAAAAAGCACAAAAGCCAGATACCAACCAGCCTTCTAGAAGTTTGGTGCCCAGGAGCCTACAAGAAGACCGTTGTCCACTTGCGCAATTCGGCTAGTCAAAACTCATGAGCCCAAAAGTTATTGGTCTTTACCAAAGGTCACCATCATGATGGCGTTGACACTCTGACAAAAGGATCTACGAATCTCGGCTCTGGAGATGGGTCGACAATTCGATGGTGGCGGTGGCTTCTGGAGCGTGTGCATGCGATGCGGTCAGCTGGGCTGGATGTGTGCTCCCGGTACGCCATGCGGGCGACTCTATGATGACCTTAGATATAACTAGTGGGGCATTCTAATGGCATCCCCATTGTCGATTTTGTAGGTGTGACATGGTGGCTTTGGGTTGTCTGATATATGTTTTTATTAGATCTTTGTTGAATAATTTAATAAATAAGTTTGTGTGCATCTTTTCATGCACAAGCCTAGGGTTTTAACCTCTTCAAAAAAGTAAAATCCATCGGAATTTGGTCAAAACCGGTATCTCATGAAACTTTCCTCGAAAGCCAATGTCCTAAGTTAGTACTCGAAATTTCTGAGTAGAGAAATTCACGATGTGCAAAAGCTAATAGTGTTGTTCGCTCGAGTTTTGGCCAAGTCCAAAATGCCTTGGGAGTTGGTAAGCTAAGGTTTTTTTTTACCCCAAAACCGTAGAACAATAGTTTTATGGTAATTTTCACTAATAATAAAAATACATGTACAAACAGGTAAATAAAACATTCACAAATCAACTACCCAACTCATGTTTTCTCTAACATGATAAATGTGTTATCTTATGAGAACTATGAAAAGAGGGAGCTCATCCATTGCTCTAGGCAGGCAATGTTCTTTCTTTCAGTTGTACGCTTGACCAGAGACAGATCTTGATGTAGTCCATGCTTCCAGGCTTCCAGACTTGGGAGGGTATTGTTGAAGATCTTTCCATTCATTTGCATCCATATGTTCCAGCATCCGAAAATAACAATATCCATGGCAATCTATGGTGGGAAGACTTGCTTGAGGAAGATAATGTCATCAAAAGCAGATACTCCTCTGTGTCTATTTGGTGCAATGATGTCCCAGCATGAGAGTGCAAACTCGCAGTCCCAGAGTAAGTGTAGAGTTGTTTCCTCAACTTGTTCTTGGCAGAGTGCACGCTCATAACTCTGTAGCAAGAATATTTTCCTTTTGAGACGGCTTATTGAGTTGATTCTGTCATATAGTAACAGCTAGAAGAAAATTTTATGCCTGATTCTGCTTGCTGCCTTATATAAATCTCTGAACAGGTGATGTGCCACTGAAGGACCCATCATATGTTTATACATCTTGCTGACAGAAAGTATACCAGACTTCCACTCAAATGTCCATATATCAGCAGTGTTTCCAAGTTGCTGCACAATTGATGTTAGTTCATTCAGTTGCTGGAAGGCAACTGTGTTAGACTATATATATACTAGGACTCTTGTATACACATGTATTTGTACTGTACCCTTTGGTACTCCTATATAATGAGATAGCCACACCTCGTTTAGGGTGTCGAGCAGTTTCCCAAACTATATGTTTTACATGGTATCAGTTTAGAGTTTTGATGTCTTCCGCTGCCTTTGCCGCCGCCGCCTCGGCCTCTTCCAACGTCGCCGTCGCTGCATCGGCCCAAGAACCGGCCTCCACCGCTGCTTCCTCGTCGCCCTTCATGGCGTCCCGCCCGCTGGCTACGGCCTGGTGGCAGGCTCAGCCGCCCGGCGGGACTCCCGCGGGTCAGATCGGATCGAGCGGGTCAGGCGGCCTGCCCTGCCGGCTTCTTCCAGCGCTCCATCCTCGACCACCGTCCTGTCTTTGCCGGGTCCTCACGACCACATCCGCGCTGTCATGCCCCTCCGCCGTTCTACGACGTGCCCTGGTATGGCGCTCCTGCACCGACCTTTGGCGCCATCCGCCATCCTCGTTGGCCTGGCCGGCTCTCTCACGCGCCAGCGCGGCAGCCCTATCTTGGGCCGCCGCACTTCTATCGGTGTCAAACCGGCGGATCTCGGGTAGGGGTCTGAGCTCAGCGTCTAAGGCTAATGGTAACAGGAGGCGGGGACACAATGTTTACCTGTGTTCGGGCCCTCTCGATGGAGGTAATACCCTACTTCACCTTGGTGATCTTGATGATATGAGTATTACAAGAGTTGATCTACCACGAGATCGTAGAGGCTAAACTCTAGAAGCTAGCCTATGATTATGATTTTTGTTGTCCTACGGACTAAACCCTCCGGTTTATATAGACACCGGAGGGGGCTAGGGTTACACAGAGTCAGTTACAAAGAAGGAGATCTACATATCCGAATTGCCAAGCTTGCCTTCCATGCAAAGGAGAGTCCCACCCGGACACGGGGCGAAGTCTTCAATCTTATATCTTCATAGTCCAACAGTCCGGCCAAAGTATATAGTCCGGCTGTCCAAATACCCCCTAATCCAGGACTCCCTCAGTAGCCCCTTGTTACGTCTTGAGCTTGTGTTGGTTTTCCTTGAAGAGGAAAGGGTGATGCAGCAATAGTAGCGTAAGTATTTCCCTCAATTTTTGAGAACCAAGGTATCAATCCAAGAGGAGGCTCCTCAAAAGTCCCACGCACCTACACAAACAAACAAAGAACTCGCAACCAACACAATAAAGGGGTTGTCAATCCTTCACGGCCACTTCATGAAAGTGAGATCGATAGAGATAATATGATAAGATAAATATATTTTGGTATTTTATAATATAGATTGGAAAAGTAAAGATGCAAATAAAAGTAGATTGAAAGCTTATATGATAAGAGATAGACCCCGGGGCCATAGATTTCACTAGTGGCTTCTCTCAAGATAGCATAAGTATTACGGTGGGTGAATAAATTACTGTCGAGCAATTGATAGAAAAGCGAATAATTATGACATTATCTAGGCATGATCATGTATATAGGCATCACGTCCGTGACAAGTAGACCGACTCACCTGCATCTACTACTATTACTCCACACATCGACCCTTATCCAAAGATGCATATAGAGTATTAAGTTCATAAGAACGAGTAACACATTAAGAAAGATGACATGATGTAGAGGATAAACTCATGCAATATGATATAAACCCCATCTTTTATCCTCGATGGCAACAATACAATATGTGCCTTGCTGCCCCTCATCACACGGCAAAGGACACCACAAGATTGAACCCAAAGCTAAGCACTTCTCCCATTGCAAGAAAGATCAATCTAGTAGGCCAAACCAAACTGATAATTCGAAGAGACTTGCAAAGATAACTTAATCACACATAAAAGAATTCAGAGGAGATTCAAATATTTCTCATAGATAAACTTCATCATAAACCAACAATTCCTCGGATCTCGACAAACACACCGCAAAAAGAGTTACATCGAATAGATCTCCAAGAAGATCGAGGAGAACATGGTATTGAGATCCAAAAAGAGAGAAGAAGCCATCTAGCTAATAACTATGGACCCGAATGTCTGTGGTAAACTACTCACAACTCATCGGAGGGGCTATGGTGTTGATGTAGAAGCCCTCCATGGTCGATTCCCCCTCCGGTGGAGCGCCGGCGAAGGCTCCAAGATGGTATCTCGCGGATATAGAAGGTTACGGTGGTGGAAATAGTTTTTCATGGTCGCCTTTGATGTTCTCGGGGTACGTGGGTATATATAGGAGGAAGAAGTAGGTCGGTGGACGCCCGAGGGGCCCACGAGATAGGGGGCACGCCCAGTAGGGGTGGGCGCGCCCTCCACCCTCGTGGCCGCCTCGACTGCTTCTTGACTTGTACTCCAAGTCCTCTGGATCACGTTCGTTCCAAAAATCACGCTCCCGAAGGTTTCATTCTGTTTGGACTCTGTTTGATATTCCTTTTCTTCAGAACACTGAATAGGCAAAAAAAAAACAGCAATACGGGCTGGGCCTCCGGTTAGTAGGTTAGTCCCAAAAACGATATAAATGTGTAAAGTAAAGCCCATAAACATCCAAAACGGGTAATATAATAGCATGGAACAATAAAAAATTATAGATACATTGGAGACGTATCAAGCATCCCCAAGCTTAATTCCTGCTCGTCCTCGAGTAGGTAAATGATAAAAACAGAATTTTTGATGTGGAATGCTACCTAGCGTATTTCTCAATGTAATTTTCTTTATTGTGGCTTGAATGTTCAGATCCAAATGATTCAAAATAAAAGTTCATATTGACATAAGAAATAGTAATACTTCATGCATACTAATCAAGCAATCATGTCTTCTCAAAATAACATGGCCAAAGAAAGTTATCCCTACAAATCATATAGTCTGGCTGTTGCTCTATCTTCATCACACAAAATATTTAATCATGCACAACCCCGATGACAAGCCAAGCAATTGTTTCATACTTTAGTAATCTCAAACCTTTTCAACTTTCACGCAATTCATGGGCGTGAGCCATGGACATAGCACTATATGTGAAATAGAATGGTGGTTGTGGAGAAGACAAAAAGGAGAAGATAGTCTCACATCAACTAGGCGTATCAACGGGCTAAGGAGATGCCCATTAATAGATATCAATGTGAGTGAGTAGGGATTGCGATGCAACGGTTGCACTAGAGCTATAAATGTATGAAAGCTCAATAAAAGAAACTAAGTGGGTGTGCATCCAACTCGCTTGCTCACGAAGACCTAGGGCACTTTGAGGAAGCCCATCATTGGAATATACAAGCCAAGTTCTATAATGAAAAATTCCCACTAGTATATGAAAGTGACAACATAGGAGACTCTCTATCATGAAGATCATGGTGCTACTTTGAAGCACAAGTGTTGTAAAAAGGATAGTAGCATTGTCCCTTCTCTCTTTTTCTCTCATTTTTTTTTATTTTTGGGCCTTCCATTTTTCTTTTTCTTTTGGCCTTTCTTCTTTTTTTTTATTTGGTGGGCTCTTTGGCCTCTTTTTTTTGTAAAGTCCGAAGTCTCATCCCGACTTGTGAGGGAATCATAGTCTCCATCATCCTTTCCTCACTGGGACAATGCTCTAATAATGAAGATCATCACACTTTTATTTATTTACAACTCAAGATTACAACTCAATACTTAAACAAGATATGACTCTATATGAATGCCTCCGGCGGTGTACCGGGATATGCAATTAATCAAGAGCGACATGTATGAAAATTATGAAGGTGGCCTTGCCACAAATACGATGTCAACTACATGATCATGCAAAGAGCAATATGACAATGATGATGCGTGTCATAATAAACGGAACGGTGGAAAGTTGCATGGCAATATATCTCGGAATGGCTATGGAAATGCCATAATAGGTAGGTATGGCGACTGTTTTTAGGAAGGTATATGGTGGGTGTATGGTACCGGCGAAAGTTGCGCGGCACAAGAGAGGCTAGCAATGGTGGAAGGTGAGAGTGCGTATAATCCATGGACTCAACATCAGTCATAAAGAACTCATATACTTATTGCAAAAATCTACAAGCCATTGAAAACAAAGTACTACGCGCATGCTCCTAGGGGGATAGATTGGTAGTAAAAGACCATCGCTCGTCCCCAACCGCCATTCATAAGGAAGACAATCAATAAATAAAATTGTGCTTCAACTTCATCACAAAGCGGTTCACCATACGTGCATGCTACGGGAATCACAACCCTTAACATAAGTATTTTTCATAATCACCTCAACTAGCATGACTCTAATATCACCATCCTAATATCTCAGAACAATTATCAAGTATCAAATTGATCATAGCATCCAATTCACTTTCTATATACCCAACTTGGATGCCTACCATTCTAGGACCAATTTTATAACCATAGCAAATACCATGCTATCCTAAGAGACTCTCAAAATAATATAAGTGAAGCATGAGAGACTAGCGATTTCTACAAAATTAAGCCACCGCCGTGCTCTAAAAGATATAAGTGAAGCACTAGAGCAAAAACTATCTAACTCAAAAGATATAAGTGAAGCACATAGAGTATTCTAATAAATTCTAATCAAGCGGGCTTCTCCCAAAAGGTGTGTACAGAAAGTATGATTTTGGAAAACTAAAAATCAAAGACTAATATCATACAAGACGCTCCAAGCAAAACACATATCATGTGGCGAATACAAATATAGCTCCAAGTAAAGTTACCGATAAACGAAGACGAAAGAGGGGATGCCTTCCGGGGGCATCCCCAAGCTTAGGCTTTTGGCTATTCTTGAATATCTTGGGGTTCCATGGGCATCCCCAAGCTTAGGCTCTTGCCACTCCTTATTCCACAGTCCATCAAATCTTTACCCAAAACTTGAAAACTTCACAACACAAAACTCAACAGGAAATCTCATAAGCTCCGTTAGTGAAAGAAAGCAAAGCCAACACATAAGGTACTGTAATGAACTCATTCTTTATTTATATTAGTGTTAAACCTACTGTATTTGAAGTTCTCTATGGTTCATACCACTTAATACTAGCCATAGATGCATCAAAATAAGCAAACAACACACGAAAAAACAGAATCTGTCAAAAACAGAACAGTCTGTAGCAATCTGTAACCCTAGAATACTTCTGGAACTCTAAAAATCCTACCAAAATAGAAAGTCCTGGGAAATTTGTCTATTGATCTACAACAAAAAGAATCAACACAAAATCACGTTTCTGTGAATTAACAAAACTAATTTAGTGCGTGCAAAGTTTCTGTTTTTTAGCGGAATCAAATTAACTATCACCATAGGTTATCCTATAGGTTCTACTTGGCACAGACACTAATTAAAACATGAAAACACATCTAAACAGAAGTTAAATACAAAATTTATTACTAAACGGAAACAAAAACAAAAAACACAAATAAAATTGGGTTGCCTCCCAACTAGCGCTATCGTTTAACGCCCCTAGCTAGGCATAAAAGCGAGGATAGATCTAAGTAGTGCATCTTTGACACTCAATTCATAAGTAGCTCGCATGATAGATTCATAAGTAATTTAATTTTTCTTTCTTGGAAAGTGCTCCATGCCTTTCCTTAATGGAAAGTGGAATCTAATATTCCCTTCCTTCATATCAATAATCGCGCCAATCGTTCTAAGGAAAGGTCTACCAAGAATAATAGGGCAAGAAAGATTGCAATCTATATCAAAACGATAAAATCTTACGGGCACCAAATTTCTATTTGCAACAATGAGAACATCATTGATCCTTCTCATTGGCTTTTTAATGGTGGAATCCGCAAGGTGCAAATTTAAAGAGCAATCATCAAGATCATGGAAACCTAGAATATTACATAAAGTTTTCGGAATCGTGGAAACACTAGCACCCAAATCACATTAAGCATAACACTCATGATCTTTTATTTTAATCTTTATAGTAGGTTCCCACTCATCATAAATTTTTCTAGGTATAGAAACTTCCAAATTAAGTTTTTCATCAGAAGATTGTATCAAGGCATCAACGATATGTTTGGTAAAAGCTTTATTTTGACAATAAGCATGAGGAGAATTCACAACGGTTGCAACAAGGAAATACAACCTTCTAAAGAAAAATTATCATAATTAAATTCCTTGAAATCCAAGATAGTGGGTTCAATGCTATTTAAAGTTTTGACCTCTCCAATCCCACTTTTACCAAATTTAGCATCAAGATCTAAAAACTCCGAATTATTGGGACGCCTTTTAACTAAAATTGAGTCATCTCCAGTCCCATCATTATTAAGATTCATATTGAAAAAGAAAGACATAATAGGGGACACATAAATAACTTTAAGATCTTGATCATTATTTTCATGGAAACTAGAAGAACACACCTTTACAAAGCAATCTCTCTTAGCACGCAATCTAGCGGTTCTTTCTTTGCACTCGTCAATGGAAATTCTCATAGCTTTGAGAGACTCATTGATATCATGCTTAGGAGGAGTAGATCTAAGTTTCAGAGAATCAACATCAAGCGAAAGTCTATCAACGTTCCTAGCCAAATCATCAACTTCAAGCAATTTTTCTTCAAGCAAGGCATTGAAATTATTTTGGGAGATCATAAATTCTTTCACCCTATTCTCAAAATCAGAGGGAATCTTGTTAAAATTACCATAAGAATTATTGTAGTAATTTCCACAATTATTAGAGGAATTACTAGGGAACAGTCTAGGATTAAAGTTTCCTCTATAAGCATTGTTTCCAAAACTATTTCTACCAACAAAATTCACATCCATAGATTCATTATTATTCTCAATCAAAATAGACAAAGGCATATCATTGGGATCAATAGGAGCACTCTTAGTAGCAAACAATTTCATAAGTTCATCCATCTTCCCACTCAAAACATTAATTTCTTCTATAACATGCACTTTTTTACTAGTAGATCTTTTGGTGCGCCATTGATAATAATTAGCCATAATATTATCAAGAAGTTTTGTAGCATCTCCTAAAGTGATTTCCATAAATGTGCCTCCCGCGGCCGAATCTAGAAGATTTCTAGAAGCAAAATTCAAGCCGGCATAAATTTTTTGTATGATCATCCATAAATTCAAACCATGAGTAGGGCAATTGTGAATCATCAATTTCATTATTTCCCAAGATTGGGCAACATGCTCATGATCAAGTTGTTTAAAATTCATAACATCGC
Source organism: Aegilops longissima (assembly GCA_021605205.1). Lineage (NCBI taxonomy): Eukaryota > Viridiplantae > Streptophyta > Magnoliopsida > Poales > Poaceae > Aegilops > Aegilops longissima. Next base: position 400,791,774 of record CM038681.1, read on the forward strand.
TCCTAAGAGTGATGATCTTAGCGGGAGGAAAATACTTAGAGATAAAAGCATCTTTTTCACTTGTTCCAAGAATCAATACTATTTTTAGGCAAAGACGAAAACCAAACTTTAGCACGATCTCTAAGTGAAAACGGAAATAACTTCAATTTAACAATATCATTATCCGTATCTTTTTTATTTTGCATGTCACACAAATCAACAAAGTTGTTTAGATGGGTAGCGGCATCTTCACTAGGAAGGCCGGCGAATTGATCTTTCATAACAAGATTCTACAAAGCAGTATTGATTTCACAAGACTCAACATCATTAAGAGGAGCAATCGGAGTACTAAGGAAATCGTTATCGTTGGTATTGGAGAAATCACACAATTTGGTATTATCTTGCGCCATGGCGACAAGTAGTCCAACAAAGAAGCAAGCAAAAAGGCAAACGAAAGAGAGAGGAGAGTGGGAAAGAGAGGGTGAATAAAACGACAAGGGTGAAGTGGGGGAGAGGAAAACGAGAGGAAAATGGCAAATAATGTAAATGCGAGGGAGATGAGTTTGTGATGGGTACTTGGTATGTCTTGACTTGAGCGAAGACCTCCCCGGCAACGGCGCCAGAAATCCTTCTTGCTACGTCTTGAGCTTGCGTTGGTTTTCCTTGAAGAGTAAAGGGTGATGTAGCAATAGTAGCGTAAGTAATTCCCTCAGTTTTTTGAGAACCAAGGTATCAATCCAGTAGGAGGATCCTCAAAAGTCCCACACACCTACACAAACAAACAAAAAACTCGCAACCAACGCAATAAAGGGGTTGTCAATCCCTTCACGGTCACTTGCGAAAGTGAGATCTGATAGAGATAATATGATAAGATAAATATATTTTTGGTATTTTATAATATAGATTGGAAAAGTCAAGATGCAAATAAAAGTAGATTGAAAGCTTATATGATAAGAGATAGACCCCGAGGCCATAGATTTCACTAGTGGCTTCTCTCAAGATAGCATAAGTATTATGGTGGGTGAACAAATTACTGTCGAGCAATTGATAGAAAAGCGAATAATTATGGCATTATCTAGGCATGATCATGTATATAGGCATCATGTCCGTGACAAGTAGACCGACTCCTGCCTGCATCTACTACTATTACTCCACACATCGACCGCTATCCAACAAGCATCTAGAGTATTAAGTTCATAAGAACAGAGTAACGCATTAAGAAAGATGACATGATGTAGAGGGATAAACTCATGCAATATGATATAAACCCCATCTTTTTATCCTTGATGGCAACAATACAATACGTGCCTTGCGGCCCCTGCAGTCACTGGGAAAGGACACCGCAAGGTTGAACCCAAAGCTAAGCACTTCTCCCACTGCAAGAAAGATCAATCTAGTAGGCCAAACCAAACTGATAATTCAAAGAGACTTGCAAAGATAACTTAATCACACATAAAATAATTCAGAGGAGATTCAAATATTTCTCATAGATAAACTTCATCATAAACCCACAATTCATCGGATCTCGACAAACACACCGCAAAAAGAGTTACATCGAATAGATCTCCAAGAAGATCGAGGAGAACATGGTATTGAGATCCAAAAAGAGAGAAGAAGCCATCTAGCTAATAACTATGGACCCGAAGGTCTGTGGTAAACTACTCACAACTCATCGGAGGGGCTATGGTGTTGATGTAGAAGCCCTCCGTGGTCGATTCCCCCTCCGGTGGAGCGCCGACGAAGGCTCCAAGATGGGATCTCGCGGATACAGAAGGTTACAGTGGTGGAAATAGTTTTTCGTGGTCGCCTTTGATGTTCTCGAGGTACGTGGGTATATATAGGAGGAAGAAGTAGGTCGGTGGACGCCCGAGGGGCCCATGAGATAGGGGGCGCGCACAGTAGGGGTGGGCGCACCCTCCACCCTCGTGGCCGCCTCGACTGCTTCTTGACTTGCACTCCAAGTCCTCTGGATCACGTTCGTTCCAAAAATCACGCTCCCGAAGGTTTCATTCCATTTGGACTCTGTTTGATATTCCTTTTCTTCGGAACACCGAATAGGCAAAAAAACAGCAATACGGGCTGGGCCTCCGGTTAGTAGGTTAGTCCCAAAGATGATATAAATGTGTAAAGTAAAGCCCATAAACATCCAAAACGGGTAATATAATAGCATGGGACAATAAAAAATTATAGATACATTGGAGACGTATCACCCCTGAACCAGGCTTCAATGACGATGAGTCCGGCGCGCAGATTGTCTTCGGCATTGCAAGGCGGGTTCCTTCTCCGAATACTCCATAGAAGATCTTGAATATGAGGATCGTGTTCGGCTCTGCAAAATAATTTCCACATACCACCGTAGAGAGCACAATATTCCACAAATCTAATCTGCTGACAACTTTGCATAGCATGACATCACGCCACGGCCCGGTCATTATTCGAACCGTTTTTCTTAACCAGCTACCGCACATATCGCGAGGCGGTTTTATTGGCACGTCTTGTCGATGCAGAGATCGTGTCCCCTTATCATGGGATTCTCATCAATACGGGTGTGGGTAACCCAACCGCGCCATCAATTGTGGCGCTTGGGGAATAAGCGATTTTACGGGGCAAGTGGGGAGGCGCACAGTTTCTACCGCCTTCATAAAGGGATAAAGATTCCTCTTTTTCACCCACGCCTTCTTCTTCCCTTGCCCATCCATTCTCGCACGCTCGAGATCCAGCGCCCAAGTTCTCACCTTCTCTGTAAAGCCATTCCAAACATGTCCAGAGCGGGAGGCCCTCCGTTACGGAGGAGGACATCATGAAGCTCCGGGAGGCCGGATACCTGGCGGCAGACATCGCGCACCGGCTCCCGGACATAGGGTAGATTGTTGCTACTCCGGAACCCCACGAGAGGGTTGTATTCCTTGCCCACTTCGTCCGCGGACTGGGATTTCCCCTCCACCCATTTGTCCGCGGGCTCATGTTCTACTACGGGCTGGACTTTCATGATCTGGCCCCCAATTTCATCCTCAACATCTCGGCGTTTATCGTCGCGTGCGAGGCCTTCCTCCACATCAAGCCCCACTTCGGCCTGTGGCTGAATACCTTTAACGTGAAGCCGAAGGTGGTGGTTGGCCAGCAAGCGGAGTGCGGAGGCGCCATGGTGGGCAAGATGCCCAACGTCACTTGGCTCGAAGGCTCCTATGTGGAGACCGTGAAGGGGTGGCAATCGAGGTGGTTCTATATCACTGAGCCGCGTGACGCCAACTGGGCGGCGGCCCCCTAATTTCGATCTGGCATCCCCATGCGGCTCACCTCCTAGAAAAAGAAGGGCTTAGCCTGGGGTGCGCCGGCGGAGCTGACCGGACTCCAGAATTGTGTCAATAATATGATAAGCAAGAAAATCAAGCTTGTCAACATGGTCCAGGTCATGCTCTTCCGCCGGATCCTTTCGTGTCAAAGACGGGCATTCAATATGTGGGAGTTCGACCCGGACGAACACCAGACGCTGCAAGAGCTCTTTGACACGACACATAAAGACGTCTGGAAGGTGCTGTTCAAGGCCGCCGAGGTACCTACTCCCATTACCGAGGATCGCGAACTCAGTGCAAAGCGCCCCGCCAATCCGGTAAGCTCTCTGTATGTTACAAGATGTTCCTTTCCCCAGTATATTCGTGGGAGGAATCTAAGCCTCCACGCCAATTTAACAGGACTGGGTAGCGACAGTGGAGCGGATCGACTGTCCAACTCCATTACCTGAGGATCCAGCAACGGCTCTCCTAACGGAGATGCTGTTTCCGGCGCCCTATGAGGTGCCGGAGAAGAAGGCCAAGAAGAAGGCCATGGGGACAAGGAAAGGTCTCCTGCGCAAGGTTATATCGGACTCATCGTCTGAAGACACCGAGGCGCGCTCCTCCAAAAAAAATGAGGAGGAGGAAGAGGAAAGCCCTCCCCCCAACCGGGGCGAAGGCCGCCTCGTCTGGGGAGGCCAAAGGGTCCAAGAAGGGAAAGACCCGCCCTCCGGACCACTCCACAACAGCCGCCTACATCGATGAGGAGTGGTTTCCCAGGGACAAGCCCTTGGCGAAATCGTAAGTATCCGGACACTATAATGCTTCCGGTATGTTTAGCTTTATTGCTTCTTATCATGTCAAATATGATTGTGCAGTCCGTCCAAAGCCCACATCGGCATATCCTCCTCGGATGGGTCTTTGAGTCAGTCGGCGATGAACAACGATTCACTCCCGACGGCCACCACCCCCCAGCCCGCAGACGACACCGAGGTGTTGTCTTAGAGGATACCGGACCAGGGGGAGACTGTTCGAGAGCGCCCAAGGCGAAATCCTGCGCGCGGGCACATGGGGGGGGGGGAAGACCCCCATGGATTCTGATAACGGGGGCCGTAGCAAGTCTGACCCCCAGCCGGATACTGCGCCGGAACCTCTAGTGGGTCCGGATTCAGGTAGGCAACCCCTCACTAAGGAGGGCGAGCCGCCTGTGCCGATGACCTCTATCCATCCAGAGGCATCAAACAACCTGCTGGAAGCGCTTCACGGCGCTTCCATTGACGAAGAGCACCACACCGTCATGAGTGCGGTGATTGAGAAGGTCCGGTCCGCCAAGAGCGGATTGACTGAAGCCTGCGTCAGCCTCCTAACAGGCTTAGAGGTAAGTAGTAAAATTATAAGAGAATATCACAGCATAGACAGTAGACCCTGATGCTCTGTTTGGTGTTCGGAAAGAAAGGCCGAACAGAGGATCAAATAACATCCACAGGAGTCTGGCAGAATGTGTCTATGTGAATAAGCGGCGTCATCTGGCGCTGCCGCTCGTCTTCTGGAGGTCTCCGGACTGAAGCGGGACCTGGAGCGGACCGAAGGAGAGCTCGGCCTCGTGAAGAGGCAGCTCGAGGAGAACAAAGGTACATAATACCCCGTCTGTCATATTGGTAAATAAGTATGGTTTAGCTCATAGAATCGTCATGAACTTTAATAGGGGCCACGACCGAAGTGGCGGCACTAAAAAAGGCGCTGTCCCAGGCCAAAGACAAAGCAGCCAAGGAGCGAATCGAGCGCGAAAAGCAAGAGGCCCGAGTCGACGAGGTCTAGAAGAGCTCCAGGATTTCGTCAAGAAATACGATTCCTTGGAGCATGACTCTAAGACGCAAGAGTCCGAGCTTGCGAAGGCCCTCCAGAGCGCACGAGACGCCAAGGCCTAAGCCCAAATGGCCCTCCAGGAGATTGAGGCCGCCAAGAAGATTGCGGCGGGTAAGGCATTCAATATGCAAAGCAAGCATGTGAAGGAGACTTTCCTTTTACTTACCCGAATTTGGAGCTCTCCAGGAGCATTCGCAGATCTGCCGTGCAGCATATCTGATGCCGCGGAGTTCTACCGAGCTGAAGAAGGGAGCTCGGCGGAAAAGTTGTTCTAGTCCCAGTATATGTTGGGGAACGTAGTAATTTCAAAAAAAATTCCTACGCACACGCAAGATCATGGTGATGCATAGCAACGAGAGGGGAGAGTGTTGTCCACGCACTCGTGAGACCGTAAGCGAAGCGTTATGACAACGCGTTGATGCGATCATCGTCTTCACGATCCGACCGATCCAAGCACCGAGCGTCGGCACCTCCGAGTTCAGCACACGTTCAGCTCGATGGCGATCCCGGACTCCGATCCAGCGGGTGTCGGGATGAGTTCCGATTAACACGACGGCGCGTGGTACGATGATGATGTTCTACCGACGCAGGCTTCGCTTAAGCACCGCAATGATATGACCGAGGTGGAATATGGTGGAGGGTGCACCGCTGCACGGCTAAGGAACGATCACGAAGATCAACTTGTGTGTCTAGAGGTGCCCCCTGCCCCGTATATAAAGGAGGGAGGGGGGAGGTGCGGCCGGCCCCTAGGGGTGCGCCTGGAGGAGTCCTACTCCCACCGAGAGTAGGACTCCCCCTCCTGCCTTGGTGGAGAAGGAAAGGGGGGCGCCGCCCCCCCTTCCTTGTGCTATTCGGACTAGGGGGGAGGGGGCGCGCGGCCTGCCCTGGCCGGCCCTCCTCTTCTCCCTCATGGCCCATGTAGGCCCATTAACCCCCGGGGGGGTTCCGGTAACCCCCCGGTACTCCGGTAAAATCCCGATTTCACCCGGAACGATTCCGATATCCAAATATAGGCTTCCAATATATCAATCTTTATGTCTCGGCCATTTCGAGACTCCTCGTCATGTATGTGATCACATCCGGGACTCCGAACAACCTTCGGTACATCAAAACTTATAAACTCTTAATAAAACTATCATCGTAACGTTAAGCGTGCGGACCCTACGGGTTCGAGAACTATGTAGACATGACCTAGAACTATTCTCGGTCAATAACCAATAGCGGAACCTGGATGCTCATATTGGCTCCTACATATTCTATGAAGATCTTTATCGGTCAAACCGCATAACAACATACGTTGTTCCCTTTGTCATCGATATGTTACTTGCCCGAGATTCGATCGTCGGTATCCAATACCTAGTTCAATCTCGTTACCGGAAAGTCTCTTTACTCGTTACGTAATGCATCATTCCGTAACTAACTCATTAGCTACATTGCTTGCAGGGCTTATAGTGATGTGCATTACCGAGAGGGCCCAGAGATACCTCTCTGACAATCGGAGTGACAAAACCTAATCTCAAAATACGCCAACTCAACATGTACCTTCGGAGACACCTGTAGAGCTCCTTTATAATCACCCAATTACGTTGTGATGTTTGGTAGCACACAAAGTGTTCCTCCGGTAAAGGGGAGTTGCATAATCTCATAGTTATAGGAACTTTGTATAAGTCATGAAGAAAGCAATAGCAACATACTAAACGATCAAGTGCTAAGCTAACGGAATGGGTCAAGTCAATCACATAATTCTCCTAATGATGTGATCCCGTTAATCAAATGACAACACATGTCTATGGCTAGGAAACATAACCATCTTTGATTAATGAGCTAGTCAAGTAGAGGCATACTAGTGACATTATGTTTGTCTATGTATTCACACATGTATCATGTTTCCGGTTAATACAATTCTAGCATGAATAATAAACATTTATCATGATATGAGGAAATAAATAATAACTTTATTATTGCCTCTAGGGCATATTTCCTTCAGTATATTGGGGCCGAACATCCGATGACCTTGAGCGACCAGCTGAAGCAATTAGTCGAACTTCACAAGGCGGCCGAACTGGCCATGAAGGGCCTCATAGTCCGGATGTGGCCTGGCGAGCCCCTGCCTAGCAGCTACTTCGGCCTGGTGAAGCGGCTTGTGTCTGCCTGTCTGCGGCTCGAAGTCATAAAGCGGTCAGTCTGCATTGAGGGTGCACGCAGGGCCTTCGCCCGTGCGAAAGTGCACTGGACGAAGATGGACGCCGAGAAGCTGGTGACGGAGGGGCCACCGAAGGGCAAGGAGCACCGCCACCCCGAAAAGTATTATGATGGTGTCATGATGGCGCCTGCCTTGTGGCGGAGGAATGTGCTAAGGATGTAATATTTGAATGAATGTACTCATTTGATCCTGTAATATGAAAACGAGTTCATGTGCGCTATATAACGCTTATTGATTTAAAATATTACCTTCTGTGCGGCCATTTATAAAATCTGAGAGTTGGCCAATCGTCGGCTTCTGCCTCCATGTAACTAGTACTGGGGTATTTGGGATAAATCTAAACACTCTTTATCCAAATTTTTGGTCCTTTAAGGAGGTGTTTAGCGCAGTGAACAAGGCAATCAGACTATACAGCTTTATCACTCTCACTTAGCCATAGAAGTCTACAATTTTAAATTTTGGCGAAGCCCCTAGTATTCGGAAGGCTGAACTTGGGGCACTATACACGCCTAAATCGGACAAGGCCGATTCCTCGCCCGAAGTGGAAAAAATCTTGAAGGATTTGAGACCTCTCGAATAGCGACCAGCTCTCGCCGTATCATGACAGTCAGTTTTAGGATTTCTCTACTGAGGTGCTCGTCCGGAAGAACCGGGACACAATTACAGTAGTTCTCCATGTGCTACCTTAGCCGATATGGAACGTAAGGCATCAAAACATGGGAGCCGGGCAAACCCAACTATTGACCCAAGACATAATTCGGAGTTGATGCATATAATGCTATAAGTTCGGGGTGCCGCACTGTCGAAAGTGTTGAGACTTTTCTTGCCGTGTTATGGGGTACACTGAAGCCCCTGGGGAGCTGGGCGTACCAAAATGTACGGGTGCAATTTGTAATAAATGAGCAGTAAAGGTAAAGGATAAAGAAATGTAATAGTAAGCTGACGCTGTGCATTATTTTCCATTGTTCTTTGAATAATACGTCAAGGCGTATGTGTACAAGTGGTGCGATAAGCGAAATGGGACTATTTGACATGTCCTTAACCAAGAGCGAGCTGCGTGTGGGAATGTAAAACAGGTATAGCGATCGATATTAGGGACCACCTGGGTCCGATAGTCGGGCTATTGAAAGAGCCTCCCGAAAATAGGGACCTGAAAAGAAAAATTGTGAAGGTGTACGGATCCTGAGGCGGTTGAGCCACATTGTGGACCGTGTCGTAGCCGTGCCTCCGCCTATTCCCATGGTATTTTGAGTGCGTAGTTATGTACGCGCAGCACAAATTTCACCGCTTGACTGGGACTGGGACGGAGGCCGAATTGCTAGGAGGGCTCTGGATGTGCCGGACGATCCTGTTGCAGGGTACTCCAGACTCGCTTGACGGTGTCCGGGGGCTTTATTGCCGAATTGGTGGTCTGCCTAAGAAGGCTGCTTTGTACTTCTGCTGCGAGGGCCACAGTGTGCTCCTCCGTACGGAGCAAGCGCTCTGTGTTTCCATTAACTGTTATAACCCCGCGAGGTCCTGGCATTTTGAGCTTGAGGTATGCATAATGTGATACCGCATTGAATCTGGCAAATGCGGTTCGTCTGAGCAGTGCGTGATAGCCACTGCAGAAGGGGACGATGTCGAAGATTAACTCCTCGCTTCAGAAGTTGTCCGGGGATCCGAAGACCACTTCCAGTGTGATTGAGCCCGTGCAACAGGCCTCTAAACCTGGTATGACACCTTTAAAGGTGGTTTTTGTGGGTTTGATCCTTGAGGGGTCGATGCCCATTTTACACACTGTATCCTAATATAGCAGGTTCAGGTTGCTGCCACCGTCCATAATGACTCGTGTGAGATGGAATCCGTCAATGATGGGGTCGAGGACCAATGTGGCCGAACCGCCATGACGGATAATGGTAGGATGGTCCCTGCGATCGAAAGTGATCAGACAAGACGACCATGGGTTGAACTTTGGGGCGACTGGCTACATCGCATAGACGTCCCTTAGTGCATGCTTCTGTTCCCGCTTGGGAATATGGGTGGCGTATATCATGTTTACCGTTTTCACTTGGGGAGGAAATTTCTTCTGTCCTCCTATGTTCGGCGGCCGGGGCTCCTCGTCATCATCGTTGTGCAGCCCCTTTTCTTTGTTTTCGTCATTCAACTTGCCGGCCTGTTTGAACACCCAGCATTCTCTGTTGGTGTGGTTGGCTGGTTTATCGGGGGTGCCGTGAATTTGACACGAGCGATCGAGTATGCGGTCCAGACTGGACGGGCCCGTATTGTTTCTTTTAAATGGCTTTTTCCGCTGACCGGACTTAGAGCCACTGAATCCTGCATTGACTGCCGTGTCTTCGGCGTTGTCGCCATTGTTGCGAAGTTTATGTCTGTTGCATCGTGGCTTGCCGTTGCTATCTCTGGCATCTGAAGTGCCAGGATTTCTTGATGTGCTGTTGCTACGAGCCAGCCAGCTGTCCTCGCCCACACAAAAGCGGGTCATGAGTGTCATGAGGGCTGCCTTGGACTTCGGCTTCTCTTGGCCGAGGTGTCGGGCGAGCCATTCATTGCAGATGTTATGCCTAAAGGCCGCTGGGGCTTCGGCATCCGGACAGTCGACAATTTGGTTCTTTTTGGTTAGGAACCGAGTCCAGAATTTCCTGGCTGACTCTCCGGGCTGTTGGGTTATGTGACTTAAGTCATCAGCATCCGGTGGTCGCACATAAGTGCCCTGGAAGTTGTCAAGGATTGCGTCTTCCAGGTTCTCCCAACTGCCAATAGAGTTTGCCGGCAGGCTGTTCAGCCAATGCTGAGCCAGTCCTTTGAGTTTTAGCGGGAGGTATTTGATGGCATGTAGATCATCACCGCGGGCCATGTGAATGTGGAGAAGGAAATCTTCAATCCATACCGCGGGGTCTATTGTCCATCATATGATTCAATGTTCACGGGTTTAAACCCTTCTGGGAATTCATGATCCATTACTTCATCAGCGAAGCATAGGGGGTGTGCGGCGCCTTTATGTCTGGCTACATCTCGACGCAGTTTAAATGAGTCTGGTCTGTTGTATTCGGCCCGGTCGGATTTGTTTTTAGTATATCTAGCGTGATGGTCATCGTCATGCGTTGGGGCGCGCCCCCATGATCCGTAGATCGATCTTGATTGTCCTACTTTGTTTTCCAGTACGTCTCGTGATACGTCTCCGTCGTATCTACTTTTCCAAACACTTTTGCCCTTGTTTTGGACTCTAACTTGCATGATTTTAATGGAACTAACCCGGACTGACGCTGTTTTCAGCAGAACTGCCATGGTGTTGTTTTTTTTGCAGAAAATAAAAATTCTCGAAATGTCCTAAAAATCCACGGAACACCTTAGAAAAAATAAAGAAAAATCCTTGCAAAAGATGAAGACCAGGGGGCCCACACCTGCGCCTGCGAGGTGGGGCGCGCCTCTGGCGCGCCCCCTACCTCATGGGCCCCTGGTGGCCCTCCGCGCCAACTCCAACTCCATATATTGGCTTTCGGGAGAAAACAATCGAGAGAAGAAATCATCGCGTTTTACGATCACGGAGCCGCCGCCAAGCCCTAATCTCTCGGGAGGCTGGTGCAGAGTCCGTTCGGGGCTCGGAGAGGGGATTCGTCGCCGTCGTCATCATCAACCATCCTCCATCACCAACTACATGATGCTCACCGCCGTGCGTGAGTAATTGCATCATAGGCTTGCTGGACGGTGATGGGTTGGATGAGATTTATCATGTAATCGAGTTAGTTTTGTTAGGGATTGATCCCTAGTATCCATTATGTTATGAGATTGATGTTGCTATGACTTTGCTATGCTTAATGCTTGTCACTAGGGCCTGAGTGTCATGATTTCAGATCTGAACCTATTATGTTTTCATGAATATATGTGTGTTCTAGATCCTATCTTGCAAGTCTATAGTCACCTACTATGTGTTATGATCCGGCAACCCCGAAGTGACAATAATCGGGACCACTCCCGGTGATGACCATAGTTTGAGGAGTTCATGTATTCACTATGTGCTAATGCTTTGTCCGGTTCTCTATTAAAAGGAGGCCTTAATATCCCTTAGTTTCCAATAGGACCCCGCTGCCACGGGAGGGTAGGACAAAAGATTTCATGCAAGTTCTTTTCCATAAGCACGTATGACTATATACGGAATACATGCCTACATTACATTGATGAACTGGAGCTAGTTCTGTATCACCCTATGTTATAACTGTTACATGATGAACCGCATCCGGCATAATTATCCATCGCTAATCCGGTGCCTGTGAGTTTTTCATATACTGGTTCTCGCTTATTTACTTTTCCGTTGCTACTATTACAATCACTACAAAATACCAAAAAAATACTTTTGCTGTCTTTACTTTTGTTATCGCTACCACCACTATCATATTACTTTGCTACTAAACACTTTGCTGCAGATACTAAGTTTCCAGGTGTGGTTGAATTGACAACTCAGCTGCTAATACTTGAGAATATTCTTTGGCTCCCCTTGTGTCGAATCAATAAATTTGGGTTGAATACTTTACCCCCGAAAACTGTTGCGATCCCCTATCCTTGTGGGTTATCAAGACCCCGTTTTGGCGCCGTTGCCGAGGAGCATAGCTCTATTCTTTGAGTCACTTGGGATTTATATCTGCTGGACACTATGAAGAACTTGAAAGATGATCGAACTACTATTTTGCCCTCAACTTGAGGGAGGTAAGGATTGCCATCTAGCCTTGCACTAGATTTCCTACATTATGAGTAAGTTTGCGACACCTAAACCTCGCTATCGCTATTGATTACGATATGTTGCATGTTATTGATGATGCCATACGCTATGCATGATACTTATGATGAAACTACTTCTATGCTTGATACTACTGTGCCACTTGGTGAATTTCTTGATGAGAAAATTGCTAGGTCGAGAGAAAGAGAAATTATTGAACCTGAACACGATGATGTTAGTGATGATGAACCTATGCCTGCTATTCCTGAGGGTTATCTTTTTGATGCTGAACCTTCTGCAGCTATTCTTGCTTGCCATGATAAACGTGAACTTAAGAGGTTGCTAGTTAAATGAAGTAAAGAATCTTTTAGAGATAGAATGAGACCCGACCCTGCTTTTGCTACTTCACCTATCTGTGTGCCTGATCAGGATTATTACGATTTTTCTGTTGATCCGGATATAGTTACTTTGGTTGAATCTGATCCTTTTTATGGCTATGAATCTGAAACTGTTGTGGCACATCTTACTAAGTTAAATGATATAGCTGCCCTATTTACTAATAATGAGAGATCGCACTACCTCTATTTACTTAAGATATTTCCGTTCTCATTAAAGGGTGATGCTAAGATATGGTATAATTCTCTTGATCCTGGTTGTGTGCAAAGTCCCTAGGATATGATTTATTACTTCTCTGCTAAATATTTCCCTGCTCATAAGAAACAAGCTGCTTTGAGGGAAATATACAATTTTGTGCAAATTGAAGAAGAGAGTCTCCCACAAGCTTGGGGGAGGCTTCTCAAGTTACTTAATGCTTTGCCTGATCATCCTCTTGAGAAACCTGAAATATTTGATATCTTTTATAATGGACTAACCGATGCTTCGGAGATTACGGATAGTTGTGCTGGTTCTCTTTTCAGGGAAAGAACACCGAATGACGCTGAAATTCTATTGAATAATATATTGGCAAATGAAAATAATTGGGCACCTCCCGAGCTACCTCCTGAGCCAGTTCCAGAGCCCATTGCTGAACCTATTCCAAAACCAACTCCGAAGAAGAGAGGTGTTCTATTTCTCAGTCCCGAAGATATGCAAAAGGGAAAGAAATCTATGAAAGAAAAAGGTATTAAAGCTGAAGATGTTAAGAAGTTACCTCCTATTGAAGAGATACATGGTCTTAATTTACCACCTGCTAAAGAAGTATATAATCTCAATTACTTATTTAATAAAGAACCTCCCGATATCCCGACACAGGTAGTAAAGGTAAATTCTCTCTATAGATATGATAAAGCTGAAGTCCCTCCTACTAAAATTGCTAGTCAGTGCTTGGATGAGTTTGATGACTTTATGTTTAAGCAAGATGATTTTAATGCTTATTTTGGTAGACAATTAAAACAGAATACCTTTATGATTAAACGCTTGGGTGACTATATGGCTGATATTAGAGGTGAACTTAAACTTGTTAGCAAACATGCTTCTATGGTTACCACTCAAGTAGAACAAGTACTTAAAGCTCAGAAAGAAGTGCTTGATGAAATGAATAGTAAGGAAAATGATTATGCTGTTAGAGTGGCTACTAGAACTGGTAGAATGACTCAGGAACCTTTGTGTCCTAAAGGCCACCCTAAGAGAATCGAGCAAGATTCTCAGAGAAATAATACTGATGTACCTAGTTCTTCTAAAAGGAAGAAAAAGAAAAATGATAGGACTTTGCAAACTTCTAGTGAATCTATCGCTGAACCACCTGAGAATCCAAATGATATCTCTATTTCTGATGCTGAAACACAATCAGGTGATGAACATGAACCTAGTGATAATGTTAATGATAATGTTCATGTTGATGCTCAACCTAGTAATGATAATGATGTAGAAGTTGAACCTGCTGTTGATCTTGATAACCCACAATCAAAGAATCAACGTTATGATAAAAGAGACTTCGTTGCTAGGAAACATGGTAAAGAAAGGGAACCATGGGTTTAGAAACCCATGCCTTTTCCTCCTAAACCATCCAAGAAAAAGGATGATGAGGATTTTGAGCGCTTTGCTGAAATGATTAGACCCATCTTTTTGCGTATGCGATTAACTGATGTGCTCAAAACAAATCCTTATGCTAAGTATATGAAGGATATTTTTACTAATAAAAGAAAGATACCTGAAGCTGAAATTTCCACCATGCTTGCTAATTATACTTTTAAGGGTGGAATACCAAAGAAACTTGGAGATCCCGGAGTGCCTACTATACCATGCTCCATTAAAAGAAGTTATGTTAAAACTGCTTTATGTGATCTTGGAGCCGGTGTTAGTGTTATGCCTCTCTTTATATCGTAGACTTGACTTGAATAAGTTGACACCTACTAAAATATCTTTGCAAATGGTTGATAAATCAACTGCTATACCTGTCGGTATTTGTGAGGATGTGCCTTTTATGGTTGCAAACGTTACTATTTTAACGGACTTTGTTATTCTTGATATTCCCGTGGATGATAGAATGTCTATTATTCTTGGAAGACCTTTCCTTAATACTGCAGGGGCTGTTATTGATTGCACCAAAGGCAATGTCACTTTTCATGTTAATGGCAATGAGCACACGGTACATTTTCTGAGAAAACAACCTCAAGTTTATAGTATCAACTCTATTGGAAAAATTCCATCGATTATATTTGGAGGTTTTGAATTTCCTCTCCTTACTGTCAAGAAAAAGTATGATATTCTTATTGTTGGGGATTTTCATATCCCCGTTGAGGTAACTTAGTGTCATTCGAAATTTCTCCGGTTCTGTGATTATTCGGAATGAGTTCGTTAACAAGACTTGACCAACCTTGTTAGTGGGTTCATTTTGATTGTCACGAGATGGATGAAACTAGAAGCACAACCTTCTGTACCCTCTTTACATTTTCTGTTATTTAGTAGAAATAAAGTAAAATAATACTTTTTTGTCTGTTTCCTGACTTATCCGTGCAATAAAAAAATATCTCGAAAATAAAAGTCCTTAGAATGCCATGCCAATTTAATATGATTTTTTCGGGAATATTTGAGGATTTACTATGCAAAAATTACCACGGGGGGAGCTGCCACCTGGCCACGAGGGTGGAGGGAGCGCCCCCTGCCTCGTGGGCCCACGGTGGCCCTCCTCCACTTATTCCTGCACCCATCTTCTTCCTCTGCCTCACACAAACACGAAAAACCAACTCAAGCACGAGTTCCAAATTTCGTTCTTTGTGATTTTCGATCTCCTTGCTCAAAGCACCTCTCGCAAAACTGCTTGGGGAGATTGTTCCTTGGTATGTGACTCCTCCATTGGTCAAATTAGTTTTTGTTCTAGTGCTTTATTGATTGCAAATTTGTGCTGCATAGGTGACCATCTTCTTGAGTTTGCATGTCAAATTTATATGGTTCCAAGTAGTTTCAATGCTGCATAGTCACTTGTGGGAGTTGTTACTATCAATTTTATTGAAGTTGGTTCACTTTCATTTGAAGTTACTAAAAATTTCAGAAATTTTCCAGAGGAAACAATATGCTTAGGAGGATGTTCCAAGGTGGTCCTTCAAGGAAGCAAGGTCCCAGGCTTGCAATACGTGACGCTGACGAGGAACCACCAAGAGACGCTCCTGTGAGGCCTTGTGAATGGCCATCGGAAAATTTTATGAATCAAGTGGGAATCAAAGAAGAATTTAGCACATATTTGAGTAACGCCGGTCTTGAGGACTTTGAAGCTGACAAATGCCCCCAGTATTATGATCTCACAAGTTCATTTGTGAGGAGGTTTGAATTTTCATCTTCTCGTAATTCTCCTTCAGTCATGTTTGATCTTTATGACAAATCTTATACCATGGACTTAGAGGACTTTACTTCTGCTTGCAAACTTCCATCTTGGGGTAATGTCAGGGATCCCCCTAAATCCGAATATAGAGACTTTCTTGCTAGAATAACTGTAGGGGAATCTAGAGATATAACGCAAGCGACTATAGGGAGCATTCACTTTCCTGCTATACATTATTTTGCTCTCTTCATAGGTAGATGTATAAACGCTAAGGATGAAGCATGTCACATGTGTGTCCCTGATCTCAGTATTCTTAGGAGTGCTGTGTTAGGAGACCAATCTTATCATTTGGGAGCCATTGTAGCTCGCAGGTTGCATCAGAATAGACATAGCGGAGATTTCTTTGGAGGAATTTATGCAACCCGCTTAGCTAATTTTCTTGAGATAGACATTCGTGAGGGTGATATGGAATTACCCCCTTCTTATTTAGATTTTGATTCTACGGTTTCCCATCAGTTTGTTGAGAGGACTGAACCACCTCTCCAGTATCGACTAATCTTTGACAGACGTCGTGTAGTCCATATTGCTCTTCCTGCTCCTGCTTTCTTTGATTCACAGGCAAAAAGAAGATATATTATTACAAGAGAGGAGGCAGATGAGTACGAAAGGAGAGTGGAGGCTGCTCGACTCCACACTACAGCTCAGGCGGCGATAGCCGCTGCGTCACGGTACGACCCCAGCTTCACCTACGGATATCCGCCAGGCCATCCCTGGCAATAGACCAACTTAGGCCAAAAGCCTAAGCTTGGGGGAGTATGTATTTCCCACCGACATTACATTCATGTTTACACACACTCATTGCTAGATGTCGGTGCTCATACTCTTCCATTATATTATCCATGCTAGTTTAAATTTCTTTTTCCTGCTTTCTTCTTGTGTGTTTGTTAAACTTTAAGAAAAACCAAAAAAAATTAGTTAGTCTACTTTTCATGCTTGTAGTAGAATTAAAAATAAAACCCAAAAATATTTCACGTTCTTCTTTTACTTGTTGGGAGTTTTCCCGTGTAATAGTTTTTATTTTCTTTTCTTTCTTTTGGGGGTCGAGAAGACTATATTGAAAATGCTTAGTGGCTCTTATATGCATGATTGATTATTTAAACTTAGAGCCCATATTACTTGTCTTCTCTTGAGTTGAATGCTTGCAGATTCCAGATTAGTCCCATGCACGTGCACTCTTATTATTATACACACCGATCGGTTGTGCAAGTGAAAGGCGATAATGATGATATATGATGGACTTATTGGGATGAGAAAAGCTGGTATGAACTCGACCTCTCTTGTTTTTGTAAATATGATGATTCATCGTTCCTGATTCGGCTATTGTGAAATAAACATATTCGCAATGACATTTAGAGATTATAGTTGCTTGTGCCATGCTTGATTAGCTATGAGTTATAATGGTTTACCTTGCGTGCCAACATGCTATTAGAATGATTATGATGTGGTATGATGGGGTGGTATCCTCCTTTAAATGTATTGAGTGACTCGACTTGGCACATGTTCACGCATGTAGTTGAATCCAATCAATATAGCATTCATGATATTTATGTTCATGGTGGATTATATCCTACTCATGCTTGTACTCGGTGTGAATTAATTTTAATGCATGTTTACAACTGTTGTCGCTCTCTCGGTTGGTCGCTTCCAGTCTTTTGCTAGCCTTCACTGCACTAGCGGGAATACTGCTTGTGCATCCAAACTCCTTAAACCCCAAAGTTATTCCATATGAGTCCACTATACCTACCTATATGCGGTATTTACCTGCCGTTCCAAGTAAATTTGTATGTGCCAAACTCTAAACCTTCAAGTAAACATTCTGTTTTGCATGCTCGAATAGCTCATATGTCAACTAGAGCTACACTTATCTTCCGTGGTAGGCGGGTTATTCTCAAGAGGAGTGGACTCCGCTCCTCATTCACGAGAAAATGGCTGGTATCCGGGATGCCCAGTCCCATGCTTTATGCAAACTAAATCAAAATAACTGCAAACAAAACTTCCCTTGGGACCCGTTGAATGTTGGAGGCACTCGTTGTTTCGAGCAAGCCATGGATTGATGCTTGTGGAGGAAGGGGAGTATAAACTTTACCATTCTGTTTGGGAACCGCCTATAATCTGTTTAGCATGGAAGATATAAATCGTCTTTTAGTTGTTATGTTGACAATGAAAGTATGCCGCTCAAAATATAATTTATCTCTATTTCAAAATCGAGCTCTGGCACCTCTACAAATCCCTGCTTCCCTCTACGAAGGGCCTATCTATTTACTTTTATGTTGAGTCATCACCCTTCTTATTAAAAAGTATCCGCCGGAGAGCACATTGTCGTTTGCATTCATTATTATTGGTTTATATTGGGTATGACTTGACTGGATCTCTTTTACCATGAATTAAAATGTTTAGTCAGTCCTTGATCTTTAAAGGTGCTCTGCATTTATGTTTTGCGGTCTCAGAAAGGGCTAGCGAGATACCATTTTGTTATATCATGTTATTATTATTTTGAGAAAGTGTTGTCATCCGAGTTTTATTATTATGGCTCGCTAGCTGATTATGCTACTGATATGAGTAATTGTGAGACCTATGTGTTATTGTGAGTATGGTTAGTTCATAATAATTGCTGAAACTTGAATGCTCGCTTTTCATGTTTACAACAACAAGAGCAAACAGAGTTTGCAAAAGTTTTTCTTTTTCTCTTTCAGTTTGTCAACTAAATTGCTTGAGGACAAGCAAGGGTTTAAGCTTGGGGGAGTTGATACGTCTCCGTCGTATCTATTTTTTCAAACACTTTTGCCCTTGTTTTGGACTCTAACTTGTATGATTTGAATGGAACTAACCGGATCGACGCTGTTTTCAGCGAGATCGCCATGGTGTTGTTTTTGTGCAGAAAATAAAATTCTCGGAATGTCCTCGAAACTCCACGGAACACCTTAGAAAAATAAATAAAATCCTGCAAAAGATGAAGACCAGGGGCCCACACCTGCTCACGAGGTGGGGCGCCCCCAGCGCGCCCCTACCTCGTGGGCCCCTGGTGGCCTCCGGTGCCAACTCCAACTCCATGTATTCAAGTTTGCTTCTTTTCAACTCAAGGACCAAGCTCTTGAGTGGTACCAAGAATACAAAGATTCCAGAGGAGGTCGTGTCATTACAGGATGAGTTCCACGAGACTTGAGCTCACCATATTCAAAAAGTGTTGTTGAGAGCAAGCGTGAGGAGTTCCGCAATCTCAAGCAAGGCAACATGTCCGTGTATCAATACAATATCCAGTTCGAGAACTCGCTCGCCGCTAAGCAAGGCGTCCGTGATGAAAAGAGTATGATCTATCAATTCAGAGGTGGTCTCGGAGAAGATCTGCAATTAGCTCTCGTGCTTTTTGAGCCGAGAAGTATGATGAATTCTACAACATGGCATTTGAAGCAAGAAGCTGCCCAGCTCAAATGTGAGGCTTCTAAGAAGAGAATCGGGGATGCGATTCAGTCTTCTTCTTCCTCTCAAGTGGCAGCTAAGCAGCGAAGTTCTACCTTCCTCCTCCTCCGTTCCGTCAGCCTTATCGCCAGAAGAACCCGGTGGTCGTGGATCTTCCCACCCTCCCGACCCTGCCTATCGAACAAGTCAAATTCTCAAGCTCCAAGGTCAAATGCTCCTTACCACCGTCCGCTCTCGGAGGTGACTTGCAACAAATGTCGTGAGAAGGTCACTATGCTAACAAGTGCTTCAACCAAAGGTGCCTTCCGCCTCCTCCTCCTGTGAAATCTTCCAGCAATGCAGTGGTCAAGCATAATTCCAAGTTTGCAAAGGTCAACATGATGAATGCAGCGCTGGCAGAGGATTCTGTAGATGTGATAATGGGTAATCTCTCAATTAATGATATTCCTGCAAAAGTTCTTTTTGACACTGGTGCATCGCTTAGTTTCATCTCTAAACCATTTGCATCTAAGCATGAGTTGTCTTTCCAAGATTTGCCTAGACCATTAGCTGTTGTCTCTCCGGGTAAATGCATGAATGCAAGCTATATGGTTCCGGATGTTTCTATCAAGATGGGCGACTATAGATTTCTGGCTAAACCAATTGTCCTTGGTGACTCGGATATTGATCTTATTCTCGGGATGGACTGGCTTTCTCAGCACAAAGCTCAGTTTGATTGTGCTGCCAGGGAAATTCAATTGACTCACTCTTCTAATGATGTGATCATCTATGCCGCTCGTGATGAAACCATTCGGTTGTTTTCTCTCAATGAGAAGGGCGAATTGGATGCTATCTCTCGATTCGATCGTTTGTGAGTACCAAGATGTCTTTTCGTAAGAGCTTCGGGTATGCCTCCTCATCGGCGATTGAGTTCGTTATCGATCTTGAGCACGCATCGAACCCGCTTGCAAGCGTCCATACAAGCTTGGACCTAATGAACTGAAGGAATTGAAGAAGCAGCTCGATGAACAAGAGCGTCTGGGTTTGATCATACCGAGTTCATCTCCCTGGGGTTGTGGTGTTCTTTTTGTCCAGAAGAAGGATGGCACGGACCGACTTTGCGTCGATTACCGTCCATTGAATAAGAAGACAATCAAGAACAAGTATCCACTTCCCAACATCAATGAGCTTTTCGAACAACTCAAAGGTGCTAAAGTGTTCTCCAAGCTTGACCTTCGTATGGGTTATCATCAGATTCGCATTCGTGAACAAGATATTCCCAAGACAGCATTAAGAACAAGCTTTGGTTCTTATGAATATATTGTCATGTCTTTCGGCCTTGTCAATGCTCCTCCAACATTCTCTCGGATGATGAACTTCATCTTCAACCCCTACACCAATGAATTAGTCTTGGTCTATCTTGATGATATTTTGGTCTTCTCCAAGAATAAGAAGGATCATGCCAAACATTTGCGATTGGTGCTAGACAAGCTCGAGAGAGTATCAATTCTATGCTAAGTTTTCCAAATGTGAATTTTGGCTTGATGAAGTGCTTTATCTTGGTCACATCATCTCCACCAAGGGCATCGCTGTTAATCCACGAGAATGTGTGCTGCAGTTGTGAATTGGGAACCTCCTCGAATGTCAAGCGACTTCAGCGTTTTCTTGGTCTTGCAAGCTATTGCGAAGATTCGTTGAGAATTTTTCTAAGATTGCAAAGCCTCTTTCCAACCTCCTCCAGAAGCATGTGAAGTATGTCTGGTCTCCTGAGTGTGACGTTGCTTTCAATACCCTCAAAGAGAAACTCGTCACAGCTCCTGTCTTGACTCCTCCTGATGAATCCAAGCCATTCGAAGTTTTCTGTGATGCTTCTCTTCAAGGTCTCGGCGCTGTGTTAATGCAAGAGAAGAGAGTTGTGGCCTATACCTCTCGTCAGCTGAAGCCCAACGAAAAGAACTACCCCACTCACGATCTCGAGTTGGCGGCAGTTGTCCATGCATTAATAACATGGAGACATCTCTTGTTGGGAAGGAAAGTGGACATATTCACCGATCACAAGAGCCTCAAGTATATCTTCACTCAACCCAACCTCAACCTCAGGCAAACTCGATGGGTCGAAATGATTCAAGAGTACAACCCAAGTATTGAATATACTCCGGGCAAGGCCAATGTCATTGCAGATGCTTTGAGCAGGAAGGCTTATTGCAACAGCTTAATCCTCAAGCCCTTCCAACCGGATCTCTGTGAAGCTTTCCGCAAGCTGAATCTTCAAGTTGTTCCTCAAGGTTTTCTTGCCAACCTCATAGTCTCTCCTACTTTGGAAGATCAAATTCGTGAGGCTCAACTCCTGGATACCATGGTGAAAAAGGTGAAACGTGGTATCGACAAGGGCATTTCAAGTACAAGTGCTTCCACATTGATGACAAAGATACTTTTTCTTGAGGACGGATTGTGGTTCCAAAGGGTGATCTACGTAAAGTCATTATGAGCGAGGCACACAATTCGCTTCTATCCATTCATCCCGGAAGTACGAAGATGTACCATGACCTCAAGCGATCGTATTGGTGGACTCGAATGAAGCGAAATTGCTCAATTCGTGAATGAGTGTGATGTCTGCCGAAGAGTGAAAGCAGAACACCAACGACCAGCTGGTCTCCTCCAACCTCTTGCTATTCCAGAATGGAAGTTTGATCATATTGAAATGGACTTCGTGACTGGATTTCCAAAGTCCAAGCGTGGAAATGATGCTATCTTCGTTGTCATTGACAAGCTTACTAAAGCGGCTCATTTTCTTCCAATCAAAGAATCTATCACAGCAGCTCAGTTGGCAGAGCTATACACATCCAGGATTGTCTCCTTGTACGACATTCCACAATTGATCTCTTCAGAACGTGGCAGCATCTTTACCTCCAAGTTTTGGGATTCCTTTCAGACGGCCATGGGCACCAACATTCGTTTCAGCACAGCTTTCCATCCTCAAACAAGTGGCCAAGTCGAGCGAGTCAATCAAATCCTTGAAGATATGCTCAGGGCTTGTGTCATTTCCTTCGGTATGAAGTGGGAAGATTGTCTTCCATATGCCGAGTTCTCCTACAACAACAGCTTCCAAGCGAGTTCGGGCAAGGCCCCATTCGAAATTCTCTATGGCAGAAAGTGTCGTACTCCTCTCAATTGGTGCGAGATGTGAACGCCAACTTCTTGGCAATGACTTGATCACAGAAGCCGAAGAAATGTGCAAAGTCATTCGTGAGAATCTCAAAGCCGCGCAATCGCGCCAGAAGAGCTATTATGATGACAAGCACCGTGATGTGGCTTTTGAAATCGGAGACCATGTCTACCTCCGCGTCTCTCCAATGAAAGGCACTCGTCGCTTCGGTATCAAAGGGAAGCTTGCCCCAAGATACGTGGGTCCTTTCAAGATCATTGGCAAAAGAGGCGATCTCGCCTATCAACTCGAGCTTCCGTCCAACTTCGCGAACGTGCACGATGTGTTTCACGTCTCGCAGCTTCGCAATTGCTTCAAGACTCCTGAACGCACTATCAACTTCGAAGAAATTGACCTTCAAGAAGACCTCTCTTATCATGAGCACCCCGTTGCTATTCTTGAAGAAACCGAGCGCAAGACTCGCAACAAGTCAATCAAATTCCTGAAAGTGAAGTTGTAACATCCCAAATTTTGGAATGTTAATATAATTAATTGAATTGTTTGTTTGTTTGCTTGAGTGAATTAAACTTGAGTGAAATTTGAATCTTTTCAAAAACTTTTGAAAGAGAGGGAATAAAATGACTTTCCCCTTCTCCGGTAAATTCAAATTCATCCTATTAAAATCAATGAGAGAAGATGACATGACTTCTTCAACTATAAAGAATTTGAACGGAGTTTTGCAATTTAATTCTTTCAAATATTTGCACTTGCTTCTCTATTTTTCTTCCCGAGAAATACCCGAAAATAAATTCTTGCAAGCAAGAAAGAGCGGAGGAAAATGACCCTCCAAAATCAGGGGCATTTTGAAAATATTGAGCCAAGAAAACCAAAGTTTTTATTTAAAATTATTTGCAAAAAGAAATAAAGCCTTTAGGGATTTTCTGAAAACATTTTTTAAGTTTTATTTTGGCCGTGGAATAATGCTCATCATCTACATTTTATTTTTCTGATAATTTTAGTATATAAAACTCTTTATTCGAATTGATTTGATTTCCTTTTATTGTTTTAGTTTCCTAATTTTAAAAATAGGTATGGAATCGTTTTATTAGGAAAAACCTGCTGGCCCATTAAGCACTTTCCTATTCTAGCCCAACTAGAGATCATCTCCTTCCTCTGTTTCCTCTCACGTTCTGAAGCTTTCCATATCCATGGAGGCAGGAAACTCCACCTTCCCGATCTCCTCGTCTTTCCATCCCAGCGCCTCCCGAGACCGCCTATAAAACCCCTCCTCTCCTCGTTCCATTTTTCCCATCACCACGCCTCCCTGCCCGTAGCCTTCTCGCCACCGTCCTCCTTTTCCTGCCTAGAACGCTCACCAGAGCTCTCCTGAACCTCCCCATCGCCCAGCGCCACCTCCCAAGCGCCGACCCCTCCTCCGCCACCCCACCTTCGCCGCGACCTCGCCCCTCGCGCCGAGCAGCCTCCACATCGCCGTCTCCTTCCTGCCATCTCTGCCTCACGTCAGGTAACTCCGTTTCCGTTTTCAGATTTATTTCCGTAACAGATTTAGTTCCGTTCTTGTTTAGCCTATAACTTTTGATCTAGAAGTCCAATGATGCTGATTCTTTTTGCGTTAGATCACAATTTTCTTGTAGTTTCCAAAATATATAATTTGTCTATGTTTGGATTTATAAAATTGAGTTAGATCAGATTTTAATTAAAGCTTTTTTTGCTTATTCCGGGAGTTTAAAAATAGATTTTTATTTGATTCTTTTTCTACTGATCACTAGTGATCATATTTACCAGTGGTAAAAACTTCAAAATTGTTTGAGTATTTTAGCTTATTGTTTCATGTAAAACAAATTCTGTTTTAGTTCTATTCAATTATAGCTACTTCTTTTCTATAGTTGTTTTAAATTATTTTATTTTATATTTCAGAAAGTTTATGTTTGGTTTCTATTAGTTAAACAGTAGGTGTTCAACAAGTTTTTATATATATTTTTATTTTGTTATCGTGAAATCAATTCAAGTTCGCTAATAACTTGCAATGGATTTCTCTCTGTTTTAACTCCCAATTGAAAATACTTTCAAAATAGCTTTATGAAAAAATACTTTATTTTGTCTTAACTAAATTTATATTTTATTCTCTGTTATTTTAGTGTTTTATTTTCCGTTATACAAAACTATTTTTGTGAATGTTGTAGAAGAAGACTCCTAGTTTTATTTGAAGTTCCTTGGATTGTTATTCGCTCTCTCTTTTGTTTTGATTGTTAGTGCGAGTGCTTATGTGAATGATATGTTTGTTATATATATTTCATCGAGAGTGACGAGTAGTCTATCAAGTTATTTCTTGAGAACGATAATTCTTCTTCGTCAACATCACCGAGCAAGTTCACTTTGACCATGCTTTCTTACCTATGTTTTATTGCATTTAGTGGCACCTTTGCAACCACCCCTCAAGAGTGTTATTGAAATTCTTGTAGTTGAGTAGTATGCATGAGGTAGGAACCCATCACCCTGTTACCAAGCCGGGACGTTATTTTATTCTAATGCTACGCTGTAGTAGGCGGGTTTGGTATGAGTGTTCGAGTGGTGTGAAGAAGGAGGACTCTCGTCAATGGCGACAACTCCATGATGGAATCTGCAAGGACTGCATCTTCAAGACCTCAAGACTTCAAGACTCGAGTACACACTCTTTGGGTGAAGGGCGGTTGACGGGCACCTGGAGAAACCAGTGGTTGGCGGGATGCATGGAGAAGCGCCATGACATCTTGCGGAAAGCTTCACCCAGACTCAAAGAGACGGAAGAATACTTCATGCCCGGAAGCTTACATGCAACCGCAAGTCATTATGGGCTCGGCTTGGTTGACCTTAGTTGTGACTCTGGCTGGGGCGGTACTAGCAGATGTAGAACTACGGTAGGATGGGTTGAGTACCGACGGTGGTCGAGGAACTCTTTGGAAGACCATGTTTGGTCATCTTGTTCTCAAACACCACGAAGTGCGAGAGCGTAAAGAGAGGGATCAAATCTTGCGGGTAAAGTGTACAAACCTCTGCAGAGGGTTTAAACCTAATCGATTAGCCGTGTCCCGATTACGGACAATTTGAGCATCCGGACTGGATCTATCTCGGAACTCTCAACACCGGATTGATAACTTAATTGTGGGCAACATATGATGATTTTGGGCTATGAGACATCGGTTGGCGGAACCTTGTCATGATAGAAAACTCCATAGTACAGACTTCATTTATTCCTTTGATGTAGGGAAAATAAAACCAGCTTTTACGCAAACAAAACTCGATCTGAGCCATAAAGCCATATTGCATATAGTATAGTTTTATCATCTGTTTTCTCATATTGTGATCTTGCGGTACATTCAATGTAATTGACCTACACGGCTGCAACGTATCATGTTGCGATATTTTTCCTCGACGAGTAAGAATACGGTACAGGGTTACGGTCTACACTCAACCTGCCGATGGCGTTGATGGGACTCCACACCCGTTTGATTTGTTTCCGCTGAGTATTATGAGGTATATATCATTTTACGTTATTTATACATGTGATTGCACTTGATATATACATTGATGTCTGTGTGCCAAAGATCTTGATCCGAGGATGGCACGAAACACGTAGGCTTGACCGTCTCGAGGTCGGGTCGCTACTGAAGTGGTCACACCATTCGACCGAGAAGCCACACGGGGCGCGAGGATCACCTCCGTTCGAATATCCGGAGTTCTTTCAGTCCTAGATCTCGGGATGAGATCCTCTTGTAGTGGTGGAGTGTTGTAACACCCCGGATGTAACTTTCCATATTTGTAACTCCAACTCTTGCCATTTTCGGCATTGTGATATGATACTCCCTCCGTGGTTGGGTTCTTTTCTTTCGCTTTTGCATTTTGTCCATGTCATGCATTTTCATATCATGTCATCATGCACATTTCTTTTTGCATACGTGTTCGTCTCATGTTTCCGAGCATTTTCCCCGTTGTCCGTTTTGCAATCCGGCACTCCTATGTCCCCCGGCGTCCCCTTTTACGTTTTTCCGTGAGCGGGTACTAAACTTTCTCGGAATGGACCGAGGTTTGTCAAGTGGCCTTGGTACACCACCGGTAGACCACCTGTCAAGTTTCGGGTCATTTGGAGCTCGTTTGGTACTCCAACGGTTAACCGCACTCTCGCAAAGGCCTCTTTTAAGTTGCAGCCCAACACCCCTCCAAAACAGCCAATAATCCATCTAAGTCACTTCCATGCTCTCCGTCGTCGGATCACGATCGTGTGGTAAAATCGCCTCCATTTGGAGCTTCTAGCTCCTTCTACCTATAAATATAGGTCCCTTCCCAAACTGGAGCCCCAAACCCTAGGCCCGCTCCCTCCACATGCCGGACACGTCCGGTCCACGCGGACGAAACTCAGCCGCCGCGCCGCCAATCAGGCAGCGCCACATGGCGCCGCCAGCCCAGCCCGGCCCGCGAGGCCATCGCCAGGCCTCCGCTTCCCTCCCGGCCCGCCCGGCGCCCGTCGCCGCCGCCTCGCCCTCGACCCGGCCGGCCGTCGCCCGCCGCCAGCCCTCCGCTCCGGCCGCCGCCTCGTCGCCGCGGCAGCGGCTGCTGCCGCGCGCCGACCCGCCCCGGCCGCCCGTCGCCGCCTCCGCGCGCCGTCTGCGCCCGCCGGGCCCCCGGCCTCGCCTCCTCCGGCGGCGCCCTCTCCTCCCGGCCCGAGCTCCGACGAGCCGCCGCTCCGGCCGGCGACCTTGAGCGGATCGGATCTGAGATCCACCAAGAGGGTTGACCTCTCCCCCCCCCCCCACCAAATCGCCTAAGTCATTTTCATTGAGTACTTTTGTTGCATTTTTGTCATGCCATAACTCTCTGCATATTGAACCGTTTCGTGCGTGTAATATGTCAAAATGTTCGCCTCGAAGAGTAGATCATTTCATCTCATTGCATCATTTACATTTGAGCTCATCTTGATGCCCGAAATGCTGTTAGAAGAGGGCTATGTGATGTTAGTTTCTGTTTCTTAACAGAACATGCACTTTTGTCATTTTTGCCATGATTGATGTGTGCATCCTATGAACTTGAGTCCTACATGTGTTTTGTAATATGCCATGCCATCTTTACAGGGGTGTATGCTATGTATTTTTGTGATCTCTGTGGTGACTAGCACAAGCATGCAAACTAGGCTTCATGATGTTGGTGATTTCAGCCCCTGTTTTGCTGATTTTTTTATGCCATGTTAACTTGATACTACCGAGAGATCCATGCATATTTTGAGATACTTCAGTAAGGATGTTTTGAACATATGGTTATGCTCTATCCATCCATGCCTTTGTTTGCAATTATGGAGTGCCATAGCTTGAGTCAATCGAGCTCTACTTTTGTTATAAAATGTTTCCTGGCAGATTGTTTACATGTTATTCAATTTTGCCAAGGTTGTTGTAGTTGATCCGTGTATGCTATGATGTTGTTCTTGCCATGTATGTCTTCTATGCCATGTCTTATTGATGGATGTATGCTTAGTTTATCATGAAATGCTATGTAGTGAGTGCGTCGAGCTCTTAAACATGCCTACTTGTTATCTGTTTTTGTCATGCCCTGTTGCTGAATCTGTTAACGAAACTTGCTATTTTGACATGGGTGTTATTATATTTTCTGATCCTTTTTGGCTTATGGTCAGTAAGGGACTTTTGTTCTATGCTTTGAATAGATTCATGCCATGCCTTTTTTTGCTATTATAAGTTCCTGTAGCATGTCGTTTGCTTGCTCTGAACATTGCTTCTGATGCTGATTCGCCATGTTCAGATTTTCTCTAAGTCTGTGAAGCTGATATGTTTTGCACTTTTGCCATGCTTGTTTGGTCCTGTTATGGTGTGATTTAGCCGTAGCTCAGTGTTCATCTTTTGTCAAGCATCTTGAGTAGATCACTGCCATATATACTTTGTTGGTACGTTTGGGTGCAGTAGCTTAATTGCTTGTTGCTTGCTATGTGGCATCATGCTGTTAATGGCAGATTTGTGTCATTCTTGTTTTGCTTGTCATTTGCAAACCGTGCATCCGATTCCGGTGATTTTTATATCGATTTCAACCGAAATCATCTCATCTTTCCAGTGGCATACTTGGTTTGCAAAGTTGATGCCTGGTTCATCATTTTCCTTCCGGAGCACGCATACGCATTGCATATCACATCTCGCATATCATGTCATGTTTTGCATCATGTTGCTTGTGCATTGCACCGTGATTTATTGTGGTTCCATTGTTTGTGTTCTTGCTTTGAGTAGAGCCGGGAGACGAGTACGTGAACGAGGAACCTGTTGAGAACGCTTACGAGGATCAAGCTTTCGACAACTCTAAGAACTTTGCAGGCAAGATGACCATACCCTCGAAATCACTTCTATCTTTGCTTGCTAGATGCTCGCTCTTTTGCTATGCCTATGCTATGATGCCTACCACTTGCTTATCATGCCTCCCATATTGCCATGTCAAACCTCTAACCATCCTTTCCTAGCAAACCGTTGATTGGCTATGTTACCGCTTTGCTCAGCCCCTCTTATAGCGTTGCTAGTTGCAGGTGAAGATGAAGTTCGTTCCTTGTTGGAACATGGAGATGTTGTTCCTTGTTGGAACATGTTTACTTGTTGGGGATATCACAATATATCTATTGCCTAATTAATGCATCTATATACTGGGTAAAGGGTGGAAGACTCGGCCTTATGCCTGGTGTTTTGTTCCACTCTTGCCGCCCTAGTTTCCGTCATACCGGTGTTATGTTCCTTGATTTCGCGTTCCTTACACGGTTGGGTGATTTATGGGACCCCCTTGACAGTTCGCTTTGAATAAGACTCCTCCAGCAAGGCCCAACTTTGGTTTTACCATTTGCCACCTAAGCCTTTTTCCCCGGGTTTTCGCGAGCCCGAGGGTCATCTTTATTTTAACCCCCGGGCCAGTTCTCCTCTGAGTCTTTGGTCCAACTGTCGACCGCCGGTGGCCATCGGGCAACCCGAGATGGCCTATCGGAAGTTTGGACAATCCGGTGTGCCCTGAGAACGAGATATGTGCAGCTCCTATCGGGATTTGTGGCACATTCGGGCGGCTTTGCTGGTCTTGTTTTATTGCTGTCAAAATGTCTTGTAGTCCGGGATTCGAGATCGATCGGGTCTTCCCGTAGAAGGAATATCCTTCGTTGACCGTGAGAGCTTATAATGGGCTAAGTTGGGACACCCCTGCAGGGTATTATCTTTCGAAAGCCGTGCCCGCGGTTATGAGGCAGATGGAAATTTGTTAATGTCCGGTTGTAGAAAACCCGAAATTGACCTTATTTAAAAATACATCAACCGCGTGTGTAACCGTGATGGTCTCTTCTCGTGGAGTCCGGAAGTGAACACGGTGTTGGAGTAATGTTTGGCGTAAGTAGTTCAGATCACTTCTTGATCGCTACTAGCTTCACGACCGTGCCTTGCTCCTCTTCTCGCTCTCTTTGCGAATGTAGCCACCATATATGCTAGTCGCTGTCGCAGCTCCACCTCACAACTCTGTCCTTCCTATAAGCTTAAATAGTCTTGATCTCGCTGGTGTGAGATTGCTGAGTCCCGTGACTCACAGATTCTACCAAAACAGTTGCAGTGCCGACGATGCGGTCAGGTGGACGAACCGAGCTCAAGTCGGAGTTCGACGAGGAACGTGGTCGTTACTATGTGTCTTTTCCGATGATCGTGAGTGGAGCCAGTTGGGACGATCGGGGATCTGTTTCGCATTTGGGGTATCTTCTTTTATTTTGGTTCCGTAGTCGGACCTTGAGTGTAATCTGGATGATGGATGTTTATTTATGTATTGTGTGAAGTGGCGACTGTAAGCCAACTATGTATCTCTTTTCCTTATGTATTACATGGGTTGTGTGAAGATTACCTCACTTGCGACATTGCTTTCAATGCGGTTATGCCTCTAAGTCGTGCTTCGACACATGGGAGATATAGCCGCATCGAGGGCGTTACAGGAGACCTTGATTATCCCTACAGTCGACATAGCTGAAACTCCAGGTGGTTAAACCGAATCACACAGAGCAAGGGAGTACCTTGCTCTGATACCAATTGAAAGTGCTAGTATCGACTAGAGGGGGGGTGAATAGGCGATTTTTATGAACGTCTTCAAAACTTGGAAGTTTCAAAGACAAACACCAGAAACAACCTAATTGATATGCAGCGGAAGATAAATTACCCTAAACAAGCCATAGTCAAGTATGTAATGATGTGAAAGTACAGGACTAATAGCAGTAAGGTAGAAAGGATCAAGATGGAAGATAGTATGAAGCCAATCAACAATAGTAGTCAGCAATGAAGTCAAACAGATGAACTAGGCAATGACTTCATGAAGACAAACTTAAGTAAGGTAGGAAGAGATAGAACCAGTTGCTTGTTGAAGACACAGGATTTGTTGGACCAGTTCCAGTTGCTGTGACAACTGTACGTCTGGTTAGGGAGGCTGAGATTTAACTCAGAAGACCGTGTCTTCACCTTATTCCCCTTGAGCTAAGGACAACCAGTCCTCGCCCAATCACTCTGGTAAGTCTTCAAGGAGACTTCCAAACCTTCATGAACTTCGTTCACCGCAATCCACAATGACTCTTGGATGCTCGAACGCGACGCCTAACCGGCCGGAGGATTCACAGTCCTCAAGTGTAATAAGTCTTCAGTCACATGATGTAAAGACTTGATGATGCCTAACACTCTTTGGCTCTGGGTGTTTGGGCTTTTTCCTCGCAAGGATTTCTCTCTCTCAAATGCTTCGAGGTGGGTTGCTCTCAAACGACAAAAGCCGTGTACAAACTCTGAGCAGCCACCAATTTATGGTGTAGGGGGTGGGCTATTTATAGCCACTAGGCAACCCGACCTGATTTGTCCAAAATGACCCTGGGTCACTAAGGAACTGACGCGTGTTCCAACGGTCAGATTTCAAACACACGCGGCAACTTTACTTGGGCTACAAGCAAAGCTGATTCATCCAGCTCTGGATAAGATTTGCTCTCATTGTCTTCGCTCGAAGACATAGGATTTGGGTTGAGCATCACTTCAGTCACTCTGACTTAGTTCAGTTAGACCCCACTTAACAGTACGGTGGTTCCTATGACTCAACAAAGAAGAAAAGGAAACAACGAAAGCACACAGTCTTTGCGCTCCAAAGTCTTCACGCAATGTCTTCTCATGTCATAGTCTTCAATATGAATATCTTCTCATATCACCATTGTCTTCAATGTCTTCATACATTTTTGGGGGTCATCTCCGGTAGGTAAACCGAATCAATGAGGTACACTACCTGCGTTATCCTGCAATTCTCACAAACGCATTAGTCCCTCAACCAACTTTGTCGTCAATACTCCAAAACCAACTAGGGGTGGCACTAGATGCACTTACACTTTTACTTTTTACTTTGTATCTATCTATCAAAAATACCAAAAATATTATTTATCATCTCTATCAGATCTCACTTTCGTAAGTGACCAACAAGGGATTGACAACCCCTAATCGCGTTGGTTGCGAGTTGCTATCGTTTTGTGTAGGTACGAGGGACTTGTGCGTGGTCTCCTACCGGATTGATACCTTGGTTCTCAAAAACTGAGGGAAATACTTACGCTACTTTGCTGCATCATCCTCTCCTCTTCGGGAAAATCCAAGGCAGTGCACAAGAGGTAGCAAGCAGCCACATAAAACTTGCAACAACAAAGTAGAGGACGTCTAACTTGTTTTTGCAGGGCATGTTGTGATGTGATATGGTCAAGACGTGATGCTATTTTTTATTGTATGAGATGGTCATGTTTTGTAACCGAGTTATCGGCAACTGGTAGGAGCCATATGGTTGTCGCTTTATTGTATGCAATGCAATCGCCCTGAATTGCTTTACTTTATCACTAAGCGGTAGCGATAGTCGTAGAAGCAATAGTTGGCGAGACGACAAACAATGCTACGATGGAGATCAAGGTGTTGCGCCGGTGACGATGGTGATCATGACGGTGCTTCGGAGATGGAGATCACAAGCACAAGATGATGATGGCTATATCATATCACTTATATTGATTGCATGTGATGTTTATCCTTTATGCATCTTATTTTGCTTTGATTGACGGTAGCATTATAAGATGATCTCTCACTAAATTTCAAGGTAAAAGTGTTCTCCCTGAGTATGCATCGTTGCGAAAGTTCTTCGTGCTGAGACACCACGTGATGATCAGGTGTGATAGGCTCTACGTTCAAATATAACTGGTGCAAAATAGTTGCACACGCGGAATACTCATGTTAAACTTGATGAGCCTAGCATATACAGATATGGCCTCGGAACACTGAGACCAAAAGGTCGAGCGTGAATCATATAGTAGATATGATCAACATAGTGATGTTCACCATTGAAAACTACTCCATCTCACATGATGATCGGACATGGTTTAGTTGATTTGGATCACGTGATCACTTAGATGATTAGAGGGATGTCTATCTAAGTGGGAGTTCTTAAGTAATATGATTAATTGAACTTTAATTTATCATGAACTTAGTACCTGATAATATTTTTGCTTGTCTATGTTTGTTGTAGATAGATGGCTCGTGCTGTTGTTCCGTTGATTTTTAATGTATTCCTTGAGAAAGCTAAGTTGAAAGATGATGGTAGCAATTACACGGACTGGGTCCTTAACTTGAGGATTATCCTCATTGCTGCACAGAAGAATTACGTCCTGGAAGCACCGCTGGGTGCCAGGCCTGCTGCAGATGCAACTGACAACGTTGAGAACGTCTGGCAGAGCAAAGCTGATGACTACTCGATAGTTCAGTGTGCCATGCTTTACGGCTTAGAACCGAGACTTCAATAACGTTTTGAACGTCATGGAGCATATGAGAAGTTCTAGGAGTTGAAGTTAATATTTCAAGCAAATGCCCGGATTGAGAGATATGAAGTCTCCAATAAGTTCTATAGTTGCAAGATGGAGGAGAATAGTTCTGTCAGTGAACATATACTCAAAATGTCTAGGTATAATAATCACTTGATTCAACTGGGAGTTGATCTTCCTGATGATAGTGTCATTGACAGAACTCTTCAATCACTGCCACCAAGCTACAAGAGCTTCGTGATGAACTATAATATGCAAGGGATGAACAAGACTATTCCCGAGCTCTTCACAATGCTAAAGGCTGCGGAGGTAGAAATCAAAAAGGAGCATCAAGTGTTGATGGTCAACAAGACCACCAGTTTCAAGAAAAAGGGTAAAGGGAAGAAGAAGGGGAACTTCAAGAAGAAGGGGATCTTCTCTGAATTCTTTTATGTATGATTGAGTTATCTTTGCAAGTCTCTTCGAATTATCCTTTTTGGTTTGGCCAACTAGATTGGTAGTTCTTGCAATGGGAGAAGTGCTTAGCTTTGGGTTCAATCTTGCGGTGTCCTTACCCGGATGTAAAGGGTTGCAAGGCACGTATTGTATTGTTGCCATCGAGGATAACAAGATGGGTTTTTTTATCATATTGCATGAATTTATCCCTCTACATCATGTCATCTTGCTTAAGGCATTACTCTGTTTTTACTTAATACTCTAGATGCATGCTGGATAGCGGTCAATGAGTGGAGTAATAGTAGTAGATGCAGAATCGTTTTGATCTACTTGTTTTGGACGTGATGCCTATATACATGATCATTGCCTAGATATACTCATAACTATGCTCAATTCTGTCAATTGCTCAACAGTAATTTGTTCACCCACCGTAGAATACTTATACTCTTGAGAGAAGCCTCTAGTGAAACCTATGGCCCCCGGGTCTATTCTCATCATATCAATCTCTATCACTTTATTTACTTGCTTTGTTTTTACTTTGCCTTTTACTTTTTACTTTGCATCTATCTATCAAAAATACAAAAAATATTATTTATCATCTCTATCAGATCTCACTTTCGTAAGTGACCGAGAAGGGATTGACAACCCCTAATCGTGTTGGTTGCGAGTTGCTATCGTTTTGTGTACGTACGAGGGACTTGTGTGTGGTCTCCTACTGGATTGATACCTTGGTTCTCAAAAACAGAGGGAAATACTTACGCTACTTTGCTGCATCATCCTCTCCTCTTCGGGAAAATCCAACGCAGTGCTCAAGAGGTAGCAAGAAGAATTTCTAGCGCCGTTGCCGGGGAGGCTCACGCAAGCAAGTCAACCATACCAAGTACCCATCGCAATCCCTATCTCTCGCATTACATTATTTGCCATTTGCCTCTCGTTTTCCTCTCCCCCAATTCACCCTTGCCGTTTTATTTGCCCTCTCTTTCCCAATCTCCTCCTCTCTTTCCCGTTTGCCTTTTTCCCGTTGCCTATCTGTTTGCTTGTGTGTTGGATTACTTGTTGCCATGGCGCAAGATAATACCAAGTTGTGTGATTTCTCGAATACTAATAATAATGATTTCCTTAGTACTCCGATTGCTCCTCTTAATAATGATGAGTCTTGTGAAATCAATACCGCTTTGCTGAATCTTGTTATGAAAGATCAATTCGCCAGCCTTCCTAGTGAAGATGCCGCTACTTATCTAAACAATTTTGTTGATTTATGTGATATGCAAAAGAAGAAAGATACGGATAACAATATTGTCAAATTGAAGTTATTTCCGTTTTCACTTAGAGATCGTGCTAAAGTTTGGTTTTCATCTTTGCCTAAAAATAGTATTGATTCTTGGAACAAGTGCAAAGATGCTTTTATCTCTAAGTATTTTCCTCCCGCTAAGATTATCACTCTTATGAACGACATCATGAATTTTAAACAACTCGATCATGAGCATGTTGCCCAACCTTGGGAAAGAATGAAATTAATGCTTCGCAATTGCCCTACTCATGGTTTGAATTTATGGATGATTATACAAAAAAATTATGCCGGATTGAATTTTGCTTCTAGAAATCTTTTAGATTTGGCCGCGGGAGGCACGTTTATGGAAATTATGTTAGGAGATGCTACAAAATTGCTTGATAATATTATGGCTAATTGTTCTCAATGGCACACCGAAAGATCTTCTATTAAAAAAGTGCATGCTATAGAAGAAATCAATGTTTTGAGTGAAAAGATGGATGAACTTATGAAGATGTTTGCTCCTAAAAATACTCCTCTTGATCCCAATGATATGCCTTTATCTACCTTGCTTGAGAATAATAATGAATCTATGGATGTGAATTTTGTTGGTAGGAATAGTTTTGAAAACAACGCGTATAGAGGGAATTTTAATCCTAGGCCTTATCCTAGTAATCTTTCTAATAATTATGGAAATTCCTACAACAACTCTTATGGAAATTTTAATAAGATGCCCTCTGAATTTGAGAGTAGTGTTAAAGAGTTTATGAATTCACAAAAGAATTTTAATGCTTTGCTTGAAGAGAAATTGCTTAAAGTTGATGATTTGGCTAGGAACGTTGATAGAATTTCTATTGAAATTGATTCTTTAAAGCTTAGATCTATTACTCCTAAGCATGATATCAATGAGTCTCTCAAAGCCATGAGAATTTCCATTGATGAGTGCAAGGAAAGAACCGCTAGGATGCGTGCTTCCAAAGATGCCTTTATTAATGTGTGTTCTTCCAATTCCTATGAAAATCAAGATGACGATCTAAAAGTTATTGATGTGTCCCCCATTAAATCTTTGTTTTGCAATATGAATCTTGATGAATCTGAATATGATCTTCCTTTACCTAGAAGGAGTTCTAAGAATTCGGAGTTTCTAGATCTTGATGATGAATTTGATGAAAGTGGGATTGAAATAAATAAAAACCGTGATGTTGCTAAACCCACTATTTTGGATCTCAAAGAATTTAATTATGAAAATTGCTCTTTGATTGGTTGTATTTCCTTGTTGCAAATCCGTGCTAGATTCTCCTCATGCTTATAGTCAAAATAAGGCCTTTACCGAACATATTGTTGATGCCTTGATGCAATCTGATGAAGAAAAACTTGAGTTGAAAGTTTCTATCCCTAGAAAACTCTATGATGAGTGGGAACCTACTATTAAAATTAAAATTAAAGATTATGAGTTTCATGCTTTGTGTGATTTGGGTGCTAGTGTCTCTACTATTCCCAAAACTTTATGTGATTTGCTAGATTTCCGTGATTTTGATGATTGCTCTCTAAACTTGCATCTTGCGGATTCCACTATTAAAAAACCTATGGGAAGAATTAATGATGTTCTTATTGTAGCAAATAGGAAGTATGTGCCCGTAGATTTTATCGTTCTTGATATAGATTGCAATCCTTCATGCCCTATTATTCTTGATAGACCTTTTCTTAGAACGATTGGTGCAATTATTGATATGAAGGAAGGAAATATTCGATTCCAATTTCCCTTAAAGAAGGGCACGAAACACTTCCCCAGAAAGAAAATAAAATTACCATATGAATCTATCATGAGAGCCACTTATGGATTGCCTACCAAAGATGGCAATGCCTAGATCTATTCTTACTTTTATGCCTATTCTTGCTTGTATGCCTAGCTAGGGGCGTTAAACGATAGCGCTTGTTGGGAGGCAACCCAATTTTATTTTGTGTTTTTTGTTTTTGATTCTGTTTAGGAATAAATAATCCATCTAGCCTCTGTCTGGATGTGGTTTTATCTTTTAGTTAGTGTTTGTGCCAAGTAGAACCTATAGGATAACCTACGATGATAGTTGATTTGATTCTGCTGAAAAACAGAAACTTTGCGCGCACGAATATAGTTTTGTTAAATCACAGGAACGTGATTTTGCGTTGATTCTTTTTGTTGTTGTTCAATAAACAAATTGTCCAGGACTTCCTATTTATGTAGAAGTTTTAGAGTTCCAGAATTTTGCGTTAGTTACAGATTGCTACAGACTATTCTGTTTTTGACAGATTCTGTTTTTCGTATGTTGTTTGCTTATTTTGACTAGTAAGTGTGCACGTGCAACGCACGTCTTGACTAATATTACAATTGTATGGGAAAATCCATCTGTGTATGCTAGAGCATTCACCGTGCACCTGTGAATTAGTCCTATAAAATCAGTAAGTAGACAATAAGATTTACAGATCGATCTAACAGACACATACTGCTCACTCCAATTCTTTAAGTTCCTCCTCTGTTTAATCATGCAAGTTTTTGTGTGTGTGATATTATAGATGTAAGTGATTCAGATAAAATAATTAAATACAAGATTGTAATAAACCTTAAATATTACCTTGTTGAAATTAGCAGAAGCTCCAAGAGAAGCTGACAAAGAGTCTTGGATTTCTTTCATACATTCAGTCAGTTTGTTAACTCCACCCATAGTCTTTTCAAAGCACCAAATATTCCAATAATATGCATGTATCAATCAAAACCTCTAATTTGCAAGGCTAAAAAGCTAGACACGATGCATCTGCAAGACCATGAGAATAGTAATGGTATACATGTGAATGAAATTGGAGATTACACTGACAAAGCATAAAATAAAGTAAGCTCTGCGCAAGAGGAACGCTCTAACTACAGTGAGAAGACTCATAAATCCATAAGAATACATGGTGTCAGTTTGGATCAACTTTTTTTCCATCCTAAAAGCCCAAGTTCACAGTGTCACCCTAAAAGCAGTGAGGATGTCATACATATCAAGATGTATCCAGAGTATATCAAACTTACTTTTGAGATATCTTCTTTAAGCTTGGTATGCCCAAAATCATCATAAACTTTCAGAAATAAAGAAAAAGTCAGATGGATTTCCCCATATGATCAATAAAGAATGGAAACAACACCTGATGATAATTTTAGTATCCCTGGTTACTTCCAAACACTAAATAACAACTATGACACCTAATGACCAAGTATTTGCAAGAAACATCCATAATTATTTCATCATACAGTGACATAGGAGTGGAGACAAAACCTAATGAGTAATGGCCAAGGGTCTTTTCAGAACATATTACATCCAAAGAAACATTTTTTAACAGTATTAGTAGATAGATCAGAGATAAAAACTGTATTAACAACTTCGCTATATACATGGTGGTTCCTCATATTGTTCTCAAACACAGTGTGTCATAGAGTCAGCGAACATTTGCATGTGGGCGCAGGCCCAAAGCTGCCATCATTTTGTACAATAATATCCATAAAAGAAAATTCAACATCATAAGACTTACAGCATATAGATCTTCACCGGTGAGAACATCTCCAACAGCTAAACCAAATAATAAAAAGGAGATGTTTTAGAGGGCCTGATAACGATTAACAAGATGTCCCTCATTCACAGTTAAAATATGCCAAACGCATTACCCAACTTTTTTTTGGCTTAAATTCCCAGTGTGCATCGTCCTCAGATCTAATAGCAATAGGCTTTAGGGGGTGCTGCAAATTTATCAGAAATGGAATGATTATCATGCTGAACTTACCTGGATTTTATCAAAAATGTTCCCAAGGATACCAGGACTCAGCTCAACTGAAAGGGCTGCATGTGCATATATAGTATTATGTGTTAGAAGAGCTAGCAAACTGTGGATCAGAAGGGAAGAATAGAAATTGTAAAAATCGGAACTGCAAAATTCACATTAATAGTTTTGATAGGTCACCACCGCATTTTATTTGTTATATTCACACCATTTATTCTTTGTTACTATCAAATAAGCTAAATCTGACCAAAGGTATTGATCTGGTAGGAAAAAAGAGTCTGATCTGCAATGCTACATAGCTAACAAGATTAAGCTTAGAATTATGACTGTACAATGCAAATAACTTGATAGAACTGTGCAAAAACGACATCCTAATTCTAAAATTTGTATCAATGCCTTTCCTTCTAGCAACCAAAATCAATAATGCATATTTATTAAAACCATGACAAACTTATCCATGCTGAATCTGAATCACCAACATTGCATGCAGAAATTGACAGCACTACTCGAGTTCTCTTCCTCTCCTGAATTTAATAATTACTGAACAAAGCAAGCTGCATGCACCGCCGCAGCCGCAGACATGCACCTCACACATGCAGGCCAGCTGCGCGCCTCGCTGGACAACACTAATGCACAACACGCGAACAATATCACACACGTAGCATGCACGGCGGCTGCGGCGCCAAATCCGCCGGCCGGAACGACCTAGCTGGCTCCGCCTGCGCGCCCTGGTTGGCCCGTCCGCCGTGCGGCACTGCACAAGAACCACAATGCGAACGCTTAGGCTGTCGACGCCTCTTCTAGCCGGTCGTTGACACATCGGTTGGCGTGCCGCATCGCGCTGCCAAAGACAACGCGAACGCCCAGCTGCCGCCGACGCATCCTATAGCCGCCGTCGACACAATGGCTGCCGCGGCGCTAGATGTAATCGCCGATCGCGCCGGGAGAGTCAATGCATCATCGAACTCCCTCTTCGCCACGCGCCATGGCGCCATGGCGAGGTTTATCCTCGACAAGCCGTAGCATCCGGAGAGCCGCCACACCTTTTGATCCTCCACGCCGAACGAATCGAGTTGCGACGCCGCACGAGCACGCGACGCCATCTTCTCGACACCATCCGTAAGCCGCCATCGCCGATTAGTTATGCTCCTGCCTTCTCCGGTCTTGCCGACAGCACGAACCTCCTCGTGGTTATCTCGCCTCCTTTCCCCTCTCTTAGTCTTCATCCTCGACCAGAACTGCCGCTCCGCAGCTCCGGCTCTGCTTTGCCGCCATGACCGATTTAACTTCGGTTATGTCAAGCCTCCCCGCCCCTTGATGTGGTTCGACGTGTTCCCGTGGCTAGGTAGACACCGCCTAGCCGGCTGGCCGCTCCATGAGCTCGCTCGCGACTCATATCGACGCCTCCTCCCCAAGTCTCGACAGAGCTATGAGGCGCGACCGCAGAGGAGGAGGAGTGACGATGACCCGCGATACACGACCCGGCGTCTAGAGCTGTCTTGGCGGCGGCGTGTAGGAGGAGCGGCGGGCGGCGGGGATGGCATGCACCGGGCGGGGCGGCGGCGGCGGCGGGTTGGGCGGAGTTCGCGAGAGATGCGGGCTACAGGCGGGTAGTACTTCCTTTTTTCCAGGAGAAGACGCGGGGATTGGGGAGCAGGCCCGTAATTTTGGTCGTGAACACGCGCGGTGTGGGACGGCCGGATGGCAGAGTTTTCGTCCGCCCCTGACGATGTTCTCTTGTTTAATACTAGTGTAGATGAATCTATGGCTAGTAAAATAGTTTATCATCCATAGAGAAGTTGGAATAAAGTAGGTTTAACATCAATATAAATAAAGAATGAGTTCATTACAGTATCTTGAAGTAGTCTTTTGTTTTCTTTCCCTAACGGAGCTCATGAGATTTCTGTTGAATTTTGTGTTGTGAAGTTTTCAAGTTTTGGGTGAATTCTTTTGATGGAATTTGGAACAAGGAGTGGCAAGAGCCTAAGCTTGGGGATGCCCGTGGCACCCCCAAGATAATCCAAGGACACCAAAAAGTCAAAGCTTAAGGATGCCCCGGAAGGCATCCCTTCTTTCGTCCACTTCCATCAGTAATTTACTTGGAGCTATATTTTTATTCACCACATGATATGTGTTTTGCTTGGAGCGTCTTGTATTATTTGCGTCTTTGCTTGTTAGTTTACCACAATCATCCTTGCTGTACACACCTTTTGAGAGAGCCATATATGAATTGGAATTTGTTAGAATACTCTATGTGCTTCACTTATATCTTTTGAGCTTGATAGTTTTGCACATAGTGCTTCACTTATATCTTTTGAGCCTGATAGTTTTGCTCATAGTGCTTCACTTATATCTTTTGAGCTTGATAGTTTTGCTCATAGTGCTTCACTTATATCTTTTAGAGCACGGTGGTGGATTTGTTTTAAATAAACTATTGATCTCTCATGCTTCACTTAGATTATTTTGAGAGTCGTTAATAGCATTGTAATTTGCTTAATGATAATATACTTGGTGTTCAAGATATGTGAAACTTTCTTTTGAGTGCGTTGAATACTAAGATAAGTTTGATGCTTGATAATTGTTTTGAGATATGGAGGTGATAATATCAAAGTCGTGCTAGTTGGGTAATTATGAATTCAAAGAATGCTTGTGTTGAAGTTTGCAAGTCCCGTAGCATGCACGTATGGTTAAAGTTGTGTAACAAATTTGAAACATGAATTGTACCTGGCTTGTGCATCCTTATGAGTGGCGGTCGGGGACGAGCGACGGTCTTTTCCTACCAATCTATCCCCCTAGGAGCATGCGCGTAGTACTTGAATATTTTGATGGCTTCTAAATTTTTGCAATAAGTTTATGTGTTCTTTTGACTAATGTTGAGTCCATGGATTATACGCACTCTCACCTTTCCACCTTTGCTAGCCTCTTCGGTACCGTGCATTGCCCTTTCTCACCTTGAGAGTTGGCGCAAACTTCGCCGGTGCATCCAAACCCCGTGATACGATACGCTCTATCACACATAAACCTCCTTATATCTTCCTCAAAACAGCCACCATACCTACCTATCATGGCATTTTCATAGCCATTTCAAGATATATTGCCATGCAACTTCCATCATCATTATTATGACATACATTACTTTTGTCATATTGCCATTGCATGATCATGTAGTTGACATCGTATTTGTGGCAAAGCCACCATGCATTATTTTTCATACATGTCACTCTTGATTCATTGCACCATCCCGGTACACCGCCGGAGACATTCATATAGAGTCATATCTTGTTCTAAGTTTTGAGTTGTAATCCTTATGTTGTAATCAATAGAAGTGTGATGATCATCTTTGTGTGACGAAAATGAAGCATAGCTTAACTATATGATTTGTAGGGATGAACTTTCTTTTGCCATGTTATTTTGAGAAGACATGATTGCTTTGATTAGTATGCTTGAAGTATTATTATTTTTGTGTCAATATGAACTTTTCTCTTGAATCTTTCGGATCTGAATATTCATCTCACAATTAAGAAGATTTTCATTGAAATTATGCCAAAGTATCACTCCGCATCAAAAATTCTTTTTTATCATTTACCAATTCGAGGACGAGCAGGAATTAAGCTTGGGGATGCTTGATACGTCTCCAACGTATCTATAATTTTTTATTGCTCCATGCTACTTTATCTACTGTTTTGGACTATATTGGGCTTTATTTTCCACTTTTATATTACTTTTGGGGCTAACCTATTAACCGGAGGCCCAACCCAGAATTGTTGTTTTTTGCCTATTTCAGTGTTTCGAAGAAACGGAATATCAAACGGAGTCCAAACGGAATGAAACCTTCGGGAACGTGTTTTTCCAACCGAACGTGATCCAGGAGACTTGGACCCTACTCCAAGCAGTGCCAGAGGCGGTCACGAGGGTGGAGGGCGCCCCCACCCCCTGGGCGCGCCCCCCTACCTCGTGGGCCCCCTAACGCTCCACCGACGTACTCCTTCCTCCTATATATACCTACGTAACCCCGAACGATCAGAACAGGAGCCAAAAACCTAATTCCACCGCCGCAACCTTTTGTATCCACGAGATCCCATCTTGGGGCCTGTTCCGAAGCTCCGCCGGAGGGGGCATCCACCATGGAGGGCTTCTACGTCATC
Source organism: Aegilops longissima (assembly GCA_021605205.1). Lineage (NCBI taxonomy): Eukaryota > Viridiplantae > Streptophyta > Magnoliopsida > Poales > Poaceae > Aegilops > Aegilops longissima. The sequence goes on from CM038681.1 coordinate 400,834,672, forward strand.
ACCATAGCCCCTCCGATGAAGTGTGAGTAGTTTACTTCAGACCTTCGGGTCCATAGCTAGCAGCTAGATGGCTTCTTCTCTCTTTTCGGATCTCAATACAATGATCACCCCCTCTCTCGTGGAGATCTATTCGTTGTAATCTTCTTTTTGCGGTGTGTTTGTTGAGATCGATGAATTGTGGGTTTATGATCCAGTATTATCTATGGAAAATATTTGAATCTTCTCTGAATTCTTTTATGTTTGATTGAGTTATCTTTGCAAGTCTCTTCAAATTATCCTTTTTGGTTTGGCCTACTAGATTGGTAGTTCTTGCAATGGGAGAAGTGCTTAGCTTTGGGTTCAATCTTGCGGTGTCCTTACCCAGTGACAGAAAGGGTTGCAAGGCCGTATTGTATTGTTGCCATCGAGGATAACAAGATGGGGTTTTTATCATATTGCATGAATTTATCCCTCTACATCATGTCATCTTGCTTAAGGCGTTACTCTATTTTTACTTAATACTCTAGATGCATGTTGGATAGCGGTTGATGAGTGGAGTAATAGTAGTAGATGCAGAATCGTTCTGATCTACTTGTTTTGGACGTGATGCCTATATACATGATCATTGCCTAGATATACTCATAACTATGCTCAATTCTGTCAATTGCTCAAGAGTAATTTGTTCACCTACCGTAGAATACTTATACTCTTGAGAGAAGCCTCTAGTGAAACCTATGGCCCCCGGGTCTATTCTCATCATATCAATCTCTATCACTTTATTTACTTGCTTTGTTTTTACTTTGCCTTTTACTTTTTACTTTGCATCTATCTATCAAAAATACCAAAAATATTATTTATCATCTCTATCAGATCTCACTTTCGTAAGTGACCGAGAAGGGATTAACAACCCCTAATCGCGTTGGTTGCGAGTTGCTATCGTTTTGTGTAGGTACGAGGGACTTGTACGTGGTCTCCTACTGGATTGATACCTTGATTCTCAAAAACTGAGGGAAATACTTACGCTACATTGCTGCATCATCCTCTCCTCTTCGGGGAAATCCAACGCAGTGCTCAAGAGGTACCAAGCAGCCACGTAAAACTTGCAACAACAAAGTAGAGGACGTCTAACTTGCTTTTGCAGGGCATGTTGTGATGTGATATGGTCAAGACGTGATGCTATTTTTTATTGTATGAGATGGTCATGTTTTGTAACCGAGTTATCGGCAACTGGCAGGAGCCATATGGTGTTGGGGAACGTAGTAATTTCAAAAAATTTCCTACGCACACGCAAGATCATGGTGATGCATAGCAACGAGAGGGGAGAGTGTTGTCTACGTACCCTCGTAGACCGAAAGCGGAAGCGTTATAACAACGCGGTTGATGTAGTCGTACGTCTTCATGATCCGACCGATCCAAGCACCGAACGTACGGCACCTCCGAGTTCTGCACACGTTCAGCTCGATGACGATCCCCGGACTCCGATCCAGCAAAGTGTAGGGGATGAGTTCCATCAGCACGACGGCGTGGTGACGATGATGATGCTCCACCGACGCAGGGCTTCGCCTAAGCTCCGCGACGATATGACCGAAGTGGAATATGGTGGAGGGGGCACCGCACACGGCTAAGGAACGATCCGTAGATCAACTTGTGTGTCATGGGGTGCCCCCTGCCCCGTATATAAAGGAGCAAGGGAGGGCCGGCCAAGGAGGAGGAGGCGCCTAAGGGGGAGTCCTACTCCCACCGGAGTAGGACTCCTCCTTTCCTAGTAGGAGTAGGAGAGAAGGAAGGGAAGGGAGGAAGGGGTGCGGCCCCTCCCCTAGTCCACCCGGACTAGGCCTTGGGGCGCTTGCCTGCCCTAGGCAGCCCTCTCTCTTTCCCTTGAGGGCCCAATAAGGCCCAATACTTCTCCCGGCAAATTCCCGTAACTCTCCCAGTACTCCAAAAAATACCGAATCAGTCGGAACCTTTCCGAACTCCGAATATAGTCGTCCAATATATCGATCTTTACGTCTCGACCATTTCGAGACTCCTCGTCATGTCCCCGATCTCATCCGGGACTCGAACTCCTTCGGTACATCAAAACTCATAAACTCATAATAAAACGTCATCGAAACCTTAAGCGTGCGGACCCTACGGGTTCGAGAACTATGTAGACATGACCTAGAACTATTCTCGGTCAATAACCAATAGCGGACCTGGATGCCCATATTGGCTCCTACATATTCTACGAAGATCTTTATCGGTCAAACCGCATAACAACATACGTTGTTCCCTTTGTCATCGGTATGTTACTTGCCCGAGATTCGATCGTCGGTATCCAATACCTAGTTCAATCTCGCCACCGCAAGTCTCTTTACTCGCTCAGTAATGCATCATCCCGTAACCAATTCATTGGTCACATTGCTTGCAAGGCTTATAATGATGTGCATTACCGAGAGGGCCCAGAGATACCTCTCCGACAATCGGAGTGACAAAACCTAACCTCAAATACGCCAACCCAACATGTACCTTTGGAGACACCTGTAGTACTCCTTTATAATCACCCAGTTACGCTGTGACGCTTGGTAGTACCAAAGTGTTCCTCCGTAAACGGAGTTGCATAATCTCATAGTTACAGGAACATGTATAAGTCATGAAGAAAGCAATAGCAACATACTAAACGATCAAGTGCTAGGCTAACGGAATGGGTCATGTCAATCAGATCATTCTCCTAATGATGTGATCCCGTTAATCAAATGACAACTCATGTCTATGGTTAGGAAACATAACCATCTTCGATTAACGAGCTAGTCAAGTAGAGGCACACTAGTGACATTATGTTTGTCTATGTATTCACACATGTATTATGTTTCCGGTTAATACAATTCTAGCATGAATAATAAACTTTTATCATGAAATAAGGAAATAAATAATAACTTTATTATTGCCTCTAGGGCATATTTCCTTCAGTCTCCCACTTGCACTAGAGTCAATAATCTAGTTCACATCATCATGTGATTCAACACTAATATTCACATCTGTATGTGATTAACACCCATAGTTCACATCGTCATGTGACCAACACCCAAAGGGTTTACTAGAGTCAATAATCTAGTTCACATCGCTATGTGATTAACACCCAAAGAGTACTAAGGTATGATCATGTTTTGCTCGTGAGAGAAGTTTAGTCGACGGGTCTGTCACATTCAGAGCCGTATGTATTTTGCAAATATTCTATGTCTACAATGCTCTGCACGGAGCTACTCTAGCTAATTGCTCCCACTTTCAATATGTATCCAGATTGAGACTTAGAGTCATCTGGATCAGTGTAAAAAGCTTGCATCGATGTAACTCTTTACGACGGGCTCTTTTATCACCTCCATAATCGAGAAATATTTCCTTTGTCCTCACTAAGGATGTTCTTGACCAATGTCCAGTGATCTACTCCTAGATCACTATTGTACTCCTTGCCAAATTCAGAGCAAGGTATACAATAGGTCCGGTACATAGCATGGCATACTACATAGAACCTATGATGAGGCATAGGGAATGACTTTCATTCTCTTTTCTATTTTCTGCCGTGGTCGGGATTTGAGTCTTACTCAATTTCACACGCTTGCAACACGAGCAAGAACTTTTCTTTGACTGTTCCATTTTGAACTACTTCAAAATCTTGACAAGGTATGTACTTATTGAAAAACGATCAAGCGCCTTGATCTATCTCAATAGATCTTGATGCTCAATATGTAAGTAGCTTTACCGAGGTCTTTCTTTAAAGAACTCCTTTCAAATACTCCTTTATGCTTTCCGAAAAATTATACATCATTTCGATCAACAATATGTTACTCACATATATTTATCAAAAAGGCGGTAGTGCTCCCACTCACTTTATTGTAAATACAGGCTTCACCGCAAGTCTGTATAAAACTATATGCTTTGATCAACTTATCAAAGCGTGTATTCCAACTCGAGATGCTTGCACCAGTCCATAGATGGATCATTGGAGCTTGCACATTTTGTTAGCTCCTTTAGGATTGACTAAACCTTCTGGTTGCATCATATACAACTCTTCTTTAATAAATCCATTAAAGAATGTTGTTTTGACATCCATTTGCCAGATTTCATAAAATGTGGCAATTGCTAACACGATTCGGACAGACTTTAAGCAACGCTAGAGTTGAGAAAATCTCATTGTAGTCAACACCTTGAACTTGTTGAAAACCTTTTGCAACAAGTCGAGCTTTGTAGATAGTAACACTACTATCAGTGTCCGTCTTCCTCTTGAAGATCCATTTATTTAACTTGACTTGCTATCATCGAGCAGGTCAACCAAAGTCCCCACTTTCTTCTTATATATGGATCCTATCTCAGATTTTATGGCCTCAAGCCATTTCGCGGAATCTGGGCTCATCATCGCTTCCTCATAGTTCGTAGTTTCATCATGGTCTAGTAACATGACTTCTAGAATAGGATTACCGTACCACATTGGTGCGGATCTTATTTTGGAAGACCTACGAGGTTCGGTAGTAATTTGATCTGAAGCTTCATGATCATCATCATTAGCTTCCTCACTGATTGGTGTATGAATCACAGGAACTGATTTCTGTGATGAACTACTTTCCAATTCGGGAGAAGGTACAATTACCTTATCGAGCTCTACTTTCCTCCCACTCACTTCTTTCGAGAGAAACTTCTTCTCTAGAAAGGATCCATCTTAGCAACAAATATCTTGCTTTCGGATCTGTGATAGAAGGTGTACCCAATAGTTTTCTTTGGGTATTCTACGAAGACGCACTTCTCCGATTTGGGTTCGAGCTTATTAGGTTGAAACTTTTTCACATAAGCATCGCAATCCCAAACTTTAAGAAACGACAACTTAGGTTTACGGCTAAACCATAGTTCATACGGTGTCATCTCAACGGATTTAGATGGTGCCCTATTAAACGTGAATGCAGCTGTCTCTAATGCATAACCCGAAAACGATAGTGGTAAATCGGTAAGATACATCATAGATCGCACCATATCAAAATAAAGTACGATTACGACGTTCGGACACACCATAACGTTGTGGTGTTCCAGGTGGCGTGAGCTATGAAACTATTCCACATTGTTTTAATTGAAGACCAAACTCGTAACTCAAATATTCATCTCCACGATCAGATCGCAGAAACTTTATTTTCTTGTTGCGATGATTTTCCACTTCACTCTGAAATTCTTTGAACTTTTCAACTATTTCAGACTTATGTTTCATCAAGAAGATATACGCATATCTGCTCAAATCATCTGTGAAGGTCAGAAAATAATGATACTTGTCGCGAGCCTTAAGATTCATCGGACCACATACATCAGTATGTATTATTTCCAATAAGTCATTTGCTCGCTCCATTGTTCCGGAGAACAGAGTCTTTAGTCATCTTGCCCATAAGGCATGGTTCGCAAGCATCAAGTGATTCATAATCAAGTGATTCCAAAATCCCATCAGCATGGAGTTTCTTCATGCGCTTTACACCAATATGACCTAAACGGCAATGCCACAAATAAGTTGCACTATCATTATTAACTTTGCATCTTTTGGCATCAATATTATGAATATGTGTATCACTACGATCGAGATCCAACAAACTATTTTTATTGGGTGTATGACCATTGAAGGTTTTATTCATTTAAACAGAACAACAATTATTCTTTGACTTTAAATGAATAACCGTTTTGAAAACTATTTTCATTGGGTGTATGACCATCGAAGGTTTTATTCATTTAAACAGAACAACAATTATTCTTTGACTTAAAATGAATAACCGTTTTGCAATAAACATGTTCAAATCATATTCATGCTCAACGCAAACACCAAATAACATTTATTTAGGTTTAACACTAATCCCGAAAGTATAGGGAGTGTGCGATGATGATCATATCAATCTTGGAACCACTTCCAACACTCATCGTCACTTCCCCTTCAACTAGTTTCTGTTCATTCTGCAACTCCCGTTTCGAGTTACTACTCTTAGCAACTGAACCAGTATCAAATACCTAGGGGTTGCTATGAACACTAGTAAAATACACATCAATAATCTGTATATCAAATATACCTTTGTTCACTTTGCCATCCTTCTTATCCACCAAATATTCAGGGCATTTCTGCTTCCAGTGACCATTTCCTTTGCAGTGTAAACACTCAGTTTCAGGCTATGGTTCAGCTTTGGGCTTCTTCGCAGGAGTGACAACTTGCTTGTCTTTCCACTTGAAGTTCCCTTTCTTTCCCTTTGCCCTTTTCTTGAAACTAGTGGTCATTGTCAATCATCAACACTTGATGCTCTTTCTTGATTTCTACCTTCGTCGATTTCAACATCACGAAGAGCTCGGGAATCATTTTCGTCATCCCTTGCATACTATAGTTCATCACGAAGTTCTAGTAACTTAGTGATGGTGACTAGAGAATTCTGTCAATCACTATCTTATCTGGAAGATTAACTCCCACTTGATTCAAGCGATTGAAGTACCCACACAATCTGAGCACATGCTCACTAGTTGAGCGATTCTCCTCCATCTTTTAGCTATAGAACTTGTTGGAGACTTCATATCTCTCAACTCGGTATTTGATTGAAATATTAACTTCAATTCTGGAACATCTCATATGGTCCATGACGCTCAAAACGCCTTTGAAGTCCCGATTCTAAGCCGTTAAGTATGGTGCACTAAACTATCAAGTAGTCATCATATTGAGCTAGCCAAACGTTCATAACGTCTGCATTTGCTCCTGCAATAGGTCTGTCACCTAGCGGTGCATTAAGGACATAATTCTTCTGTGCAGCAATGAGGATAAACTTCAGATCACGGATCCAATCCGCATCATTGCTACTAACATTTTTCAATACAATTTTCTCTTGGAACATATTAAAATAAACATATGAAAGCAACAAACATAAGGAAGCAACATCGCGAGCTATTGATCTACAACATAATTTGCAAAATACTACCAGGACTAAGTTCATGATAAATTAAAGTTCAATTAATCATATTACTTAAGAACTCCCACTTAGACAGACATCTCTCTAGTCATCTAAGTGATCACGTGATCCAAATCAACTAAACCATAACCGATCATCACGTGAGATGGAGTAGTTTTCAATGGTGAACATCACTATGTTGATCATATGTACTATATGATTCACGCCGACCTTTTCGGTCTCGTGTTCCGAGGCCATATCTGCATATGCTAGGCTCGTCAAGTTTAACTCGAGTATTCGCATGTGCAAAACTGGCTTGCACCCGTTGTAGATGGACGAGAGCTTATCACACCCGATCATCACGTGGTGTCTGGGCACGACGAACTTTGGCAACGGTGCATACTCAGGGAGAACATTACTTGATAATTTTAGTGAGAGATCATCTTAAAATGCTACCGTCAATCAAAGCAAGATAAGATGCATAAAGGATAAACATCACATGCAATCAATATAAGTGATATGATATGTTCATCATCATCTTGTGCTTGTGATCTCCATCGCCAAGCACCGCCATGATCACCATCGCCACCGCGCGACACCTTGATCTCCATCGAGCATCGTTGTCGCCTCGCCAACTATTGCTTCTACGACTATCGCTATCGCTTAGTGATAAAGTAAAGCAGTTACATGGCTTTTGCATTTCATACAATAAAGCGACAACCATATGGCTCCGCCAGATTGCCGATAACTCGTTACAAAACATGATCATCTCATACAATAAAATATAGCATCACGCCTTGACCACATCACATCACAACATGCCCTGCAAAAACAAGTTAGACGTCCTCTACTTTGTTGTTGCAAGTTTTACGTGGCTGCTACGGGCTGAGCAAGAACCGTTCTTACCTCGCATCAAAACCACAACGATAGTTCGTCAAGTTGGTGCTGTTTTAACCTTCGCAAGGACCGGGCGAGCCACACTCGGTTCAACTAAAGTGAGAGAGATGACACCCGCCAATCACCTTTAAGCAACGAGTGCTCGCAGCGGTGAAACCAGTCTCGCGTAAGCGACTGCGTAATGTCGGTCCGGCCGCTTCATCTCACAATACCGCCAACCAAAGTATGACATGCTGGTAAGCAGTATGACTTATATCGCCCACAACTCACTTGTGTTCTACTCGTGCATATGACATCAACGCATAAAACCAGGCTCGGATGCCACTTTGTTGGGGAATGTAGTAATTTCAAAAATTTCCTCGCACACGCAAGATCATGGTGATGCATAGCAACGAGAGGGAGAGTGTTGTCTACGCACTCGTGAGACCGAAAGCGAAGCGTTATAACAACGCTGTTGATGTAGTCGACGCCTTCACGATCCGACCGATCCAAGCACCGAACGTCACGGCACCTCCGAGTTCTGCACACGCTCAGCTCGATGACGATCCCGGACTCCGATCCAGCAAAGTGTCGGGATGAGTTCCACAAGACGACGGCGTGGTGACGATGATGATGCTCCACCGACGCAGGGCTTCGCCTAAGCTCATGACGATATGACTTCTCCGGCGCAGGCTTCGCTTAAGCTCCGCGACGATATGACCAAGTGGAATATGGTGGAAGGGGCACCGCACACGGCTAAGGAACGATCCGTAGATCAACTTGTGTGTCATGGGGTGCCCCTGCCCCAGATATAAAGGAGCCAAGGGGAGGGGCTGGCCGGCCAAGAGGGGGGCCAGGAGTCCTACTCCTCCGGGAGTAGGATTCCCCCAATCCTAGTTGGAATAGGATTCCCGGAGGGGAAAGAGAGAGAGGGGCCGCCCACCTTCCTAGTCCTAATAGGACTAGGGAAGGGGAGGCGCGCGCCACCTAGGGCTGGCCCTTTCTCCTTTCCACCAAGGCCCACTATGGCCCATTTAGTTCCGGGGTTCCGTAACCTCCGGTACTCGGTAAATTCGATTTCACTCGGAACATTTCCGATGTCCAAATGTAGGCTTCCAATATATCAATCTTTATGTCTCGACCATTTCGAGACTCCTCGTCATGTCCGTGATCACATCCGGACTCGAACTACCTTCGTACATCAATACTTATAAACTCATAATGAACTCATCATCGAACGTTAAGCGTGCATGGACCCTACGGGTTCGAGAACTATGTAGACATGACCTAGAACCATTCTCGGTCAATAACCAATAGCGGAACCTGGATGCCCATATTGGTTCCTACTTATTCTACGAAGATCTTTATCGGTCAAACCGCATAACAACATACGTTGTTCCCTTTGTCATCGGTATGTTACTTACCCGAGATTCGATCGTCGGTATCCAATACCTAGTTCAATATCGTTACCGGTAAGTCTCTTTACTCGTTCCGTAATACATCATCTCACAACTAACTCATTAGTTGCAATGCTTGCAAGGCTTATGTGATGTGTATTACCGAGAAGGCCCAGAGATACCTCTCCGACAATCGGAGTGACAAAACCTAATCTCGATTCATGCCAACTCAACATATACTTTTGGAGACACCTGAGAGTACCTTTATAATCACCCAGCTTCGCTTGTGACGCTTTGGTAGCACACAAAGTGTTCCTCCGTAAACGGAGTTGCATAATCTTATAGTTGCGTGAACTTTGTATAAGTCATGAAGAAAGCATAAGCAACATACTAAACGATCAAGTGCTAAGCTAACGAAATGGGTCATGTCAATCACATCATTCTCCTAATGATGTGATCCCATTAATCAAATGACAACACATGTCTATGGTTAGGAAACATAACCATCTTCGATTAATGAGCTAGTCTAGTAGAGGCATACTAGTGACTATCTGCTTGTCTATGTATTCACACATGTATTATGTTTCCGGTTAATACAATTCTAGCATGAATAATAAACATTTATCATGATATAAGGAAATAAATAATAACTTTATTATTGCCTCTAGGGCATATTTCCTTCAAACCCAACAGACACTTTCGGATATACCTGTAGTGCACCTTTATAGTCACCCGATTCGCCAGGACGCTTTGGTACACCCAAAGCACTCTTACGGTATCCGGAGTTACACGATCTCATGGTCTAAGGAAGAGATACTTGACATTGGAAAAGCTCTAGCAAAACGAACTACACGATCTTGTGCTATGCTTAGGATTGTCTTGTCCATCACATCATTCTCCTAATGATGTGATCCCGTTGTCAATGACATCCAATGTCCATAGTCGAAACCATGACTATCTGTTGACCAACGAGCTAGTCAACTAGAGGCTCACTAGGGACATGTTATGGTCTATGTATTCATACGTGTATCACGATTTCCGGATAATACAGCTTATAGCATGAATAAAAGACAATCATCATGAACAAAGAAATATAATAATAACACTTTTATTATTGCCTCTAGGGCATATTTCCAACAGTCTCCCACTTGCACTAGAGTCAATAATCTAGTTACATTGTGATGAATCGAACACCCATAGAGTTCGGTGTTGATCATGTTTTGCTCATGAGAGAGGTTTAGTCAACGGATCTGCGACATTCAGATCCGTATGTACTTTGCAAATTTCTATGTCTCCATCCCGAACGCTTTCACGGATGGAGTTGAAGCGACGCTTGATGTGCTCGGTCTTCTTGTGAAACCTAGGCTCCTTGGCAAGTGCAATAGCTCCAAAGTGTTGTCACAAAAGAGTTTGATCGGCCCGACGCATTGGGTATGACTCCTAGGTCGGTGATGAACTCCTTCACCCAAATTGCTTCATGCGCTGCCTCCGAGGCTGCCATGTACTCCGCTTCACATGTAGATCCCGCCACGACGCTTCGCTTGCAGCAGCCGCACCAGCTTATCGCTCCACCATTCAACATATACACGTATCCGGTTTGTGACTTAGAGTCATCCAGATCTGTGTCGAAGCTAAGCGCCGACGTAACCTGTTACTGACGAGCTCTTCGTCACCTCCATAAACAAGAAACATGTCCTTTTCCTTTTCGTGTACTTCAGGATATTCTTGACCGCTGTCCAGTGTTCCTTGCGGGATTACTTTGGTACCTTCCTACCAAACTTACGGCAAGGTTTACATCAGTCCGGTACACAAGATGGCATACATAATAGATCCTATGGCTGAGGACACTCATCTCTTCTTTATCTTTTGCCGTGGTCGGGCATTGAGCTGAGCTCAATCTCACACCTTGCAATACAGGCAAGAACCCCTTCTTGGACTGATCCAGTTTGAACTTCTTCAAAATCTTATCAAGGTATGTGCTTTGTGAAAGACCTATGAGGCGCCTCGATCTATCTCTATAGATCTTGATGCCTAATATATAAGCAGCTTCTCCAAGGTCCTTCATTGAAAAACACTTATTCAAGTAGGCCTTAATGTTGTCCAAGAATTCTATATCATTTCCCATCGTAAGTATGTTATCTACATATAATATGAGAAATGCTACAGAGCTCCCACTCACTTTCTTGTAAACGCAGGCTTCTCCATAAGTCTCAAGATAAACCCAAACGCTTTGATCATCTCATCAAAGCGAATGTTCCAACTCCGAGATGCTTGCACCAGCCCATAAATGGATCGTTGGAGCTTGCATACTTTGTTAGCGTTCTTAGGATCGACAAAACCCTCCGGCTGCATCATATACAGCTCTTCCTTAAGATATCCGTTAAGGAAAGCTGTTTTGACGTCCATCTGCCATATCTCATAATCATAGTATGCGGCAATTGCTAACATGATTCGGACGGACTTAAGCTTCGCCACGGAGAGAAAGTCTCATCGTAGTCAATCCCTTGAACTTGCCGATAACCCTTAGCGACAAGTCGAGCTTTATAGATGGTGACATTACCATCCGCGTCCGCCTTCCTCTTAAAGATCCATTTGTTTTCTATCGTCACGATCATCGGGCAAGTCACCAAAGTCCACACTTTGTTTTCATACATGGATTCTATCTCGGACTTCATGGCTTCTAGCCATTTGTTGGAATCTGGGCCCGCCATCGCTTCTTCATAGTTCAAGGTTCATTGTTGTCTAACAACATGATTTCCAAGACAGGGTTGCCGTACCACTGGTGCGGAACGTGTCCTAGTGGACCTCTGAAGTTCAAGAGCAACTTGATCCAAGTACCTTGATCATCATCATGAATTTCCTCTTCGCTTGGTGTAGGCATCACAGAACATTTTCCCGAGCTGCACTACTATCCTGTTCAAGGGTAGTACTTCATCGAGTTCTACTTTCCTCCCACTTACTTCTTTCGAGAGAAACTCTTTTCCGTAAAGGATCCGTTCTTGGCAACAAAGATCTTGCCTTCGGATCTTAAGTAGAAGGTATACCAAATGGTTTCTTTAGGGTATCCTATGAAGACACATTTTTCCGACTTGGGTTCGAGCTTTTCAGTTGAAGTTTCTTGACATAAGCATCGCATCCCCAAACTTTTAGAAACGACAGCTTAGGTTTCTTCCCAAACCATAATTCATACGATGTCGCCTCAACGGACTTAGACGGTGCCCTATTTAAAGTGAATGTAGCTGTCTCTAGAGCGATCCCAAAATGATAGCGTAAATCAAGAAGAGACATCATAGACCGCACCATATCCAATAGAGTGCGACACGACGCTCGGACACACCGTTATTACCGAGGTGTTCCAGCGGCGTTAGTTGTGAAACGATTCCACATTTTCTTAAGTGTGTACCAAATTCGTGACTTAAATATTCTCCTCCACGATCCGATCGCAAGAATTTTATCTTTCACCACGTTGATTCTCTACTTCATTCTGAAATTCCTTGAACTTTTCAAAGGTCTCGGACTTGTGTTTCATCAAGTAGACATACCCATATCTACTCAAGTCATCTGTGAGAGTGAGAACATAACGATATCCTCCATGAGCCTCAACGCCATTGGACCGCATACATCGGTATGTATGATTTCCAACAAGTTGGTTGCTCGCCCATTGTTCGAGAGAATGGAGTCTTGGTCATCTTGCCCATGAGGCATGGTTCGCATGTGTCAAATGATTCATAATCAAGAGACTCCAAAAGTCCATCAGCATGGAGCTTCTTCATGCGCTTGACACCAATGTGACCAAGGCGGCAGTGCCACAAGTATGTGGGACTATCGTTATCAACTTTACATCTTTTGGTATTCACGCTATGAACATGTGTAATACTACGCTCGAGATTCATTAAGAATAAACCATTGACCATCGGCATGAATCTCTCATATAAATAGAACAACCATTATTCTCGGATTTAAATGAGTAGCCATCTCGCATTAAACGAGATCCAGATACAATATTCATGCTCAAACTTGGCACCAAATAACAATTATTAAGGTTTATAATTAATCCCGTGGGTAAATGAAGAGGTAGCGTGCGGACGGCGATCACATCGACTCGAACCATTCCCGACGCGCGCCGTCACCTCGCCCTTCGCCAGCCTCCGCTTATTCCGCAGCTCCTGCTGTGAGTTACAAATATGAGCAACGGCACTGGTATCAAATACCCAGGAGTTACTACGAGTACTTGTAAGGTACACATCAATTACATGTATATCAAATATACCTTTGGTGTTGCCGGCCTTCTTGTCCGCTAAGTATTTGGGGCAGTTCCGCTTCCAGTGACCCGTCTCAGGCTTGGGTCCATTCTTTGACTTCTTCCCGGCAACTTGCTTACCGGGCGCGGCAACCTCCTTGCCGTCCTTCTTGAAGTTCTTCTTGCCCTTGCCCTTCTTAAACTTAGTGGTCTTATTGACCATCAACACTTGATGTTCTTTCTTGATTTCAACCTCGGTGACTTCAGATAGAGAATACTTCAGAATGGTCTTTACCATCCCCGCATATTGTAGTTCATCACAAAGCTCTTGTAGCTTGGTGGAAGCGATCGAGGATTCTCACAATGACCGCCTCATCGTGGAGGTTAATATTTAGTGGGTCATACGGTTGTGCAACCTGCACATCTTGAGAATGTGCTCACCGACGTAACTATTTTCCTCCATCTTACAACTGTAGAACTTGTCGGAGATGTCATATCTCTCGACCGGGCGTGAGCTTGGAAAACAAGTTTCAGCTCCTCGAACATCTCATATGCTCCGTGATGCTCAAAACGCTTTTGGAGCCCCGGTTCTAAGTCAGTAAAGCATGCCGCACCGAACGAGGGAGTAATCATCAAGACGAGACTGCCAAGCATTCATAATGTCTTGGTTCTGCGACGGAGCGCCACCTAGCGGTCCTTCTAGGACATATTGTTTCTGGCAGCTATGAGGATGATCCTCAAGTTCCGCACCCAGTCCGTATAGTTGCTGCCGCCATCTTTCAGCTTAGTTTTCTAGGAACGCTGAAGTTCAAGTTGACATGAGAGTTGGCCATTTGATCTACAAGACATATCATTCAAAAGTTTTTGACTAAGTTCATGATAATTAAGTTCATCTAATCAAATTATTTCAATGAACTCCCACCAGATTAGACATCCTCTAGTCATCTAAGTGATACACGATCCGAGTCGACTAGGTCGTGTCCGATCATCACGTGAGACGGACTAGTCATCGCCGGTGAACATTCTCATGTTGATCGTATCTTCTATACGACTCGTGTTCGACCTTTCGGTCTCCGTGTTCCGAGGCCATGTCTGTACATGCTAGGCTCGCAAGTTAACCCTAAGTGTTTTGCGTGTAAATCTGTCTTACACCGCTGTATGTGAACGTAAGAATCCATCACACCCGATCATCACGTGGTGCTTAGAAGCGACGAACTTTAGCAACGGTGCACGCTTAGGGAGAACACTTCTTGAAATTGTTGTAAGGATCATCTTATTTACTACCGTCGTTCTAAGTAAACAAGATGTATAAACATAATAAACATCACATGCAATTATATGGTAGTGACATGATATGGCCAATATCATAAAACTCCATTGATCTCCATCTTCGGGCTCCATGATCATCTTGTCACCGCATGACACCATGATCTCCATCATCATGATCTCCATCATTGTGCCTCCATGAAGTTGTCACGCCAACGACTACTTCTACTTCTATGGCTAACGCGTTTAGCAATAAAGTAAAGTAAATTACATGGCGTTCTTGAATGACACGCAGGTCATATAAAATAAAGACAACTCCTATGGCTCCTGCCGTTGTCATACTCATCGACATGCAAGTCGTGATTCCTATTACAAGAACATGATCTCATACATCACAATATGTCATTCATCATTCATCACAACTTGGCCATATCACATCACATGACAATTGCTGCAAAAACAAGTTAGACGCCCTCTAATTGTTGTTGCATCTTTTACGTGGCTGCAATTGGGTTCTAGCAAGAACGCTTTCTTACCTACGAATAACCACAACGTGATCTTGTCAACTTCTATTTACCCTTCATAAGGACCCTTTTCATCGAATCCGCCCAACTAAAGTAGGAGAGATGACACCCGCCAGCCACCTTATGCAACTAGTGCATGTTAGTCGGTGGAACCGGTCTCACGTAAGCGTACGTGTAAGGTTGGTCCGGGCCGCTTCATCCCACAATACCGCGGAAGCAAGATAAGATTAGTAACGGCAAGTAAGTTGACAAGATCCACGCCCACAACTATATTGTGTTCTACTCGTGCAATAGAGAACTACGATAGACCTAGCTCATGATGCCACTTTTAGGGGAGCGTTGCAGAAAATTAAAAATTTCCTACAGTTTCACCAAGATCCATCTATGAGTTCATCTAAGCAACGAGTCATGGAGATGCATCTACATACCACTTTGTAGTCGCGAGCGGAAGCGCTCAAAAGAACGGGGTTGAGGTAGTTGTACACGCCCCGATCCAATCACCGGAGATCCTAGCGCCGAACGGACGACACCTCCGCTGCTCAACACACGTGACGGTCAGCGTGGCGTCTCCTCCTTCTTGATCCAGCAAGGGGAAGGAGAGGTTGATGAAGATCCAGCAAGACGACGGCGTGGTGGTGGATGCAGCAGGATCCCAGGCTTCGCCAAGCGTCTGCGGGAGGAGGAGGTGTAGCAAGGGGAAGGAGGTGCCAAGATGCGGGTCTTGCTGCCCTTCCTCCCTCCACTATATATAGGGGCTAGGGGCGATGCCCTTGGAGATCCCATCTAGATGGGGCGGCGGCCCGGGCAACGGCCCCTTAGGGTTTCCAACTGGGGCGCATGCCCCTGGGGCAACGGTCCCCCAACCCTAGGCGCCTTGGGCCCTTGGGTGGGCGCACCAGCCCACCAGGCTGGTTCCCACGCCACTTCAGCCCATGGGGCCCTCCGGGATAGGTGGCCCCACTCGGGACCCCGGGACCCTTTCGGTGGTCCCAGACAATACCGTGACCCCAAAACTTTCCGGTGGCAAATCGACTTCCTATATATAAATATTTACCTCCGGACCATTCCGAACTCCTCGTGACGTCCGGGATCTCATCCGGACTCAACAACTTTCGGTTACTGGATACTAATATCTCTACAACCCTAGCGCCACCGAACCTTATGTGTAGACCCTACGGGTTTGGGAGATATGCGATATGACCGAGATGCCTCTCCGTCAATAACCAACAGCGGATCTGGATACCCATGTTGGCTCCTACATACTCCTCGATGATATCATCGATGAACCACGATGTCGAGGATTCAATCAAACCCGTATACAATTCCCTTTGTCAATCGGTATCGTTACTTGCCCGAGACTCGATCGTCGGTATCCCAATACCTTGTTCAGTCTCGTTATCGGCAAGTCACTTTACTCGCACAGTAATGCATGATCCCGTGACTAACCACTTAGTCACTTTGAGCTCATTATGATGATGCATTACCGAGTGGGCCCAGAGATACCTCTCCGTCATACGGAGTGACAAATCCCGCCTCGATCCGTGTCAACCCAATGACACTTTCGGAGATACCTGTAGTGCACCTTTATAGTCACCCGCCGTTGCCAGACGTTTGGTACACCCAAAGCACTCTTACGGTATCCGGAGTTACATGATCTCATGGTCTAAGGAAGAGATACTTGACATTGGAAAAGCTCTAGCAAAACGAACTACACGATCTTGTGCTATGCTTAGGATTGGGTCTTGTCCATCACATCATTCTCCTATTGATGTGATCCCATTGTCAATGACATCCAATGTCCACAGTCAGGAAACCATGACTATCTGTTGACCAACGAGCTAGTCAACTAGAGGCTCACTAGGGACATGTTATGGTCTATGTATTCACACGTGTATCACGATTTCCGGATAATACAGTTATAGCATGAATAAAAGACAATCATCATGAACAAAGAAATATAATAATAACACTTTTATTATTGCCTCTAGGGCATATTTCCAACAATTTTGTTGGTGGAGCTCAAGTATCTTTTCTTCTCGCATCTCGAAGTGCAATTAATTCTTCGTATTCTTTTGAAGTGGAGTTTTGCATTTCTTCGTTCTTCTCAGCTATTCAATCTTTTCCGCTTGTGGTTGGTTATCACCTTATAATTTTGAGATGTTTTCCATAAGTCCACAACAATCTTATTCTTTTCGGTGGTGATTTTTTTCAACAACTCCGTTCAAACCTTCCTTCTAAATATGCTTTCAATTTCATTCGCGGCACAATTTGTCATTTTCTTCTCCGTTCTTTTCATTCAACTCTTTGAATTCTTTCCGGAGGTTTTGTGTCATGTCTTCATCAAGTTCCATCCCATCTTGTGAAGTTCATGTTCTAATCCTTCCATTTTCAGCCGGAGTGCTGTCTAAATCCTTTCAGTCTTGTTCGTTTCGTATCTCATTCTAACCGGAGTGGTTTCATAGTCTATCTGATTCCGTGAACTTTCGATTCTCGCCATTCTCGTCGCTCCTCCCTTCTTATCGAGTGCTCTCAATTCTTTGCTTCTTCTCTTGAGTTCTTGTTTCACCTCATCCCTTTCCCCTTCCGTGTCGGTCCTAAGATCTCGGGACGAGATCTCTTGTTAGTGGAGGAGTGTTGTAACGCCCCGGATCTGATGCGCCAGGTGTCCGCCAGTTATTTGTCAGCATTGCAATGTCATTTGCTTGCGTGTTGCACTTTGCCATGTCATCATCTGCATTTCATATAATGTCATCATGTGCATTTCATTTTGCATACGTGTTCGTCTCATGCATCCGAGCATTTTCCCCGTTGTCCGCTTTGCAATCCGCACTCCTATGTTCCCCGGCGCCCCTTTTACCTCTTTTCGTAAAGGGTGTTAAACTTTCTCGAATGGACCGAGGTTTTTCAAGCTGCCTTGGTATACCACCGTAGACCGCTCGTCAAGTTTCGTGCCATTTGGAGGTCGTTTGATACTCCAACGGTTAACCGGTAACCGTAAAGCCTCCTTCTCTTTGCAGCCCAACACCCTTCCAAAGTGGCCTAAAACCCACCTAACTCCCTCCATGCTCTCGGTCGCTCGATCACGATCGTGTGGGCGAAACCGCCCTCATTTGGACTCTCCTAGCTCCCTCTACCTATAAATATGTGCCTCCCCAAAATTCCTTGGTCCAAACCCCAATTTCTTCTCCTCTCGCCACGGACGTGTCCGTCCGGCCGGACGAAACCCCGCCGCAGCCCGCAGCCAGTGGCCGCCCGCCACTAGGCACCGCCCTCCCGCCGCCGCTGCTGGAGCCCATCCGGGGCCAGCTGGTCCGGCTCACCGCCGCTTGTTCAGCGCGCCGCCAGGCCCAGCCCGCCGCCGCTGCGCTGGCCAGGCGACCACGCCGCCACGCGCCCTCGCCGCCCAGCCCGCCGCCGCCTCGCCCTCGCCGCCTCGCCTCCCCATGCTCGGCCGCCCGGCACCGCACCGCCGCCGCCATCTCGCCGGGCGGCGCTCTCGCCGGCCGACCTGTCGCCGCCTCCTCCGCCGTCGTCGCCTCTGGCCGTCGCGCGCTTCGCCGAACCGCCACCCCGTCACCGGATCTGGGGAGTGGACGAGATCCACCACTCCCCCAGCCAAACGCCGGCCCCGTCCCGATCCTCCCCGTCCGGGAACCACCTCATCCCGCGTTGACTTTCGCGGAGGTATAATTTCCTCTAAGTCCTTTTCTGTCACATTTTGGTGCCTCATTCATCATGCCATAACTCTCTGCATATTGCTCCATTTCATGCGCATAATATGTAAAATTGTTCGCCTCGACGAGTACATCATTTCATTCCATTGCATCATGTTTATTTGAGTCCATCTTGATGCTTGAATCTTCGTTGCAAAAGTGCTATGTGATGTTAATCTGCTGAAACTTGTATAACCTGGTGATTTGTCATTTTTGCCATGATTGATGTGTGCATCCTATGAACTTGAGTCCTACATGTGTTTTGTAATATGCCATGCCATCTTTACAGGGGTGTATGCCATGTATTTTTGTGATCTCTGTGGTGACTATCACAAGCATGCAAACTAGGCTTCATGATGTTGCTGATTTCAGCCCCGGTTCTGCTGATATTTTTATGCCATGTAAACTTGATGCTACCGAGAGATCCATGCTTATTTTGAGATACTTCAGTAAGGATGTTTTGAACATATGGTTATTATCTATCCATCCATGCCCTTGTTTGCAATTATGGAGTGCCTTAGCTTGAGTCAATCGAGCTCTACTTTTGCTATAAAATGTTTCCTGGCAGGTTGTTTACATGTTATTCAATTTTGCCAAGGTTGTTGTAGTTGATCCGTGTATCCTATGATGTTGTTCTTGCCATGTATAGCGTCTATGCCATGTCTTCTTAGTGTTGGTTGCCTTGCCATGCCATGTATTGCTCTGTGGCGAGTGGTTCAAGTTCACCAACATGCCTACTTATTGTTGTTCCTGCCATGTATGAATCTGTAATATAACTTGCCATGTTTACATGGGTGCCATCATATCTTCTGATCCTTTTTGGCTCATGGTCAGTAAGGGACTTTTGTTCTATGCATTTAGTAGTATCATTCCATGCCTTTGTTTGCCATTCTAAGTTCTTCTAACATGTAGTTTGATGGCTCTAAACATTGCAACCTGATGTTATTTCTGCAAAGTCTGAAACTGTTATTATTTGCAATATTGTCATGTCCTTTTGAGCATGTTCTAGTAGTTTCTGGAGATATCTCAGTGTTCATGTTTTGTCATGCTTTACATGTACATCGTGCCCATGCCTTTTGTTCTCATGTTAAGATGTTGTAGCTTGTTGTTTTGGTGCTTGCAATATGCCTACTTGCTGTATTGGATAGATTGTTGCTATAACTTGTATTGTGTGTATGTGTTGAACCGTTGCTCCGTTTTGAGTGTGCTCTATATGAAACTTGATTGATTTTGCATGTAGCTTCATATTATCATGTTGCATCCATGTTTTTAGGTGTTTGCTTGATGTTTGTATGCATTTTGCATCAATGCCATGTTTAACTTGTTTTGCTCATATCTTCTAGGCCGTAGCTCCGAATCTAATGAACTTTATATGTAACTTGACTAGAATTTCGTGTAGATCACCATGGTGCATCTTAACTTGCTGTTTAACAACTTGAACATAAAGTTTATTCAGATCTGGACCAATTTCGAAATTTGCATATGAGGACTTACCGGAATTGTTATATGTTGCTTCCGGCCTCATTTAAACTTGCTTTGATGTGTTGCTCTTGTTTGCATCATCTCTTGCCATGAGTAGCTTCATGTAGCTTTGTCATGCATCATGCTTGTTGTGCATCATGTCTTGTCTATGTGTGGTGTGTTTACCTTGTTGTGTGCTTCTTCTTGTTAGTTCTTGTTTCGCTATGCGATCGTGAGGATTCGCTCGCTCACGCTTGGTTCGCTTCATCCGCTCATCTTCTTCATGGACTCGTTCTTCTTCCTTGCGGGATTTCAGGCAAGATGACCGTCACCTTGGATCTCATTACTATCATTGCTATGCTAGTTGCTTCGTTCTTTCGCTATGCTGCGCTACCTATCACTTGCTGCTCAAGCCTCCCAAATTGCCATGAACCTCTAATCGTTGTCACCTTCCCAGCAAACCGTTGTTTGGCTATGTTACCGCTTTGCTCTGCCCCTCTTATAGCGTTGCTAGTTGCAGGTGATGTTGAAGATTGCTCCATGGTGGACAGGATTTTGGTTGGGATATCACAATATCTCTTATTTAATTAATGCATCTATATACTTGGTAAAGGGTGGAAGGCTCGGCCTTATGCCTGGTGTTTTGTTCCACTCTTGCCGCCCTAGTTTCTGTCATATCGGTATTATGTTCCCGGATTTTGCGTCCCTAACGCGGTCGGGTGATTTATGGGACCCCCTTGACAGTTCGCTTTGAATAAGACTCCTCCAAAGAAGGCCCAACCTTGGTTTTACCATTTGCCTCAACACCACCTACTTTTCCCTTGGGAGTCGCTTCTCTCGAGGGTCATCTTTATTTTAGCCCCCGCCAATGCTTCTCTAAGTGTTGGCCCAAACGAGCAGATCAAGGGCCACCTTGGGGAAACTTGAGGGTTGGTTTTACTCAGAGGATGTCTCATCCGTGTTGCCCTCGAGAACGAGATATGTGCAGCTCCTATCGGGATTGTCGGCGCATCAAAGTGCTTTGATGGTCTTGTTTTATTGTGTCGAAATGTCTTGTAGCCGGATTCCGAGACTGATCGGGTCTTCCGGGAGAAGGAATATCCTTCGTTGATCGCGAGAGCTTATCATGGGCTGTTGGGACACCCCGCAGGTATAAACTTTCGAGAGCCGCTCCCGCGGTTATGTGGCGATGAGAATTTGTTAATATCCGGTTGTAGTAAACTTGAAGCAAACTCTTCTAAAATACACCAACCGTGTGCATAACCGTGAGTGTCTCTTTTCGGGGTTGATCGAGAGGAGAACATGGTTTCTGGGTTATGTCTGACGTAAGTAGGAGTTCAGGATCACTTCTTGATCATTACTAGTTGACGACCGTTCCTTTGTTTCTCTTCTCGCTCCCATTTACTAGTTACGTCGATGCAAGCTTTGACACTGATCCGGACAATTCTAAATCGCAAACCGGATACATGTTTATATTAAACGGTGGAGCTGTCAATTGGTGCAGTTCTAAACAAACCGTCATGGCGGGACCTACATGTGAAGCGGGGTAAATAGCTACTTCAGAAGCAGCAAATGATGGAGTCTGGATGAAGGAGTTCATATCCGATCTAGGTGTCATACCTAGTGCATCGGGTCCAATGAAAATCTTTTGTGACAATACTGGTGCAATTGCCTTGGCAAAGGAATCCAGATTTCACAAGAGAACCAAGCACATCAAGAGATGCTTCAATTCCATCCGGGACCAAGTCCAGGTGGGAGACATAGAAATTTGAAAGATACATACGGATCTGAATGTTGCAGACCCGTTGACTAAGCCTCTTCCACGAGCAAAACATGATCATCACCAAGGCTCCATGGGTGTTAGAATCATTACTGTGTACTCTAGATTATTGACTCTAGTGCAAGTGGAAGACTGAAGGAAATATGCCCTAAAGGCAATAATAAAGTTATTATTTATTTCTTTATATCATGATAAATGTTTATTATTCATGCTAGAATTGTATCAACCGGAAACATAATACATGTGTGAATACATAGACAAACAAAGTGTCACTAGTATGCCTCTACCTGACTAGCTCGTTGATCAAAGATGGTTGTGTTTCCTAGCCATAGACATGAGTTGTCATTTGATTAACGGGATCACATCATTAGGAGAATGATGTGATTGACTTGACCCATTCCGTTAGCTTAGCACTTGATCGTTTAGTATGTTGCTATTGCTTTCTTCATGACTTATACATGTTCCTATGACTATGAGATTATGCAACTCCCGTTTACCAGAGGAACACTTTGTGTGCTACCAAACGTCACAACGTAACTGGGTGATTATAAAGGAGCTCTACAGGTTTCTCCGAAGGTACATATTGAGTTGTTGTATTTTGAGATTAGGATTTGTCACTCCGATTGTCGGAGAGGTATCTCTGGGCCCTCTCGGTAATGCACATCACTATAAGCCTTGCAAGCAATGTAGCTAATAAGTTAGTTGCGGGATGATGCATTACGTAACGAGTAAAAAGACTTGCCGGTAACGAGATTGAACTAGGTATTGAGATACCGATGATCGAATCTCGGGCAAGTAACATACCGATGACAAAAGGAATAACGTATGTTGTTATGCGGTTTGACCGATAAAGATCTTCGTAGAATATGTAGGAGCCAATATGAGCATCCAGGGTCCGCTATTGGTTATTGACCGGAGACGTGTCTCGGTCATGTCTACATAGTTCTCGAACCCGTAGGGTCCGCACGCTTAAAGTTCGGTGATGATCGGTATTATGAGTTTTTTTGTTTTGATGTACCGAAGGTAGTTCGGAGTCCCGGATATGATCACGGACATGACGAGGAGTCTCGAAATGGTTGAGACGTAAAGATTGATATATTGGATGACTATGTTCGGACACCGGAAGTGTTTCGGGGAGTTTCGGACATATACTGGAGTACCGGGGCGTTACCGGAACCCCCCCCCCCCGGGGGGTTTAATGGGCCTCATGGGCCCTAAGTGGAGAAGCGGAGGGGCGGCCAGGGCAGGCTGCGTGCCCCCTCCCCCTCTAGTACGAATAGGACAAGGAGGGGGGGTGGCGTCCCCCCTTTCCTTCCTCTCCTCTCTCCCTTCCTCCCCCCTCCTACTCCAACTAGGAAAAGAGGGGGTCCTACTCCCAGTGGGAGTAGGACTCCTCCCTGGCGCGCCCCCTCCTGGCCGGCCGCCCCTCCCCCTTGATCCTTTATATAAGGAGGCAGGGGCACCTCTAGAGACAACAATTGATCTCTTGATCTCTTAGCCGTGTGCGGTGCCCCCGTCCACCATATTCCACCTCTGTAATATCGTAGCGGTGCTTAGGCGAAGCCCTGCGTCGGTAGCATCATCAACACCGTCATCACGGTGCCGTGCTGAGGAACTCTCATGCAACACTCTGCTGGATCGGAGTTTGTGGGATGTCATCGAGCTGAACGTGTGCTGAGCTCGGAGGTGTCGTACGTTCGGTACTTGATCGGTCGGATCGTGAAGACGTACGACTACATCAACCACGTTGTGCTAATGCTTCCGCTTTCGGTC
Organism: Aegilops longissima; assembly: GCA_021605205.1. NCBI lineage: Eukaryota > Viridiplantae > Streptophyta > Magnoliopsida > Poales > Poaceae > Aegilops > Aegilops longissima. The sequence goes on from CM038681.1 coordinate 400,858,607, forward strand.
TACGAGGGTACGTGGACAACACTATCCCCTCTCGTTGCTATGCATCACCATGATCTTGCGTGTGCATAGGATTTTTTTTGAAATTACTACGTTCCCCAACACATGGGCGCACTCCGTCTTACTCCATTGATCCTACATGGTACATGGACACGGGAACCACGAACCACCTCACCAACGAGGTGGCTAAGCTTTCCACTTAGGAGCCGTATCGCGGTCATGATCAGGTGCACACCGCCAATGGAGCAGGTATGCGCATCTCCCATGTTGGTCAGGCTTCACTTTCTTTCACATAATTGTCGAAAGTTGCATCTTTCCAATGCTCTTCGTGTTCCCACTTCTACACGTAGTTTGTTGTTTGTTCCTCAACTTACTCGTGATAATAATGTCCTTGCTGAGTTTCACCCTTTTCGTTTCTTTATCAAGGATTGGGACACGAGGGCCGTTCTGCTTAGTGGTCGTATTCGCCATGGTTTATATGCACTTGACGCGCCGCCCACATCTCCTATGCAGTCTTCTCCTCAGGCGTTCAGCGGTGTTCGTGTGTCACCTACACATTGGCATGCGTGCCTTGGTCACCCTGCTGCTCCTATAGTTCATCATGTGCTACATCGTCGTGAACTACCAGTTGTGTCCAATAAAACTGCTGAAACTATTTGTGATGCGTGTCAGCAGGGCAAGAGTCATCAACTTCCGTTTTCAGAGTCTAGTCGTGTTGTGAAACATCCTCTTGAGCTTGTGTTTTCTGATGTATGGGGCCATGCCCAAACATCTGTTAGTGGCCACAATTATTATGTCAGTTTCATTGATGCTTATAGCCGGTTTACTTGGCTTTATCTTATTAAGCGAAAGTCTGATGTGTTCGATGTTTTTATTCAGTTTCAAGCACATGTTGAGCGTCTCCTTGAGCAGAAAATTATCCATGTTCAATCCGACTGGGGGGTGAATACCACAACCTCAACACGTTCTTCAACAAACTTGGGATTTCGCACCGTGCGTCTTGTCCTCATACACATCAGCAGAATGGAATCGCTGAACGTAAGCATCGACATCTTGTAGAAACTGGTCTTACTTTGCTAGCTCATGCCTCCGTTCCGTTTAGGTTCTGGAGTGATGCTTTCTCCACCGCCTGTTTTTTGATCAATAGGCTTCCCTCACGACTCCTGAATATGAAAACCCCGCTTGAACTCTTGCTCCATGAAATTCCACATTACACATTCCTCAAAGTGTTTGGGTGTGCATGTTGGCCCCATTTGCGTCCATACAACAAACGTAAGCTAGAGTTTCGGTCTAAAAAGTGTGTTTTTCTTGGGTATAGTTCCCTTCACAAAGGGTACAAATGCCTGCACGTCCCCACCAATCGCGTCTTCATATCTCGTGATGTCGTATTTGATGAGAATGTGTTCCCCTTTCATGCACTTCCGACCAACTCTGACACTCCTATGCCACTTGTTCACTCAATCACACCCTTGCCTGATCAATTTGTGGATGTTGCAAATACTCCTGTGTTGCTTCCTAATCATGCTGCAGGTATTGGACGTGGTGCTCGTCTTGAGCTGCTTGATGAACAGGTGCCGGATGATGTTTTGGAACGGGACGTGGGTTGTATGCATGGGACATTGATAATCCCCAAGTGCAGGGAATCATCATAGCAATTCCCAAAGGTGGAAGTGATAAGTATGGAGTGTCGAACCCACAAGGAGCTAAAGGTAAGATCAATATTCTCTCAAGCCATATCTGCCACTGATACAACTCTATGTGCACCAAACGTTTGCTTACAACTAGAAACAAGAAATAAAACCGTGTTGTGAGTATAAAGAGGATAACTTTGTATGATATCGGAGAGATAAAATATAAAAGTAGGTGCTGTTATCATAAAGTTAGAATATATTACTAAATAATATAAATAGCAAGTGTGGAATAATGGTGGATCGATGTGCGGAATTGTCCTAAGCAATTGTTAACAAGATCGATAGTCGTCATTGCAATTTCATATGAGGGAGAGGCATAAACTAACATACTTTTCCTACTTGGATCATATGTTCTTATGATTGGAACCCTAGCAAGCATCCACAAATACTAAAGATGCATTAAGGTAAAACCCAACCATAGCATTAAAGCATCAAGTCCCCTTTTATCCCATACGCAACAACCCCCTTACTCGGGTTTAAGCTTCTGTCACTCTAGCAACCCACTATAAGCGAATCATGAACGTATTGCAACACCCTACAGCAGGAATCCCTCACGCTTGCACGACACGGAGGGCACCATAGGACAGCACCAAAATAAAACATACAACTCGTACAAATCTAGATCATCAATCAACTCAAAGACAAAAGATATCTACTCAAAACATCATAAGATGGCAACACATCATTGGATCATAATATGTAGCATAAAGCACCATGTTCAAGTAGGGATTACAGCGGGGTGCGGGAGAGTGGACCGCGTAAAAGAGATGAGGATGGTGATGATGATGGTGATGTTGATGAAGACGATCACCGCGGCGATGATTCCCCTGCCGATGGCACTCCGGTGCCACCAAGAGAGAGGAAGAGAGGTTCTCCCACTTGTGCTTCCTCCTCCATGGCTTCCCCCTCTGGTCCTTGGCCTTCATGGCGATGATGGCCCTCCGAGATCCTCCTCCATGGCCTCCTCAGGATGATGGCCCCTCCGCAGGTGCCGAGAGGGCCTAAATTGATTTCTCGTGGCTACAGAGGCTTGCGGCGGCAGAACTTCCGGTCTAGGTTAATTCCCGAAAGTTTCAGTATTTATAGGAATTTTTGGCGTTGGTTTCACGTCAGGGAGGTCTCCGGACTGTCCACGAGATAGGGGCCGCGCCTGGGGCGCGCCCCCACTCGTGGGCAGCCCGGGACTCTTCTGGCCCAACTCCGATGCTCTGCGGTCTTCTTTTGGTCCATAAAAATCCTCAAAAATTGGCACGCCAATTGACTCCGCTTGGTATCCCTTTTCTGTAAAATACAAAAACAAGGAGAAAATGTAAACTGCACCGGGCTCTAGGTTAATAGGTTAGTCCCCGAAATCATATAAAATGACATATAAGTGCTTATAAAACATCATAGATGGATAATATAATAGCATGAATACTTCATAAATTATAGATACGTTAGAGACGTATCAGACATGCATAGCGGGTGGCGCCCGACAGCCCATGGAGGCTGCACCCGCAGTCAACCCGCGGGCATCGCTCTCGCCTGTGGCCACCCCGCGAGCGTCTCTCCCACCGGGCCTGGTGGTTGCCTCGCCTGGCCCATCGCCCGGCCCAGTGGCTGGGTCTCCTGCTCCAACTGCCGCCTCGCCCGGCCCAGCTGATGAAGCCATGTACCTAGGGTAGGGTCATGGACCTATCCAAGATACCCTCCCCAAGGACATCTCTAGAAGAAACTGCCTTTCAGTCGACCTGGAAGGATTCCACTGGACGGACTCGAAGACACTCGACCATGAAGCCTCACTCGACCACCAGGAGATCAAGAGTCACTCTGCACCCAAACGGTCTGTTATTAAGTAGTCTTTATGGTCATGATAGCACTTTATGTAGGGCGTTACCAGTAACGCCAGGCCTTAATGTACTTTAAACCCTGCATAACTGAGGGCCGGAGGGGTCTGGCAGACTCTATATAAGCCAACCCCTTCCTCAGTGTAAAGGGTTCGCACCCCTGTAACTCATACACATATAATCCAGTCGACCGCCTCCGGGCTCCAAGACGTAGGGTTGTTACTTCCTCCGAGAAGGGCCTGAACTCGTAAATCCCTTATGATACAACTACTCCATAGCTAGGATCTTGCCTCTCCATTCTTACCCCCCTATTCTACTGTCAGGCTTAGAACCACGACAGTTGGCGCCCACCATGGGGTTGGTGTCTTAGTGACTTATTGGAGAAGTTGCGATTGTTCCGATCACCTTCATCATGGTTTCATGGAGTTTTGCTGAGGGTCGCGAGATCCGCCTCGGCGCCACGCTCATCGCCGACGACTCCGCTTGGCTTCGTGGAGGCTCCACTGACATCGACGCGCTTCGGTCCGCGGGCGACACACTTTCACGCATGTGTCCGCGGCGCCCCATCATGCAACCGTCGGCCCCTGTCGATCGACCCCTCGTGTCGCCCTCCTCCCTCGTCTCTCCCGTTAGCGCAAGCGCTCCGGTTGATCGAGGCTTCAGCGGTGGGTGAGGCATGCAGCAGCCCGCCAGTCGGCCACCCCCCAAGTCACGGCGATCGAGCCCGACGAATCTCTCTACGGCCTATTCGATCCGTTAAGCTTCAGAGAGATCGATCCGAAAAGCGACAAAGAATGATCCAGCGGCGGAGGTCCTGATGGTCAATGGACCACGTAGTCCTCCCGGCTTCCCCCGCACCGACAGAGGGGACGGCGGAGGCGACCCAGCGCAGGTCCACGAGGAGTATCAACCCGAGCCACTCACTTCGCTGCAAAGGGAAGATCTTCGCCGCCGGAACATGGATGCTCTGCATACTCCTATCGTAGGAGAAACCCCCGAGGCTCGCGCCTTGGAGGACGCGCGTTTGGCCAACTTGGCTAAGCGCACTCGACTGGAGAACCTCCAGCGAGCACTCGACGAGCGCGCGCGGCAACGAGTTCCAGACTCCAGTTGACGTCAACTCTTTCCACCACCGACTCAGGTATATCGAACTCCAATTCAAAATTTAGCGGCTGCAGCCCGAATAACAGAGTCGATTCAGCCCTCCCAGTCAGAGGCCGGCAGAGGCTTGATGCAGATCAGAGATTTGCTCTGGGCAGTAGGAGATCAGAATTTAGCTGTATCGCAGTCGCGAAACCGGATTCACAGCAGATCTGTCGCTACGAATACAGTCCAGTCGGCCCATAGCCCAAGATCGCCCCCGCGGCGTGAGGGACGTGGAGGTCGGCGTGATCAGTATGATGACCGATTTGATCGCGATGATCGGCGTCGAGTGCCCACTCCTCCCCCAAGGGGTGGGTCGTACGCCCCTCGACAGCAAGATGACAGACGCCAACACAGTGTTGGGCGAAGGGTTCCAGTCGACCCCAGAGAACCAGGCTTTGATGCGAGATCCATTATCGTTCAGGGTTTGGTCGACCGGAACAGAGCTCACCGAGAAGGCCATGACAGAGATGTGCCCACCAGCAGCAGAGTTCATGGCTCAGGACTAGAGTGTTTTAGCAGAGCCATCAGGGCCGCAGTGATTCCTCCCAACTTCAGGTTGGCGACTGGAGTTAGTAAGTTCACTGGTGAGTCCAAGCTCGATACTTGGCTTGAGGACTACCAAGTGGTTGTTCAGATTGGCGGCGGTAATGATGAGGTGGCCATGAAACACCTACCTCTTATGTTGGAGGGCCCGGCCAGAGCATGGCTGAATCAATTGGCACCTAGCAGCATTTACACTTGGGAAGATCTTGCCCGAGTGTTTGTCAGGACATTTGAAGGAACTTGCAAGCGACCAGCAGGGTTGACAGAGCTGCAGGTTTGTGTGCAAAAGTCGAATGAGACTCTGAGGGATTACATCCAGAGGTGGATCACATTGCATCACACGGTGGAGAATGTATCTGATCACCAAGCAGTCTGTGCCTTCAAGGAAGGCGTTAAGAACAGAGAGTTAAGTTTGAAGTTCGGTCGGACCGGAGACATGACTCTGAGTCGAATGATGGATATTGCCACCAAATATGCCAATGGTGAAGAAGAGGATCGGCTCCGGAGTGGCAAGTACAAGCCGACTACTCATGAAACCGGAGGAGGGAACTCCAATCGGAAGTGTATGAAAGTCGAGCCAGCTGCTCCTGGAGAAGCCTTGGCCGTGACTCAGGGCAAGTTTAAAGGGAAGCCCAAAGGATCGCGGAACCCCAAGAAGGTGAAGGACAAGGAAGGAAACAACGTGATGGATTTGCCATGCCACATCCACATGAAAAAAGACGAGGAGGGTAACTTCATTTACCCAAACATACCACTCGCCAAAGTTTACTTTAATCCAGCAGCTTGGGGAAACAGCCCAAGGATAAGGAAAAGGAGTCTGACAAGGTTGAGGACAAAGAGGACAAAGTGATGGAGGATACCCCATGTCAATTCCACCACGATGATTTTTGCTGATGTTGAGAGCAAAAGTCGATTGAAAGTTATCAACCGTGAGGTGAATATGGTTGCTCCATGACACCCGCTATCTTAAATGGTCTCGCATCGCCATCACGTTCGACCAGTCTGATCATCCAACACACATAGCCACCCCTGGGAGGCAAGCTTTGGTGGTCGACCCAGTCATAGAAGGCACTCGACTGACTAAGGTTATGATGGATGGTGGCAGCAGCCTGAATAAATTATATGCGGAGACGCTGAAAGGAATGGGCATTCCGATGTCCAGACTCAGTTCCAGCAACATGAGTTTCCATGGAGTCATTCCTGGAAGAAGGCTGAGTCACTCGGCCAAATTGCTCTTGATGTGGTTTTCAAGATTCAAGCATTTCCGCAAAGAAAATTTAACATTTGAAGTTGTGGATTTCCAGAGTGCTTATCACGATATTTTAGGCAGACCAGCTTATGCACGATTCATGGCTCGACCATGTTATGTGTACCTCAAATTGAAGATGCCTGGTCCCAAGGGTGTGATCACCATCACTGGCAATCGGAAAAAGGCAGAAGAGTGCTTTCAGAAGGGCTCAAAGATTGCCGATGCTCAGGTAATAGTGGTGGAGCTGCAAGAATACCAGAAAAATGCAGATCCGAGTGATTTATTGCGGGCCAAGAAGCCCGCCACAGTAGTCAGCTGCCCATCGTGCGGTGAGACGGGCCTGCTCACATTCACCCGAACGACCCCAGTGCTGCTCCGACTCATATCTCCACAACACTCGACTCTAAATAGGAAGATGCGCTCATCCAGTTCCTCCGTGAGAACTGGGACATCTTCGCATGGAAGCCTGTTGACATGCCGGGTGTTCCCAGGGGACTGGTTGAGCATCGTCTATGAGTCGACTCAAAGGTGAAACCTGTCAAAGAACATCTTCGACGGTCCCCGTCCAGAAGAGAAAGGCCATTGGCGAGGAGGTGGCTCGGCTCCTGGCAGCAGAGTTTATCCGAGAAATTTACCACTCCGAGTGGCTCGCCAATGTCGTCATGGTACCCAAGAAGGACAAGTCACTTCGCATGTGCATTGATTTCAAACATATCAATCGGCCCTGCCCAAAAGATCATTTTCCTCTTCCCCGCATCGACCAAATAGTCGACTCGACGGCAGGATGTGAGCGCCTGTCTTTTTTAGACGCTTATTCCGGTTACCATCAGATCCGTTTGTATGGACCCGACGATATCAAAACAGCTTTCATCACTCCATTCGGGTGCTTCTGCTATGTCACCATGCCATTCGGCCTCAAGAATGTCAGAGCCACGTTCATGAGGATGATTCAGAAGTGTTTACTCACTCAAATCAGTCGGAACGTGGAGCATACATGGATGATATTGTGGTCAAATCACGGAAGGGTTCCGACCTGTTGACTGACCTCGCTGAAACATTTGCCAATCTCGGGAGGTATGATATCGCTTAATCCATCAAAGTGCACATTCGGAGTTCCCGCGGAAAGTTACTCGGTTTTCGCTTCGAACGAGGAATCAACGCCAACCCGAAAAAGTTGGCACTATACTCCGAATGAAACGCCCCGCGCGTGTGCACGATGTCCAGAAGCTTACTGGATGCTTGGCCGCGTTAAGTCGATTCATCTCGCCTCGGTGAAAAGGCATTGCCGCTTTACCGATCGATGAAGAAGTCGACAAGTTCGAGTGGACTCCGAAGTCGATGCAGCGCTTGCGAGCTAAAAGCTCGCTCTCCACCCACCGGTGCTTGCTGCTCCATTCAACAAAGAGCCTTTGTTGCTTTACATTGCAGCCACAGGACAAGTCGTCAGTACAGTACTTACGGTCGAGCGGGAAGAAGAAGGGAAAGCCTTCAAAGTTCAGCGCCCGGTATATTATCTTTTCGAAGTATTGACCCCATCGAAGCAAAGATACCCTCATTATCAGAAGCTTGTATATGGGATTTACATGACCATGAAGAAGGTTGCTCATTATTTCTCTGATCATTCCATTACAGTCGTCAGCGACGCCCATTGTTAGAGATTCTGCACAACAGAGATGCAACTGGTCGAGTGGCAAAATGGGCGATTGAACTCCTTCCCGTTGATATCAAGTTTGAGGCAAAGAAAGCCATTAAGTCCCAAGCAGTAGCAAATTTCATCGCCGAGTGGATTGAACAGCAACTACCGACTAAGTTCACTCGAGCCTTCGGACCATGTTCTTTGACGGTTCTAAGATGTTGAATGGTTCCGTGTGGGTAGTATTGGTCTCCCCGAGGAGATAAGCTCAGATATGTGCTCCAGATCCACTTTGATTCCTCCAACAATGAAGCAGAATACTGAAGCACTTTTGTATAGGTTGCGATGGCCATTTCACTTTCGGCGTCCGTCGCCTTTATGGTTTATGGCGACTCAGATTTGGTGGTCAATCGTGATGAATGAGTGGACGCCGAAGCCCAATATGACTGGTTATCGCAATGCAGAAGAAAGTTTGAGAAGAAAATTGAAGGGTTAGAGCTCCATCATATGCCCCGATCAAGAATCAAGCGGCCGATGATTTGGAAAAGATAGGTTCCAAGAGAGAAGCCATTCCCAGTAATGTGTTTTTGGAACATATCCATACTCCATCAGTTCAGGAAGATCCTTTTACCGAAGAAGCTCCGCAGCCAAAAAGCGTCACAGATCCGACTAAAGTTGAAGTTCCAGCGGTGGTCGACCTGATCATGGAAGCGTTGGTCATCACTCCCGACTGGACAGAGCCGTACATCGCGTATATCGTAAGGAAAGAGCTCCTAGAGAATGAAGAAGAGGCTCGACAGATCGTCCGCCGATCCAAAGCCTTTACCGTGATAAAGGGACAGTTGTACAGAGAAAGCGCGACTGGAGTCGGTCAGAAATGTATAACGCCAGAAGAAGGTCGGATAATCCTTGATGATATCCACTCGGGAACCTGTGGTCATCATGCGTCCTCTCGGACCATTGTGGCTAAAGCATACCGAGCGGGATTTTACTGGCCAAGGGCAAATGAAATGGCAAAGGAGATAGTCGACAAGTGTGAAGGATGTCAATTTTACTCCAATATGTCACACAAGCCCGCCTCAGCCTTGAAGACCATTCCACTCGTCTGGCCTTTCGCTGTATGGGGATTGGATATGGTTGGACCATCGAGAACAGTGTGACGGCTTCACCCATGTGCCGGTGGCAATGACAAGTTCACTAAGTGGATTGAAGCTAAACCCATCAAGAATCTTGATGCCGCACCGCTGTCGCCTTCATCGTGGAGTTGATATTCAGATATGGAGTTCCACATAGCATCATCACCGATAATGGGTCAAACTTCGATTCGAGGAATTCGAGCCTTTACACATCTCAGGCACACGAAGTCGACTATGCTTGGCCGCCACCCCAAATGAATGGACAAAGTGTAACGAGCAAATGGTTTAATTCTCATGGGCTGAAACCCCGATCGATGCGCGATCTCAAGCACGCAGTGGGTGCATGGGTCGATTTAACTTCCGCAAGATTTTGGGGATTAAGGACCACACCTAATCGGTGGACCGAGAACTCCGCTCTTCTTGGTTCACGGAGTGAAGCAGTCTTGCCGAGTGACCTGCTTCACAACGCGCCCCAAGTCGAACTCTACACTGAATATGAAGCAGAGCAAGCCCGACAGGACGCAGTCGATCTTCTAGAAGAAGAAAGAGAGATGGCCATGATCTGATCGACCATTTATCAGCAGGACTTACGTCGCTTCCATGCCAAAAACGTGAAGAGTCGAGCCTTCCAAGAGGGAGATTTGGTTCTCCGAGTGGATCAGCAGAAGCCACACAAGCTTGCTCCTACTTGGGAAGGTCCCTTCATCGTCACCAAAGTTCTCCACAATGGGGCGTACCGTCTTTACAATGTCGGTCACTAGATTGACGAGCCCCGAGCTTGGAACGCGGAGCTGCTCCGCCCCTTTTATACTTAAGTATTCACTCGGATGAGATGTAATAAAAGTACTTCTGTAGTTTATTTATCAAAGACAATTTTCCCAGTGATTGTTGTTACTTTTGTTTACATGAGCAGTCCCCCAGTGGGTGGCTTAGCTGTGAATCCGTTTCGCCTAAGTTTGTAAAAAAAATCCTTGCCGAGTGGTGAGCCAGTCTCCCACTCGGGGGCTTAGCTGCGAATCCGTTTCTCCTAAGTACTTTCAAATCCTACCGAGTGGTGAGCCAGCCTCCCACTCGGGGGCTTAGCTGCAGCCTAGTGCTCGCCTAAGTTTTTTTAAAATCCTACCGAGTGGAGAGCAAACCTCCCAATCGGAGGCTTAGCTGCAGTCCAAGTACTCGCCTAAGTTTAACAAAATCCTGCCGAGTGGTGAGCCAGCCTCCCACTCGGGGGCTTAGCTGCAGTCCAAGTACTCGCCTAAGTTTAACAAAATCCTGCCGAGTGGTGAGCCAGCCTCCCACTCGGAGTCTTAGCTGCAGCCCAGTGCTCGCCTAAGTACAAATACAATGTGCGCTCCGCAAGGAGGACGAGGTGCAGGTCGACTGCTACCTTCTCCTTCCGAGCTACGCCACAAATACAATGTGCGCTCCACAAGGAGGACGAGGTGCAGGTCGACTGCTACCTTCTCCTTCCGAGCTACGCCACAAATACAATGTGCGCTCCGCAAGGAGGACGAGGTGCAGGTCGACTGCCGCCTTCTCCTTCGGAAGTACGTCACAAAAATCCTACCGAGTGGATAGCAAACCTCCCACTCGGGGGCTTAGCTGCAGCCTAGTGCTCGCCTAAGTTTTTGATAATCCTACCGAGTGGAGAGCAAACCTCCCACTCGGGGGCTTAGCTGCAGCCCAGTGCTCGCCTAAGTTTTGGAAAATCCTACCGAGTGGAGAGCAAAACTCCCACTCGGGGGCTTAGCTGCAGCCCAGTGCTCGCCTAAGTTTTTGAAAATCCTACCGAGTGGAGAGCAAACCTCCCACTCGGGGGCTTAGCTGCAGCCCAGTGCTCGCCTAAGTTTTTGAAAATCCTACCGAGTGGAGAGCAAACCTCCCACTCGGGAGCTTAGCTGCAGCCCAGTGCTAGCCTACGTATGAGATTCATTCTGCTCCGCAAGGATGTCGAGGTGCAAGTCGACTGCTACCTTCCCCTTCAGAGCTCCGCCACAAACACAATGTGCACTCCAACCCGATCCACAAGAACGCAAGTCGACTGCAATATGTGCTTCATTCCTACCTGCAAGAGTGCATCACAAGCACTAGCATATATTCCGAGCGAAGAACAATGTTCGTTCGAAGACAAATGCAAACATATTCAACGGAAAACCCAAGTTCAGATAGCATCCTACGGATCCAGAAGTGCTCAGGCACCAAGCCTGTTAAAGTTTACCGGTTACAAAAACCACTCGGCATTCCGAGGCAAATTTAAGGCATCAAGCATAGAAGTTTTTTACTCCTCCGGTGGAGGACTGGAAGGCGCGACAAACTCGTCCAGGTCGATTCCATCTGCAATCCGAGTGGCAGCAGCAATGAAGGTCTCCATGAAAGATCGGAAGTCATGCTTCTTGGTATTGGCCACCTTGAGAGACGCCAACTTGTCCTCTCGCGCGTCCTTGCAGTGAACACGGACCAGAGACAGAGCAACATCAGCACCACACCGCGTAAGACTTCTTCCATTCTTGCACTTGACTTGAACGCTATTCACCGAGTCATCGAGTCTCGAGGTCATTCTGAAGCGTTTCCCCCGGCCAGAGTGTTGTGTCGATGCGCGACGTTGCAACCTTCAGTCTAGCAAGATAGTCGACCACATCAGCAACACGAGACTCCAATCGAAGCACGTTCATGGCGGCTTCATCCTTCACAGGAGAGTTGATGGGATCCAGGCTTGTCTCCACTCGACCAGTCTCTTCCTCAAAGTTTTGGCAGAACTCTGTAGACACAACCCAAAGATAAGCCAGCAGTTTTGTGGTAAGTCCATAATTACAAGCCAGTCGGATACAAGGGATTACCTTCAAGCATGAGGAACAACTTCTTGGCGAGCTCTCCCAGATAAACCTCTAGATCATTCTTCTTTCCCTCTAGTTCGCTAGCTTTGTCGCTTAGGGTTATCTTGTCATTCTTCAGTCGACTGACCTCCTTGTTGGCCGCGTCGAGAGCAGCTTTCAGATTGGTATTCTCCTCTTCAAGTTTGCTGATTGAAGCCAGCTTTTCTTCTGCGAGTTTCGTCTTGTCCTAAGCCGCTTTCTGCGCTTCGGCGAGGTCAAGGTCCTTCTTCCTCAGAGCATCCTTCAGTTTTTCTGCAAAATGACAGTGAGATCAGACTCAGGAATGGACAAGAAATAAGGGCAATCGTCAAGGTTCTCACCAAACATACCTTTTGCCTCCTCCTTCGCCTTAGTGAAGTTCTCCTGGACAAGCTTCAGATCAAGTTCGAGCTGGATATGCTTGTTCTCCAACTCAGTATAACGAGCCACAAGCTCGCAAGATTTCTGCGAAAGATCAATCGACAGACATCAAAGATAGGTCACTTCCGAGTGACTAAGAGAAAAATTGTAGTATTTCTAAGACTACAGCCAAATCAAAATATTCAGCCATAGTCTCGGGGACTACACCCAGTGGGTGCACTCAGCGTGCCCCCACTGGTTCTATCGGCTCGGGTCGGTCAGTCGAACAAAAGAGACAAAAAGGCTAACTTCCAGCAGTTAACCATAGTTTCAAAAAAAATGTTCTTCAGACCATAGTCGATTGCCAGCAGTCGACCACGGTCTCGGGGACTACACCCAGTGGGTGCACTTAGCGTGCCCCCACTGGTTCAATGATTCCATTCGACCAGATCGAGTGGAGAAAGTAAAGAGAAAAAGTTCAAGGTATAAAGACTATTGTCGAGTGCCAGCAGTCCACCATAGTCTCGGGGACTACACCCAGTGGGTGCACTCAGCGTGCCCCCACCAATCCAGATATTCAATTGACACACCCAGTGGGTGTACAGATACTAAGATCTTCAGAAAGAAAAGTTTTTAGGTACCATATCCTAACAGAACAGGCGGTGATCAACTAACCTGGACATTGCTCTGAAGGGCTGAACTTGCATCATAAGCCGCTTGGCTGGCGTCTCGAATCGCCTTCACCTGCTCCATCATGACCCCCACCTGGCGTATAGCTTCTTTAGTAGCGCTTGCTTGGTCCTCCGGGACGTGGTGGGTGGAGAAAAGGGAAGGCGGATCAGCACTCGACGACGAAGGGCGAGCACTCGTCAACGGCACAGCAAAGGATACGGTAGTCTGAAAGGACGCTGTTCTTCCTGAACCAGCGCCTCGGTCTTGATACAACCTGAGCAGTCTTGCCAGCTGACGTCTTCCTGTTCCTCCTCTGCCTCAGTGGCTCTTCATCGTCATCATCAGGGAGATCAATGATGATATTAGGTGGAGCTACAGAAAAGATTCAAAGTTAAAAATGAAGATCCTGTCGACCGAAAGCGAAACTACAGAGATCATACCAGGGTTGGAAGTGACAGCATCCTCCATTTCTTGATCGTCATGTCTGATTGAGGTCTCAGAAGTAGTAGCACTGCAATTTCAGAAATCAGTCGGTCAGCGAAGGAGTCGACCAAGAGTGTATCCATGTTAAACAAGAAAACACAAGTTGGGCCATTACCCGAAAATAGTGGGAATCACCATCCTCATCTTCGGCAGGGCCTTCGTCGGTTTTGATGACGCCGCTCGGGGTTGCTTTGGCGCTTTCTCAGTTGGCGCCGGAGAGGTCGTCCGAGGATGTTTGGTCGACTGACCAACTGTTGGGAAACGTAGTAATTTCAAAAATTTCTCCTACGCACACGCAAGACCATGGTGATGGCATAGCAACGAGAGGGGAGAGTGTCTGTCCACGCACTCGTGAGACCGAAAGCGAAGCGTTATAACAACGCTGTTGATGTAGTCGACGCCTTCACGATCCGACCGATCCAAGTACCGAACGCACGGCACCTCCGAGTTCAGACACGCTCAGCTCGATGACGATCCCCGACCGATCCAGCAAAGTGTCGGGATGAGTTCCACAAGACGACGGTGTGGTGACGATGATGATGCTCCACCGACGCTGGCTTCGCTTAAGCTCCGCGACGATATGACTTCTCCGGCGCAGGCTTCGCTTAAGCTCCGCCACGATATGATCAAGTGGAATATGGTGGAGGGGGCACCGACACGGCTAAGGACGATCCGTAGATCAACTTGTGTGTCATGGGGTGCCCCTGCCCTCAGATATAAAGGAGCAAGGGGTGCGGCCAGCCCAAGGGCGGCGCTGGAGGAGTCCTACTCCCACCGAGTAGGACTCCCCCTCTCCTAGTTGGACTAGGACTTGGGAGGGGAAGAGGGAGGGCGCCGCCTCTCTCCTGTCCTATTCGGACTAGAGGGGAGGGGCGCACGCCTGCCCGGCCGGCCCTTCCTCTTCTCTCTTATGGCCCATCAAGGCCCATAGACCCCGGGGTTCCGTAACCCCGGTGTTCCGTAACGCCCTGCTTTCATCCGAACCTTCCAAGTCCAAACATAGGCTTCCAATATATCAATCTTTATGTCTCGACCATTTCGAGACTCCTCGTCATGTCCATGATCACATCCGGACTCAACAACCTTCGTACATCAAAACTTATAAACTCATAATGAACTCACATCGAACGTTGCGTAATGGACCCTACGGGTTCGAGAACTATGTAGACATGACCTAGAACCATTCTCGGTCAATAACCAATAGCGGAACCTGGATGCCCATATTGGTTCCTACATATTCTACGAAGATCTTTATCGGTCAAACCGCATAACGATATACGTTGTTCCTTTTGTCATCGGTATGTTACTTACCCGAGATTCGATCGTCGGTATCCAATACCTAGTTCAATCTCGCTACCGTAAGTCTCTTTACTCGTTCCGTAATACATCATCTCACAACTAACTCATTAGTTGTAATGCTTGCAAGGCTTATGTGATGTGTATTACCGAGAAGGCCCAGAGATACCTCTCCGACAATCGGAGTGACAAAACCTAATCTCAAATACGCCAACCCAACAAGTACCTTTGGAGACACCTGTAGTACTCCTTTATAATCACCCGATTCGCCAGTGACGCTTGGTAGTACCAAAGTGTTCCTCCGTAAACGGAGTTGCATAATCTCATAGTTACAGGAACATGTATAGGTCATGAAGAAAGCATTAGCAATATACTAAACGATCAAGTGCTAAGCTAACGGAATGGGTCATGTCAATCACATCATTCTCCTAATGAGGTGATCCCATTAATCAAATGACAACACATGTCTATGGTTAGGAAACACAACCATCTTTGATTAATGAGCTAGTCTAGTAGAGGCATACTAGTGACTATCTGCTTGTCTATGTATTCACACATGTATTATGTTTCCGTTAATACAATTCTAGCATGAATAATAAACATTTATCATGGTATAAGGAAATAAATAATAACTTTATTATTGCCTCTAGGGCATATTTCCTTCAGCCTCCCACTTGCACTAGGGTCAATAATCTAGATTACACAAGAATGATCCTAACACCCATGGAGTCTTGGTGGTGATCATGTTTTGCTCGTGGAAGAGGCTTAGTCAACGGGTCTGCAACATTCAGATCCGTATGTATTTTGCAAATCTCTATGTCTCCCACTTGGACTTGGTCCCAATGGAATTGAAGCGTATCTTGATATGCTTGGTCCTCTTGTGAAATCTGGATCCTTTGCCAAGGCAATTGCACCAAGATTGTCACGAAGATCTTCATCGGTCCCGATGCACTAGGTATGACACCTAGATCGAAATGAACTCTTTCATCCGACTCCTTCATTTGCTGCTCCAAGCAGCTATGTACTCCGCCTCACATGTAGATCCCGCCACGACGCTTTGTTTAGAACTGCACCAACCGACAGCTCCACCGCTTAATAAAAATACGATCCGTTTATGCGATTTAGAATCGTCCGGATCGTGTCAAAGCTTGCATCGACGTAACCATTTACGACTAGCTCTTTGTCACCTCCATATACGAAAACATATCCTTAGTCCTTTTCGTGTATTTCAGATGTTCTTGACCGCTGTCCAAAGATCCACTCGGATTACTTTGGTACCTTCCCGCCAAGCTTACAGCTAAGCATACGTCGGTCCGGTACACAAGATTGCATACATGATAGAGCCTATGGCTGAAGCATAGGAACATCTTTCATTTTCTCTATCTTCTGCTGTGGTCGGGCATTGAGTCCGACTCAATCTTACACCTTGTAATACAGTAAAAACCTTTCTTTGCTCGATCCATTTTGAACTTTTTCAAAACTTTATCAAGGTATGTGCTTTGTGAAAGTCCAATTAAGCGCCTTGATCTATCTCTATAGATCTTGATGCCCAATATGTAAGCAGCTTCACCGAGGTCTTTCATTGAAAAACTTTTATTCAAGTATCCTTTTATGCTATCCAGAATTCTATATCATTTCCAATCAATAATATGTCGTCCACATATAATATCGAAATGCTACAGAGCTCCCACTCACTTTCTTGTAAATACAAAGCTTCTCCAAAAGTCTGATAAAACCATATGCTTTGATCACACTATCAAAGCGCTTATTCCAACTCCGAGAGGCTTGCACTGCACCATAAATTGATCGCTTGGAGCTTGCACACTTTGTTAGCACCCTTTGGATCAACAAAACCTTCTCGTTGCATCATATACAACTCTTCTTCTAGAAATCCATTCAAGAATGCAGTTTTACATCCATTTGCCAAATTTCATAATCATAAAATGCGGCAATTGCTAACATGATTCGACAGACTTAAGCATCGCTACGGTGAGAAAGTCTCATCGTAGTCAACCCCTTGAACTTGTCGAAAACCTTTCGCAACAAGTCGAGCTTTGTAGACAGCTACATTACCATCGGCGTCGGTCTTCTTCTTAAAGATCCATTTATTCTCAATGGCTTGCCGATCATCGGCAAGTCAACCAAAGTCCATACTTTGTTCTCATACATGGATCCCATCTCAGATTTCATGGCTTCCAGCCATTTCGAATCTGGGCTCACCATCGCTTCTTCATAGTTTGTAGGTTCGCCATGGTCAAGTAACATGACTTCCGAATAGGATTACCGCACCACTCAGTGCGTATTTTACTCGTTGACCTCTGAGTTCAAGAGTAACTTGATCTCAAGCTTCATGATCATTATCATTAGTTTCCTCACTAATTGGTGTAGTTGTCACAGAACCGCTTTCTTGTGATGAACTACTTTCCAATAAGGGAGCAGATACTGATTATCTCATCAAGTTCTACTTTCCTCCCACTCACTTCTTTCGAGAGAAACTCCTTCTAGAAAGGATCCGATTTAGCAACGAAAACCTTGCCTTCGATCTGTGATAGAAAGTGTACCCAACAGTCTCCTTTGGGTATCCTATGAAGACACATTCGATTTGGGTTCGAGCTTATCTGGTTGAAGTTTCTTCACATAAGCATCGCAGCCCCAAACTTTAAGAAACGACAACTTTGGTTTCTTGCCAAACCACAGTTCATACGGTGTCGCCTCAACGGATTTAGATGGTGCCCTATTTAACGTGAATGCGGCCGTCTCTAAAGCATATCCCCAAAATGATAGCGGTAAATCAGTAAGAGACATCATAGATCGCACCATATCAAGTAAAGTACGACACGACGCTCGACACACCATTTCTCCGTGGTGTTCCGGTGGCGGAGTTGCGAAACTATTCCACATTGTTTCAAATGTAAACCAAACTCAGAACTCAAATATTCTCCTCCACGATCCGATCGTAGAAACTTTATTTTCTTGTTACGATGATTTTCCACTTCACTCAAATTCTTTGAACTTTTCAAATGTTTCAGATTTGTGTTTCATTAAGTAGATATACCCATATCTGCTCAAATCATCTGTGAAGGTGAGAAAATAACGATACCGCCGCGTGCCTCAACATTCATTGGACCACAAACATCGGTATGTATGATTTCCAACAAATCAGTTGCTCGCCCATAGTTCCGAGAACGGCGTTTTGGTCATCTTGCCCATGAGGCACGGTTCGCAAGTACCAAGTGATTCATAATCAAGTGATTCCGAAGCCCATCGGTATGGAGTTTCTTCATGCTTTTACACCGATATGACCTAAACGGCAAGTGCCACAAATAAGTTGCATTATCATTATCAACTCTGCATCTTTTGGTTTCAACACTATGAATATGTGTATTACTACTATCGAGATTCAATAAAATAGACCATTCTTCAAGGGTGCATGACCATAAAAGATATTACTCATATAATTAGAACAACCATTATTCTCTGATTTAAATGAATAACCGCCTCGCATCAAACAAGATCCAGATATAATGTTCATGCTCAACGCTGGCACTAAATAACAATTATTTAGGTCTAAAACTAATCCGAAGGTAGATGTAGAGGTAGCGTGCGATCGCGATCACATTGACTTTGGAACCGCTTTCCCACGCCAAGCATCGTCACCTCGCCCTTTGCCAAGGCTCGTCTATTCCGTAGTCCCTGCTTCGAGTTGCAAATATTAGCAATGTAACCAGATCAAATACCCAGTGCTACTACGAGCTCTAGTAAGGTACACATCAATAACATGTATATCACATATACCTTTGTTCACCTTGCCATCCTTCTTATCCGCCAAATACTTGGGGCAGTTCCGCTTCGGTGTCCACCGCTTGCAAGAAAAACACTCGGTTTGTGCTTAGGTCCGACTTGGGTTTCTTCTCTTGAGCAGCAACTTTCTTGTTGTTCTTTTGAAGTTTCCTTCTTCTTTCCTTTGCCCTTTTCTTGAAACTAGTGGTCTTGTTGACCATCAACACTTGATGCTCTTTCTTGATTTCTACCTCCGCTGCTTTTAGCATTGCGAAGAGCTCGGAATTGTTTTGGTCATCCCTTGCATATTATAGTTCATCACGAAGCTCTTGTAGCTTGGTGGCGTGATTGGAGAATTTCATCAATGACACTATCATCCGGAAGAGTAACTCCCAGTTGAATCAAGTGATTATTATACCCGACATTTTGAGTATATGTTCACCGATGTAACTATTCTCCTCCATCTTGCAGCTATAGAACTTATTGGAGACTTCATATCTCTCAATCCGGGCATTTGCTTGAAATATTAACTTCAACTCCTGGAACATCTCATATGCTCCATGACGCTCAAAACGCCGTTGAAGACCCGGTTCTAAGCCGTAGCATGGCACACTCGAACTATCGAGTAGTCATCGCTTTGCTCGCTAGACGCTCACAACTTCGCGTAGCTCTGCAGCAGAGCCTCGCACCCAGCGGTGCTTCCAGACGTAATTCTTCCGTGCAGCAATGAGGATAATCCTCAAATTACGGACCCAGTCCGTAATTGCTACCATCATCTTTCAACTTTGCTTTCTCAAGGAACGCATTAAAATTCAACGGAACAACAAAGACGAGCCATCTATCTACAAAGAAACATAGACAAGCAAAAATACTATCAGTACTAAGTTCATGATAAATTTAAGTTTAATTAATCATATTAAAACCTCCCACTTAGACAGACATCTCTCTAGTCATCTAAGTGATTACGTGATCCAAATCAACTAAACCATGTCCGATCATCACGTGAGATGGAGTAGTTTCAATGGTGAACATCACTATGTTGATCATATCTACTATATGATTCACGCCGACCTTTCGGTCTCCGTGTTCCGAGGCCATATCTGTTATATGCTAGGCTCGTCAAGTTTAACTCGAGTATTCCGCGTGTGCAACTGTTTTGCCCTCGTTGTAGATGGACGAGAACTTATCACACCCGATCATCACGTGGTGTCCGGGTACTACTGAACTTTTAGCAATGTTGCATACTCGGGAGAACACCTCTTGATTATTTTAGTGAGAGATCATCTTATAATGCTACCGCCAATCAAAGCAAGATAAGATGCATAAAGGATAAACATCACATGCAATCAATATAAGTGATATGATATGGTCATCATCATCTTGTGCTTGTGATTCCATCGCCAAGCACCGCCATGATCACCATCGCCACCGCGCGACACCTTGATCTCCATCGTAGCATCGTTGTCGCCTCGCCAACTATTGCTTCTACGACTATCGCTCATCGCTTAGTGATAAAGTAAAGCAATTACATGGCGCTTGCATTTCATACAATAAAGCGACAACCATATGGCTCTCGCCATTGCCGATAACTCGGTTACAAAACATGATCATCTCATACAATAAAATATAGCATCACGCTTTGACCACATCACATCACAACATGCCCTGCAAAAACAAGTTAGACGCCCTCTAATTTGTTGTTGCAAGTTTTACGTGGCTGCTACGGGCTGAGCAAGAACCGTTTTACCTACGCATCAAAACCACAACGATAGTTTGTCAAGTTGGTGCTGTTTTAACCTTCGCAAGGACCGGGCGAGCCACACTCGGTTCAACTAAAGTGAGAGAAACCGACACCCGCCGTCACCTTTAAGCAACTAGTGCTCAAGCGGTGAAACCAGTCTCGCGTAAGCGACGCGTAATGTCGGTCCGGCCGCTTCATCTCACAATACCGCCAACCAAAGTATGACATGCTGGTAAGCAGATGACTTATATCGCCCACAACTCACTTGTGTTCTACTCGTGCACATGACATCAACGCATAAAACCAGGCTCGGATGCCACGGTTGGGAAACGAGTAATTTCAAAAATTTCTCCCACGCACACGCAAGACCATGGTGATGGCATAGCAACGAGAGGGAGAGGTCCGTCCACGCACTCGTGACCGAAAGCGGAAGCGTTATAACAACGCTGTTGATGTAGTCGACGCCTTCACGATCCGACCGATCCAAGTACCGAACGCATGGCACCTCCGAGTTCAGCACACGCTCAGCTTGATGACGATCCTCGGACTCCGATCCAGCAAAGTGTCGGGATGAGTTCCACAAGACGACGGCGTGGGACGATGATGATGCTCCACCGATGCAGGGCTTCGCTTAAGCTCCGCGACGATATGACTTCTCCGCGCAGGGCTTCGCTTAAGCTCCGCCACGATATGACCAAGTGGAATATGGTGGAGGGGGCACCGACACGGCTAAGGAACGATCCGTAGATCAACTTGTGTGTCATGGGGTGCCCCCCTGCCCCCGTATATAAAGGAGCAAGGGGGGGTGCGGGGCCTTTAATAAGGTCTGGTTGTGCCAACGAGTTCTTCTAGTTATGAATCGCCGTAGGGAGGTAGCATTACATTTGTATTAGCAAAATAGAGCTCCTCATAGAAAAGAATGGCGAAGAAAGTGTTAGAGTACTTTCTTCTGCTCAGTCCCGAACTTATTCTTTCCGATCGACCTATCAACTCTAAGGGGCCGAGGAGTCCTACTCCCACCGAGTAGGACTCCCCCTTCTCCTAGTTGGACTAGGACTTGGGGGAAGAGGGAAGGCCGCCTCTCCTTGTCCTATTCGAACTAGAGGGGAGGCGCGCGCTGCCCGGCCGCCCTTCCTCTTCTCTCTTATGGCCCATCAAGGCCCATAGACCCCGGGGTTCCGTAACCCCGGTGTTCGATAACGCCCTGTTTTCATCCGAACCTTCCAAGTCCAAACATAGGCTTCCAATATATCAATCTTTATGTGTCGACCATTTCGAGACTCCTCGTCATGTCCGTGATCACATCCGGACTCAACAACCTTCGTACATCAAAACTTATAAACTCATAATGAACTATCATCGAAACGTTATATGCGGACCCTACGGGTTCGAGAACTATGTAGACATGACCTAGAACCATTCTCGGTCAATAACCAATAGCGGAACCTGGATGCCCATATTGGTTCCTACATATTCTACTTAAGATCTTTATCGGTCAAACCGCATAACGATATACGTTGTTCCTTTTGTCATCGGTATGTTACTTACCCGAGATTCGATCGCCGGTATCCAATACCTAGTTCAATCTCGCTACGTAAGTCTCTTTACTCGCTCCGTAATACATCATCTCACAACTAACTCATTAGTTGTAATGCTTGCAAGGCTTATGTGATGTGTATTACCGAGAAGGCCCAGAGATACCTCTCCGACAATCGGAGTGACAAAACCTAATCTCAAATACGCCAACCCAACAAGTACCTTTGGAGACACCTGTAGTACTCCTTTATAATCACCCGCTTACGCCAGACGCTTGGTAGTACCAAAGTGTTCCTCCGTAAACGGAGTTGCATAATCTCATAGTTACAGGAACATGTATAGGTCATGAAGAAAGCATTAGCAATATACTAAACGATCAAGTGCTAAGCTAACGGAATGGGTCATGTCAATCACATCATTCTCCTAATGAGGTGATCCCATTAATCAAATGACAACACATGTCTATGGTTAGGAAACACAACCATCTTTGATTAATGAGCTAGTCTAGTAGAGGCATACTAGTGACTATCTGTTTGTCTATGTATTCACACATGTATTATGTTTCCGGTTAATACAATTCTAGCATGAATAATAAACATTTATCATGGTATAAGGAAATAAATAATAACTTTATTATTGCCTCTAGGGCATATTTCCTTCACCAACAGGCACGGCCGCCTTGCCGCGCTCGGCTGCAGGGTCTTGGACGAGCTTGGATCGCCTTTCCGTACGGGGAGGTTCGACTTCCTCCTCCTCTTCCTCATCAGAGCCAGCATCTTCTTCACCCCCTCGCCATCCGATTCCCACTCCTCCTGACTTCCACCCCCGCTCCCTTCCTCTTCTTCGGTCTGTTCTTGCGCCCCGTTGGGCATCGAATACATCTCGGTAGTGATCTGGAAGACAACGAACAAGATAAAAGTCAGTCGACCGAATTGTAGCAAAACAGAATGAAGTAAACAGGATCACAGTCGGAGATACGTGGTCAGACCTTGTCTGGTTCGTAAGACTGGTCGAGTGGCGGGATCCTCCTGGCTCCACGGGGGTTATCTTTGTTCCCAGTGATGGCAG
Source organism: Aegilops longissima (assembly GCA_021605205.1). Lineage (NCBI taxonomy): Eukaryota > Viridiplantae > Streptophyta > Magnoliopsida > Poales > Poaceae > Aegilops > Aegilops longissima. Next base: position 400,881,613 of record CM038681.1, read on the forward strand.
TCATCCACCTCTCCAGTGTGGCATCGTCGGCCTCCTCCGGGTGGACCCGAGTGGTGTCTTCGGTACCAGAGTACATCCACATCGGGTGGCCTCAATATTGAAGTGGATGAATGTGCCGTCGAAGGAAAACCTCCAGAAGATCCATGCCAGTCACCCCGTCGCGGATGAGCTGGACTACATGCTCTACCAACACCTTAACCTGAGCCTTCTCCTCCGGGACCACCTTCAGAGAGGACGGTTTGTTCACTCGGTCCATGGAGAATGGAGGGAGTCCAGCCGGCTGCCCTGGCGTCGGCTGGTCTTGGCAGTAGAACCAGGTCGACTGCCACCCTCGGACTGACTCGGGAAGGATCATGGCTGGAAAGGCACTTTTACTCCTCATCTGAACCCCAAGACCCCCACACATCTGGATTACTTGGGTTTTCTAGTCATTCGGACTAGCCTTTTTCACCGTCTGAGAGCGATAGGTGAAAATGTGTTTGAAAAGGCCCCAATGCGGCCCACAACCCAAGAAGTTCTCACACAAGGACACGAAAGCAGCGAGATAGGCGATAGAGTTGGGTGTGAAGTGGTGGAGTTGTGCGCCAAAGAAGTTCAGAAATCCCCGAAAGAAAGGATTCGGCGGTAGAGAAAACCCGCGGTCAACATGGGTGGCTAAGAGGACGCACTCACCCTCCTGAGGCTGCGGCTGCCACTCCTTCCCCGGAAGCCTCGCTCATCCATGAGGGATCAGTCCTTTGTTGGCCAGGTTGTCGACGTCCTTCTGGCTGATGGTCGAGCGGATCCAGTCTCCCTGGATCCAGCCTTGCGGCAGACCAACCCGCGACGAAGATCCACTCCGACTGGTCGCCCTCCTCTTCGCCTTCGCCGTCGCCTTATTCGCTCGCTCCAAAGCCGCCGTCTTCTCCTTCACCATCGTCGCCGGCGAAGCAGACACAGAGCAACAACGCTGGGACGATGACGAACACATCAGGTGAATCTGAGGAAGAGGGAGGGGGAAATGGGGGCGCACTGTTCAACAAACCCCCGTCCGGTGCCTTATATGAAGTCTCTTCCGAGTGGCTGACTGGTAGGCCCGGACGATCCTGTCAAATCCCGCAACAGTCGCGCGCGCGATACGTGGCGAAAAAGATGGCGCGAAGATCGAGGCGTCCCTGCCTTATCCTATCCGAGTACCGCGGCCTCCTCCGCTTCGCGCGCTTCCCAAAATTCGGATCCCGCTAAATCCGCGAACAGCAGAGCAACTTGTTAGACCGCAGATTTCCTCCGATCCGTTGCTCGGAAATCTCCAAGCTCATAAAGATCACTCGACAGATACAAAGAATGGATCAAGGCGACTGAAAAAGAAGTTGATGCCGTCACTAAAAGTCATTGATCCAGAACGAGACACACTCATAGCACGAAAAACAGTTCGGAAGAATTCTCAACTCCTTCCTCACTCAAACCTCGATCCATTCGGGGGCTAATGATGAAGCCATGTACCTAGGGTAGGGTCATGGACCTGTCCAAGATACCCTCCCCAAGGACATCTCTAGAAGAAACTGCCTTTCAGTCGACCTGGAAGGATTCCACTCGACGGACTCGAAGACACTCGACCATGAAGCCTCACTCGACCACCAGGAGATCAAGAGTCACTCTGCACCCAAACGGTCTGTAATTAAGTAGTATTTATGGTCATGATAGCACTTTATGTAGGGCGTTACCAGTAATGCCAGGCCTTAATGTACTTTAAACCCCGTGATAATCGAGGGCCGAGGGTCCGCACTCTATATAAGCCACCCCTCCTCGGTGTAAAGGGTTCGCACCCTATAACTCATACGATATAATCCAATGACCGCCTCCGGCCCGAGACGAGGGCTGTTACTTCCTCCGAGAAGGGCCTCGAACTCAGAAATCCCTTGCGATACAACTACTCCATAGCTAGGATCTTGCCTCTCCATTCCTACCCCCCCTATTCTACTGTCAGGCTTAGAACCACGACACCAGTTACTGGGTCCCCTGCGCCGGCTGACCCGGCTCTGGATGGGCTGGCCGGACGTGGCCCGACACCACCTGCATCCCCGTTGCCAGGTGACTCTGGCACCGGCTCGCAGGGTGCTTCGGCCTCGCCTCTGCTGATGTCGTCCTCTGCACCGACTCCGGCATTGTCAGCACAACCCACTGCTGTTTCTCTTCGTCCTCGAACACGCAGCCAAACGGGTGTTTTTCAGCCAAAGAAACGCACTGACGGGACCGTCGCGTGGCTCGCTGCTTGCATGGCTCATATTGCTGCGGATCCTACTGCTGAGCGTCGCCATTTTCAGGCTGCGTTGGGTATTCCTCACTGGCGTGCCGTGATGAAACATGAGTTTCAGGCCCTGCTGAAGAATGACACTTGGCATCTTGTTCCTCCAGTGACTGGTGTTAACGTTATTGATTCTTAGTGGGTTTCAAAGTCAAGAGACATGCTGATGGGTCTATTGAGCGCTACAAGGCCATGCTAGTTGCCAAAGGTTTCAACCAGAGGTATGGTCTTGATTATGAAGACACATTCAATCCAGTTATCAAGCCCACTACTATTCATTTACTGATGTCTCTTGCTGTTACTCGTGGATGGTTTCTTCGTCAGCTTGATGTGCAGAATGCTTTCTTGCATGGAGTCTTGGAGGAAGAGGTTTATATGTGTCAGCCGCCGGGTTTTGTGGATCCTGCACGTCCTCATCATCTCTGTTGTCTTGTTAAGGCGCTATATGGACTTAAACAGGCTCCCCGTGCGTGGCATGCTCGTATTGGCTCTGTTCTTCGGGCGTTGGGGTTTCTTCCCTCCACAGCTGACACGTCCTTGTTTCTTCTTCAGCGTCCTGAGGTTACGATGCATCTACTTGTTTATGTTGATGATATCATCCTCACGATTCCTCCGATGTTGCCGCCGATCGCCTTGTGGCTGCCTTTGAGTGGTGATTTTGTCATTAAGGACTTAGGTGCTCGCACTTTTCCTTGGTCCGAGGTTTCGCGGTCTTCTGCTGGGTTGACTTTACTCGTAAGAAGTATTCTCTCGAACTTGTTGCGTCGGTCGGCATGTCAAGTGTAAACATGCGATCACTCGATGTCTCGCTCTCGATCGGTCATTCGCTTCTTGATGGAGATCTTCTTCCACCGATGATGCTACCGAGTATCACAGCCTCGCTGGTGGTCTGCAGATCTTACTATCACCGCACCCGATGTTTCGTGCGCATAACCGTGTCTCACAAGACTTCCATGCACCTAGGACGTCTCATTGGTCAGCTGTGAAGCGTATCCTCCGTTATATCTGCCTCACTGCTTCCTATGGTTTAGTTCTCCAGCCTGCACTGTCTTGTGAGATCTCAGCATTTTCAGATGCAGATTGGGCTGGCAAACCTGATGACAGGCGATCCACGGGGGGATATGCAGTGTTTCTTGGTCCTAACTTGATCACCTGAAATGCTCGCAAGCAAGCTACGGTGTCTCGCAGCAAAGATCTTGAAGTACAAAGCAGATTCTTGATGCGATCACGAGATCATATGGGCTCAGTCCTTGTTGAAAGAATTGAGAGTCTCTCCTGCTCATCCTCCAGTGCTTTTGTGTGACAATATTGGTGCTACTTATCTTTCGTCAAATCCAGTGTTTCATGCTCGGACGAAACACATTGAGGTAGACTATCACTTTGTTCGGGAACGCGTTGCACAGAAGCTCCTCAGTATCAAGTTCATCTCGTCAAAGGATCAACTTGCGGACATCTTCACGAAGCCTCTTCCACAACCACAATTTGTAGGCTGTAGGCGCAATCTTAACTTGCTTTGTACCTCAGGCCATAGTTAAGATTGAGGGAGGGTGTTAGACTGTATATATACGAGGACTCTTATATACACCTGTATTTGTACTGTACCCTTTGGTACTCCTATATAATGAGATAGCCACACCCCGTTTAAGGTGTCGAGCAGTTTCCCAAACTATATCTTTTACAAACTGAGCATTGATCATTGATTGCAAAAGAGTGTAGCTCAGGATATTGCTCAACTAAGGCCACTAAGCTAAGGGTTTTTGTATAAAGACTGATTTCATCATCGAAGTATAGAATCCGGTGTTAACTTTGCAGAAAGACTGAATCCATGGACAGATATGGTGTTCGTTTTGGGGGTCACGTTGGAGATGCCCTAACGTTGTGTGGAAGCTCAGTGTTCCTCCACAACCAAATCTGGGTACCACAAGTTCATGGTTATGGTTTCGTTCGACAAGAGAAGCGAAGTTTTCTGAACATAAATTGTGAAATCAACCACGTCGGTCCATCAGATTGGGTACATTTAGCACACTGCTATTACAAACTAAGGATCCAGGCGGGCATCCTGTGAACCCACATGCATGTAAGTATATCAAAAGTCAATCCTAGGTCGACTTTTACTATGCTTGCATACAGGTTCACGCGGACTCGTGCCGTGCTTGCACGGTTGCACCCCTGATTAAATCAGATTGATAGAGATAGACAACTGCAACAACAAAACAGTAGTAGTATTCCCGGCCAAAACAAAAAACAAAAACAGTAGTAGTATAACAACAACATGTATAAGAAAAGCTCAACACGCCGTCCCCTTTGGACTGTCATAGTTCTTCCAGAAAACCAAGAACACCAGTGATCCGCCAACCAGGGTCGCGGTTAGCCGTCTGATTGACAGTAGCGGCCGTACACACGGTAGGCATAAAGGAGACAAGATGAAGAGCAGGTCTTTCAAGGGTAGTAGAGCGCACAAGAAGACGCGACAGTGCACAGGAGCCCTGGGCGCACAGCGTACGTACATGATTCATGGGAGAATTAGCTAAGGTGATTTATGAAGGCGCTTCAATCGGCAGTTAATAGTAGTGGCCGTTGGCGGCGCCTGAATTGGTGGCGCTGCCGCTCTTGCCGTCGACGACGACCTCGGTCATGGGCACCTGGTCGGCCTTGCGCTTGCGGGCCTCCAGGATCTGCTGCGTCGACTTGTAGTAGATGGCGTACAGGATGATCTGCCCCACAGCGAACATCACGCCCAGCCCGTTGGGGATCTGCATCCAACAGCAAAGAATACCAATTTAACCCACAGCGGACAGTAACGGAGAACAGAAGTTTGTAACCAGAAAAACAAAACATAATCCAAGAAATGTGTTAGCCTGAGCCAAGGGTCAGCACAGTAGGTGACGCGTTGCATGCCGTGGCCGCGGACAAAGGGCAGCAACTAGAATAGCACATGACGTAATACCCTGTGTTGTGGTGTACCACCGACTACCGTGCATCAGCGGTCAGGAGCGGACGGATAGATCCCAAAGGCACACGCATTGATTGGGAGTTGAACGCAGTGCGATGGCTATGCGGACGTGGGCGGTGGCAGCATCTACCTCGCCGCCTTCCTCTCGTGCCATACACACCACACAAGCTTACACCTCACAGGTCGGGATCAGCGGCTGAGCACCCCCGATTTGACGCCTCCAGTTGACAACACGACCTCTCTTTGAACGAAAACCTGTTTTTTCTCTTGGAATTTCAACGAGAAAAACATGTTTTTGCCATCCCGACACACATCTGACGCCAACAGTAATTATTCATTCGGAGTGGGACAGGCGGACAGGTGTGTGCTGTTAGCGTGACAATCCCAAATCCAAACAGGTAGCCGACAACGGAGACGATCCGGTCCGCAAGGTCAGTCGTGACAACACTGGCTTGACCTTTCGGTCTCACGATGTCTGCCGAGCCATGCCATCGTGCAAAAGTAGGACCCGAGGCTTGAAAGCAACGCCGACGCCTGGTCTGATATTTCTGCCCATCGCACGCGCCCGTAGCCTAAAAACTGCATGCTGCTAGATGGGCCATGGAGTCTTGGTCCTACTAATAACGACCCTACCTAGCAACCCAATCTTATCTTACCCAAATGAAAACGGCCCTCCCAGCACAAAAACGTGCATGTACACCGTAGCTAGTCTCATGAACGTGCATGCAGATCGCAGGGGAAGCAAAGAAAGGGCCCCGGTTACTTCTGTCCGCGGGTGGTGCACGCAACTTGTTGTGAGAACGCAAGCTCAACATTGTCCTAGTTGCAAGGCTGCATTCATTTGGGTTGGGTGGTTCGCCTGAACCAATCCAAATATGGTTTGGTACCTAACAAGATCAGATGCACCTCCTAAATTTATACACCCGTCCCTGCGATCATCAACTTGCCTTGGCAGAACTTAGCAAGTCACCCATGTTAACTTCCGGCGCTGCTTACTTTAATTAGACGGACATTGCCCAGGTTCTTTGCTGGCTACTCAGGGTAGCAAGCGCTCCTCATCTCACTCCAGTAATTAATATACTAGCTAGTAATGGTTATTATTACTGTGTGTGAGATTTTAGAAGGCTTACGGTGATGTAGAGGTCGAACTTGATGAGGGCGTAGGCAGTCCAGCAGATGCCATTGACGAGCGAGGCCACGGACAGGAACAGGGGCATGTACTCCACGCTCTTGGTCTGGATCACCATTTTCTGAAAACACGGACACAGAGAAAATCAACGTGATGATGATGAACAATACAAAAGGAAATCCATCCATTTTACAGACAATTGTTTGTTTTTGCTGCACAATTCATCCAAAGAAACAGGCAGTAAAACGGAAACAACTACCCTCTACACGTATTAACCAGATTATGAAGTACACAACTACCAAGGAAACGACGGCATGTGGGATGACACAACTTTTGTTTTGTTTGGGATTGGGGGACTAAAAAAGGTGTTTCATATAAGGCTGGTCATAGTGAAAGTAACATAATTAGTAACATAGATGCCACATAAACAAAAGTGATGATGTGTTACCATCACCTAGCGGTTCTCAATGCTAAATGAGTCTATGAAGTAATAAATAAAGTGATGCATGACACTACATATATGTTACTACCCACTATAGAGGTAGTAACATAGCCTAGTAATATATACATGTTACTAGTCTAAGTTACTCCCCACTATGACCAGCCTAAGAGCTAAAAGCCCTGAACAATTTTAACGAAAAGTGCAGCGGGCACAAGTTGTTAATTACAGTTGGATCAAAAAGTGAAGGATGAACAAAAAGAACATGAGTTTTTCCTTTTCTGACAGCAAAAGAACATGAGTTTTTCCTCTCTCTTTTGACAGCAAAGGAACAGGAGTTGATTTGACGCCATGATTGGAAACACTGCATGTAGTAATACGTACATATTTTTTCTTCAGAAAAGAATATTTGCGCTGTTCAAAGTAGATAGCGAGATAGCCGAAAAGAATACAGCTACTGCTAGATAGAGAGAAAACGACAGGATTACGCATGCGTGTACTCGCGTATTCTATTCCCCACCCAGAACGTACCCAGAGCAGGCGTTGGTCAATCAAATTAGTATAGATTAATCCAGCGTTCTTTTCCTATGGTTATTCTCATTCGAGCAGCAGTTAATTAATCATTTCCTCGCCTGATCGATCTCCTGGCACCGACAACCACCTACTGGACTAAAATCAATCAATAGAAAACTAGCACCAAATCTCACTCCAGTACTGTACTGGTTGTAGGTGAGACCGTGAGAGTGATGGCGACGCGTACCATGACGGAGAGCGGCGCGGCGTACATGCCGGTGCCGAAGAGGACGCAGAGGATGCCGACGACCATGGACCTGCGGTCGTGGGTGTGGGCGAGGGAGAGGACGAGCGCGCCGACCGCGGCGACGAAGGCGACCTCGGCGACCAGCAGGAGGAGGACTCGGCGGCGGGCGGCGCCGACGGAGAAGGTGAGGAAGAGCGCGACGTAGGTGAGCTCGATGAGCATGCCGGTGCCGTTGATGGTGATGACGAGCATGCTGTGCGGGTGCACCAGCGGGAGCCCGTAGAGCACCCACATCATGCAGTTGAGCAGCGTCGCCAGGTACGGCACCGCCGAGTACTGCTCCACCGTCTTCTTCTTCCAGATTTGGATGAACGTCGGCCTGGAATTCGCAGTTCGCAAGTATTTTCACTAGTCAGGCATTTTTTCGAAGAGATATCCAAACTGTTTCGATCAGAAAAAGGAATACAAAATTATCGCGGTGCCGATCTCCGCATTCTCACGAATTTGTGTGATGTAATTCTCGCTCTTTGCTCAGCACAATTAATTCCGGAATCCATTTTATCCGGCGAATTAAATGAAGATACACTTAAGAGTGGTATAGGTTTTAGTCGGTGCTTACACTGGGGATAGGAAGAGCACCAGGGCGGTTGCATTGCCTGCAAGGGAGACACAAAACAATCCCAAAAAAAGCAACATCAGAAGTAGATCTCGGACGATGAACAAACAAACACAAAGAGGAACCGCCGAACAAATCACGGTTCGGGCTGCTCTAGGGAAGCCGGCGCGTGATGCTCGCTTGCACTAGAAGGGAGCAAAAGTTCGTGAAGAGGACACGCGCAAAGCGGCGAGAAACAAAAAGAGCATCAGGGGGCAACAGCAGCACCCCTCCCCGTACGACCCGTGTGGCGCCGCTGCCACATGGTTTTCGCTGCAGTGCAGGCGCACATGCGTATGCGGTACAGAGGCGGGGGGCGTGGGGCGTGGGGCGACGGGGAGGCACGCACCTATGACGCCGATGACGGTGCGGATAGCGTCCGGGGACACCATGGTGGCTTGGCTTCCGGCGAGATGTAACCGCACCGAGGAACTGATCTAGAGGAGCGTCTCGGGTGCAGACGAGAGGGAGGGAGGGGGGGAGAGGGGAACGGATTTCTGGACTTGGAGGAGAGGGGAAGGGGGCAGGGAAGGATGCAAGTACAGCGGACCCTCTCCCTCTGTCTCTGTGCGTCGCGTTTGATGAGTGAATGATCTCAGGAAAACACCGAACGGGGTCCTTAAATAGAGCGGGGCTGCTGACCCGTGGGCCCCGCACCGTCGTCCCCGTCTCTATCTCTATCCGGCTCCGCGCTCTCTCTCTCTCTCATGGACGCCGCGCCGGCCTTTTGCATACGCCTCTTTCTTTCTCTCTCTATAACTACCCCGATGTGCTGTGGCCCAGCAGCCAGCCGGGTGGGTTGGTCGTACTTTTCTTTTTAGGATTTTATTTGGATGAAATGGTGGGTTGCTCAGACGTACTGATCATTTCGACTTTGGTAGATATTCGCATTCTTGGCCCGGGAGCAACCCGCTGGGCGTAAATACCAGTGTTTTGGTTTCCTGCAACCATTTTGGCTTCCTTTTGCCTTTACTTTTCGTCTGATTGAGCCCGACTGACTGAGATAATGCAGACTATTCTGCATTTACATTTGGCTAACTGCACAGCATCACGAGATTGTTTCGTCCATGGTGCTTGGGATTGGTTGACAGCACTGAGCATTATGGTTGCGAAGATGCAGTCTCACGAGCAGTGATCTTACCATATTACATAGATAGGCAGTACCAAACTAATATCATTTCAATCCTAGCTACTAACAAATGACAGTTCATCAGTCCGTCTTAACTACTAACAAATGGCCATTAATCTTAACTACTAACAAATGGCAATGGCACTACCAAATTAATAGTCATATGACTCAATGTGGGAAAGTTCATCAATGTCGATCAAGGGGGAAGTTCATCATCCTCGTCTTCTTCCATTTCAGATATTTGAGATCCCTCTGTTAGCCCACATTGCTTTAGTCACTTTAACCTTTTGCTCTTACAAAGTTTCACTTTCATGTGCCTCTACACCATCGTCAGACTCAAAATCGCTAGTCATCACATCTTTCTTCTTCTGCGCATGCTCATCAAGACTCCATCCTAAGACCTAGTCATGAAGAATCCAGTATCCAGCATAACCTTCAGATTGATCCACCCCACTTTTGACATAGGCGTAGTGTCGGTCTATACTACTGTTGCCGTTTTTTTGGTTTTGTTTTCATTTTTTTGCCAGACTTTTCAGGATTGGCTGTATGCATCCTAATTACGCAGAGGCCGGGTGTTACTCATATCGCTTTATATCGCTTGATGCTACATTTGAGATAATAAAAACACCCTTTATTTAAAAAAGAACAAGCTTACCTTGGATGGGGAAAGGGTGAAATGCCTTGTGATCAAGGATTTTCTATGTATTCTTCAAAGCACCGAATGCCCTTTGAACAGTAACCTAAGGCCAAAGCTAGAGTGTGTGACATTGAACGATTCATGTGCAATTCCAGGATAGTTCCTTGAAGAAAATGCATTGAGATGGTACCCGATTTTCTTGAAAGCTGGAAGAGCTTCAGGCCTACATGCATACCCAACTTCTTCTAGGTAGAACTTATCATCATGGATACTGACCCATCAGATCAAACCATTTTGTGAGCAAGAATGTTTGCATCATGGGTTGATCATTCTCAACCATCTAACACATATGTGAACTTGATACCAAAATCTACAGCAGCAAGCACATTCTGGATTGTGTAGTGCTTTCTACTCATGTATGATGCATCATGTGACCTCGACACTGTAGTAGTTACGTGAGTACCAATTATTACACCAATACAATCATGTGATTGCATGAAAAAAATTTATAGATCGAAACAATACAAACATAACATGACAAGAATTAACAGGTAGTACTATACACCTTGAAATATGGATACCGTATATAGTTCATGCTTATATCCATAGGAGTTTAACCAGTAGGTGCCTTAATCATCTATCCTCTAGTCTCTTCAATTGCATAGAAGACTATTGAAAATATGCCGTAAAGGCAATAATAAAGTTGTTACTATATTATTTCCATGTTCATACTTAAGTTTATATTTCTGTGCTATAATTGCAATGATTACTGAATATGAGATTCAGAGGAAAACTCGGTTGCATGTGTGAAATACATAAGAACAAAACAAATCCCTACTCTCACCTCTAGGACTAACTAATGTATTGATGATGATCATATTTTCCTGATGAATGGCATAGATGAAGTAACAAGTATGCCCACAATAATGAGACCACACTGTTAGAGCAACGATGGTGTTGAATATAACCAACTTATGAAATACTGCGTGATCACATCGTCTAATTAGTTGTCGGTAATTTTGAACAAAGTGTTTACATTTACTCACGTCATTAGACAGGATGGTTGTTTTGGGGTTGCCATACGTCACACCTTAACTGGATGGTCATCGCTACTACTAAAGGGGAGTTGGTCTTTGTATGTTCGCCTTCACCCTTGCCTCTTCCTGTCTGTTTTCCCTTTTGTGTGCCACCCCTCCCACATGTCTTGCATTAACTCAATCAAATCAAATTACATCTTACCAAAACCTCAACAAAATCAAAACTTTAGTTGTGTTCCTTTACCCATACCCAAATCAAATCAAATCTTATCAAAGTATCAACTAAATCAAAATTTTCCTTGTGTTCCCCCACTCATAGCGAAATCAAATCAAATCTTACAAAATCATAACTACATGAAAACCTTCCTCGCCTTCCCCTATCCATAATCAAATCAAACCAAATCTTACCAAAATCTATAATATGGTTGGTGTAAGGTATGTGTCGGGCACAATGTTGTTGAACCATTGAAATATGTATGCCCACATTGCAACACACGATCAATTAGCTAGTCTCTACTATTAAAGTGGAGTTGGTAGGTTCGCCTCACTCCCTCCATCGGTTTTTACTCCCTACGCCCCCTTGGGTTTTCTGTCTTTTTAATATAATTTCAACAGATGCCGCACAAAGAAAATAACATAAATAAAGTAACTTGGAATAATCTATATGGAACCAGTAATTTCCTAAAATCACGTCATGCATTAACTCAATCAAATTAAATCAAATCTTATGAGAATCTCAATTAAATCAAAAAAAATCTTGCCTTCTCCTACCCATACCCAAACAAAATCAAATCTTACCAAGACCTCAGCTAAATCAAAACATTCATTACAATTCCCTAACTATAGTCAAATCAAATTAATTCCTACCAAAACCTAAAATAAGGTGGGTGTAAGATATATGTCAGACACGGTTGATATTGAATCACTAGAATATGTATGTCCCGATTTAAAAAAAAGAATATGTATGTCCCATTGCAACGTATGGACAATTAGCTAGTAAAAATAACTTACAGGTATACCAAAAAGTATGCCATGGTGCTCGATAGTTCAAGACTGGGTTTGCTCCTCCGGCGATGGAGAGATACACGTTGGCGCCCCTGGGTATTACGTATCCATTATCGCCTGACAAGACAAAGTGATAATGATCATTAGGGTACCAGAATGCAGAAACGAGAAAAGAGAACAAAACCGGGAACGTGGATAGCGATAAAAGTCTCGCATCGGGTTTTGTAACGCATCGCGTAGAAAAGGGATTTGTATGTGGTAAGATCATTGTGAATATGTGGGAATTATCAAGGGTGTCCAGATCCCCTGTTAATTATTCACAAGAGGATACTTCAAAGGAGTAATTTACTTCAACACTAGATCAGCGATCGTCCAGAGAAATTGTTGCTGTTGGGAGGTTTAGCCTAGCTCCTGAAAATATCGCCACTCTGCTCCAGCTACATTTTGTTAGTGACACTGATCATTATCGACATCTTCATAATGATCTCGGGCTTGTTCGTGCTAGGGAACTTTGATTGTGTAGCACGTTCCCTACAAAACTTGCTTCAAATACTAGGAAATCATCTCACCGGATCTCCTAAATGTGACGTGAATCACTCAAAATCTCTAATTATGACATACAACATGAAGGGACATTGCTACTAGCTCCTCAATAGAGGTGTGTATGCTATCTTTTAGCCACCCCCTCTCCCTAAACGTGTCCACAAGCTTGGAGAAGGGTCTCTTCTCATTAGAAGCATGTTTACAACCTCTACATCCTTATGGTTGTAAATGTAGTTCAAATTCTTCATCCCCTCCCCATCTTAGGCTAACATTGGAACATATCTGATCACATACCTAGAATTGCGACAAACTGTTCTTTTGTGGACCAACATGATTCATGCATGAATCACAACAATAAGTGTTGATGCTTGAACGAGTAAAATCATAAGTTCGTCCTAAATTGATGTTAAGTAACGGCGAAATTGAACCTACATCTTATATAACGACATAACAGTGGAGGGTGGTTGCATGGTGCTTACTGCCATTGGATACTAGACAACCGCCTACCCATGCCGAAGACGAAGTGGACGAGACATAGATGGAGACGAGGAGCACGTCCTGGTGCTGGCACAACAGACTAAGTCGTCAATATCACTGTCGCTGCCGGTACAACATATCTAAGTTGCCGCCGCCATTGCCGAGAACTGATGCTCGATTTGTCCTGCCACTTGAGATGAGCAAGTAAGGGGGCAGGAGGGCAAGACTGATTCCATGCCATTCCATGCTTGCAGATTTTCGTCTCTGCCATCTTCATGCTTACACCCGCACGTGCGGCATTCCCGTGGCCCCTTTGCGCTTCTCATCCTGACTACATGAAAACGACCGATTGGAGGATTCCTAGCAAGCCGAGCTCTTGAGTGCTTTAAGTTCCGCACGCGTGTAGCCCATCACCTCATGTGGGCAACAAAATGGGCTTTATATTCATCCACTGGACCTATCTGGGGAAGAGATCTTGTACAACATATCTAGGTTGCCATTGCCGAGAACTGATGCTCGAGTTGTCTTGCCGCTGGAGGTGAACGAGTAAGGGGGCGGGAGGGCGAGATTGGTTTCATGCCATTCCGCGCTTGCAGATTTCTGTCTTTGCCATCTCCATGCCTACACCCGCACATGCGACGTTCCCATGGCCCCTTTGCGCTTGTGTCATCCTGACTACACCAAAACGACCGATTAGAGGATTCCTAACAAGGCAGACTCTTGAGTGCTTTAAGTTCCGCACGCGTGTAGCCCATCGCCTCACGTGGGCAACAAAATGGGCTTTATTTTCACCCATTGGACCTATTTGAGCAAGGGAGCTTTAGTCAATCAAACTCGCCCATAATGTATGTAGCCTCCTTGCTGGTAAAACAATTGGACCAGCGACTTCATATATCATTTCAAGCTTTGGCAGGGATAGTTTGAACAACTTTTTTTTTGCGGGGAGATAGTATGAACAGCTTGGACGTTACGATTTCTTTTGAAGACAGTGGACTTTGACGCCTATGCTTTTAGAAGTACCGAGAGACGATGTATATAGACATATTTTAGAGTGTCGATTCACTCATTTTGCCTATTTATGTAGCCCGTATGAGAATCTCTAAATAGTCTTATATTTAGAAACGGAGGGAGTACTTTGGCAAAAGCTTTTGTTCTGCTTTTTTGCTAAAATTTATTTAATACAAAATGTATATAAAATTTAGAAGAAATTGCAGTTGTAGACATGAGACATGGCTACAAGAACAAAACCGCCGGCAAAATGTTCCTCAGATGCTTGCTTCCCGTCGTGCCCCATGCATACGACTTGGTTCCTCGCTCTTGATGCGCACAACGATGATTGCCGGAAGCGTGTGGGTAGTTTGAGAATAGGGTTTAGGGTTTTCCGTGGGGCAAAGCCTCTCCACGCCTTTCTATATATATAACAATCAGCATACAATTACATACGTACAGGGTACGTGTACATGACACGCTAGACCTATTTTAACACTTCCCCTCAATCTGAACTTCTACTCTGTACAAGGTTTAGATTGGTACTAAAACGGTCTAGCATCTGTCTGGTGGCTGGTTTAGTAAACACATCAGCCACCTGATCGTTAGAAGAAATGAATCGACCTCAAGAGCTCCGAATAACACGCCACGCATAAAGTGAAAATCGATCTCGATGTGCTTGGTGCGTGCATGGAAAACTGGGTTGGCAGTCAGATATGTGGCCCCTAAGTTATCACACCAGAGAACCGGAACACGCTGCTGAGATACACCAAGCTCTTTGAGTAGTGACTCTACCCAGATGGCTTCAGCAGCTCCATTCGCCAAGGCTTTGTACTCGGCCTCTGTGCTCGACCTCGACACTGTTGGTTGTTTCTTCGAACTCTAGGAAATGAGATTCGGACCAACGAATATGGCGAAACCTCCAGTTGAACGTCGATCATCCGGACAACCTGCCCAATCCGCATCAGTGAAGATACTAATGCTAGTAGAGACAGCCTTGCGAAATTTCAGCCCAGTGTGCAGCGTTCCTTTCACATAGCGTAAAATCCGCTTAACAGCTTCCCAGTGAGCATCAGTGGGCTGTGAGAGAAACTGACACACCTTGTTTACTGCAAATGAAATATCCGGACGGGTGAGTGTTAAATACTGCAGTCCACCAACAACATTGCGATACCTCAAAGAATCATCGGCACTAAGAAGCCGTCCAGACACTCGTGCAAGCTGCTCGGAAGTAGACAACGGTGTGGAAGTAGGCTTACAATTCTCCATGCTCACACGGTGTAAAAGATCCAAGGCATACTTTCGTTGAGTCAATGTCATCCCCCCTAAATTGTACGACGCTTCCAGACCAAGAAAATACTCCAAGGGCCCAAGGTCCTTAATAGGAAAACTGGCAGCGAGGGCATGAACAAGACCATCAACCGCACGTGGAGAAGATCCGGCAATGACAATGTCATCCACATAGACAAGCATATAGATCTGAACATCACGATAGCGGAAGAAAAACAGAGATGTATCTGCTTTGGAGGCGGAAAAACCCAAAGCAAGAAGACGAGCACTGAGCCGAGCGTACCATGCACGGGGGGACTGCTTGAGCCCATAGAGCGCGCGCTGAAGCTTGCACACATGTGAGGGAAAACGAGCATCCTCGAAACCAGGTGGCTGCTGCATATAGACGTCCTCAGAGAGATACCCATGAAGGAAAGCATTGCTAACATCAATCTGCCGAAGATTCCAACCACGAGAAACAGCCAAGGCAAGAACCAAGCGAACGGTAGCTGGCTTGACAACCGGACTGAAGGTATCACCATAGTCAATGCCAAGCTGTTGTGTGAAACCACGAGCGACCAGACGAGCTTTGTACTTATCAACAGAGCCATCCGGACGGTGCTTGGTCTTGAAGATCCATTTGCTCCCAACAACATTGACACCGCGCGACCGAGGCACAAGAACCCAAGTCCTGTTGTGATGCAGAGCAGTGAGCTCATCAACCATCGCGGTACGCCAGGCAGTCTCACGGAGAGCATCATGATGAGAGACAGGCACCGCAAGAAACGCACGGCGACGGGGATCATAGCGGATTGTCCCATCAGTAGGAACAAGAGCACGGCGAGTATGATCGCGGGTGCGGGTAACCATGGTGTGTGCAGGAGCAGCTGGGGGCGTCGCGGTCGAGGGAGCGGGACTAACCTCGACAGAGGGCGACGCGAGCTGCGGTGGCAAAGGCGAAGCATCATCCTTGAGTACCGGGGCGGGGGACGCCACGTCACCGCGCGGCAAGGAGCCGGGCGAAGCGGCTGTGTCCGTGGGCTGGCCGGTCGGGCCGGGCGAGGTGGTAGCCGATGGGCCAGCCAGGCTGGGCGAGGCGATGACCGAGCCTGGCGACGCGGGAGCCGAGCCGGGCGACGCGGGAGCCGATCAGGGAGACGTGCATGTCCCATGCAGTCGATCGCCGGGGAGGGCTGCATGACTGCCACGTGAGGGCGGCGGACAGGGGGCGTGCATGCGCCATGCACGTGGAGCGCCAGAGAGGGCGGAGCCGAAGAATCATGCACAGGAGCAACAGGGCCTGGAACAGGCGTGTTAGTAGACAAATAGGACAAGTCGTATTTGCGCATATGGTCACCCGTGGCCGGTTCAGTGGTAGGAAAAGAGAGAACATCAGCCAAAGAAGAGACATCGACAGTGACCCCGGGAGTGGCATAGGGAAAAACAGACTCGTCGAAAACGACATCACGGGAGATGTAGATACGTCCCGTGGAACGATCAAGACACTTGTATCCCTTATGCATCGGACTATAGCCCAAGAAGACACACATGATGGATCGGAAAGCAAGTTTGTGTGCATTATATTTACGCAAACTAGGCCAGCAGGCGCACCCAAAAGTGCGAAGGAACTGATAATCATGGTGCACCTTAAGGAGGCGATATATGGGTGTATCTTGTTGAAGGACAGGTGTAGGCATGCGATTAATGAGATAGCATGCCGTAAGAAAAGCCTCATCCCAAAAACGTAATGGGAGAGAAGAATGAGCCAACAAAGCAAGGCCTGTTTTAACAAGATGACGGTGTTTGCATTCAGCAATGCCGTTCTGCTGAGACGTGTGCGGGCAAGACACACGATGAGAGATGCCAGTGCGCTGGAAATAATGATGCAACTGAAAGTGCGTTATATCGACTAGAGGGGGGGTGAATAGGCGATTTTTAGAGAATGTAACAAATTCTTCACTGAGGAATTTGCCGGTGAGGAAATTCCTTAGCGAAGAAATACATGCAGCGGAATAAGTACTCAGAAATAAACATAGCAGATTACAAGCATAGTCATCATGATGAAATGAAGACAATCACAGAGTCTGAAAGCGTAATCACAGGATAACACAAGATGAAGACAAACAGATCAAGAAATTGAACGAGGAAATTGAGAAAGTCTTGATCAAAGTCTTCAAACACAGATATGACAAACACTCAACACAAGAATGAGGAAATGAAAGGATTGAGGAAATAGAACCAGTTAGGTTGGTGAAGACAATGATTTGGTAGACCAGTTCCAACTGCTGTCTCGGTTGTACGTCTGTTGGAGCGGCCGAGTATTTAAACTCGAGGACACGCAGTCCGGACACCCGATCATCGAGCACGCAGCTCGGGACACCAAGTCCTCACCGTATTCTCCTTGAACTAAGGTCACGCAGACCTCGTCCAATCACTGTGGTAAGTCTTCAGCGACTTCCAAACCTTCACATACTTGGTCACTCGGCGATCCACAATTCCTCTTGATGCTCTAGACCGTGACGCCTAACCGTCTGGAAGAAGCACAGTCTTCAAAGGTAAAAGCGTCGGATCCACGCGGATCAATTTCTTCATGATGCTCAATCACTTTGGGTTTGTTGGGGTTTGGTTTTGGGATTTTCCTCACTTTGGGTTTTCCTCACTTGATGATTTTCGCTCAAAGTCCTCGGAGGATGGGTTGCTCTCAAATGACAAGTGTCAAGTTCTCTCGAGCAGCCAACCAACTAGTGGTTGTAGGGGCGGCTATTTATAGCCTAGGGAGCAGCCCGACATGATAAGACATAAATGCCCTTAAATGATATGACCGTTAGGTGGAGATATTTTGGGACAATGGCAAGAAGACAAGAACGGTCGAAATTTGAATATCAAATTCCTCGTATATCATGTTCCTCATCGTAGGCAATTCAGATGGCGAATTCCTAACTCCTCGCCGTAACAAATTCCTCAAGGATCGGAAGAGCTTCGTCTCACATCAAGAAGAAATTGACTGAATCTGTATGAGATTTCCAAAGGCTTCACTCAAGGGATTGGTAGGTGAGGATTTTGAGTTGAGCATCAAATGGAAATTTCTCCTTAGTATTTCCTCGACCCCTTTAACAAAGATGCGGTGTTTCCTATGACTCAAGAAAGAGAAAATGAAACTACAAAACAAAAGTCTTCACGCTTCATATTCCTCAGCGATTACCAAGTCTTGAGAATCACACCAATTTCTTCACTTTCAAAGTCTTGAGAAAGTCTTGAATATCAAATTCTTCATTGAAGAAATTCATTTTAGGGTCGACTTTCTCTAAATATCAAACTCCTCATAGACCTATAGACCTGTGTACACTCACAAACGCATTAGTTACTTAACCTATAAGTCTTCAATACACCAAAATCACTAAGGGGCACTAGATGCACTTACAATCTCCCCCTTTTTGGTGATTGATGACAATCTGAGTTAAGTTTTCAACGGGGATAAATATATGAAGTGTAAATACTGATAATGAGGATTTTGATTGCAAGATATAGAAGAACTCCCCCTGAAGATGTGCATAGTGAGGAAATTGCTTTTTGAGGCAATGCACATTTGAAGAATTGAATCATGGAGATCTCCCCTATATCTTGTAATTCATACACGATTTGACATATAATATGAGGAATTTGAAATGCATGATGAAATATGGTGCTTGATGTTATGCAATGTAACACACAAAGAGTATCGAGCCCAAGGGCCAAATTGGATCGAGCATAACAAGTATCAAAACTACTTCTAATCAGAGCATAGAGCAAAAGCATAATGCATCAGAAGTATCAAAGCACCATCGGGTTTAAGATTACAACTCGATCCAATAAAAGGTTTCAGAAGAACGAGAGTTGTAACTTAATAAAATATAGTATATAGACAAAAACGAGACCCGCTTGAAGACTAACTCAAATTTCTCCCCCTTTGTCATCGAATGACCAAAAGGATCGAAACTGAGGACTAACGCTCTTGAAGAATATCAAGTTGAAGACGGAGCGCCAGCATTGTCGGGGTTGTTCGTCGAGGTAGGACCAGCAGCAGTGTCTTCCAAATCTTCATTTTCATCAGTGTCGCGAGATGAAGAATAGGAGCTGGCCACTAAGGAAGGAACCTTGACTTTCTTGAATTTCTTCGGAGGAGGTGCGACCACCAAATTCTTCCTTGAGACCCATTGATTGCAGTTCTTCTTCATTGTAGACATGTGAAAGAACAGCCCAGGTGCGCTTGAAGGTTTCATGAAGATAGTAGTGGTTTTTCTTCACGGCATTGTGAGTTGAGGTCATGTTGTAAAGAAGAGTACCAAACTGACGTTTGACCCACTTGTGATTGCGATCAACCTTCTGATGAAGACTGAGGAGTAACTCACGATCATCATCACCACAGGTGCGCTTCCTTGAGGATTTTGCTTAATCGAGGTATTTGTCTTTGAGTCATGAGTGGCGAGTCATCATTGGTGGAGTAAGATGTCGCTTATGCTGGCTGTCCATCCAATGGACGAATGCCTTCATCTATCACAGCAGAGCCTTTCCCTTTTCATCACCGAGGCAATTGGCCGCTTGAGGACTTCAATAGGGGCGGTAGCTGCAGTGGTTCAAAGTGTCGACCTTGTAATTCAAAGTGAAGATCTTGACCGATGAATCTCATAATCCAAGGCGCATAAGGCTTCACTCAAAAGGTGACATGGCAATGTTAGCGAGTCCTCATGAAGAAATCATGGAAATTGACGGAACGCCATGGATGATGTTGAAAAGCATATTCTTCATGATGCCAACGACCTCTTCATCATTCGAAGTCGTGGCCCTTGATAGGACTCATAGTCTTCGCTGAAATTCGATAGACTGCTCGAGGCACATATAACAATTCCTTGACGAGGAATTTGGTCCTTGGAGCTTGCCTTGCTTTCAATGGCTTCATCAACACTTGCATATAGTGATTTGAAAGTTCCTTTTCTTCATAGATGCGACGTGCACCGCCAACTGGAGGACTAAGTGGAAGGGCACGGCAATTCACTGGCCGGAGCCTTGTAGTGAGTGTTCTCGTCATCCAATCCAAGACCCATGAAGTCACATCTTCACATCTCCGGTGATGTGCGGTGTTGCATAGAATCAAGAATTAGCTCTTCATTCCAATCACATATATCGATGCAAAAGTTGAGAAGACCTGCATCGTGAAGAACACTTAGAACGGGCTCAAAGCCCGGCAATGACTCCATATCCACATGAGGAATATGAGCATGATCGAAGATTTTGTCCTTGTTGAAAAGCACCGAGGAATAGAAGTTGGCTTGACCGGCAGTCCGTAGCGCCTCTTCCTAATCCGAGCAGAGTCATAAGGATTATATTCGATGAAGAACACATGCTCAAAAAAGAAATCCTTAGCCTTGAACTTTTGTTTGGTCGAGAACGGATTCTTCCGCTTGGCGAGGAGTGTCGATCAATTGCATCACCACCTCGGAATGGTAAGTGCAGGTTCTTCACTTGAGGAATTTCTTGGTCCTCAACTTGTGCATCCCGAGGAATTTCAGCAAAGCAGCAGCAGCAGTTTCATCAACATCGGGGCTGGAATTTCTTCATGCACGGGACTCGTGGGTTGATTTTCTTCGAGTCGATCTGGACAGTCAGTGCGGGGAGTGAGGAACTTGTTGAAGCGGGGTGAAGAGCGGAGTATTGGGATGTTGATCTTCCCAAAAGTCATCATTGATTACCGGAGTGGTGCATCCAATATCCACATCTTCATTTTCAATTTCCTCGGACCATCTTGAGGAATTTCATGGTCCGATGAGGGAATGACGGGGTTGAAGGGACAGCTTCCACTTCAATTTCTTCATCGATCTTCTCGACAGAGCAGAGATTGATGTTCCTCATCGAACCGGTTGGCACTTCATATTCTTCTCCAAAAGGAACCACTTCCTTTGAAGGTATAGAGGAAATTGAATAGCATCAATCGGGTCTTCAACAGAGCTGGTCATTGGCTTCAATTTCTTCGCAGTCAAGAATCGACGCAATGATGCTTTTCTCTTCTTCACAGAGCTCGCTCAAGAGCCTTGGTTTTCTTCACATCCAAAGCAGATGGAAGAACTGAAACTGGGGTTGGTGCAGGAGGAGCCGAGGCATTTGGAGCAGATTCTTCAGAGCAACTGATGCAGTTCCCTGTCTTGAGTAATTTCTTCAGCGCACCACTAGTGGGTGCCCCGCGCTTCTTCAATGGCTGGAATTTCTTCATCAGCCACGAATCAGCATGTTCTTCAAAGAAGTTGAGCTTCCGGTGCTTGGCCTTTTTTCACTCAGGCTGAGCAGATGCTTGACTGAGGGTTTCATGTTGCATCGGTGCAGCAACATTTGTGAGATTCTTCGTCGATTGAGCGAATTTGGTCTTGACAACTTGCCAATCAGCATAGTACGTGTCAAAGTTCTTGCTGAGGTTCTGAATTTCTGTTTGAGCTTGAAGAAGTTCCTCAGGTGTCATCTTGACAACATTATTCTTCAAGAACCTCTCCTTCTTGTATTGAGCCTTCTTGATTTCCTTCGCCTTCTCGAACTTCCATTTTCTTCAGAATGAAGTGGGTCAACATATGACTTTGACCAGGTGTCAAAGGAAGATCAGGCAGAGGGGTATTTGGATCGTTGTGCGAGATGTCAATGAAATCAAGGACTTTCTTCGGGTCCAAAAGCATTGGCACAGCTGTTCCCTTGGCTCTGCGGCTCTAGCTTGACGGTCTCCTGATGATTTCTTCAAGTTCTTCATCAGATGCCTCATCATCAGATGGCACATGGACGACAAGCTGTTTCTTCTTCGGGCTAGGCCGAGGACCACGTCCAGCTGTAGCTTTTGTCTTCAGCAGCGTCGGGCCGATGAAGAATTGAAAGCAGTGAGAATTTGCAGAGGTGCTCGAGGCAATTGAGAATCCAGCAGTCCTTTGACAAGTGGCTAGGTGCACTGAACTCAAGGTTTGGACGGTGCAGGTGAGGACTTTGATGGAGCAGCGAAGGTGCGAGGAATTTGTTCACGAGGAATTTGGCTGGTAGGAGCTGCCGAGGAACTTGGCCGTGAGGGCATAGAAGAAGAAGTACTTGGCTTATTTGCGACTTCTTTTGCATCGATTTCTTCGCTTGGCCGAGACCTCGAGGCAGCAGCAGCGCGAATCCTCATTGAATTTCTTCACCGCCTTTGCTTGCTTAGCCAACTTAGCTTGGCGTTTAGCCCATTCCTCGGGAAAGTCCTCACCGCGTTTGACGCTAGTGGGATCAGCTACTTGGCCTGGTGCCAAAGGAGCTCTTGGGCAAGGAGGATTTAACGCTAATTTCTTCATGTACTTGGGTGTAACATAGCGGTATTCCTTCCATTCCGTGCCCATCTCCGCTCAATTTTCTCAAGACGCACCTTGCGCTGAGTTTTGCTTTCCTCATCCGTGTGCAATAGTCGAGGTATATTTCTCGTGGATTTCAAAGCAGTCATGACCTCGGGTTTCTTTCCTCCCTTCTGCGGCTTCTTACCATCGCCATTTTCTTGGTGAGGAAATTGAACAATTGAGTTCTCTCAAGAAGTGTGCAGTTTTTCTTCGAGGAACGCTGCAAATGAGTTAAGTTGATGAGAACCTAGGGATTCAGCAGCGGACATTTGTACTGTGAATGAGTATAGGTGCGAGGAATTTGAAGAGGTCATATCGTTCTCGGAGGGTTTTTCAAAAGAACAAGTTTGAGGATTTTGACCAGATGAGTTTTGAAGAATTTCAATAAGCGTTCTTTATCTTAGGTTCCAGAGTTGTATAGATCAAGATCCACACAATTGAGGAATCTTGAAGAAAATCATAGCTTAGTGAAATGAGTCAAGAGATTTGAGGTGTTCATATGTGTGAGGAATTTGAAATAAACACCTTTGAAGAATTTGAAGAAAATTTGAGAATCAAAGCGAGTAAATAAAAGTAACTTTTAATTTACCCGAAGTGAAGAACACGACGAACTGAGATGAACAGTTTAGAAGTTCGTCCGTTCAGATCTTCTCCGCCCTAACTTGGCAGAGGAAATCAGCTACGGCGACGGCGGAGTGAAGAAATTCCACGGTCGGCGCGAGTACGTCGGCGAAGAGGTCAAGGCAGTGAAGCTTTTCCTCACCGGCGACGATGGAGTAGCGGCGGCGCTAGGGTTTCGAGGAGCTCGAGCGGGAGAGAGATCGAGCGAGGTAAAAGAGTGAGGAAGGGAGAGAGGGGTATTTATAGCCACGGTGAAAAACGGCTCGTCCGAAGATTTAGGACGAACGTGCCCCTGACCGCTTCCCTTCTCACGACATGTGTCACCCACGTACAGTGTAGTGGAGATCGTGGGTGGATATAATAATGCATCGTGGGATGCGGAACGGTTTGAGCGGTAAAATAGAGGTTTGATAAGATTCGTTTTAAAAGTTCCGTTCGCAATTTCTTCATTTGTCAAGGACACAAGAAGAATTTGAACGAGTTTCAAAGTAGAACGCACATGAAGAATTTGTGAATGGATTGGGTTGAGTATAGCATAGAGGGAAGGGTCCGATCACATTCACTTAGCGTAAAAGCGACTTGAAGAAATAGCCATAAGTGAATGTTGTAGAGGACATAAATCCATATATATATATAGCCAATGAAGAAAGACGACGAAACAGTGAAGAATTTGCAAAGTTGAAGAATTTGAAAAACTGAAGGATTTGAAAACCTGAAGAATTTCAAAACTGAAGAATTTCAAAGATCGAGGAAAATCTCAAATTGAAGAATTTCAACTTTGGTGGTGGCGTGACCCACCAGATAAGAATGATGATTTCAGACACCGCGCATAATTGTCGAGGGTTCTCGAGAATCAAATTCTTCATTAATTTCTTCACATTTAGAGTGTTATTCTTCATTGATTGAAGAAAACGTTTCTTCATGTGTTGCACATCTAAGTCATCAATCTTGCATAAGTGTTAGGATGTGTGTCTTTTCAAAGAACATTCAAGATTCTAAGATATTTAGCTCACACCGCAACTTGCTAAATCTCTTCTCATCCAAGGGCTTAGTGAAGATATCAGCTAGCTGTTCTTGATCTTCACATGCTCGATGGAGATATCGCCTTCAACACATGATCACGAAGAAAATGATGACGAATTTGAATGTGCTTTGTCTTCGAGTGCTGAATGGGTTGTGAGCAATCTTGATGGCACTCTCATTGTCACAATGAGAGAGCACATTCTTCACGTTGATGCCGTAGTCCTTGAGGGTTTGCTTCATCCATAGTAATTGAGCACAACACGAGCCAGCAGCAATGTATTCAGCTTCCGCATGATGGACGGTGATACACAGCCTGCTTTCTTCGAGGACCAATGCACCAAAGATCGTCCGAGGAAATGACAAGTACCAGAAGTTGACTTGCGATCCACACGATCACCAGCATAGTCGAGTCGAAATATCCAATGAGATCAAAAGTAGAGCCCTTGGGGTACCATAATCCTAGTGTTGGTGTGTGAGCTAGATATCAAGAATATGCTTCACAGCCTTATGGTGTGATTCCTTCGTGTAGCTTGAAATCGGGCACACATGCAAACACTAAGCATTATATCTGGCCTAGATGCACATAAGTACAATAAAGAACCAATCATGGAGCGGTATACCTTGTGATCAAGTCAATACCATTTTCATCGATTGCATAGATGGCCATTTGTGGGCATAGGAATTTTGACGCCTTTGCAATCTTGCATGCCAATTTCTTCAGGACATCTTTGAGGTATTTCTCTGAGATATGAATATGCCATTGTGTTGTTGTAATTTGAAGACCTAAGAAGAATTTCAACTCTCCCATCATAGACATTTGATATTCTTCACTCATCATATAAGCAAATTCATCACTATAACGTTGGTCAAGACAGCCAAAGATAATATCATCAACATATATTTGGCACACAAACAGTTCACCATCATATGATTTAGTAAAGAGAGTAGGGTCGAGTGAACTGGTGTGAAGCCATTCTTCACGAAGAATTCCTTCAATGTATCATACCACGCCCGGGGCTTGCTTGAGGCCATAGAGGGCCTTATTGAGTCTGAAGACTTTGTCGATTCTTTGGATCTTCAAAACACGGGGTTGAGCAACATATACTTCTTCCTCAAGCTTACCATTGAGGAATGCACTTTTCACATCCATTTGATATAAAGTGATATTGTGATGGTTAGCATAGGCGAGTAATATGCTAATAGACTCAAGTCTAGCAACAGTGCAAAAGTTTCATCGAAATCAATTCCTTCAACTGCGTGTAGCCTTGAGCTACTAGTCGAGCCTTATTCCTCACCACAAGACCATTTTCATCTTGCTTGTTGCGGTAGATCCACTTTGTGCCAATGATATTATGCTTGCGAGGATCTCGGACGTTTGACCAGTTCCCACACGTTGTTGAGCTCGAATCGATGTAATTCTTCTTGCATGGCCTGAATCCACTCCGCTCCGAAATGCTTCATCTACCTTAGTGGGCTCTGTGATAGAGACAAAAGCATAGTGCCCACAAAAGTTAGATAAGTGTGAAGCTTTTGAGCGAGTGAGAGGACTGGCGCTTCAATGTCATCAATGATCTTGTCAACTTGCACTTCTTTTGCAACGCGAGGATGAGCTGGTTGTCTTCGAGGAATTTGATCATTTTCCTCAAAGACCATTTTCTTCAAATTATCTTCAGTGCATCACTCGACGTTCTTCACGTCTGAGGAATGAATTCTTCAGCAGTTTCTTCAAGAGGAATGACATCCTCGCTTGCCTTGAATCGATAGAATCCTCGGTCTGGTTCGCCTAACACGTAGGTAGGTGCTCTCTTTGCAGCCATTAGTTTCATCGAACCGCACATCTACAAAGGTCAACAATCTTGTGAAGTGTGATGTTGAAGACTCAGAGGTGTGCGAGTCCTTTCCGTAACCAAGCATAAAACCTTCATGTGCTTTCGGTGCAAATTTAGAGTGGTGGTGAGGATCTCTAATCCAGCATTTAGCAATCAAGACTTTGAAATAACTTACATTGGGTTTCTTGTCGGTGAGGAGTTCATAGGCAGTCTTCTTGAAGAATTTGTGAAGATATACTCTGTTGATGATGTGGCACGCAGTCAATTGCTTCAATCCAAAACGACTAGGCGTTTTGTATTCATCAAGCATAGTGCAGCCATCTCAACAAGAGTTCTGTTCTTGCGCCCACGACGCCCATTTTGCCGAGGAGTATAGGGAGCAGATAACTCATGAGTAATACCAAGTTCATCAAGATAGTCATCAAGACCGAATTCTTGAACTCAGTTCCATTGTCACTTCGATGTGCTTGATCTTCACACCAAAGTTGGTTGAAGCCCTCGAGGAAAATCGTTTGAAGATTTCCTGCACTTGATTTTTGTAAGTAACAATGTGTACCCAAGTGTAACGAGAGTAATCATCAACAATAAAAAGCCATAAAGAGATGCATCATTAGTGACAATGAGTAATGATTGGGACCAAAGAGGTCCATGTGAAGCAATTCAAGGGACGAGTAGTGGTCATGATAGTCTTCACTGGATGCTTGGCCTTGGTCATTTTTCCGCTTCACAGTTCGTGATAGGTGATCCTTGAGGAATTTGACATTCTCAATGCCAAGGACATGCTTCTTCTTCGCAAGCGCAGCAAATTCCTCATGCCTGCGTGACTAAGTCGCCGATGCCATAGCCAGCCTACAAGCTTTTGCAAGTAGGCACACGGCTGGTTGTGGTCCCGTGGAAAAATCAACAATATACAAGTCTCCTCTCCTAAAGCCTTCAAGACTTTGGAATTGTCGACTTCCATAAGCACAACACAACGATACTTGCCAAAGATAACAACCATATCAAGATCACAAAGCATTGAGACCGACATGAGGTTATATCCTAAAGACTCAACAAGCATGACTTTGTCCATGTGCATGTCCTTAGAGATAGCAACCTTACCAAGTCCCAATACCGACTTTTGCCTTTGTCAAGAAAGATGATATGCTTCAGATGTGACGGTGATAAGGGAGCATCCATCAATAGATTCTTGTCACCAAATATGTGATTTGTACATCCACTATCGAGAACCCACTCGGTGGCTTTGGGTTGATCATCCTGCAGATGAATTAGTACAACTTACGATCTCATATACTTCATCGGTGAAGAATATGATGTCAAGTTCATCGATGAATTTCATCGATCGAGATTTAGATAAGCAAGATGAGGACGTGTGAAATGAAAGTTCATTTCATCATGATTAGCTGCGTCCTTTCAGAAATTTCGTCAGCCCCAAAGAAATTCTTGAGACGCTTGAGGCACGCCCGAGACCTGACCTGCGCAGAAGAGATTAGTTCTTTTCTTCACCACCCACATCTCAAGGGGTGGCAAAGAGTTCATCATTCTCGAGCACCATATGAGAATGGTGGCATAGAGGCCAAACCATTTCGTTTCACATAAGAGGGGTTAGGGTAAGCATATGAATAAGCGTAGAAATTCTTCGAGGACTTATGAACATAATGGTTTGAAGAATAATGCACATATTCATAGCCCTTAGCTCTACCTCGCAAACAGAGTTGTTAGCACGATGATAATCATATGAGGACTTTGATCCTTTTGAGGAATTTGATCCATGTGAGGAATTTGGTCCGTATGAGGACTTGGATCTATATGAAGAATTTTGTCCATATGAAGAATTTGATCTGGGGTTCCTTTTCTTCACAGTGTGGTGTCATGAGGACATTCACCAAGACTTTCAAGACATTTCTTGGGAACCCAGATTTTCTTCATAGGGGACCGCTCTGCAGCTTAGTGCCAACATATCTAGCAAATACTTCACCATTCTGATTTTTGAACAGTTTATAGTTTGAGTCAAATGACTCATCATCGTAATGAGGAAATTCACATGTAAAACCAGATAAGGTAGATGGATCAAGCTGGAGGTCCCTTTGCAGCAACCCATGAGGTTTTGGGATACCGCTCAAAGCTTCCAAAGACGCTCCATCAAGATTGAGTTTCCTCTCAAAGGCAATACCTCTTTCCTAGGGTTCTGTTGAGGATCTGCTTTTAAGCACATCACAAAGGGTCGATGCCCTTTGAGGCTTTTGTACATGCTGTCATGTACAATTCCTTCAATCCTGCATCGTCGGTGATACTAGCAATGTCCTCGATGAGGAATTAGTGATAGTAGAGGCAGGTGAAGAATTTGTAACAGTTGAAGCATTTGAACATTCAGTGAAGAATTAGCGATTCACGCTCAATGCACTTTAAGCATGGAGGAACAAATTCTTCTTGAGAAGCGCTGATTTGTTGAGCAAGTAATGAATCGCGCTCCTTCGAAGATCTTCATAACTCGCTCTTAGCTTCTCAAGATCTTGCTTTCTTTGAAGAAATTCATAAGAAAGTTTCTCATGATCGATAAGAGAGTGTTATGATGACCTTGAAGGCTGTCAAGCCTAGACCGAACTTCTCAAGATTTTCGCTAGGGCTTGAGTGCGATCCATTTCTTCACCTAACATATCATCACTTTTATCTAGCATGATTTGAACTTTTCAAAAGCCCTTTGTTGTTTTATAGCAATCTTAGCAAGTTTAGAGTAGCTGGGCTTGAGATCCTCATCGATTCATTTTCACTAGATTCAGAGGAGGTGTAATTGAGTACCTTGGCACCTTTTGCCATGAAGCATAATGCGATGATGATGATTCTGCTCGAAAGTCATCGCTTTGAGGATTCCTTGAAGTCCTCAAACCAGGGATCATGACGAGTTCGATGACCTTCATAGACATCGAGATTCGGTCCCAGATAAGCTTCAGATTGCAAAGATGCATAATGCGCTGAATTCATCTCTTGATAGGCACGAACAGATGATATCCTTCGCCATGATATCAAGTCGAGTGAATTTGCGAATATCATCGGTGTTCGCCGCCTTGCATAGATCAAGAAGGCCAATTTCAAAGTGACGGTCCACGTTCATTGTCCATTGCCATGAGGCGCTTCCTCATCATGGCCTTCCACTTGGGATAATCGTGACCGTCAAAGATAGGGCATGTCACTTTCTTCATACCTGCGGTCGACATAACTAAAACTCCGGTGGTTAAACTAAAATCACACGTAACAAGGGAGTACCTTGCTCGATACCAATTGAAAGTGCGTTATATCGACTAGAGGGGGGGTGAATAGGCGATTTTTAGAGAATGTAACAAATTCTTCACTGAGGAATTTGCCGGTGAGGAAATTCCTTAGCGAAGAAATAAATGCAGCGGAATAAGTACTCAGAAATAAACATAGCAGATTACAAGCATAGTCATCATGATGAAATGAAGACAATCACAGAGTACAGAAAGCGTAATCACAGGATAACACAAGATGAAGACAAACAGATCAAGAAATTGAACTGAGGAAATTGAGAAAGTCTTCATCAAAGTCTTCAAACACGAGATATGACAAACACTCAACACAAGAATGAGGAAATGAAAGGATTGAGGAAATAGAACCAGTTAGGTTGGTGAAGACAATGATTTGGTAGACCAGTTCCAAGCTGCCTCGGTTATACGTCTGTTGGAGCGGCCGAGTATTTAAACTCGAGGACACGCAGTCCGGACACCCGATCATCGAAAGCACGCAGCTCAGGACACCAAGTCCTCACCGATTCTCCTTGAACTAAGGTCACGCAGACCTCGTCCAATCACTCGTGGTAAGTCTTGAGCGACTTCCAAACCTTCACATACTTGGTCACTCGGCGATCCACAATTCCTCTTGGATGCTCTAGACCATGACGCCTAACCGTCTGGAAGAAGCACAGTCTTCAAAGGTAAAAGCGCCGGATCCACGCGGGATCAATTTCTTCATGATGCTCAATCACTTTGGGTTTGTTGGGGTTTGGTTTTGGGATTTTCCTCACTTTGGGTTTTTCCTCACTTGATGATTTTCGCCAAAGTCCTCGGAGGATGGGTTGCTCTCAAATGACAAGTGTCAAGTTCTCTCGAGCAGCCAACCAACTAGTGGTTGTAGGGGCGGCTATTTATAGCCTAGGGAGCAGCCCGACATGATAAGACATAAATGCCCTTAAATGATATGACCGTTAGGTGGAGATATTTTGGGACAGTGGCCAAGAAGACAAGAACGGTCGAAATTTGAATATCAAATTCCTCGGGGCTATCATGTTCCTCATTGTGTAGGCAATTCAGACCGGCGAATTCCTAACTCCTCGGTCGAGAACAAATTCTCGGTGATCGGAAGAGCTTCGTCTACATCAAGAAATTGACTGAATCTGTATGAGATTTCCAAAGGCTTCACTCAAGGATTGGTAGGTGAGGATTTTGAGTTGAGCATCAAATGGAAATTTCTCCTTAGTATTTCCTCGACCCCTTTAACAAAGACGGTGTTTCCTATGACTCAAGAAAGAGAAAATGAAACTACGAAAACAAAAGTCTTCACGCTTCA
Organism: Aegilops longissima; assembly: GCA_021605205.1. Classification (NCBI taxonomy): domain Eukaryota; kingdom Viridiplantae; phylum Streptophyta; class Magnoliopsida; order Poales; family Poaceae; genus Aegilops; species Aegilops longissima. Next base: position 400,912,341 of record CM038681.1, read on the forward strand.
TATTCCTCAAGCGATTACCAAGTCTTCAGAATCACACCAATTTCTTCACTTTCAAAGTCTTCAGAAAGTCTTCAGAATATCAAATTCTTCAGTTGAAGAAATTCATTTTTAGGGGTCGACTTTCTCTGTAAATATCAAACTCCTCATAGACCTATAGACCTGTGTACACTCACAAACGCATTAGTTACTTAACCTATAAGTCTTCAATACACCAAAATCACTAAGGGGCACTAGATGCACTTACAGCAACCGATGATACTCACCACCCCAGTCGGACTGTACAGCTATGATTTTAGTGTGGAGAAGACGCTCAACATGAGCCTGAAAGGCATAAAATACTTGCTCAACGTCATACTTATGCTTAAGGAGATAAATCCAAGAAAAGCGAGAGTAATCGTCAACAAAGCTCACATAATATTTATAACCTCCGGAAGAAGCAATAGCTGGCCCCCAAACATCAGAATGAATTAACTCAAGAGGCATAGTGGAAACATGATGTGATAAATGATAAGGCAATTGTCGACTTTTAGCACGCTGACAAGCATCACACACAGAAGGCTGACGTTCAGAAGAACACACTAAATCATTATTCCTAACAATGTTTTGAACAATATTATTCGAGGGATGACCGAGACGCTGGTGCCACTGGGATGGGGTGGTCTTGACGCTGAGGGACGCTTGGCGGGTGGAGGATGACGACGCGCGACCAAACGGGATGGGGTAGAGTCCACCATGACATCTACTGTGAAGAAGGATTTTCTTCGTGACCGTGTCCTTGACAAGGAAAAAGAAACGGTGAAATTCCACCAAAACATCATTATCAAGGACGAGACGATAAACGGAGAGAAGATTTTGATGAATGTGTGGTAGACGAAGAATATTGCGTAAACGAAGGGAGAAACCGGGTATGGTGGAATGGCCAATATGCGAAATAGACAAACCTGCACCATTTGCCACTTGCACTTGATCCTTCCCGCCGTAGCGCTCGTGGAAGTGCATACGATCAAGGTCATTCGTCAGGTGGTCCGTCGCGCCGGTGTCCAGAATCCAGTGCGGCGGCTCATGGGAGGAGGATGTGGACGCGGAGTTGGCGGCGCGGTGGTCCTGATCATAGCGGCTGCGACAGTCGGGGGCCTCATGACCCCAATTCTTGCATAGCTGGCACCGGGGACGCCAGCGACGGTTGCGACCACCCCCGTTGCCACCCCCGTTTCCTCCTCCATTGCGGCCACTGCCACCATTGGTGTTGTTACGACCAGAGGCGTTGCCCTGGCCGTTGCCATAGCCACCCGAGCCGGGCGGGAGGGAACCGGCGGAGGTGCGGCCGCCGCTCGGGCGGCCAGAATCGGAGGTTCGACCGGAAGTGTTGTTGTAGACCGGCCGAGACGCGGCGTTGGCGGAGGACTGCCAATCCTCGTGCTCAGACTGCTGCTGCTGAAGGGCCTCATAGTGGAGGACACTGGAGTAGAACGCGGGGAACGTGATTGGCACGCCCGCGAAGTTCATGGAGGCGGCGATGGGGTTGAACGCCGAACCGAGCCCTGTCAGCATGTAGTCGATGATCTCATCATCGCGAAGGGGAGAGCCGGCGGCGGCCATCGAGTCAGCGAGGGCCTTGACCTTCTGCATATACTCGCCGGTGGGACGATCTCCCTTACGCAGCGCCTGAATCTGGCGCCGGAGGTTGCGCACGCCGGCACTGTTCTCGGCGGCGAACATGGTGTGCACGGCCGCCCAGGCGGCGGCGGCCGATCTGCAGCCAATGAGCTGCGCGGAGATCTCCACGTTCATTGAGCCGAGGAGATGCCCGAGAACCTTCTGATCCAGCGTCCACCATTGCTCGTAGTCGGGGTTGGACACGGTGCGGCGGCCTCGCCGGTGCTGTCACGTCCGGGCGGCGGCGGTCGCGAAGGCCGAGCTGCCGAGAAGCCGTGGGCGAACTCCGGCGAAGTTGGGGAGGCAAGGCCCTCGAGCATGAAGTTGCTTTGTCGGCGAGACCGCTGGCGGGCGGAAGAACCGGGGTAGGAGCCGTCGCGACGGGTGGAGCGATGACGGGGGCGATCGGGACGAGCGCGGAGGGTGTGGTGAGCGTGAGCGCAGAGGAGGAGGTCATAGTGGGCGCCGGCGCGGTAGACATCGCGGCGGCCGCGAAGAAAATGCGGCGGCGGCGGCGGGAGGAAAGACGGCGCGGCTAGGGTAGGCTCTGATACCAAGTTTGAGAATAGGGTTTAGGATTTTCCGTGAGGCAAAACCTCGCCTTTCTATATATATAACAATCAGCATACAATTACATACGTATAGGATATGTGTACATGACACGTTAGACCTATTTTAACATGGGTATGCTGCGCACGGACGACCTCGCTCGAGTTTCTCCGATCCTAGACTTTGAAAGAGACCGACTTAGGCGACGATGGAAGCCATGGGTTTCCGAGTACCGTTGCCCGTGCCGTTGAAATGTTGAATCACCACCTGATCTTAATTGTTTAATTGTTGCCTCCGTCGTCAATGAGATGGCCAGCCGCTGCCAAATCCTTGACCACGCTTCCAGATGAGCCACCGATTCCTGATCTCGACATCGATGTAGCCCGATGCTCAGGCCCGATGATCTGTCGCTGACGACGCTTGGACAGACGAATAAATTTGCACCGCGGGGCCACTTTGCCTTGTGATATATACGAAATGGCCTTATTCCCCACCGAGTAGGCTCGGCCCAGCGGTACGTAGCCGATTTCGGGAATCAGTATGTCGACGCACCCTGAGTGGAACGGGAGCGAATGTAGTACGCACACGACAAATTTAAGCCGTTGGTTGATGGATCAAGATCGAAACCACCAGTCAACAAATGCACGGCACGTATTTCAAGGTGCAAGCCGCCATCGCGGCGGGCGCCGTGTGGAATCTTCGGTTTCATCCTTTTGTCAACCCTATCCTATCTACGGTCGCTAGCTAGCTTATCGCATGCACGTAGTAGGAGTAGTACGTAGCTAGCTAGGTAAGTTGAATTGTACGTCCGATCCATCGTTATCCAGCCACTGGTGTCATTGACCAGGCTTGCAGCATACGCTCACCAGTTTTGTTTCTTCTTCGAAGCAGGTCGTTTTTGTTTTGAAGCGTTTCACAATTCACACCCGAGGCAGCTTGCCACAAGCCGGAGCAGAACGGATACACATATACAAGTCATAAAAATGTACCGTGACGGAATACGAATATTGTGACGGGTTTAATGATCCTTTTTTCTTGACAGTATGTTTTGTGGGGGAATATGAATATCTTCACGACGTGGTTTCAAAAATATCTAGATGGTGTAGTACATCCCTCATGGCTAGAAAATCCGCTTTGGACTGCTGTAAGACGCGGCACTTTATGAAGAAACTCGAGAATCATGTTTGGCACGCGGGCGGCGGAACGATTCGTTTCCAGCAGACTGAACGAGCAATCAGTGAAGATACCGCACATCAATTTTGTACAGTACATATTATTAAAAAACGCTTAATCAACCTTTATATGGGTTATATTATCCACGAGTTGAGGTAACATGAGCATCTCTTCAAGCAGAACTCTCATCAACAGTTACTTCTGTGCTAAACAAACATTATATTTATCATTCAAGATCTACTAGTTATTCAACCATCATACAAAATAGATTACTTATTCAAAACACCGACATTATCCATCGCCTGGTTAGACATTGGTATGAATCAAACTATGGAGATTGGTTGAAGGGTTAAATCAGCCACCAGTTCAAAGCGTGATAGTTTCGGCCCCTGACGGTGAAGGTAAAAGCCTACGATTCAGTTTTGAGTGGGACTGCTTATGTCTCGATAACCAGGGAGCGAATCCGCTTGACCTAGCTCTCGATTTGATGTTACTTGCCCTAAACCGCCGCCGGGTCGTTCCTTTATATACAGAGGTCGACGCCCAGCGGCTCATAGAGTCCCGGCCGGCTCATAAATAGTGTCCGGCTCGGTTTCTCTCTATTCCTGCCTTATAGTACAAGTTACACACATATGACGGTTTATCTCTACGGGCCTTAAGTCGCCCTTTGGGCCTTGGGCCCTTAACTAACCAGCCATCTCCAGGAGTCGTCTTGGGCTTCATGAGTCGTCATAAGTATAACCCGGCACCTCCTGGGCGGGTCACTAATAGTTATATCCCCAACAGAGATTGGTTGAAGGGTTAAACCAGCCACCAGTTCAAAGCGTGATAGTTTCGACCATCTCTCCTAATTTAGGTTGTCGGACGTGGCGTCATATATCAGAGGGTATGACACATCGAGAAACGGAAGCGTGTTGTGTACACATAGTTTTTTCCAGGTGAACGTAAGTGCGCTGCCATCACGATTCTTGTTGTTGGTGATCTTCTAGTTAATCGGATAATTGAGTTTCAGAAACATAGAGCATGTGTCGATCCTACTTACCAACCTCTCTAAAGTTCCTGAAGGCCCAAAGAAGCTGTGATCCTGCTAAAAGACTAGGCAATGACTTTGATCGTATTCAACAAAATAAAATGTTCGGTATGTGTGAACGGTCATCAATCATTCTCAACCACCTACAACTGCCAAAGGAGGGTGGAGTACTCGCCTCATATGGCATCATCGTTCGCGAGTGCCCTCCGTGCCGTCCGTTCCCCGGGCGCCTCACATGGATGCCTGCCCGGCACCCTCCCCACCATCTGAACCTCGCAGGCGCTCCGCACCGCACCGATTTCCTTAGGGTGCATGACGCGTGGGCTAGGAGTTCGTGGGGAGTCACCCTTCCGTGGTGTTTTTTGTTCCGACTATGTGCGCTCCCCGGTGTGTTGGTCCGCATGCGCTGGGTGAGGTCGGGTCAGCATGTTAGCATTGTTCGTTTCCCACCGGGCTGTTTGCTTCAAGCGGGAGCCAGCCTCTGCATCAAACAATGTAGACAACCAATTTATTAAACAAAAAAGTCCAATTCACATAGCACAAAAAGGTTTACAACAAAATACGATCATGCCAGTCGAAAACAATATTAATTAGCTCATCCACATAATCTGCTACTACCACGCCAGCCAAAATTGTTGAACAAGCCCCATGCAACCAGTTGCAGATGGTTGCACGCAAAGGTCGTAAGCCCCCACACATCCACACGGAGCAGTGATGATCACCTATGGATTGATGTCATAGCTCTAAAGATAACCTGCATTTATTTTTGGATATATGTTTTATTAAAAGGGTTAATTAGATAAATGCCACTCCAATTATGGTGATTCATAAAAATGTCACTGTAATTTCCAAACTTTGAAAAATGATACTGCAATTTTTGCAAACTTTGAAAAACGCCACTGCAGACTTCGAAAAATGCCATTAAAAATGGCATTTTTCAAAGTTTGGAAACTGCAGTGGCATTTCTCGGAATCTCCAGATTTGGAGTGGCATTTATCAAATTAACCCTTATTAAAAACGTGATCATTTCAACAATTTCATATTGCCCAGAAAAGACATTAATTTCCATGCAAATTTGACCCTTCATATTACCGCCCTAGGACGTGTATAGTGGTATTCGATGCCACATAGAATTACTGGTGAGTTAAATGAGAGAAATCAACAAAAGAACATTGCCTTCTTTTATCTAAGAGATGATTTATAAGGAAGAGAAATGGAACATTTATCCCCATCAACAAGATGATTATATTTTCCATATTTTCTAGTTTTAGTTTTAAACCTCTCATAATTTAAAAGGCTTGTAGCATTAAATGTTAGAGATAATACTAATAGATAAATTTATTGTTAGCATATTCTTATTGACTTGTCTAAATGACAAGGCATACATAAGAAAAAACATTTTTATTGATTGATACATTATAAAATTTTGATTATTTTAATCAATAAATCATGGTGACAACGCTAACAATATTAATCTCATATTTAAAGCTAGATATGTGGGAACTTAATAAGAACATATAAATATATGATAACAATAAGTACGCCTACCATGTGAACCTTTAAAAGTGGGACGAGCATATCATACCATCCAGTCTGAAAGGTCAAAGTCACGATGGCGGCAGTAGAGGCTTCGTCATCCTTCTTCATACCATCGGTCATGTCACCCATGGAGATGTCAAGGAGGTCGAGGACGTATCACCCTTTCCGCGAATCACGATCACAAAAGGGCAGGGTTTCGAAGGCCCGATCTCCCATACAACTGGGCGCACGAACGACATGAAGGAGAACAACAACAACAACAACAACAACAACAACAACAACGAGAGGAACATCAGTTGTTTGTTCATGAGGAAGCTAAACATATGCTATTTGATCAAGTGACGGCTACAATTGCCAACACCTTCAATATGTAGGCGGTCGGGCAGGGAGCCCACGATCCGATCCGAACGGTTTAGAGACAACTACTCGTAACGGGTTGGTTAATGATATGTAGTTAATTATATGTTTTGAACCGATAGAAGTAATGCACATACATGCCATAAGTCTGAGTTCGTCTCGGACAAAATGTGCTCATGAGGCGTGACAGACTGGCAGCGGAGGAGCAGCAGCACGCGTGATTACTCCTTTTCTCATGCTTCAGCATGACGTTGATGAGAGCCCCTTGTACATTGGTCTAAGCTCTTCTTCACTTTTGGTGTGATACTAAACTTCCTGTCATGTCATGAAACCACACATGGGCCTCTGAAATTTATTTAGGAATTATTTGGTACATGGTTCTAAAGCTTATCTAACATTCAAGATCATCAACCACTATACATTTTGCCTTTTCACTTCTCATGGACAAAAACGAGCTATCATTTTCACGATATTACTCCTCTTATTGTTCCCAATAAAGACTCCTGGGTATGTGTTATTCTTTTGTCAATGGGAAGCTAATCGCAAATTGTTTTCTTCCGTGTGTGAGAAATCTTGAGATTGATGAAGTTACTATCGCCATTTCATCCTCCACTCAAATAATATAGTTCGAAATCTTGAAATAAATCTAGTAAAATACGAGAACCATTGTAGAGTCTAGGACTTGAATTTGTGTGGATAGATTCACCACGGGAAACTTAACCAACGAAGTTATGCCCATTTCTCTCTTATTATATATTATGTATAGTACATGGCTAAACAATAACAACAAAATTAATGCCTCTCGTTCCCCTTTACTTTGTAGTCTGTGTTGGAAATATGCCCTAGAGGCAATAATAAAATGGTTATTATTATATTTCTTTGTTCATGATAATAGTCTGTTATTCATGCTATAACTGTGTTATCCGGAAATCGTAATACACGTGTGAATACATAGACCACAACATGTCCCTAGTAAGCCTCTAGTTGACTAGCTCGTTGATCAACAGATAGTCATGGTTTCCTGACTATGGACATTGGATGTCATTGATAACGGGATCACATCATTAGGAGAATGATGTGATGGACAATACCCAATCCTAAGCATAGCTCAAATATCGTGTAGTTCGTTTAGCTAAGAGATTTTCCAAGTGTCAAGTATCATTTCCTTAGACCATGAGATTGTGCAACTCCCGGATACCGTAGGAGTGCTTTGGGTGTGCAAAACGTCACAACGTAACTGGGTGACTATAAAGGTACACTATGGGTATCTCCGAAAGTGTCTGTTGGGTTGGCACGAATCGAGACTGGGATTTGTCACTCCGTATGACGAAGAGGTATCTCTGGGCCCACTCAGTAATGCATCATCATAATGAGCTCAATGTGACCAAGTGTCCGGTCAAGGGATCATGCATTACGATGCGAGTAAAGTGACTTGCGTGCGAGATTAAACGAGGTATTGGGATACCGACGATCGAGTCTCGGGCAAATAACGTACCGATTGACAAAGGGAATTGTATACGGGGTTGCTTGAATCCTCGACATCGTGGTTCATCCGATGAGATCATCGAGGAGCATGTGGGAGCCAACATGGGTATCCAGATCCCGCTGTTGGTTATTGACCGGAGAGGCGTCTCGATCATGTCTGCATGTCTACCGAACCCGTAGGGTCTACACACTTAAGGTTAGGTGACGCTAGGGTTGTAGAGATATGAGTATGCAGTAATCCGAAAGAGTTTCGGAGTCCCAGATGAGATCCCGGACGTCACGAGGAGTTCCGGAATGGTCCGGACGTGAAGAATTATATATAGAAAGTGCAGTTTCGGCCATCGGCAAAGTTTCGGGGGTCACCGGTATTGTACTGGGACCACCTGAAGGGTCCCGGGTCCACTGGGTGGGGCCACCTATCCGGAGGGCCCGTGGGCTGAAGTGGGAGGGGACCAGCCTGGTGGGCTAGTGCGCCCCTTGGGCCCCCTGCGCCTAGGGTTGGAAACCCTAGGGTGGGGCGCCCACTTGCCTTGGGGGGCAAGCCTCCCCCTTGGCCGCCGCCCCCCCAGGAGATCTCATCTCCCAGGGCCGGCACCCCCCTAGGGGGCCTATATAAAGGGAAGGGGAGGGAGGGCAGCCGCACCAATGCCATAGGCGCCTCCCTTCCCTTGCTACACCTCTCCTCTCGTAGAAGCTCGTGAAGCTCTGCGAGATCACTCTGCATCCACCACCACGCCGTCGTGCTGCTGGATCTCCGTCAACCTCTCCTTCCCCCTTGCTGGATCAAGAAGAAGGAGACGTCTTCCTCAACCGTACGTGTGTTGAACGCGGAGGTGCTGTCCGTTCAGCACTAGGATCATCGGTGATTTGGATCACGACGAGTACGACTCCCTCAACCCCGTTCTCTTGAACGCTTCCGCTCGCGATCTACAAGGGTATGTAGATGCACTCCTCTCTGTCGTTGCTAGATGAACTCATAGATAGATCTTGGTGAAACCATAGAAATTTTTTTATTTTCTGCAACGTTCCCCAACAGTGGCATCATGAGCTAGGTCTATGCGTAGTTCTCTTTGCACGAGTAGAACACAATTTTTTGTGGGCGTAGATGTTGTCAACTTTCTTGCCACTACTAGTCTTATCTTGCTTCAGCGGTATTGTGGGATGAAGCGGCCCGGACCGACCTTACACGTACGCTTCGTGAGACAGGTTCCACCGGTGACATGCACTAGTTGCATAAGGTGGCTAGCGGGTGTCTGCTCTCCCACTTTAGTTGGAGCGGATTCGATGAAAAGGGTCCTTATGAAGGGTAAATAGAAGTTGACAAATCACGTTGTGGCTTTTACGTAGGTAAGAAAACGTTCTTGCTAGAACCCTATTGCAGCCATCAGAAACATGCAACAACAATTAGAGGACGCCTAACTTGTTTTTGCAGAATGTGATTGTGATGTGATATGGCCAATAGTTGTGATGAATGATGAATGATATATGTGATGTATGAGATCATGTTCTTGTAATAGGAATCACGACTTGCATGTCGATGAGTATGACAACCGGTAGGAGCCATAGGAGTTGTCTTAATTATTGTATGACCTGCGTGTCATTGATTCAACGCCATGTAATTACTTTACTTTATTGCTAAACCGTTAGCTATAGTAGTAGAAGTAATAGTTGGCGAGCAACTTCATAGAGACACGATGATGGAGATCATGATGATGGAGATCATGGTGTCATGCCGGTGACAAAGCTGATCATGGAGCCCCGAAGATGGAGATCAAAGGAGCTATATGATATTGGCCATATCATGTCACTACTATTTGATTGCATGTGATGTTTATCATGTTTTTGCATCTTGTTTACTTAGAACGACAGTAGTAAATAAGATGATCCCTCACAATAATTTCAAGAAAGTGTTCCCCCTGACTGTGCACCGTTGCGAAGGTTCGTTGTTTCGAAGCACCACGTGATGATCGGGTGTGATAGATCCTAACGTTCGAATACAACGGGTGTAAGCCAGATTTACACACGCAATACATTTAGGTTGACTTGACGAGCCTAGCTTGAACAGACATGGCCTCGGAACACGGAAGACCGAAAGGTCGAGCATGAGTCGTATAGAAGATACGATCAACATGGAGATGTTCACCGACGTTGACTAGTCCGTCTCACGTGATGATCGGACACGGCCTAGTTGACTCGGATCATGTTTCACTTAGATGACTAGAGGGATGTCTAATCTGAGTGGGAGTTCATTAAATAATTTGATTAGATGAACTTAATTATCATGAACTTAGTCTAAAATCTTTACAATATGTCTTGTAGATCAAATGGCCCACGTTACCCTCAACTTCAACGCGTTCCTAGAGAAAACCAAGCTGAAAGATGATGGCAGCAACTATACGGACTGGGTCCGGAACCTGAGGATCATCCTCATAGGTGCCAAGAAAGATTATGTCCTAGAAGCACCGCTTGGTGAAGCACCAATCCCAGAGAACCAAGACGTTATGAACACTTGGCAGTCTCGTGCTGATGATTACTCCCTCATTTAGTGCGGCATACTTTACAGCTTAGAATCGGGGCTCCAAAAGCGTTTTGAGCAACACGGAGCATATGAGATGTTCGAAGAGCTGAAAATGGTTTTCCAAGCTCATGCCCGGGTCGAGAGATATGAAGTCTCCGACAAGTTCTTCAATGTAAGATGGAGGAAAATAGTTCACAAGTGAGCACATACTCAAGATGTCCGGTTGCACAACCGCTGACTCACCGGGAGTTAATCTCCCGGATGACGCGGTCATTGATGAATCCTTCATCACTTCCACCGAGCTACAAGAGCTTTGTGATGAACTTCAATATGCAGGGATGGAAAAGACCATTCCTGAGGTATATTCAATGCTGAAATCAGCGGAGGTAGAGATCAAAAAGAACATCAAGTGTTGATGGTGAATAAAACTACTAAGTTCAAGAAAGGCAAGGGTAAGAAGAACTTCAAGAAGGACGGCAAGGGAGTTGCCGCACCCGGTAAGTTAGTTACCGGGAAGAAGTCATACAATGAACCCAAGCTTGAGACTGAGTGCTTTTATTGCAAGGGAAATGGTCACTGGAAGCGGAACTGCCCCAAGTACTTAGCGGACAAGAAGGCCGGCAAAACCAAAGGTATATTTGATATACATGTAATTGATGTGTACCTTACCAGTGCTCGTAGTAGCTCCTGGGTATTTGATACCGGTGCGGTTGCTCATATTTGTAACTCAAAGCAGGAACTGCGGAATAAGAGGAGACTGGCGAAGGATGAGGTGACGATGCGCGTCGGGAATGGTTCCAAGGTCGATGTGATCGCCGTCGGCACGCTACCTCTACATTTACCTACGGGATTAGTTTTAAACCTCAATAATTGTTGTTTAGTACCAGCTTTGAGCATGAACATTGTATCTGGATCTCGTTTAATACGAGATGGCTACTCATTTAAATCCGAGAATAATGGTTGTTATATTTATATGAGAGATATGTTTTATGGTCATGCCCCGATGGTCAATGGTTTATTTTTTATGAATCTTGAACGTGATGTTACACATATTCATAGTGTGAATACCAAAAGATGTAAAGTTGATAACGATAGTCCCACAGGAACATCTTCCTGAGTTGCGCTACTTACCGTTTCAAGAGGTAATACTTCATCAAGCTCTACTTTCCTCCCACCTAATTCTTTCGAGAGAAACTCTTTCTCCAGAAAGGACCCGTTCTTGGCAACAAAGATCTTGCCTTCGGATCTTAAGTAGAAGGTATACCCAATGGTTTCCTTAGGGTATCCTACGAAGACGCATTTTTCCGACTTGGGTTCGAGCTTTTCGGGTTGAAGTTTCTTGACATAAGCATCGCATCCCCAAACTTTTAGAAACGACAGCTTAGGTTTCTTGCCAAACCATAATTCATACGGTGTCGTCTCAACGGATTTAGACGGTGCCCTATTTAAAGTGAATGTAGCTGTCTCTAGAGCGTATCCCCAAAATGATAGCGGTAAATCGTGAAGGAAATATGCCCTAGAGGCAATAATAAAGTTATTATTTATTTCCTTATATCATGATAAATGTTTATTATTCATGCTAGAATTGTATTTACCGGAAACATAATACATGTGTGAATACATAGACAAACAGAGTGTCACTAGTATGCCTCTACTTGACTAGCTCGTTAATCAAGATGGTTATGTTTCCTAACCATAGACATGAGTTGTCATTTGATTAACGGGATCACATCATTAGGAGAATGATCTGATTGACTTGACCCATTCCGTTAGCCTAGCACTTGATCGTTTAGTATGTTGCTATTGCTTTCTTCATGACTTATACATGTTCCCGTAACTATGAGATTATGCAACTCCGTTTACGGAGGAACACTTTGGTACTACCAAACGTCACAACGTAATCGGGTGATTATAAAGGAGTACTACAGGTGTCTCCAAAGGTACATGTTGGGTTGGCGTGTTTCGAGATTAGGTTTTGTCACTCCGATTGTCGGAGAGGTATCTCTGGGCCTTCTCGGTAATAATCATCACCTAAGCCTTGCAAGCATTGTAACTAATGAGTTAGTTATGAGATGATGTATTGCGGAACGAGTAAAGAGACTTGCCGGTAACGAGATTGAACTAGGTATTGGATACCGACGATCGAATCTCGGACAAGTAACATACCGATGACAAAGGAACAACGATGTTGTTATGCGGTTTGACCGATAAAGATCTTCGTAGAATATGTAGGAGACAATATGGGCATCCAGGTTCCGCTATTGGTTATTGACCGAGAATAGTTCTAGGTCATGTCTACATAGTTCTCGAACCCGTAGGGTCCGCACGCTTAAGGTTTCGATGATGCTTATATTATGAGTTTATGAGTTTTGATGTACCAAGGAGTTCGAGTCCCGGATGAGATCGGGGACATGACGAGAAGTCTCGAAATGGTCGAGACGTAAAGATCGACATATTGGACGACTATACTCGGAGTTCGGAAAGGTTCCAATGATTCGGTATTTTTTGAGTACCGGAGAGTTACGGAATTCGCCGGGAGAAGTATTGGGCCTTATTGGGCCCTGCGGAAAGAGAGAGGGCTGCCTAGGGCAGGCGCGCCCCCCAAGGCTTAGTCCGAATTGGACTAGGGAGGGCCGCACCCTTCTTCTTTTCCCTTCCTTCTCTCCTACTCCTACTAGGAAAGGAGGAGTCCTACTCCCGGTGGGAGTAGGACTCCCCCTGGTCGCGCCTCCTTGGCGGCCACCTCCTCCTTGCTCCTTTATATACGGGGGGGGGGCACCCCATGACACACAAGTTGATCTACGGATCGTTCCTTAGCCGTGTGTGGTGCCCTTCCACCATATTCCACTTCGGTCATATCGACGCGGAGCTTAGGCGAAGCCTGCGCGGAGAAGTCATATCGTCGCGGAGCTTAGGCGAAGCCCTGCGTCGGTGGAGCATCAACATCGCCACCACGCCGTCGTCTTGACGGAACTCATCCTCGACACTTTGCTGGATCGGAGTCCGGGATCGCCATCGAGCTGAACGTGTGCGTAACTTCGGAGGTGCCGTCGTTCGGTGCTTGGATCGGTCGGATCGTGAAGACGTCGACTACATCAACAGCGTTGTTATAACGCTTCGCTTTCGGTCTCACGAGGGTACGTGGACGGACACTCTCCCTCTCGTTGCTATGCCATCACCATGGTCTTGCGTGATCGTAGGAAATTTTTGAAATTACTACGTTCCCCAACAATGGTATCGAGCCTGGTTTTATGCGTTGATGTCATGTGCACGAGTAGAACACAAGTGAGTTGTGGACGATACAAGTCATACGCCTACCAGCATGTCATACTTTGGTTCAGCGGTATTGTGAGATGAAGCGGCCGGACCGACATTACGCCAGACGCTTCGCGAGACTGGTTTCACCGCCCGAGCACTCGTTGCTTAAAGGTGACCGCGGGTGTCTCTCTCTCACTTTAGTTGAATCGAGTGTGGCCACGCCCGTCCTTGAGAAGGTTAAACGGAGTCTATTTGACGAAGTATCGTTGTGGTTTTGATGCGTAGGTAAGAACGGTTCTTGCTCAGCCCGTAGCAGCCACGTAAAACTTGCAACAACAAAGTAGAAGACGTCTAACTTGTTTTTGCAGGGCATGTTGTGATGTGATATGGTCAAGACGTGATGCTATATTTTATTGTATGAGATGATCATGTTTTGTAACCGAAGTTATCGGCAATCGCAGGAGCCATATGGTTGTCGCTTATTGTATGAAATGCAACGCCATGTAATTGCTTTACTTTATCACTAAGGAGTAGCGATAGTCGTAGAAGCAATAGTTGGCGAGACGACAACGATGCTACGATGGAGATCAAGGTGTCGCGCGGTGACGATGGTGATCATGACGTTGCTTGGCGATGGAGATCACAAGCACAAGATGATGATGACCATATCATATCACTTATATTGATTGCATGTGATGTTTATCCTTTATGCATCTTATCTTGCTTTGATTGACGGTAGCATTATAAGATGATCTCTCACCAAAATTATCAAGAAGTGTTCTCCACAGTATGCACCGTTATGAAAGTTCTTCGTCTTTGAGACACCACGTGATCATCGGGTGTGATAGGCTCTACGCTCAAATACAACGGGTGCAAAACAGTTGCACGCAGAATACTCAGTTAAACTTGACGAGCCTAGCATATAACAGATATGGCCTCGGAACACGGAGACCGAAAGGTCGAACGTGAATCATATAGTAGATATGATCAACATAGTGATGTTCACCATTGAAACTACTCCATCTCACGTGATGATCGGACATGGTTTAGTTGATTTGGATCACGTAATCACTTAGATGACTAGAGATGTCTATCTAAGTGGGAGTTCTTAAGTAATATGATTAATTGAACTTTAATTTATCATGAACTTAGTCCCGGTAGTATTTTGCAAATTATGTTGTAGATCAATAGCTCGCGTTGTTGCTTCCCTATGTTTTTATATATGTTCCTAGAGAAATTGTATTGAAAGATGTTAGTAGCAATGATGCGGATTGGATCCGTGATCCGAGGTTTATCCTCATTGCTGCGCAGTAAGAATTATGTCCTTAATGCACCGCTAGGTGACAGACCTATTGCAGGAGCGGATGCGAGGCGTTATGAACGTTTGGCTAGCTCAATATGAGCGAATCTGACGTTATGAACGTTTGGCTAGCTCAATATGATGACTACTTGATAGTTTAGTGCACCATGCTTAACGGCTTAGAATCGGGACTTCAAAGACGTTTTGAACGTCATGGACCATATGAGATGTTCCAGAATTGAAGTTAATATTTCAAGCAAATACCGAGTTGAGAGATATGAAGTCTCCAACAAGTTCTATAGCTAAAAGATGGAGGAGAATCGCTCAACTAGTGAGCATGTGCTCAGATTGTCCGAGTACTTCAATCGCTTGAATCAAGTGGGAGTTAATCTTCCGATAAGATAGTGATTGACAGAATTCTCTAGTCACCATCACTAAGTTAGTAGAACTTCGTGATGAACTATAGTATGCAAGGGATGACGAAAAAGATTCTCGAGCTCTTCGCGATGCTAAAATCGGCGAAGGTAGAAATCAAGAAAAACATCAAGTGTTGATGGTTGACAAGACCACTAGTCTCAAGGAAAATGGCAAAGGGAAGAAGGGGAACTTCAAAAGGAACGGCAAGCAAGTTGCTGCTCGAGTGAAGAAGCCCAAATCTAGACCTAAGCCCGAGACTGAGTACTTTTGCTGCAATGGAACTGGTCACTGGAAGCGGAACTACCCCTTTGGTGGATAAGAAGGATGGCAAAGTGAACAAGGTTATATTTGATATACAGGTTATTGATGTGTGCCTTACTAGTGTTTATAGTAGCCCCTAAGTATTTGATACTCGTTCGGTTGCTACGATTAGTAACTCAAACAGGAGTTCTGTAATAAACAGAGACTAGTTGAAGGGAAGTGACGATGAGTGTTGGAAGTAGTTCCAAGATTGATATGATCATCATCGCACACTCCCTATACTTTCGGGATTAGTGTGGAACCTAAATAAGTGTTATTTGGTGTTGAGCATAAATATGATTTGATCATGTTTATTGCAATACGATTATTCATTTAAGTAAGAGAATAAATTGTTGTTCTGCTTTTCATGAATAAAACCTTATATGGTTACACACCCAATGAAAATGGTTCATTGGATCTCGATCATAGTGATACACATATTCATAATATTGAAACCAAAAGATGCAAAGTTAATAATGATAGTGCAACTTATTTGTGGCACTCGCCGTTTAGGTCATATTGGTGTAAAGCGCATGAAGAAAACTCCATGCTTGATGGACTTTTGGAATCACTTGATTATGAATCATTTGATGCTTATGAACCGTGCCTTTTGGGCAAGATGACTAAAACTCCGTTCTCGGAACAATGGAACAAGCTCTTGACTTATTGGAAATAATACATACCGATGTATGCGATCCAATGAGTGTTGATGCTCGTGGCAAGTATCGTTATTTTCTAACCTTCACAAGATGATTTGAGCAGATATGGGTATATCTACTTGATGAAACATAAGTCTGAAATAATTGAAAAGTTCAAAGAATTTCAGAGTGAAGTGGAAAATCATCGTAACAAGAAAATAAAGTTTCTGCGATCTGATCGTGGAGATGAGTATTTGAGTTACGAGTTTGGTCTTCATTTGAAACAATGTGAAATAGTTTTGCAACTCACGCCATATGGAACACCACAGCATAATGGTATGTCCGAAAGTCGTAACCGCACTTTATTGGATATGGTGCGATCTATGATGTCTCTTATCGGTTTACCACTATCATTTTGGGGTTATGCATTAGAGACAGCTGCATTCACGTTTAATAGGGCACCATCTAAATCCGTTGAGACGACACCATATGAACTATGGTTTAACAAAGAAACCTAAGTCGCGTTTCTTAAAAGTTTGGAGTTGTGATGCTTATGTGAAAAGTTTTCACCGATAAGCTCGAACCCAAATCGAGAAGTGCGTCTTCATAGAATACCCAAAGGTAACTATTGGGTACACCTTCTATCACAGATCCGAAGGCAAGTTTTTGTTGCTAAGATGGATCCTTTCTAGAGAAGAATTTTCTCTCAAAAGAAGTGAGTGGGAGGAAAGTAGAACTTGATGAGGTAATTGTACCTTCTCCTTATTGGAAAGTAGTTCATCACGTAAATCAGTTCCGTGATTCCTACACCAATTAGTGAGGAAGTTAATGATGATGATCATGAAATTTCAGATCAAGTTGCTACCAAACCTCGTAGGTCTTCCAGAGTAAGATCCGCACTGTAGTGGTACGGTAATCATGTTCGGAAGTCATGTTACTAGACCATGATGAACCTACGAACTATGAGGAAGCGATGATGAGCCCAGATTCCGCTGAAATGGCTTGAGGCCATAAAATCGAGATATGATCCATGTATGAGAACAAAAGTATGGACTTTGATTGACTTGCTCGATGATCAGCAAGCCATGTTAAATAAATGGATCTTCAAGAGGAAGACACATGCTTGATAGTAGTGTTACTATCTACAAAGCTAGACTTGTCGAAAAAGGTTTTGACAAAGTTCAAGATGTTGAATGCAATGAGATTTTCTCACTCAGACGATGCTTAAAAGTCTGTCCGAATCATGTTAGCAATTGCCACATTTTATGAAATCGGCAAATGGATGTCAAAACTGCATTCCTTAATGGTTTTCTTAAAGAAGAGTTGTATATGATGCAACCGAAGGTTTTGTCAATCCTAAAGGTGCTAACAAAATGTGCAAGCTCCAAATGATCCATCAATGGACTGGTGCAAGCATCTCGGAGTTGGAATATACGCTTTGATGTGTTGATCAAAGCATATGATTTTATATGCACTTTTGGAAAGGCTCAGTATTTACAAGAAAGTGAGTGGGAGCACTACAGCCTTTCCGATAAGTATATGTGAATGACATATTGTTGATCGGAAATAATGTAGAATTATTCTGCAAAGCATAAAGGAGTGTTTTAAAGGAGTTTTTTTTTCAAAGAAGGACCTCGGTGAAGCTGCTTACATATTGAGCATCAAGATCTATAGAGATAGATCAAGACGCTTGATAAGTTTTTCAATGAATACATACCTTGACAAGATTTTGAAGTAGTTCAAAATGGAACAGTCAAAGAAAGAGTTCTTGCCTGTGTTACAAGGTGTGAGATTGAGTAAGACTCAAAACCCGACCACGGCAGAAGATAGAAAGAGAATGAAAGTCATTCCCTATGCATCAGCCATAGGTTCTATAAAGTATGTCATGTCAGTGTACTGATCTATTGCATACCCTACCACTAAGCTTGGCAAGGAGTGCAATAGTGATCTAGGAGTAGATCAATGGACAGCGGTCAAAATTATCCTTAGTAGAATAAGGATATGTTTCTCGATTATGGAAGTGAAAAAGGTTCGTCGTAAAGGGTTACGCCGATACAAGTTTTAACACTAATCTAGATGACTCGAGTCTCAATCTGGATACATATTGAAAGTGGGAGCAATTAGCTAGAGTAGCTCCGTGCGAGCATTGTAGACATAGAAATTTGCAAAATACTTACGGCTCTGAATGTGACAGACCCGTTGACTAAAATTATCTCACAAGCAAAACATGATCACACCTTAGTACTCTTTGGGTGTTAATCACATAGCGATGTGAACTAGATTATCGACTCTAGTAAACCCTTTGGGTGTTGGTCACATGTCGATGTGAACTATGGGTGTTAAACACATATAGATGTGAACTATTGATGTTAAATCACATGGCGATGTGAACTAGATTATTGACTCTAGTGCAAGTGGGAGACTGAAGGAAATATGCCCTAGAGGCAATAATAAAGTTATTATTTATTTCCTTATATCATGATAAATGTTTATTATTCATGCTAGAATTGTATTAACCGGAAACATAATACATGTGTGAATACATAGACAAACAGAGTGTCACTAGTATGCCTCTACTTGACTAGCTCGTTAATCGAAGATGGTTATGTTTCCTAACCATAGACATGAGTAGACTCAGATGGCGACTCCCCCACCTACCCACCTCAGGCGACTCTCATGGCGATTCTAGGGTCTAACCCTAGGATCTCCTCCCGACGTTCCCAATGGATGGCCTTCTCCATTGGGATTTCTCCCGACCTCGTGGTTGAGGCACAAAAGGCAAGATTTGGATCCACGGTCCACTTCGTCCCCAACTCCGCTCCAAGGAATTCTTCCTTGAAGTCTCTTTCTCCTCGGCTTCTTTTTCCCTCTCGGTGGATTCGGTGGGTTTGGCCCTACAATCATGCATTGGTGGTCTTTCTACTGGATTCAATGTTTTGCAATTGGATGATCGGCACTTTCGGTTTTCAGTGGCCTCAAATCGTGTGGGACATTTCATCTTTGGATTAAGGGATCATATTTGGCCGGACTTTATTTGTCACTTTCATCTTCATCGCCCCGAATTCACATCCAAGGCTCCCATCTTGGCACGCTGATTCTGAGCTTCTTCGGTTTGGCATCCTCGCCAGTCCGCGATTAAATCTAAATGGCTCTCTAGCAAGGAAAACTACCATTGATCCCGAGTCACTACCAAGATTGCAAAATTGGGTTTCAATCCACGCCGACGGCATTGCATTCCGCGAGCCCTCCGATCGGATCTCCTTTGGTAGTTTTTCATCTCCGTTATTCCGAATCCTTTCGGATTGGCTCGATATCTTTACCTACTAGTCCCGCTTATTTCCTAAGGTTTCCATCCATTCATGGGAAGAAATATCTTTTGGGACTATGGGATTCATTTACGGATGAAAATCTTCTTTCGCTTCGATGGTCGGCGGGCCGCTTATGATAATGATAATATTGCTTATGGTGCAAATTCCATCGCCCCACCAAGGAATACATTTATAAACGACTATTGCATTGTTCTCTCTGTGATCGTTTTGGCCATGTTGATGAGGATTGCACGGTGTTTTCATCAACGATGTGAAGATGACTCGAGTCTGCGCTTGTTTGGATACACACATCGCTACTCACATGCATGTGCCATGCAAAGTGGGCCTGCACCGTTGGGCTTTCCGTGCATGGCTTGTTCTGCGGTGGATCATATGACTAGGTTTTGTCCTGGCTTGGCGTTGTTCTCTTTGTTACGGGCTGGGCCATAATTCACGTAAGCGCATCGCCTTGTGCTTATCGCCTCGTTGGACTTGGAAAAGGAAAAATCTAACTCAATCGAGAGGATCTTGCCTCGGGCTGCTGCGGATGATCTTGAGAATGGTAACTTTGTGGTTGTTGGTATGGCCCGTGTTGATGTGGATCCACCGGGTGGTTGCACATGGCAATGTAAACAAACAATCCGTGCGCTGCGGCCGTGGCTAACCCCCATTGCTTGACGATACGTCTCCCTGGTCAGGGTGTAGTCAATTCTGCCTGCCAAAAACCCCAATCGGGTGAGGTGACGCTCCCCTCGAGTTCTACACCCACGCCTCCAGCCCCTCGATCTTTCTCCTCTCCGGCAGTCTACAAGCCCCCATTACCTCCTTCTCCGGCCGCATCTCTCAAGCCATCACAGACCGGGCTTCATCGACCATGGCGAACTTCCTGTCGCCTTTCGACTTTGTTCGGTTGGATCCACCTTTGATCGCGGGCCCGCTCATCGGGTCCAATGACACGTTATGGTGGTGGATGATCCACCTCTCAACCATGATAGGTATGCCATCGCCTCCGTTAATCCCCAGTCCCCGATCATCGGAAGGAATTTTGGTTAGCTGAGGTCCGCCGCATTATCATTGGAGATTTAGAGTATGAACTGCTAGATGATTTTATTTACCCTACCGAATCGGGTGTGTTGTGTTTGCGGATATGGAGAGTAGAGATGCTGCTATTAGAGAAGGACCGCATGCTTTGATGGAAGACTCCACTTTCTCCCTAGTCCCGCATGATGAGGGTATCAACATGCGTATGCCGGCCTTTGAATATGAAGCTTGGGTCATGTTTCTTGCTTTTCCTATGGACTATCAAACTGAACATTATGTCCATAAGGCTGTCTCCCAATTTGGTAAGCTGCTTGTCTGGCCCCGCCAAGGCGTAACAAGGCTAGAATCCTTGTCAAATGTCACATCAAGGATGTTGCTGAAGTTCCGCATAGTCTTGTGATTACCGGGGTGGGTATGCTTCCGGTCTTGCTCGTCGTGGTCAGTCCGGCTTATGTTCAATGGTCAAATACAGCCCAAACTTGGTTGGTAATGAGGATGCTCCCCTCTTTTGAATGCATCTCCACATCCATATCAGTTACCTTATTACACCCTCATGCAACAAGCAAGGATTGATGAGATGTTGGCTCAGATGCATTGAATGAGGCTGCCTCGAATGTTTGGATGCTACCGGTGGTGTTCAGAAAATGGGTGGGGCGAGTGGCCCGTGATCCCGCCACCTTATAATCGGATTCAGCTTCGTGACCTTTTTTCAAGATGATGGTCCATCCTCATGGATGGGGTGGACCCGAGCATAATGTGCGGATGACCTCTCGATATCCGGTCATCGATTCGAATTCTGGCAGTCAAGCTCGGTGATGGTTTTGTCAATGGACACCCCGCAGCCAAAGTTGGAGTTCGTCGAGGGCTGGGGACGCTCGCTTTTCTTCAGTTCCAATTGACCATGAGTTCTTATTGTGGATTGGGGTATGCTCAAGCGCATATATACACCAGCTATCACCCTTCAAAGATACCTCTCCGTCATGATGCCTTTAAATCCTTTCAGATTATTCGTAACCATCTCAATGTCTGCTGCTGCATTTTGGATTGAGGAGATAATGCCCAACCTGATATTCTTTCAAGGATTTTTGCCTCATGCATCGATGGGGACGCTTGTTGTTCCATCGTCTGTCTTATTACCTGAAGTGGCAGTCTGGGACATGCCAGTACACTCTCCTGGATTCAAGGCGATCACGCAGCTCGTCCCGGATACACTGGATTCAGTGCCTTCAATTCCTCAGGCTTCTGCGCTTCAGGTGCTTGCATCCTCCTCTGCGTTCAATACTACCCAACATCGCAATGTGCTAGTGCCTTTGGACACCACTGCTGTTCGACGGAGCAATCGATCCAACAAATATGATGGATTCAAAGTCAATCATGCTCCTGACACCAAGCGCTACAAGTCCAGAGTGAAACCACGTGAGATTCCCTTTGTCAATGCTGTTTCTTTGGCTGCTGCTCCTGTGCAGGTGTCCGATGCTGTCTGCCCCCCACCAACCACAATCGAGGATCTTCAGTCTATGGGTAGTAAGTGTGGCATTGCTCCGGAAGCCATCTCCCGCGAGAAGCTGCTGGATGACCAGCGCTCGTCAAGGGCGGTGAAGACTGAGGCCTCTCATTCCGATGAATAAATCGTGGAATGTGCTCTCTTGGAACATCAGAGGCATAAACTCTGATGCAAAACTTTTGGCTGTTAGGAATGCGATCGATATTAGCGGTTGTTCTGTGTTATGTATCCAGGAAACCAAACGCGAATCTTTTGATCTTGCCTTTATTAAGACTTTCTGCCCTAAACGATTCGATAAATTTGTCTTTGCGCCGTCAGTGGGCTCTTCGGGAGGCATCATTATCATTTGGAATAGTGCTGTGTTTACGGGCACAACTTGGTTCGTCGATTCTTTTGCCATTGGTATTTCTTTTGCGGCTACGCAGTCGAATGATGTGTGGAATCTGATCAATGTATATGGCCCTTGTTCTGGTCAGCGCAGACTGGATTTTACTAATTGGCTTTTTGATTTAAACATCCCTGATGATGAAAACTGGCTAATTCTTGGAGACTTCAATTTTATCCGATCCACGAGTAATGTAAACAAACCAGGGGTGACGCCACGACATGCTTTTGTTTAATGAGCTCATCCGCACAGCCTCTCATGGAATTGCTCGTGAAAGGCCGAAGTTTACGAGTAATATGCGGGATGACCCCGCTTGAACAGTTGGATTGGTTCTTCACGCCCTCTTGTTGGACCACCTCTTATCCAAACACAATGGTCCTGCCTCGGGAAGCCTCGTGTCCGATCATATTCCATGCATGGTCACAATTGAGTCAAGCATCCCCGGTCCAAACTCTTTAGATTTGAGAATTTCGGTGCAATCATGATGGGTTCATGGAGGTGGTTGCCGCTCTTGGCTAAAACATGCCACGCTCCCAATGCATGGCCCGAGTATGTAAAAACTAAAGTGCTTGAGATACGATCTCAAGCGATGGAGCAAGGGTGTATCTAAACTTAAAACTCTCATTCAAGACAGCAATGAGACTCTAGCCATCATGGACACCCTTGAGGACAAAAGACCTTTATATGGTCCGAGTCAAACTTTAGGAAGATTTTGAAAACCCACCTTCGCACCCTTCTCAAATATCGTAACGACATCGCGAAAAAGATGTACCGTCAGTACTTTCGCTTTCTTGATTTAAAATACTAAGCTATTTCAGTCAAGTAATTTGAGAGGTTCAGGCACAATGCTATTGCCACATTAAGAGTTGGAGGATTGAAATTCATGATCATGTTGGCAAGGAAGGGTACTCTTCAATACATACAAAGATCGCTTGGGTTCTTCTAAAACCACCAAAGATGAAATTTGATCTGTCTAGAATCATCCGCAGGATCGAAGGATTGGACCAACTGAGTACACCCTTCTCAACCGATGAAATCGATCGCGTTGTCAAGGAAATGCCAAATGACAGAGCCCCGCCCGGATGGTTTTAACGGCTGTTTTCTTAAGTATTGCCGGCAAATCATCAAATCAGACTTTTATGACCTCATCACGCGTTCCATGCTGGTGGTCTTGATATCACTAGCATTAGTGAGGGGTTTATCACCCCGATCCCTAAAATTTCCTCTCCGAAAGCGGCCAATGATTTCCGACCCATTACCCTCTTGAATGCTGCCTCAAAATCATTACTAAGATCTTGGCGAACCGCTTCAGAGAGTCATTCTAAAATCATACACAATAACGGTATGGATTTATCAAGGGTCGGACTATCCAAGATTGTCTCGCATGGTCATATGAATATATCCATCAATGCCACTCGTCTGGGCGGAGATTATATTGCTCAAGCTTGACTTCGCCAAGGCATTTGACACGATTGAACATGTCCCCATGTTGGAAATTATGAGACACATGGGTTTTGATGACGGTGGCTAGGTTGGATGGATACAATCTTTGGTTCGGGAGTTTCATCGGTCCTTTTAAATGGTGTTCTGGTCGGAAATTCAAATGCAAATGTGGCGTCGTCGGGGTGATCCTCTTTCGCTTTTAATCTTTGTCCTCGCGCCGATTTGCTCCTGTGCAGCGATCAATGACGCTTACGCCAAGGTCTGCTGGAGCTCCCCTCCCTCGTGAGAATGCAGGTGATTTCCCAGTGGTGCAATACGCTGACGACACAATCTTGATTATGCAAGCGTGTCCTACTCAGGCCGCCCGCATGAAACTTATCTTGGAGGATTATGCGGCCTCGGTAGGACTAAAGATCAATTTTCATAAATCCACCCTCATACCCATTAATGTCGACCAAACCGCATCTTTGGCGGGTTGGCGGGGATTTTCGGCTGCTCCGTTGGCACCCGCCGCTCACTTACCTTGGTCTTCCCATGGGGACGACGAGACCAACCGTTCTCGATCTCATGCCTTTAGTGCATTCATTGAAAGGAAAACCTCCACCGCTCTAGCACTTATGTCATCGGGGCCAAGTCGACGCCGGTGAATTCAAAGTGATCACCTCAATGCTAATTTATGCAATGTGCACGATCAAACTGCACCCTAAAGTGATTGAGCATCTTGACAAACTTCGCCGACATCGCCTCGGGCCAAAAACTCGATGACGGTGTCAAAGCCAATTCTCTTGCAGCACGGGAGCTTGTCTGTCGGCCAAACGGTCTTGGCGGTCTTGGGGTTATCGATATCAAACTGCAAAATGCCGCGCTCCTCCTAAAGTACTTGTTCAAATTCTATAACCGTGAGGATGTGCCACAGGTCCAGCTAGTATGGGAGGCATACTACCGAACAAGGTACCGCCGCCGCTGAACCCGTGGGTTCGATTACGGTGGAAGGATGTGATGCAGCTCAATGGAACCTTCCGAGGGGTCACCAGAGTCATCCCAGAGATGGTTGCAGCTCTCTTTTGGAAAGACGTCCGGTTTATCGATTCTCGTTCCGCTCGATGGACACGCACCCATGAGCCTTCTCTTTGCTTTGAACGAGGATGCCTCCATTGCCAAGGTTCTCGTGACCACCGATCCGACCACGATCTTCACTCTACCCTTTCACCCGTGCTAGGAGGAGGTCGAGAAATCCAGCAAAGGTCCACCGCAAGTCGGTCTTGACCTCGACTCGTCGACGCTTGGGTCTGTGACCTTGGGCGATATTCATCAAAGAAATACTACGACTCATCGCTTCGGCAAGTGAAAGCTGATGAGGCCTTTGGATGGCTATGGAAATCCAAGTGTCCGATCAAGTTTAAGATGTTTGGATGGCTGCTTCGGTTGATCGCTTGAATACCGTGAACATGTCAAGAGACGACACTTTGCTGTGGCGGGGGCAACTACGCTTGCATGCTCTGCCAAAACCCACCAAGAGATCAGAACATCTCTTTTTGAGTGCCCTTTGCCAAACAATGTTGGAGCAAGGTTGGCCTAACTCGCCAGAGGAACTAATCGGTTAGCCATCTTACATGGCGGAAAGAGGAATGGCGCCACCGCTTTTTATGGACTTTTTTCTTCTTGCAGCTTGGAGCCTGTGGATGGAAAGAAACAATCAACATTTCAGGGGATACCACACTCGTTCGTCAGCGTGGCTGGCCAGGTTCAAACATTTGTTAGGTCTAGTGATTCACAACTGTCCGGAGAAGGTTCATCCTTTTCTTTCTGAATTTATTGTAAATTTGGATCGCTAGTCTTACTTTTGATTCCCATATGGCCGGGGGGGCCTAAAACCCATTGTAACACTCTTGTAATTATTATGTGGTGAGTAATACAAAGTCAGTGGGAGCCTCTCCCACTGTCACTGAATCTTCAAAAAAACCATAGACATGAGTTGTCATTTGATTAACGGGATCACATCATTAGGAGAATGATCTGATTGACTTGACCCATTCCGTTAGCCTAGCACTTGATCATTTAGTATGTTGCTATTGCTTTCTTCATGACTTATACATGTTCCTGTAACTATGAGATTATGCAACTCCCGCTTACGGAGGAACACTTTGGTACTACCAAACGTCACAACGGCGTAACGGGTGATTATAAAGGAGTACTACAGGTGTCTCCAAAGGTACATGTTGGGTTGGCGATTTGAGATTAGGTTTTGTCACTCCGATTGCTCTGGAGAGGTATCTCTGGGCCTTCTCGGTAATAATCATCACCTAAGCCTTGCAAGCATTGTAACTAATGAGTTAGTTATGAGATGATGTATTGCGGAACGAGTAAAGAGACTTGCTGGTAACGAGATTGAACTAGGTATTGGATACCGACGATCGAATCTCGGACAAGTAACATACCGATGACAAAGGGAACAACGTATGTTGTTATGCGGTTTGACCGATAAAGATCTTCGTAGAATATGTAGGAGCCAATATGGGCATCCAGGTTCCGCTATTGGTTATTGACCGAGAATAGTTCTAGGTCATGTCTACATAGTTCTCGAACCCGTAGGGTCCGCACGCTTAAGGTTTCGATGATGCTTATATTATGAGTTTATGAGTTTTGATGTACCGAAGGAGTTCGAGTCCCGGATGAGATCGGGGACATGACGAGGAGTCTCGAAATGGTCGAGACGTAAAGATCGATATATTGGACGACTATATTCGAGTTCGAAAGGTTCGAATGATTCGGTATTTTTCGAGTACCGAGAGTTACGGAATTCACGGGGAGAAGTATTGGGCCTTATTGGGCCTGCAAGAAAGAGAGAGGCTGCCTAGGGCAGGCGCGCCCCCAAGGCCTAGTCCGAATGGACTAGGGGAGGCCGCACCCTTCTTCTTTTCCCTTCCTTCTCTCCTACTCCTACTAGGAAAGGAGGAGTCCTACTCCGGTGGGAGTAGGACTCCCCCCTGCGCGCCCTCCTTGGCCGCCACCTCCTCCTTGCTCCTTTATATACGGGGCAGGGGGCACCCCATGACACACAAGTTGATCTACGGATCGTTCCTTAGCCGTGTCGGTGCCCCTTCCACCATATTCCACTTCGGTCATATCGACGCGAGCTTAAGCGAAGCCTCGCGCGGAGAAGTCATATCGTCGCGAGCTTAGGCGAAGCCCTGCGTCGGTGGAGCATCAACATCGCTACCACGCCGTCGTCTTGACGGAACTCATCCCCGACACTTTGCTGGATCGGAGTCCGGGATCGCCATCGAGCTGAACGTGTGCAGAACTCGGAGGTGCCGTGACGTTCGGTGCTTGGATCGGTCGGATCGTGAAGACGTCGACTACATCAACAGCGTTGTTATAACGCTTCGCTTTCGGTCTCACGAGGGTGCGTGGACCGACACTCTCCCTCTCGCTATGCCATCACCATGGTCTTGCGTGATCGTAGGAAATTTTTTGAAATTACTACGTTCCCCAACAAATCGGTAAGAGACATCATAGATCGCACCATATCCAATAAAGTGCGATTCGACGTTCGGACACACCGTTACGTTGAGGTGTTCGGTGGCGTGAGTTGTGAAACGATTCCACATTTCCTTAAGTGCGTACCAAATTCGTGACTTAGATATTCTCCCCACGATCTGATCGTAAGAACTTTATCTTTCGCTCACGCTGATTCTCTACCTCATTCTGAAATTCCTTGAACTTTTCAAAGGTCTCAGACTTGTGTTTCATCAAGTAGACATACCCATATCTACTCAAGTCGCCGCGTGAGTGAGAACATAACGATATCCTCCATGAGCCTCAAAGCTCATTGGACCGCATACATCGATGTATGATTTCCAATAAGTTGGTTGCTCGCTCCATTGTTCCGGAGAACGGAGTCTTGGTCATTTGCCCATGAGGCATGGTTCGCATGTGTCAAATGATTCATAATCGAGAGACTCTAAAAGTCCATCAGCATGGAGCTTCTTCATGCGCTTGACACAAATGTGACCAAGGCGGCAGTGCCACAAGTATGTGGGACTATCGTTATCAACTTTACATCTTTTGGTATTCAAACTATGAATATGTGTAACATCACGTTCGAGATTCATTAAGAATAAACCATTGACCATCGGGGCATGACCATAAAACATATCTCTCATATAAATATAACAACCATTATTCTCGGATTTAAATGAGTATCCATCTCGTATTAAACGAGATCCAGATACAATGTTCATGCTCAAAGCTGGTACTAAATAACAATTATTGAGGTTTAAAACTAATCCCGTAGGTAAATGTAGAGGTAGCGTGCCGACGGCGATCACATCGACCTTGGAACCATTCGGCCGCACATCGTCACCTCATCCTTCGCCAGCCTCCGCTTATTCCGCAGCTTCCGCTTTGAGTTACAAATATGAGCAACCGCACGGTATCAAATACCGTGAGCTACTACGAGCATCGGTAAGGTACACATAAATTACATGTATATCAAATATACCTTTGGTTTTGCCGGCCTTCTTGTCCGCTAAGTACTTGGGGCAGTTCCGCTTCCACCACTTCCCTTGCAATAAAAGCACTCAGCCTGAGGCTTGGGTCCATTGTTTGACTTCTTCCCGATAACTGGCTTACCGGGCGCGGCAACTCCCTTTCCGTCCTTCTTGAAGTTCTTCTTACCCTTGCCTTTCTTGAACTTAGTAGTTTTATTCACCATCAACACTTGATGTTCCTTTTTGATCTCTACCTCCGCTGATTTCAGCATTGAATATACCTCAGGAATGGTCTTTTCCATCCCTGCATATTGAAGTTCATCACAAAGCTCTTGTAGCTCGGTGGAAGCGATCAAGGATTCTCACAATGATCGCGTCACCGGGAGATTAACTCCCAAATGAGTCAGCGGTTGTGCAACCCGACATCTTGAGTATGTGCTCACCGACGAACTATTTTCCTCCATCTTACAGCTGAAGAACTTGTAGGAGACTTCATATCTCTCGACCGGGCATGAGCTTGGAAAACCATTTTCAGCTCTTCAACATCTCATATGCTCTGTGTTGCTCAAAATGCTTTTGGAGCCCGGTTCTAAGCTGTAAAGCATGCCGCATCGAACGAGGGATTAATCATCAAGACGAGACTGCCAAGCGTTCATAACGTCTTGGTTCTCTGGGATTGGTGCTTCACCTAGCGGTGCTTCTAGGACATAATCTTTGTTGGCAGCTACGAGGATGATCCTCAGGTTCCGGACCCAGTCCTATAGTTGCTGCCATCATCTTTCAGCTTGGTTTTCTCTAGGAACGTGTTGAAGTTGAGGGTAACATGGGCCATTTGATCTACAAGACATATTGTAAAGATTTTAGACTAAGTTCATGATAATTAAGTTCATCTAATCAAATTATTTAATGAACTCCCACTCAGATTAGACATCCCTCTAGTCATCTAAGTGAAACATGATCCGAGTCAACTAGGGCGTGTCTAATCATCACGTGAGACGGACTAGTCGACGTCGGTGAACATCTCCATGTTGATCGTATCTTTTATACGACTCATGCTCGACCTTTCGGTCTTCCGTGTTCCGAGGCCATGTCCGTACATGCTAGGCTCGTCAAGTCAACCTAAGTGTATTGCGTGTGTAAATCTGGCTTACACCCGTTGTATTCGAACGTTAGGATCTATCACACCCGATCATCATGTGCTGCTTCGAAACAACGAACCTTCGCAACGGTGCACAGTTAGGGGGAACACTTTCTTGAAATTATGTGAGGGATCATCTTATTTACTACCGTCGTTCTAAGTAAACAAGATGCAAAAACATGATAAACATCACATGCAATCAAATAGTAGTGACATGATATGGCCAATATCATATAGCTCCTTTGATCTCCATCTTCGGGGCTCCATGATCATCTTTGTCACCGGCATGACACCATGATCTCCATCATCATGATCTCCATCACCGTGTCTCCATGAAGTTGCTCGCCAACTATTACTTCTACTACTATAGCTAACGGTTTAGCAATAAACTAAAGTAATTACATGGCATTGAATCAATGACGCGCAGGTCATACAATAATTAAGACAACTCCTATGACTCCTACCGGTTGTCATACTCATCAACATGCAAGTCGTGATTCCTATTACAAGAACATGATCTCATACATCACATATATCATTCATCATTCATCACAACTTTTGGCCATATCACATCACAATCACATGCTGCAAAAACAAGTTAGACGTCCTCTAATTGTTGTTGCATGTTTTACGTGGCTGCAATAGGGTTCTAGCAAGAACGTTTTCTTACCTACGTAAAAGCCACAACGTGATTTTTCAACTTCTATTTACCCTTCATAAGGACCCTTTTCATCGAATCCGCTCCAACTAAAGTGGGAGAGACAGACACCGCTAGCCACCTTATGCAACTAGTGCATGTCATCGGTGGAACCTGTCTCACGAAGCGTACGTGTAAGGTCGGTCCGGGCCGCTTCATCCCACAATACCGCTGAAGCAAAATAAGACTAGTAGTGGCAAGAAAGTTGAAAACATCTACGCCCACAAAAAATTGTGTTCTACTCGTGCAAAGAGAACTACGCATAGACCTAGCTCATGATGCCACTATTGGGGAACGTTGCAGAAAATAAAAAAATTTCTACGGTTTCACCAAGATCTATCTATGAGTTCATCTAGCAACGAGAGAGAGGAGTGCATCTACATACCCTTGTAGATCGCGAGCGGAAGCGTTCAAGAGAACGGGGTTGAGGGAGTCGTACTCGTCGTGATCCAAATCACCGATGATCCTAGTGCTGAACGGACAGCACCTCCGTGTTCAACACACGACGGTTGAGGAAGACGCCTCCTTCTTGATCCAGCAAGGGGAAGGAGAGGTTGACGGAGATCCAAAGAAGACGACGGGCGTGGTGGTGGATGCGAGTGATCTCGGCAGAGCCACGAGCTTCTCGAGAGGAGAGGTGTAGCAAGGGGAAGGGAGGCGCCTATGGCATGGGTGAGGCTGCCCTCCTGCCCCCTTTATATAGGCCCCCTAGGGGGCGCGCCCCGGGAGATGAGATCTCCTGGGGGCGGCGGCCAAGGGGAGGCTTGCCCCAAAGGCAGTGGGGCGCCCCACCCTAGTGTTTCCAACCCTAGGCGCGGGGGGCCAAGGGGCGCACCAGCCCACCAGGGCTGTTTCCTCCCACTTCAGCCCACGGGCCCTCCGGGATAGGTGGCCCCACCGGTGGACCTCGGACCCTTCCGTGGTCCCGTACAATACCGTGACCCCGAAACTTTCCCGATGGCGAAACTGCACTTCCTATATATAATTCTTCACCTCGACCATTGCGAACTCCTCGTGACGCTCGGGATCTCATCCGGACTCAACAACTTTCGGTTACTGCATACTCATATCTCTACAACCCTAGCGCCACCTAACCTTATGTGTAGACCCTACGGGTTCGGAGACATGCGCATGACCGAGACGCCTCTCCGGTCAATAACCAACAATGGGATCTGGATACCCATGTTGGCTCCCACATGCTCCTCGATGATCTCATCGGATGAACCACGATGTCGAGGATTCAAGCAACCCCAGTATACAATTCCCTTTGTCAATCGGTATGTTACTTGCCCGAGACTCGATCGTCGGTATCCCAATACCTCGCTTAATCTCGCTATCGCAAGTCACTTTACTCGCATCAGTAATGCATGATCCCGTGACCAGATACTTGGTCACATTGAGCTCATTATGATGATGCATTACCGAGTGGGCCCATAAATACCTCTCCGTTATACGGAGTGACAAATCCCAGCCTCGATTCGTGCCAACTCAATGACACTTTTGGAGATACCCGTAGTGTACCTTTATAGTCACCCGATTCCAGGTGACGCTTGGCACACCCAAAGCACTCCTACGGTATCCGGAGTTGCACAATCTCACGGTCTAAGGAAATGATACTTGACACTTGGAAAAGCTCTTAGCTAAACGAACTACACGATGTTTGAGCTATGCTTAGGATTGGGTCTTGTCCATCACATCATTCTCCTAATGATGTGATCCCGTTATCAATGACATCCAATGTCCATAGTTAGGAAACCATGACTATCTGTTGATCAACGAGCTAGTCAACTAGAGGCTTACTAGGGACATGTTGTGGTCTATGTATTCACACGTGTATTACGATTTCCGGATAACACAGTTATAGCATGAATAATAGACTATTATCATGAACAAAGAAATATAATAATAACCATTTTATTATTGCCTCTAGGGCATATTTCCAACAGTCTCCCACTTACACTAGAGGACGACTTTCAAAAAAACCCTTAACTTGGCGAGGATGACACCATCTCTTGGTGTCGTCGCCTCTGCGATGAGGGGATCTGTTACACCGGGATATGGTTTGCTTCAAGCCCCCTGGAAGGAGCTCGGTCACCTTGCAACTCCTTAAATGCCCCCTTTGCCTTCCTCTCCCGAACAGCGGCGTCGGTGTTGATCTTTACCCAAGCAGAGTCAGGTGGACGCCAACCATGTCCTGGTAAGACTAGGGCATGTCGTGGAGGTACATCCAGGAGTGCTAGTGACTCACTGGTTCTCTGAACTGAATGCGCAGGATCAAGTCTGTCTTCCCCATGTGTCAGCTTGTTCCTTGAGTGCCGATACACCACATAACTGAAACAATGATGGCCCGCTCCCTGTTAGTGAATCGATCCTCGCATATGATATCTTTGGCCCATGTGTATGGGTGTAGCCGTGGCAAATGGAAATCGAAGAGCTGCTGTGCCTCCTCCCAAAAGAGTTATGCATGTGAACATTTCAGCAATGCGTGCTCCAGATTCTCCTCCATTGCCAAACAGATTTTGCACAAGTTTGTTTCTTGTAAATGCATATGCTTGAGGGTGCTCTCGTCTGGCAGTATACCTCGCAAGACGCGCTAGAAAAACACGCGCACCTTTGGCATTACATTTAGCTTCCACAAGGCATTCCACATCCGCTGATTATCAATTGAGGGACCGGTAGCCTGCCCTTCCTCTAGAGCTTGACGCTCTTTGTGAGTCATTAGAGCTCGGTACGCCGATTTGACGGTATAGTTGCCTGAAATCTCGTATGCCCACACAAGAAAATCCTCACCTCCACCTGATCGAAGTGGTATATTGAGTATGGCCCCTGCATCAGGTGGAATGAAAGTGTCCTGAACCAGTTGCCTCCGCCATGTCCAGTTGTCAGAGTCTATCAATTCACTGACCCTGGTGATGTTGATGCTTGGTGGACGAAGGAGTGGGGACATGGTTTTGGTCGACGGGATCCACCGGTCCTCCCAGACCTCTATGGAAGATCCATCGCCAATCCTCTTGATCAAACCAGTAAGCAAAGCTTCTCTTCCCGCTATGATTGCCCTCCAAGTATCGGAAGAATGTTTCGGGGCTGAAGCTTGCATGAAGTCCGTGTCTGGAAAATACCTGCCCTTGAGGATACGCGCACATAGAGTGTTGGGACTCGTCAGTAGGCTCCATCCATGTTTGCCTAGCAGAGACAAGTTGAAGGTGTGTAGGTCGCGAAACCCCATCCCACCCTTGCATTTTGGCGTAGAAAGCTTCTTCCATGAGATCCAATGGAGCGAACGCTTGTCGATTGAGCTGCTCCACAGTACTTCGCCATAGTCGACTTCAAATTCTTGCTCACTTTCTTGGTCAGGAGAAAACAACTCATGCTGAAAGTGGGAATTGCCTGTGCGATTGATTTAATAGTGTCTCTCTTCCCGCACATTCAAACATCCTCTCCGACCATCCTTGCATCTTGCTCCTCGATCGCTCACCTATGTGGTTAAACGTTCACCGGTAATCTTCCCCACCGCAGTAGGTAGACCGAGGTAGCGCTCGCTGAACGCCTCGACATGAATGTCAAGCGTAGCCTTGATAGCTTGCCTGGTTGTGCCCGGTGTGTTTGGGCTGAAATATATAGCACTCTTGTCCCGGTTGACACACTGACCGGATGCAGCACCATAAACTTGCATAATACTATTTAACCTCTCTGCAGATCGAGTGTCAGCTTTCATAAAAATGAGACTATCATCCGCGAAAAGCAAATGATTTACCCATGGAGCTCTGTAGCTGAATCGAATGCCTTTATCAATCTGCCCATAAGATTTGAGAAGGGAGGAGAAGCCTTCTGCACATAGAAGGAACAAGAAAGGTGACATGGGACACCCTTGCCTTAAACCACAGGAGGGAGTGAAATAAGGTAGTAGTTCACCATTGACCCTAACCGTGAAACGGACCAAGTAACACACTTCATGATCAATCTCACCAAGTTGATGCCAAAGCCGATTTTGAGGAGGATGGCCTCGAGATAGCTCCATTCCACTCGATCGTAAGCTTTCATCATGTCAAGCTTGATGGCGCAAGTGTAATTCTTCCCTTTCCTCCTTCTTTTCATGGTATATACACTTTCAAACGCGACGAGTACGTTTTCAGTGATGAGCCTACCGGGGATGAACGCGCTTTGCTCCTCGCTGATGATATCGTCCATGAAATCCCTAATCTTGTTTGTAACAACCTTTGCACAATTTTGTACAACACTGGACACATGGATATTGGGCGATATTGAGTGATATGCTGTGGGTTCCGTACCTTGGGAATAAGGGTAATAGATGTGTAGTTCAAGCCGTTGGGTAGGTCTCCACCATTAAGAAAACCCAGAATTGCATTCGTTATATCATCACCAAGTAACTGCCAATGCTTCTGGAAAACCCCCGCTGTGAAGCCATCGACACCCGGTGCCTTTGATGGCGCCATTTGGAACAAGGCCTTGTGCACATCCCACGGTTCAAACAGTTTTTCTAGGGTTGAGTTCATGACCGAGGTAATGTGGGTCAGCACATGCGATAACACTTCACTAGCGTCCGAGGGTCCGCACGAAGTGTAGAGCTGCTGATAGAAGGCCTGAATCTCAGATTTTACCTCCTCCCCATCAGAGGATTGGTATCACCTGATACTTGCGCCTATACCTGGTCATCTGTCGGGCCGGGCCTACCAAAGCCCGCTGCAAGCCCGTCAGGCCTCGGGCCTCGGGCCGGGCCACTTCCTTAAATGGCGAATACAACGGGCCCGGGGCCGGCCCGCCTCGGCCATCGGGCTCAAAATCTAGGCCCAGGCCTGGCCCGTGGGCAAGGTCAGGTCGGGCTGTCCGGGCCGGGCTGCCCATAGCCAGGACTACTTGCGCCACATGAGACTCCACTCCAGTTTGTGCTATGATTATAAGATTTTTTTTTTACGGGGTGTCGACGTGCCTACTATATTGACAAATGATTGTTGCCACATTTCTCATCGTGCTTGCCTAGCATAGCAGTAGTTCTTCCTTTCGATCTGTATGGGGTTGTCGTGATGATGTTGTAGAATTATAACTCTTTGCAGCTTATCCTTGTGGTCATGGGATACACTGGTTTCTGGGTGATGTCACTTGGATACGATAGCACGCACAGAGTTTGTTCCCGGTTCACCCAGCATGAAAGACAACTAAGCATTAGGCTAAGCAAAATCTGAGTTACACGTGGTGATTACTGTTATACTCCCTCCGTTCTCAGATAATTGTCTTTCTAGGCATCTTAAATGAACTATAACATACGGATGTATGTAAACATGTTTTAGAGTGCAGATTCATTCATTTTGCTCCGTATGTAGTCACTTGTTGAAATCTTTAGAAAGACAATTATTTAAGAACGGAGAGAGTATACTCCTAAAATGTTTTTAACAAAGAAGGACCGATATAGAAGCAGGGAGCGCCGTCCTTTTTTCGAAAATAAGCGGTAGCAGCAGCGGCGAGGGCACCGTTGGGCGGCAGTCCGGCAGTGGCAAGTACACATGCGCGTATGGAAGCCAGCATCAGCCAAGGGGTTCATTCAAGGGCAACATCGTGCAGCACGATCATCATGTATGTGCATCTCCTTCCGTTGTCGGTTCCACGCGTCGAGCCTTTTGCGGCCTGCGCTCCGCGTTCCGTCGTATCACGCACTATGCATATGCGCCCGGCCAGCCGGCGTCGCCTTTGCCCGGTGGGTGACGCCAACGCCATGCCGGCCGTACATGCATGCGCCATGTTGTGGCGGGCCAGCGTAGTAGGTAGGCCTACATGTTCTTCGCCTCGATCCATTGACGGCTAGACCGATCGGGCGAGCGTCCGCGACCGGCCGGCCGGAATACGCACATACCTCGGCAATTAGGCCGGACGGACAGGCACGCATAACGTCTAGAGCTATTTTACGTGCGACGCTTCGCTACGACTACGTCGCGGCGTGTGGCCGGAGAGCGGCGCGAGCATGTGCGCGGTCGGCCGGCTCCGGCGGCGAGCACTTTGCTTTCGCGGAGCGGTCGCTGTTTCGGGCGTGTTGCGATGCTGCCGAAAGGAAAAAGCGACGTATGGGCGTATGGCAGGACGGACGGAATGCGCGCGGGCGGGCGGGCTGGTGTTTGATGTCTGGCTCACATGGCCTGGCACTCTCTTGTGTCGAGTTAGGCCGGAATGCTGGGATGCTTCGCGGTTGTTGATCGATCGGTCGGTGCGCTGGTTGGTTGGTTCGTACTACACGTTCATGGAGACGAGGCACAGGAATGGGCTGGAAAAAGATGCCGATCATGGAGACGAGGCACAGGAATGGCCCGGAAAAAGATGCCGAGGTTAAAACGGTCACAAACGGAATATGACACATGTACGGTGCGTTCGTGACGTAGCGAGAAATGACCAAGACGATCACTATCATAAAGTTCATCCACAAAATAACCCTTGGCGGAGAACTGGGTTCGACTCTACGGTCCCTTAACGTAGAACGATTGTCTACGGTTCCGGTGTCAAAAAAGAAAAAGAAAAAAACATCTTGCTGTTTAGGTTGAACATGTAAACATCACGGTCGTTTACGGTCAATGATGTTTAGCTTCTGAATTGACGTGGGCAAGTGAAGCACCATTGATCGTGGATAGTCATGTCACTTACTTGATTGATGTTTTCCTGTATTAGGCAGGATGCACCAACATTGTCCTCTTATTGATGGGCACTATGACATTCGGCGCTAATTGGCGACATACGAAGGAGGGGGAGGTACACTATAACTTGTTCAATTTCTCTTTTCTTGCAAATTTTATGGTATACCAGCACGTAATGTTACTTTAATTGTTGCAATCTATAATGCCACTACGCGGGATGGGCCAAGATGCATGTGTCATGTTGTACGATGAATGGTGTACCCCGTACATCCAATGAGCTGGTCGTCTAACCTTCATCCTATGGTTTTGGCACCCAACATGGCCATCTCCTGCCTTGTGGACCGTTTGAAACCCGAGAGACACAACTTTCACTTGCGCTACGGAGAAATGATGATCAATCTCTAGAAGTTTGCCATGACCATGGCCCTTCCAATTGGTAGATTTGATGTGACTAGGAGGGTAGACTCGGGTGTTCATTCACAAATAACCTTTGGCGAGAACTGGGTTTGACTCGACCATCTCTTAAAGTAGAACAATTGTTCTACGGTTCCAGTTTGAAAAAAAACATCTCGGTGTTTAGGTTGAACATGTAAACACCAGGTCAATGACGTTTAGCTTCTGATTGACATGGGCAAGTGAAGCACCGTTGATCGTGGATAGGGTCATGTCATTTCCTTGATTGATCTTTTCCTGTATTAGGCAGGATCCACCCACACTTCCTCTTATTGGTGGGCAGTACGACGCTCGGCACCCATGGGCGGCATATCGAGGATAGGGAGGTAATCACCATAACTTGTTTGATTTCTCTTTTCTTGCAAATTTTATGGCATGACACCACATGATGTTACTTTAATTGTCGCAGTATCTAATGCCACAACATAGATGGGCCAAGATGCCTCTGTCATGTCGTATGATGAATGGTGTACCCCATACATCCAGAGACCTAGTCGTCTAAGCTTTATCATATGATGTTGGTGCCCAACATGGCCATCTCCGGCCTTGTGGACCGTTTGAAACCCGAGGGACACAACTTTCACTTGCGCTGTGAAGAAATGATGATCAATCTCTAGAAGTTTGCCATCACCATCGGCCTTCCAATTGGTAGATTTGATGTGACTAGGAGGGTAGACTCGGGTGGTGCAACCCACATGTGTTAGTACTGACTTACTGCATGTGGAAGAAATGATAATAAGCTTGCCGATGTCACCTTCATATTGTTATGACAAGCTTGAGGGATATGTCCCGATGTTGGCTCCATCGAAGCGGTGCGTTAGTACGCCTGGCCTACAAGTGGCACGTGCAACCAAGGTCCTCTTTTCTAATGCGGGTGGGAAGTCAACACCTTGGGTGTGGCTACTACCCCTAGGCAACTGGGACACCAACTATAGATGGGAATATGTGGGTCCAACTTTATATCGACAAGTAAAATGGAAATTTTGAACATATAACTGGATGAGGCATGTTACCACTGAATAGGATGCACAAATTTATATGTTTTTGAACATATAACTAGATGAGGCATGTTGTAGGACGAGTGTTAGAGCATCACTTGGCTCTTTTGTAAGGCCTTTCTGTATGGATGTGAGATCACATTACGGTTGAATGTCCCATCAAACAAGACCAAGATATATGGATCTGGATTGAACAAGGTTATCCGGATATCTTGCCAACCATTGCATACATGTGGACCAAAGTAAAGGTGTATACAAGCGACTTGAAGGTCATTTACAAGAACGAGATCAAATGATAGGCACATCAACTCGATATCGAGTGACATTTATTGCAATCTCTGAGCTCCTACATCAGTGATAGGCTTGATAACTTGGTATGTTCTGTTGTCCACCGACACAAATTTTTGTATGAACAACCCATGGGAAGCCCTTTGCTTCACACTTGACAATATAATTGTTCTTTGGGTGTGAATACTTCACTGAGTAAGATCGGTGGTGCTTAACATAGCACACTTTTCTGCCAAACCTAATATTCTAGCAAGTTACTAAACTTCTGGACGGGGTATAAGTGAGGCTCTTCGGGATCTTCATCTTTGGATGTGCATGGCAATAATCAAAGCTCTTTAGTTGTGAAACCATAAACTATAGCCTTGTCGGTGTTGCTAAGTTCATAAAACAATGATATTCGGTGATCCTGGTCTACTACCTTGACAAAAGCTTTGACTTCTTTCGCTATGAAACCCATCCTCGTTTGCTTTCTCGGAGCCATCGTCCCCTGAGTTGAGGCATAGGCTCACTGGTAGGTGATGTCATCGTCTATGTGCTCTTATGTGACTTGTGGCTACATGTCCAAAGGTAATTCTCATGAAGCTCGTCCTTTGAGCCGAAGGCATCATCTTGTTACACAAGGATATCACGTTCCTTTTTAATGACACAATCAATTATAATTGATCTCGAATTCAAGTGGTTAGCTCATAGCTATGTCATGCACCCTCACCGTACCATCAACTAATGGCACGTTTCGAGTCACGCTTAGAGCGTCACATGTGGAGGCACATCGCTTCAAGTCAATAAGCAGCCGCAACTGATTATCTACAACCATCTCGGCAATAAGGGACTTATCTTGCAATGCCGCCACAACTTCCTTGAATGCTCTGGTACGCCCTAATCGTATCTATAATTTTGAGTGTTTCATGCTATGTGTGTTTCCTTATGATGTAATATTTTATTACCGTTTGTACCAACATATATTAACCCAGTGCAAGTAACAATTCCTGGTTTCTGTAATGTGACCTTCAGGTATTTAGAAATTTCAGAAGAAAATAATATGTTGATTCATAAACTTGGAGGAGAAGACGCTACTGAAAGAAGGGCCAACATAACATAAGGGACCCACACGACCACCCAAGGTGGCCCGAGGGGCGCTTGGCTAGGTTGTTTGGGCCCCATAGGTGCCCCTTAGCATGCCTTCTCATGTCCCGTCATTTCTATTTATCCCCTAACCTTGATCATATTTTTCTGGGATTTGTACACCGCCATCACTTCACGTTTCAAGGCAGAACTTGTCTACAACCATGTTCTGCTACTCTGCTGGAGAGGAAATCCGTCTTTGACTTCTCCATTGGTACTTCGCTACTCCCACGATGATGTGTGAGTAGTCCACTCTATGGACTATGGGTTTGTAGAAGTGTATACTAGAAATACCTTCCTCGTTTTTCAATACATATATCACATAAGCTGGCTAACATGATTATAATCATTCACGTATAATTTCAGCGGTTATTTGTGTCACGAGATCAATTATTACTCTCGCATCTAGTTAGCTTCTAATGCTCAATGCAATCTTTTGTCATTTCAACTTAAATATTTAGAGATACACACTTTGTTAGCGGTATTAGGGTGAAATATTAGTTATAGATGAGTCAGGCATTTAGCCATGGATTTATGTACGTATTGCATATATAATATCACCACATCATCAATTATGCTTTTTCATAGTTGTCGAGATCATTTGTGCATTCTACTACTCCGGGCACCCATAGATCGTCGTCTCAACGTCGGGCATATAGTATTGGATGTCCAATAGTTCGAAAGCCAGAATGGACGATGTTGAGGTTAGCCACGTAAACACCGCCCTATGTGGCCCTTCGCTTGTCCGTCCACGGGTTGATTACCTAGACCAAGTGCTAAATGCTGTTAACTGTGGTGTTAACATGTTCAACCTGAACATGTAGGGGTTAGATATTGAGCCAATATGTCAAATTTGGATAATTTTTTTAGAGGAGTCATTTGTGGCTGAACTCTGTGAGGGAGGTCGCTTTTTAATCATTTGTTCACACGTTCGGAATACGGAGCTGATACGAGCATGTTGCTCCGCGGTGCCCGTTGCGAGTCCACGTGCCGCTGGGGAGCTGCGTGGACCGCTGAACCGCGTATGTGAGGGGAGCTGCTCGTGTGGTGCAAAATGGCATGGAGGTTTCCAATCCCAAATCAATTCGACTCGCGTAATCAATCCGTCACCCCTCGCAATAATCCGTCACTGCAGGACGTCTCTATCCTCCTCCTCAAGTGAATTGCAAAAAACCACCACATTTAAAATTATGTTCTGGAATTGCCACCACATTTCTTGGCCGCCTCAAAAATCTACCTTTTTCCTTACTAAAATTCTCAATAAACACTAATGACCGGTTTGAAGTGATTAATCTGATTTTTGACATGTTGGGCCCGTAGGTCAAGTCCACCTGGCACACATGTTAACACTGTTTGCATTGACTATGAAAAAATGCCCCGCGACCACGCCCCACCTTCTCTCACGCATGGCCGGCGGCTCCCCGCATCCTCTACCTCATGGACGGCGTCGCCCCACTACCTCCTTTTCCAGCGCCGCCCCACCTCCTTGCTCTCCTATCAAGCCATCCACCTTCCTCCATCTCTTCTCCCTCCCACCACCGCCGCGCATCCCGCCCTACACAACCCCACGCTGGATTCGGTGGCTCCCATGACGTGGCCCCTCCCCTTCCTGTCCCGACGAGCTCTGTTGCCCTCCTCTGGTGCGCGGCGAGGCGGTCGGCTGCTCACTAGGCCATGTCACTTCCTACCCCTATGCCGTTGTTCAGAGCAGCTCGATGCATGGGACGGCGCCGGACAGGCTGCCAGAGCAGCGCACGCGAGCTTCCGGACGAGGACAACCAGTTGTCGTCGCGCGCAAGCTGTTGGCGGCCGCCCTGCCTGCCGTCGGGCGGCAGCCTCACGCACGGCTGCTCGAGACAACTTGCACGGAGGCGGTGGCCGTGCAGCTTCGGAATGGCTTGCCAGGCGGTGCGAGACGACCTACATGGAGGCAGCGGCCATGCGGCTCGGGGACAACACCCTCCTCAGTGCGGCGGTAGCTGGCCGGCCATGCAACGGCGCGAGCTTGAGGGCGGCGATAGCGTTGGATGCACCCAAGTTGTTTGATGGAAAGCCTCCAAAGAGAAGAAGGTTTGGAAGAGATACGGGTGCTGACGGGTGGGCCCTTCGTCTAACTTAACAGGTTAACAAACGATCTTGACAATGCCACGTCAGCACTTACAATGGCCCAAACATGTCAGAAATCAGATTAATCACTTCAAACTGGTCATTAGTGTTTATTGAGAATTTTAGCAAGAAAAAAGTAGATTTTTGAGGCGGTCAAAAAATGTGATGACAATTCTAGAACATAACTTAAAATGTGGTGGTTTTTTTACAATTCACTCATCCTCCTCGTTCGGCCCGCGGCGGCCATTGCCAGTACTCATGCTGCACTGGGCTGTTTTTGATGTGGACGGCGCGGAAAGGTTAGATGCGCCGTGAGTGACTCATGGACCGCATCTCCGCGTGTAACGAAACCGGAGATACACCGGTGATGATTGAAGGAAGATCTCACAGAAAGCGCGGCTAGATTTGCGGTGGCGGCAGTGTGCGGTGCATGCGGGCGGGCGTGATCGGTGCATGAGGCCAGGGGTAGGCACACGGTATCGATGCCCACGCCATTTGGGCAAGGGAATCGGGACGACGGCGACGCCGCGTGCGCACAGGTTCGATCTCATCGAGGGAGCCTTTGGCTTTGCTAACCCCGGCGCGACGTGACGCGGGCGCCGCTCGTGGCGTGCACATGTGTCGCCGTTCTGGGCGATGCCGATACCTCCTCTCGATTACGTGCGGGCAAGGCAAGGGAGTGTAACGACGTCCAAGACTCTAGCTTGTCGGGTTTTGCCAGTTTCAGCCTGCGTACAAATTAATGTAACTAACGTCTAACGGCCTAATTGTGATTAACGCCCACATGGGTACGTGATCGGATTGTTAAGCAAAGCTCCGAAAGGAGCTCCACTAATGCA
Organism: Aegilops longissima; assembly: GCA_021605205.1. Classification (NCBI taxonomy): domain Eukaryota; kingdom Viridiplantae; phylum Streptophyta; class Magnoliopsida; order Poales; family Poaceae; genus Aegilops; species Aegilops longissima. The sequence continues at coordinate 400,955,011 of CM038681.1, forward strand.
TTGTTTTGATAGGGAGGATTAGTGATGGGTATATAGAACGTGACGCTAGGATGGACCTATGGCCAGGCCGTTATTTTGCACCCCAATTTCGACAAGGAGAGAGCACGCCGGCTTCTCTATCGAGTGGTTACTTTCAACTCACTTTCAAACAAACAATAAAAGGAGTGGCTACTTTCATCCGTAGAGGACAGCCCGCTATACATACGTCATCGTCAGAATAGTTCTGGAAGCCATGGCTAGCTGTACCGGTAGGAGAAGACAACTCTTTTGATTGGTGTTCGCCGCGATGATCTGGACCGTTTGGACGACGTGTAACGATATGGTGATCGAGTGGGTCTTTTTGCCGTTCAGCTCTAGCACCCACTCTCTAGGCAGCGGAACAAAGATCGACTAAACGACGTGATTAATACTTTGTGTGCGGTAGGATGCCGACTTGCTTCACTGCGTAGCTAGTGGTCTGACGGCATTTTTTTGGCATGTTTGTGTTGTTGTTTCAGCCCACTGTTTTTATGCTTAAACATAATGTATGGACATGGTGGTTTTGCTTTATTTACAACATAGTACAAAAGCCTAGTTCGATCCTCATAATATTTTTGAAAATTGCTTTTTGGCTCCCGGTCTTCATGGAGCCTGGATTTTTTTTCAAATATGTTATTCTTAAGTTATATTTTTTTGAAATAAATATACATGAATGTGCGTATCATATATTAAAGAGAAAAGGGAAGACTCCCTCCACGGTTAATATTACAGATTAATTACATGTGGCATAAATCCAACTTCCGCCAAGTCATCTACCCTTGGTCGACTACTCGCTATTCGCCCATGGTGCCAAAGGGGTGAAGAACCCCTCGACTTTCCCTCGTAGCAGGCCTGCATGCTTCCATACCCGGCCCTCACTGTCGATTCGCTGGAGTACATGCCGTGTGGATGGCGTTACCCCGTCGAATACCACGACATTGCGATGTTTCCAAATTTCCTACAAGACGAGAAGGCATATCGCCCTTGCTGAGTAATTAGGCAATTTTTTGACTAATTTAATCCATAAATAGATGACTAGCATGGCATTGATAGAATTAGCAACATACTGATACTGATCTAAACGAGCACGTACTGCGCAAACAGTAGACAGATCTACATATAATGCTAGTACTGCTAATACGAAAATAATCAGGAGAGGGATATACGCGTTATACCCTCCAGTAGGCCATGCAGAAGCCGCCGCGGCGGTGGCGGAAGCAGCGGTGTCCTCGGCGGCCGTCCTGTCGGCCTCGAGCTTCTCGGCGGCGGCATGTTCGGCGGCGGCATGTTCGGCGGCGGTAGACATGGTGATGATGAGGGCGACACTGACGTAGAGGAAGTAGACGAACATCGAGCAGTCGCGTAGTCGCTTCTTAGAAACCTATTCGCCCCTCTCCCGTACCGGAGGGACAGGGTTTCGGAGACCTGCTCTCCTGTCGACCGTGTACGCGGCAGACGGGATGGAGTCACCGGCGGTAGCAGCAACAAAGGAACGACGGTGGGCAGTGCACGTGAGCAGATGTGATCTGTTCTTGGCTGCTAGGGTTAGGAGACACCGCACACTTATATAGGCGCAGCCGCGTGTAGAGACGTGGGCTCGACCCACGTCCGAGTCCATGACAGCCCACGATCCGACGTCTCAGATCGTGGCTCAGTTGTCAGAAACTCTCCGTTAGTGACTGGTAAAAATAAGCGCATAGGTGTGAGCTCAGCTCGGCTCATTGTCGCAACCCGCGGCGCGTGGTGACGAGGCGTGGCGTGGCAAGGCGGGCGGGGGAGGAGGAGTGCGCGAGGGCCTCTTCTCTTCTCAAGCTCCAATAGCATGTAGAAGACAATCCCTTATAAAGAGGTCCAACTCCTTCTCCACTAGCAAGGTGGGACTAAACTTGTTGTTAATTCTACTTCCATTGTCGATCTCGTTAAGATCGTTTGCTTGCAAGACTTTCAGGAAACAGCGCCACCTCCAAGAGTAAACATATACCCAGTTGTGGCCTTCATCTCACAAGATCGAGATCCACTCGCATCACTATACCCTTCAAGTACCGACGGGTATCCGGTATAGTGAAGTCCATAGTTCATAGTACCTTTCAAATAGCGCATAAGTCTCTCAACAACATGCCAATGTACATCACCCGGTTTGGAAACAAACCGGCTCAGTTTGCTCACAGCAAATGCGATGTCAGGCCTCGTTGCGCCCGCTAGGTACATCAGTGAACCAATAATTTGAGAGTATCTCAGTTGATCTTTAGCCGTGTTGGGGAACGTAGTAATTTCAAAAAAATTCCTACGTACACGCAAGATCATGGTGATGACATAGCAACGAGAGGGAGAGTATTGTCCACGCACTGTGAGACCGTAAGCGAAGCGCTATGACAACGCTGTTGATGTAGTCGACGCCTTCACGATCCGACCGATCCAAGTACCGAACGTCGGCACCTCCGTGTTCTGCACACGCTCAGCTCGATGACGATCCCGGACTCGATCCAGCAGGTGTCGGGATGAGTTCCACAAGACGACGGCGCAGTGACGATGATGATGCTTTACGGCGCAGGCTTCGCCTAAACTCCGCGACGATATGACCGAGGTGGAATATGGTGGAGGGGGCACCGACACGGCTAAGGAATGATCCGTAGATCAACTTGTGTGTCTATGGGGTGCCCCCGCCCCGCTTATAAAGGAGCAAGGAGGAGGAGGCCGCCCTAGGAGGGCGCACCAGTGTGGAGTCCTACTAGGACTCCTAGTCCTAGTAGGATTCCACCTCCCATATGGAATAGGAAAAGAGGAAGGAAAAGGAGAAGGAAGGAAGGGGCACCCCTTCCCTAGTCCAATTCGGACCAGACCAAGGGAGGTGCGCCCACCCTTGAGGCTCTTTTCCTTCTTTCCCGTATGGCCCAATAAGGCCCAATACGTATTCCCGTAACTCTCCCAGATTCAAAAATACCCGAATCACTGAACCTTTCCGATGTCCGAATATAGTCGTCCAATATATCGATCTTTATGTCTCGACCATTTCGAGACTCTTCGTCATGTCCCCGATCTCATCCGGACTCAACTCCTTCTGTACATCAAAACTCATAAACTCATAATATAACCGCCATCAAAACCTTGCGCATGGACCCTACGGGTTCGAGAACTATGTAGACATGACCTAGAACTATTCTTGGTCAATAACCAATAGCGGAACCTGGATGTTCATATTGGCTCCTACATATTCTACGAAGATCTTTATCGGTCAAACCGCATAACAACATACGTTGTTCCTTTGTCATCGGTATGTTACTTGCCCGAGATTCGATCGTCAATATCCAATACCTAGTTCAATCTCGCTACGCAAGTCTCTTTACTCGCTCCGTAATACATCATTTCATAACTAACTCATTAGTTACAATGCTTGCAAGGCTTAGGTGATGAGTATTACCGAGAAGGCCCAGAGATACCTCTCCGATAATCGGAGTGACAAAACCTAATCTCAATTATGCCAACTCAACATATACCTTTGGACACACCTGTAGAGTACCTTTATAATCACCTAGTTACGCCAGACGCTTTGGTAGCACACAAAGTGTTCCTCCGTAAACGGAGTTGCATAATCTCATAGTTATAGGAACATGTATAAGTCATGAAGAAAGCAATAGCAACATACTAAACGATCAAGTGCTAAGCTAACATAATGGGTCATGTCAATCAGATCATTCACCTAATGATGTGATCCCGTTAATCAAATAACAACTCTTTGTCCATGGTTAGGAAACATAACCATCTTTGATTAACGAGCTAGTCAAGTAGAGGCATACTAGTGACACTGCTTGTCTATGTATTCACACATGTATTATGTTTCCGTTAATACAATTCTAGCATGAATAATAAACATTTATCATGATATAAGGAAATAAATAATAACTTTATTATTGCCTCTAGGGCATATTTCCTTCAGTCTCCCACTTGCACTAGAGTCAATAATCTAGATCACATCACCATGTGATTAACATCGATAGTTCACATCATCATGTGATTAACACCCATAGTTCACATCGCCATGTGACCAACACCCAAAGGGTTTACTAGATTCAGTAATCTAGTTCACATCGCAATGTGATTAACACCGAAAGAGTACTAAGGTGTGATCATGTTTTGCTTGTGAGAGAATTTTAGTCAACAGGTCTTTCATATTCAGATCCGTTATGTATTTTGCAATTTTCTATGTCTACAATGCTCTGCACGGAGCTACTCTAGCTAATTGCTCCCACTTTCAATATGTATCTAGATCGAGACTTAGAGTCATCCAGATCGGTGTCAAAACTTGCATCGACGTAACCCTTTACGACCTAACCTTTGTCACTTCCATAATCGAGAAACATATCCTTATTCCACTAAGGATAATTTTGACCGCTGTCCAGTGATCTACTCCTAGATCACTATTGTACTCCCTTGCCAAACTCAGTGTAGGGTATACAATAGATCTGGTACACAACATGGCATACTTTATAGAACCTATGGCCAAGGCATAGGGAATGACTTTCATTCTCTTTCTATCTTCTGCCGTGGTCGGGTTTTGAGTCTTACTCAATTTCACACCTTGTAACACAGTGCAAGAACTCTTTCTTTGACTGCTCCATTTTGAACTACTTCAAAATCTTGTCAAGGTATGTACTCATTGAAAAACTTATCAAGCGCCTTGATCTATCTCTATAGATCTTGATGCTCAATATGTAAGCAGCTTCACCAAGGTCTTTCTTTGAAAAACTCCTTTCAAACACTCCTTTATGCTTTGCGAATAATTCTACATTATTTCCGATCAACAATATGTCATTCACATATACTTATCGAAATGTTGTAGTGCTCCCACTCACTTTCTTGTAAATACAGGCTTCACCGCAAGTATGTATAAAACTATATGCTTTGATCAACTTATCAAAGCGTATATTCCAACTCCGAGATGCTTGCACCAGTTCATAGATGGATCGTTGAGCTTGCACATTTTGTTAACACCTTTAGGATTGACAAAACCTTCTGGTTGCATCATATACAACTCTTCTTTAAAAATCCATTAAGGAATGCAGTTTTGTTTATCCATTTGCCGATTTCATAAAATGCGGCAATTGCTAACATGATTTGGACAGACTATAAGCATCGCTACGAGTGAGAAAATTTCATTGTAGTCAACACCTTGAACTTTGTCAAAACCTTTTTCGACAAGTCTAGCTTTGTAGATAGTAACAATACTATCAATGTCCGTCTTCCTCTTGAAGATCCATTTATTTTCAATGGCTTGCCGATCATCGGGCAAGTCAACCAAAGTCCATACTTTGTTCTCATACATGGATCCTATCTCGATTTCATGGCCTCAAGCCATTTTGCGGAATCTGGGCTCATCATCGCTTCCTCATAGTTCGTAGGTTCATCATGGTCTAGTAACATGACTTCCATAACATGATTACCGTACCACTCAGTGCGGATCTTAGTCTAGTTGACCTACGAGGTTTGGTAGCAACTTGATCTGAAGTTTTATGATCATCATCATTAGCTTCCTCACTAATTGGTGTAGGAATCACAGAACTGATTTCGTGATGAACTACTTTCCAATAAGGGAGAAGGTACAATTACCTCATCAAGTTCTACTTTCCTCCCACTCACTTCTTTCGAGAGAAACTCCTTCTCTAGAAAGGATCCATTCTCAACAACGAATGTCTTGCCTTCGGATCTGTGATAGAAGGTGTACCCAACATTTTGGGTATCCTATGAAGACGATTTTCTTCGATTTGGGTTCAAGCTTATCATGTTGAAACTTTTTTCACATAAGCATCACAACCCCAAACTTTAAGAAACGACAACTTTGGTTTCTTGCTAAACCATAGTTCATACGGTGTCGCCTCAACGGATTTAGATGGTGCCCTATTTAACGTGAATGCAGCTGTCTCTAATGTATAACCCCAAAACGATAGTGGTAAATCGGTAAGAGACATCATAGATTGCACCATATCTAATAAAGTACGGTTATGACGCTTGGACACACCATTATGATGTGGTGTTCCGTGGCGTGAGTTTGTGAAACTATTCCACATTGTTTTAATTGAAGACCAAACTCAGAACTCAAATATTTTACTCTCGCGATCATATCGTAGAAACCTTTATTTTCTTGTTACGATGATTTTCCACTTCACTCTGAAATTCTTTGAACTTTTCAAATGTTTCAGACTTATGTTTCATCAAGTAGATATACCCATATCTACTCAAATCATCTTGTGAAGGTCGAAAATAACGATACTTGCCACGAGCCTCAACACTCATTGGATCGCATACATCGGTATATATGTATTATTTCCAACAAGTCAAGAGCTCATTCCATTGTTCCGAGAACGGAGTTTTAGTCATCTTGCCCAAAAGGCACGGTTCGCAAGCATCAAATGATTCATAACCAAGTGATTCCAAAATCCATCTTTATGGAGTTTCTTCATGCGCTTTACACCGATATGACCCAAACGGCAAGTGCCACAAATAAGTTGCACTATCATTATTAACTTTGCATCTTTTGGCATCAATATTATGAATATGTGTATCACTACGATCGAGATCCAACAAACTATGTTCATTGGGTGTATGACCATCAAAGGTCTTATTCATGTAAATGAATAACAATTTATTCTCTAACTTTTAAATGAATAACCGTATCGCAATAAACATGATCAAATCATATTCATGCTCAACGCAAACGCCAAATAACATTTATTTAGTTTTAACACTAATCTCGAAAGTATAGGGAGTGTGTGATGATGATCATATTAATCTTGGAACTACTTCCAACATTCATCGTCACTTTCCCTTCAACTAGTCTCTGTTTATTTTGTAACTCATGTTTCGAGTTACTAATCTTAGCAACCGAACAAGTATCAAATACTCAGGGGTTACTATAAACACTAGTAAAGCACACATCAATAACCTGTATATCAAACATACCCTTGTTCACTTTGCCATCCTTCTTATCCACCAAATATTTGGAGTAGTTCCACTTCCAAAGGACCATTTCCTTTGCAGAGAAGCACTCGGCCAGGCTTTAGGTCCAGCTTTGGTCTTCTTCACGGAGTGACAACTTGCTTGTCATTCTACTTGAAGTTTCCTTTCTTTCCCTTTGCCATTCTTTTGAAACTAGTGGTCTTGTCAATCATCAACACTTGATGCTCTTTCTTGATTTCTACCTTCGTTGATTTCAACATCACGAAGAGCTCGAGAATCTTTTTCGTCATCCCTTGCATACTATAGTTCATCACGAAGTTCTACTAACTTAGTGATGGTGACTAGAGAATTCTATCAATCACTATCTTATCTCGAAGATTAACTCCCACTTGATTCAAGCGATTGAAGTACTCGCACAATCTGAGCACATGCTCACTAGTTGAGCGATTCTCCTCCATCTTTTAGCTATAGAACTTGTTGGAGTCTTCATATCTCTCAACTCGGTATTTGCTTGAAATATTAACTTCAATTCTGGAACATCTTATATGGTCCATGACGCTCAAAACATCTTTGAAGTCCCGATTCTAAGCCGTTAAGCATGGTGCACTAAACTATCAAGTAGTCATCATATTGAGCTAGCCAAACGCTCATAACGCCCGCATTTGCTCCTGCAATAGGTCTGTCACCTAGCGTGCATTAAGGACATAATTCTTCAGGCAGCAATGAGGATAAACCTCATATCACGGATCCAATCCGCATCATTGCTACTAACATCTTTCAACACAATTTTCTAGGAACATATCAAAATAAACATTTGAAAGCAACAACGCTAGCTATTGATCTACAACATAATTTGCAAAATACTACCAGACTAAGTTCATGATAAATTTAAGTTCAATTAATCATATTACTTAAGAACTCCCACTTAGATGTACATCTCTCTAGTCATCTAAGTGATCACGTGATCCAAATCAACTAAACCATAACCGATCATCACGTGAGATGGAGTAGTTTTCAATGGTGAACATCACTATGTTGATCATATCTACTATATGATTCACGCTTGACCTTTCGGTCTCCGTGTTCCGAGGCCATATCTGCATATGCTAGGCTCGCAAGTTTAACTGAGTATTCTGCGTGTGCAAAACTGGCTTGCACCCGTTGTAGATGGACGAGAGCTTATCACACCCGATCATCACGTGGTGTCTTGGTACTACGAACTTTGGCAACGGTGCATACTCATGGAGAACACTTCTTGATAATTTTAGTGAGAGATCATCTTAAAATGCTACCGCCAATCAAAGCAAGATAAGATGCATAAAGGATAAACATCACATGCAATCAATATAAGTGATATGATATGGCCATCATCATCTTGTGCTTGTGATCTCCATCTCCAAGCACCATCATGATCACCATCATCACCGCGCGACACCTTGATCTCCATCGTAGCATCGTTGTCGCCTCGCCAACTATTGCTTCTACGACTATCGCTACCGCTTAGTGATAAAGTAAAGCAATTACATGGCGCTTGCATTTCATACAATAAAGCGACAACCATATGGCTCCTGCCAGATTGCCGATAACTTGGTTACAAAACATGATCATCTCATACAATAAAATATAGCATCACGCCTTCACCATATCACATCACAACATGCCCTGCAAAAACAAGTTAGACGCCCTCTACTTTGTTGTTGCAAGTTTTACGTGGCTGCTACGGGCTGAGCAAGAACCGTTCTTACCTACGCATCAAAACCACAACGATAGTTTGTCAAGTTGGTGCTGTTTTAACCTTCGCAAGGACCGGGCGAGCCACACTCGGTTCAACTAAAGTGAGAGAAACAGACACCCGCCACCACCTTTAAGCAACGAGTGCTCGCAGCGGTGAAACCAGTCTCGCGTAAGCGTCGCGTAATGTCGGTCCGGCCGCTTCATCTCACAATACCGCCAACCAAAGTATGACATGCTGGTAAGCAAGATGACTTGTATCGCCCACAACTCACTTGTGTTCTACTCGTGCATATAACATCAACGATAAAACCTAGGCTCGGATGCCATCAGTTGGGGAACGAGTAATTTCAAAAAATTCCTACACACACGCAAGATCATGGTGATGCATAGCAACGAGAGGGAGAGTATGTCCACGCACTCGTGAGACCGAAATCGAAGCGCTATGACAACGCTGTTGATGTAGTCGACGCCTTCACGATCCGACCGATCCAAGTACCGAACGACGGCACCTCCGTGTTCTGCACACGCTCAGCTCGATGACGATCCCCGGACTCCGATCCAGCAGGTGTCGGGATGAGTTCCAAGACGACGGCGTGGTGAAGATGATGATGCTTTATCGCGCAGGCTTCGCCTAAACTCCGCGATGATATGACCGAGGTGGAATATGGTGGAGGGGCACCGCACACGGCTAAGGAACGATCCAGTAAATCAACTTGTGTGTCTATGGGGTGCCCCCGCCCCGCTTATAAAGGAGCAAGGAGGAGGAGGCCGCCCTAGGAGGGCGCACCAGTGTGAGTCCTACTAGGACTCCCTAGTCCTAGTAGGATTCCACCTCCCATATGGAATAGGAAAAGAGGAAGGAAAAGGAGAAGGAAGGAAGGGGCGCCCCTTCCCTAGTCCAATTCGGACCAGACCAAGGGAGGGGTGCGCCCACCCTTGAGGCTCTTTTCCTTCTTTCCCGTATGGCCCAATAAGGCCCAATACGTATTCCCGTAACTCTCCCAGACTCAAAAATACCCGAATCACTGAACCTTTCCGATGTCCGAATATAGTCGTCCAATATATCGATCTTTACGCCTCGACCATTTTGAGACTCCACGCCATGTCCCCGATCTCATCCGGGACTCAACTCCTTCGGTACATCAAAACTCATAAACTCATAATATAACCGCCATCAAAACCTTAAGCGTGCAAGGACCCTACGGGTTCGAGAACTATGTAGACATGACCTAGAACTATTCTTGGTCAATAACCAATAGCGGAACCTGGATGTTCATATTGGCTCCTACATATTCTACGAAGATCTTTATCGGTCAAACCGCATAACAACATACTTTGTTCCTTTGTCATCGGTATGTTACTTGCCCGAGATTCGATCGTCGGTATCCAATACCTAGTTCAATCTCGCTACCGCAAGTCTCTTTACTCGTTCCGTAATACATCATTTCATAACTAACTCATTAGTTACAATGCTTGCAAGGCTTAGGTGATGAGTATTACCGAGAAGGCCCAGAGATACCTCTCCGATAATCGGAGTGACAAAACCTAATCTCAATTATGCCAACTCAACATATACCTTTGGAGACACCTGAGAGTACCTTTATAATCACCCAGTTACGCCAGACGCTTGGTAGCACACAAAGTGTTCATCCGTAAACGGAGTTGCATAATCTCATAGTTATAGGAACATGTATAAGTCATGAAGAAAGCAATAGCAACATACTAAACGATCAAGTGCTAAGCTAATGGAATGGGTCATGTCAATCAGATCATTCACCTAATGATGTGATCCCGTTAATCAAATAACAACTCTTTGTCCATGGTTAGGAAACATAACCATCTTTGATTAACGAGCTAGTCAAGTAGAGGCATACTAGCGACACTGCTTGTCTATGTATTCACACATGTATTATGTTTCCTGTTAATACAATTCTAGCATGAATAATAAAAATTTATCATGATATAAGGAAATAAATAATAACTTTATTATTGCCTCTAGGGCATATTTCCTTCAAGCCGTGCCTTCAAACTTTCGAATAAACACGCTAGGATCATATGGTGTTTGAGATGGTTTGTAGTCCGAGTATCCAAAACGGCTCAACACCTTCTCAACATAATGGGATTGCAGAAGTGTAATCCCACCCACATTATCTCTCAGTAGCTTGATGTTTAAGATAACATCAACCACACCAAGGTCTTTCATCTCAAAGTTCTGAGATAGAAACGACTTGACCTCCTCAATGACTTTGAGGTTCGTTCCAAATATTAGTATGTCATCAACATACAAGCACAGTATTGTTGGGGAATGTAGCATGCAATTTCAAAAAAATTCCTACGATGACGCAAGATCTATCTAGGAGATGCATAGAAACGAGAGGGGAGAGTGTGTACATGTACCCTCGTAGACCGAAAGCGGAAGCGTTAGGTTAACGCAGTTGTTGTAGTCGAATGTCTTCACGATCCAACTGATCCAAGTACCGAACGTATGTCACCTCCGAGTTCAGCACACGTTCAACTCGATGACATCCCTCGAACTCTTGATCCAGCAGAGGGTTGAGGGAGAGTTTCGTCAGCACCACGCCGTGGTGATGGTGATGGTGATGTAATCCACGCAGGGCTTCGCCTAAGCACTATGTGAATATGACCGGAGGAGTAAACTGTGGAGAGAGATGCCGCACATGGCTTGGAACAATTTTTGTGTCTCCAAGGGGTGCCCTGCCCACGTATATAAAGGAGGGAGAGGGAGAAGGCCGGCCCTAGGGGGCGCGCCATAAGGGGGGAGTCCTACTGGGACTCCCGGTCCTAGTAGGATTCGCCCCCCTTCTTTTCCTTCTCATGGAGGGGGAAAGGGGGAAAGGAGAAGGAGTAGGAGAAGGAAAGGGGGGTGGCGCCCCCTTCCCTAATCCAATTCGGCCTCCTCCCTTGTGGGGGGTGCACCATGTTGGGGAACGTAGTAATTTCAAAAAAATTCCTACGCACACGCAGGATCATGGTGATGCATAGCAACGAGAGGGGAGTATTGTCTACATACCCTCGTAGACCATAAGCGGAAGCGTTATATCAACGCAGTTGATGTAGTCGAACGTTTTCACGATCCGACCGATCCAAGTACCGAAAGCACGACACCTCCGAGTTCTGCACACAGTCGGCTCGGTGAAGTCCTCGCCTTCTTGATCCAGCAAGACGGGCGAAGTAGTAGATAAGTTCCATCAGCACGACGGCGTGGTGACGGTGTTGGTGAAGAACAAACTCCGCAGGGCTTTGCCTAAGCACTACGAAAACTATGACGGAGGATAAACTAGAGGGGACGGGGTTGCCGGAACACGGCTTGGTGTTTCTTGATGTGTCTTGGGTGCTAGCCCTACCCCTCTATTTATATGTTGAGCCTTGGGGTCGAAACTTGGAGAAAAAGCCTCCACAAAGTCGGTTTCACCCGAAAGGCAAGAGTCCTTATCGGACTCCAGGGCCAGACGCCAGGGTTCCCGGCGTCTGGACCCACACACCAGGGACCCTGGCGTCTGGCCCCTGGACTCCGCAAAACTTCCTTTTGCGCTTTCCAAAAACCTCGTGGGCTTTCCCCTTTGGCCCAGATAAAGTGTTCTTGTGCCCAAACATTTCGGGAAACATCCGGAACCCCTTCCGATGGATTCCGTGTTGGGGAACGTAGTAATTTCAAAAAAATTCCTACGCACATGCAAGACCATGGTGATGGCATAGCAACGAGAGGGGAGAGTGTCCGTCCACGCACTGTGAGACCGTGGCGGAAGCGTTATAACAACGCTGTTGATGTAGTCGACGCCTTCACGATCCGACCGATCCAAGTACCGAACGTCACGGCACCTCCGAGTTCAGCACACGCTCAGCTCGATGACGATCCCCTGCTTCGATCCAGAAAGCGTCGGGGATGAGTTCCACAAGACGACGGCGCAGTGACGATGATGATGCTTCACCGGCGCGAGGCTTCGCCTAAGCTCCGCTGATGACGATATGACCGAGGTGGAATATGGTGGAGGGGGCACCGCACACGGCTAAGAACGATCACGAGATCAACTTGTGTGTCATGGGGTGCCCCCGCCTCAGATATAAAGGAGCAAGGGGTGCGGCCGCCCTAGGGAGGCGCAAGATGGAGGAGTCCTACTCCCACCGAGTAGGACTCCCCCCTCCTAGTTGGATTAGGTCTTGGGGAGGGAAGAGGGAAGGGCGCCGCCTCCTCCTGTCCTATTCGGACTAGAGGGGGGCGCGGCCTGCCCCGGCCGGCCCTCCTCTTCTCCCTTATGGCCCATCAAGGCCCATTGACCCCCACAGGGGTTCCGTAACCCCGGTGTTCCGTAACATCCTGCTTTCATCCGAACCTTCCAAGTCCAAACATAGGCTTCCAATATATCAATCTTTATGTCTCGACCATTTCGAGACTCCTCGTCATGTCCGTGATCACATCCGGACTCGAACAACCTTCGTACATCAAAACTTATAAACTCATAATAAACTATCATCGAAACGTTAAGCGTGCGGACCCTACGGTTCGAGAACTATGTAGACATGACCTAGAACTATTCTCGGTCAATAACCAATAGCGGAACCTGGATGCCCATATTGGTTCCTACATATTCTACGAAGATCTTTATCGGTCAAACCGCATAACGACATCGTTGTTCCTTTGTCATCGGTATGTTACTTACCCGGATTCGATCGTCGGTATCCGATACCTAGTTCAATCTCGTTACGCAAGTCTCTTTACTCGCTCCGTAATACATCATCTCACAACTAACTTATTGGTTGCAATGCTTGCAAGGCTTATGTGATGTGTATTACCGAGAGGGCCCAGAGATACCTCTCCGACAATCGGAGTGACAAAACCTAATCTCAAATACGCCAACCCAACATGTACCTTTGGAGACACCTGTAGTACTCCTTTATAATCACCCAGATTACGCTGTGACGCTTGGTAGTACCCAAAGTGTTCCTCCGTAAACGGAGTTGCATAATCTCATAGTTACAGGGAACATGTATAGGTCATGAAGAAAGCAATAGCAATATACTAAACGATCAAGTGCTAAGCTAACGGAATGGGTCATGTCAATCACATCATTCTCCTAATGATGTGATCCCATTAATCAAATGACAACACATGTCTATGGTTAGGAAACATAACCATCTTTGATTAATGAGCTAGTCTAGTAGAGGCATACTAGTGACTATCTGCTTTGTCTATGTATTCACACATGTATTATGTTTCCGGTTAATACAATTCTAGCATGAATAATAAACATTTATCATGATATAAGGAAATAAATAATAACTTTATTATTGCCTCTAGGGCATATTTCCTTCAGCCTCCCACTTGCACTAGAGTCAATAATCTAGATTATACAAGAATGATTCTAACACCCATGGAGTCTTGGTGCTGATCATGTTTTGCTCGTGGAAGAGGCTTAGTCAACGGTCTGCAACATTCAGATCCGTATGTATCTTGCAAATCACTATGTCTCCCACTTGGACTTGGTCCCAATGGAATTGAAGCGTCTCTTGATATGCTTGGTCCTCTTGTGAAATCTGGATTCCTTTGCCAAGGCAATTGCACCAAGATTGTCACGAGAAGATCTTCATTGGTCCCGATGCACTAGGTATGACACCTAGATCGAAATGAACTCTTTCATCCGCACTCCTTCATTTGCTGCTTCAAGCAGCTATGTACTCCGCTTCACATGTAGATCCCGCCACGACGCTTTGTTTAGAACTGCACCAACCGACAGCTCCACCGTTTAATAAAAATACGTATCCGGTTTGCGATTTAGAATCGTCTCGATCGGTGTCAAAGCTTGCATCGACGTAACCATTTACGATTAGCTCTTTGTCACCTCCATATCGAGAAACATATCCTTAGTCCTTTTCGTATTTCAGATGTTCTTGACCGCTGTCCATGATCCACTCTGGATTACTTTGGTACCTTCCCCGCCAAGCTTACAGCTAAGCATACGTCAGTCTGGAACACAGCATTGCATACATGATAGAGCCTATGGCTGAAGCATAGGGAACATCTTTCATTTTCTCTCTATCTTCTGCCGTGGTCGGGCATTGAGTCTGACTCAATCTTACACCTTGTAATACAGGTAAAAAACCTTTCTTTGCCTGATCCATTTTGAACTTCTTCAAAACTTTATCAAGTTATGTGCTTTGTGAAAGTCCAATTAAGCGTCTTGATCTATGAAGACACATTTCTCCGATTTGGGTTCGAGCTTATCTGGTTGAAGTTTCTTCACATAAGCATCGCAGCCCCAAACTTTAAGAAACGACAACTTTGGTTTCTTGCCAAACCACAGTTCATAAGGTGTCGTCTCAACGGACTTAGATGGTGCCCTATTTAACGTGAATGCGGCCGTCTCTAAAGCATATCCCCAAAACGATAGCAGTAAATCAGTAAGAGACATCATAGATCGCACCATATCAAGTAAAGTACGATTACGACGTTCGGACACACCATTTCTCTGTAGTGTTCCGGGTGGCGTGAGTTGCGAAACTATTCCGCATTGTTTCAAATGTAAACCAAACTCGTAACTAAAATATTCTCCTCCACGATCAGATCGTAGAAACTTTATTTTCTTGTTACGATGATTTTCCACTTCACTCTGAAATTCTTTGAACTTTTCAAATGTTTCAGATTTGTGTTTCATTAAGTAGATATACCCATATCTGCTCAAATCATCTGTGAAGGTGAGAAAATAACGATACCCGCCAAGGCCTCAACATTCATTGGACCACAAACATCGGTATGTATGATTTCCAACAAATCAGTTGCTCGCTCCATAGTTCCGGAGAACGGCGTTTTAGTCATCTTGCCCATGAGGCACGGTTCGCAAGTACCAAGTGATTCATAATCAAGTGATTCCAAAAGTCCATCAATATGGAGTTTCTTCATGCGTTTTACACCGATATGACCCAAACGGCAGTGCCACAAATAAGTTGCATTATCATTATCAACTCTGCATCTTTTGGTTTCAACACTATGAATATGTGTATTACTACTATCGAGATTCAATAAAATAGACCACTCTTCAAGGGTGCATGACCATAAAAGATATTATTCATATAAATAGAACAACCATTATTCTCTGTCTTAAATGAATAACCGTCTCGCATCAAACAAGATCCAGATATAATGTTCATGCTTAACGCTGGCACCAAATAACAATTATTTAGGTCTAAAACTAATCCCGAGGGTAGATGTAGAGGTAGCATGCCGACCGCGATCACATCGACTTTGGAACCATTTCCTCGCCAAGATCGTCACCTCGTCCTTAGCCAATCTTCGCTAATCCGTAGTTCTGTTTGAGTTGCAAATATTAGCAATGAACCAAGATCAAATACCGTGTACTATCTGCGAGTATTAGTAAGGTACACATCAATAACATGTATATCACATATACCTTTGATCACCTTGCCATCCTTCTTATCCGCCAAATACTTGGGGCAGTTCCGCTTCCAAATGTCGGTCGCTTGCGGTAGAAACACTCGAGCCTGTGCTTAGGTCCGGACTTGGGTTTCTTCTCTTGAGCAGCAACTTTCTTGCTGTTCTTGAAGTTCTCCTTCTTCTTTCCTTTGCCCTTTTCTTGAAACTAGTGGTCTTGTTGACCATCAACACTTGATGCTCTTTCTTGATTTCTACCTCCGCTGCTTTTAGCATTGCGAAGAGCTCGGAATTGTTTTGGTCATCCCTTGCATATTATAGTTCATCACGAAGCTCTTGTAGCTTGGTGGCGTGATTGAGAATTCTGTCAATGACACTATCATCCGGAAGAGTAACTCCCAGTTGAATCAAGTGATTATTATACCCGGACATTTTGAGTATATGTTCACCGATGTAACTATTCTCCTCCATCTTGCAACTATAGAACTTATTGGAGACTTCATATCTCTCAATCCGGGCATTTGCTTGAAATATTAACTTCAACTCTGAAACATCTCATATGCTCCATGACGCTCAAAACGCCGTTGAAGACCCGTTCTAAGCCGTAAAGCATGGCACACTCGAACTATAGAGTAGTCATCAGCTTTGCTCGCCAGACGCTCACAACTTCGGCGTTGTTCTCTGCAGCGGGCAGTTCGCACCCAGCGGTGCTTCGGGACGTAATTCTTACGTGCAGCAATGAGGATAATCCTCAAATTACGGACCCAGTCCGTAATTGCTACCATCATCTTTCAATTTTGCTTTCTCAAGGAACGCATTAAAATTCAACGGAACAACAAACGAGCCATCTATCTACAATAAACATAGACAAGAAAAAATACTATCGGTACTAAGTTCATGATACATTTAAGTTTAATTAATCATATTAAAAACTCCCACTTAGCCAGACATCTCTCTAGTCATCTAAGTGATTACGTGATCCAAATCAACTAAACCATGTCTGATCATCACGTGAGATGGAGTAGTTTCAATGGTGAACATCACTATGTTGATCATATCTACTATATGATTCACGTTCGACCTTTCGGTCTCCGTGTTCCGAGGCCATATCTGTTATATGCTAGGCTCGTCAAGTTTAACCCGAGTATTCTGCGTGTGCAACTGTTTTGCACCCGTTGTATTTGAACGTAGAGCCTATCACACCCGATCATCATGTGGTGTCTCAGCACGAAGAACTTTCGCAACGGTGCATACTCAGGGAGAACACTTCTTGATAATTTTAGTGAGAGATCATCTTATAATGCTACCGTCAATCAAAGCAAGATAAGATGCATAAAGGATAAACATCACATGCAATCAATATAAGTGATATGATATGGTCATCATCATCTTGTGCTTGTGATCTCCATCGCCGAAGCACCATCATGATCACCATCGTCACCGGCGCGACACCTTGATCTCCATCGTAGCATCGTTGTCGTCTCGCCAACTATTGCTTCTATGACTATCGCTACTGCTTAGTGATAAAGTAAAGCAATTACATGGCATTTGCATTTCATACAATAAAGCGACAACCATATGGCTCCTGCCAGTTGCCCATAACTCGGTTACAAAACATGATCATCTCATACAATAAAATATAGCATCACGTCTTGACCACATCACATCACAACATGCCCTGCAAAAACAAGTTAGACGTCCTCTACTTTGTTGTTGCAAGTTTTACGTGGCTGCTACCGGCTGAGTAAGAACCGTTCTTACCTACGCATCAAAACCACAATGATAGTTTGTCAAGTTGGTGCTGTTTTAACCTTCGCAAGGACCGGCGTAGCCACACTCAGTTCAACTAAAGTGAGAGAAACAGACACCGCCGTCACCTTTAAGCAACTAGTGCTCAAGCGGTGAAACCATTCTCGCGTAAGCGTCTGGCGTAATGTCGGTCCGGGCCGCTTCATCTCACAATACCGCCAAACCAAAGTATGACATGCTGGTAAGCAGATGACTTATATCGCCCACAACTCACTTGTGTTCTACTCGTGCATATGACATCAACGCATAAAACCTGGCTCGGATGCCATCATTGGGGAATGTAGTAATTTCAAAAAATTCCTACGCACACGCAAGACCATGGTGATGGCATAGCAACGAGAGGGGAGAGTGTCCGTCCACGCACCCTCGTGAGACCGTGGCGGAAGCGTTATAACAACGCTGTTGATGTAGTCGTGCGCCTTCACGATCCGACCGATCCAAGTACCGAACGTCACGGCACCTCCGAGTTCAGCACACGCTCAGCTCGATGACGATCCCCGTGATCCATCAAAGCGTCGGGGATGAGTTCCACAAGACGACGGCGTGGTGACGATGATGATGCTTCACCGGCGCAGGCTTCGCCTAAGCTCCGCGACGATATGACCGAGGTGGAATATGGTGGAGGGGGCACCGACACGGCTAAGAACGATCACGTAGATCAACTTGTGTGTCATGGGTGCCCCCTGCCCTCAGATATAAAGGAGCAAGGGGGTGCGGCCGGCCCTAGGAGGCGCACTGAGGAGTCCTACTCCCACCGGAGTAGGACTCCCCCCTTCCTAGTTGGATTAGGTCTTGGGGAGGGAAGAGGAGGGCGCCGCCCCCTCTCCTTGTCCTATTCAGGACTAGAGGGGAGGCGCGGCCTGCCCTGGCCGCCCTCCTCTTCTCCCTTATGGCCCATCAAGGCCCATTGACCCCGGGGTTCCGTAACCCCGGTGTTCCATAACATCCTGTTTTCATCCGAACATTTCAAGTCCAAACATAGGCTTCCAATATATCAGTCTTTATGTCTCGACCATTTCGAGACTCCTCGTCATGTCCGTGATCACATCCGGGACACCGAACAACCTTCGGTACATCAAAACTTATAAACTCAGAATAAACTATCATCGAACGTTAAGCGTGCATGGACCCTACGGGTTCGAGAACTATGTAGACATGACCTAGAACTATTCTCGGTCAATAACCAATAGCGGAACCTGGATGCCCATATTGGTTCCTACATATTCTACGAGGATCTTTATCGGTCAAACCGCATAACGACATACGTTGTTCCCTTTGTCATCAGTATGTTACTTACCCGAGATTCGATCGTCGGTATCCAATACCTAGTTCAATCTCGTTACGCAAGTCTCTTTACTCGTTCCGTAATACATCATCTCACAACTAACTTATTAGTTGCAATGCTTGCAAGGCTTATGTGATGTGTATTACCGAGAGGGCCAGAGATACCTCTCCGACAATCGGAGTGACAAAACCTAATCTCAAATACGCCAACCCAACATGTACCTTTGGAGACACCTGTAGTACTCCTTTATAATCACCCGATTCGCCAGTGACGTTTGGTAGTACCAAAAGTGTTCCTCCGTAAACGGGAGTTGCATAATCTCATAGTTACAGGAACATGTATAGGTCATGAAGAAAGCAATAGCAATATACTAAACGATCAAGTGCTAAGCTAACGGAATGGGTCATGTCAATCACATCATTCTCCTAATGATGTGATCCCATTAATCAAATGACAACACATGTCTATGGTTAGGAAACATAACCATCTTTGATTAGTGAGCTAGTCTAGTAGAGGCATACTAGTGACTATCTGTTTGTCTATGTATTCACACATGTATTATGTTTCCGGTTAATACAATTCTAGCATGAATAATAAACATTTATCATGATATAAGGAAATAAATAATAACTTTATTATTTCCTCTAGGGCATATTTCCTTCATTCCGGAACCCTTACGGAGATCAAACACTATTATCCACATATCAATCTTTACTTCCGAACCATTCCGGAGTTCCTCGTCATATCTATGATCTCATCGGAAGCTCCGAACAACATTCGGTCACCAACATACATAACTCATAGTACTATATCGTCAACAAACGTTAAGCGTGCGGACCCTATGGGTTCGAGAACTATGTAGACATGACAGAGACACCTCTCTGGTCAATAACCAATAGCGGAACCTGGATGCCCATATTGGCTCCTACATATTCTACGAAGATCTTTATCGGTCAGACCGCATAACAACATGCGTTGTTCCCTTTGTCATCGGTATGTTACTTGCCCGAGATTCGATCGTCGATATCTCAATACCTAGTTCAATCTCGTTACCGGCAAGTCTCTTTACTCGTTCCATAATACATCATCCCGCAACTAACTCATTAGTTACAATGCTTGCAAGGCTTATAGTGATGTGCATTACCGAAAGTGGGCCCAGAGATACCTCTCCGACAATCGGAGTGACAAATCCAATCTCGAAATACGCCAACCCAACAAGTACCTTCGGAGACACCTGTAGAGCACCTTTATAATCACCCGCCATTGCTGTGACGCTTTGGTAGCACACAAAGTGTTCCTCCGTAAACGGAGTTGCATAATCTCATAGTCACAGGAACATGTATAAGTCATGAAGAAAGCAATAGCGGAATACTAAACGATCAAGTGCTAAGCTAACGGAATGGGTCAAGTCAATCACATCATTCTCCTAATGATGTGATCCCGTTAATCAAATGACAACTCATGTCTATGGCTAGGAAACATAACCAGCTTTGATCACCGAGCTAGTCAAGTAGAGGCATACTAGTGACACTCTGTTTGTCTATGTATTCACACAAGTATTATGTTTCCGGTTAATACAATTTTAGCATGAATAATAAACATTTATCATGATATAAGGAAATAAATAATAACTTTATTATTGCCTCTAGGGCATATTTCCTTCAGTCTCCCACTTGTACTAGAGTCAATAATCTAGATTACACAGTAATGATTCTAACACCCATGGAGCCTTGGTGCTGATCATGTTTTGCTCATGGAAGAGGCTTAGTCAACGGGTCTGCAACATTCAGATGCGTGTGTATTTTGCAAATCTCTGTGTCTCCCACCTGGACTTGATCCCAGATGGAGTTGAAGCGTCTCTTGATGTGCTTGGTTCTCTTGTGAAATCTGGATTCCTTTGCCAAGGCAATTGCACCAGTATTGTCACAGAAGATCTTCATTGGTCCCGATGCACTAGGTATGACACCTAGATCGGAAATGCACCGAAGGTTGTTTGGAGTCCCGGATGTGATCACGGACATGACGAGGAGTCTCGAAATGGTCGAGACATAAAGATTGATATATTGGAAGCCTACATTTGGACATCGGAAGTGTTCCGTGAAATCGATTTTATCGAGTACAAGGAGGTTACCGGAACCCCCCGGGAAGTCCATGGGCCTTAATGGGCCATGGGAGAAGAGGAAGGGCAGGCCAAGGTGGGCTGTGCGCCCCCCTCCCCCCTCTAGTCCGAATAGGACAAGGAAGGGGCGGCGCCTTCCTCTTCCCTCCTCCAATCCTAGTCCAACTAGGAGAGGGGAGTCCTACTCCCGGTGGGAGTAGGACTCCTCCTTGGTGCGCCTCCCCCTAGGGCCGGCCACCTCCTTCTTGGCTCCTTTATATACGGGGGCAGGGGGCACCCCAAGACACACAAGTTGATCTACGGATCTTGCCTTAGCCGTGTGCGGTGCCCCTTCCACCATATTCCACTTCGTCATATCGTCATGAGCTTAGGAGAAGCCCCGCGCGGAGAAGTCATATCGTCGCGGAGCTTAGGCGAAGCCCTGCGCCGGTGGAGCATCAACATCGCCACCACGCCGTCGTCTTGACGGAACTCATCCCGACACTTTGCTTTGGATCGGAGTCCGGGATCGCCATCGAGCTGAACGTGTGCGAACTCGGAGGTACCGTCGCTCGGTGCTTGGATCGGTCGGATCGTGGAGACGTCGACTACATCAACAGCGTTGTTATAACGCTTCGCTTTCGGTCTCGAGGGTACGTGGGCGGACACTCTCCTCTCGTTGCTATGCCATCACCATGGTCTTGCGTGATCGTAGGAAATTTTTGAAATTACTACGCTCCCCAACAATGGTATCGAGCCTGGTTTTATGCGTTGATGTCATGTGCACGAGTAGAACACAAGTGAGTTGTGGACGATACAAGTCATACCGCCTACCAGCATGTCATACTTTGGTTCAGCGGTATTGTGAGATGAAGCGCCCGACCGACATTACGCGTGACGCTTACGCGAGACTGGTTTCACCGCCCGAGCACTTTCGTTGCTTAAAGGTGACCGGCGGTGTCTGCTCTCTCACTTTAGTTGAATCGAGTGTGGCTACGCCCGGTCCTTGAGAAGGTTAAACGGAGTCTATTTGACGAAGTATCGCTGTGGTTTTGATGCGTAGGTAAGAACGGTTCTTGCTCAGCCCGTAGCAGCCACGTAAAACTTGCAACAACAAAGTAGAGGACGCCTAACTTGTTTTTGCAGGGCATGATGTGATGTGATGTGGTCAAAACGTGATGCTATACTTTATTGTATGAGATGATCATGTTTTGTAACCGAAGTTATCGGCAATGGCGAGAGCCATATGGTTGTCGCTTATTGTATGAAATGCAACGCCATGTAATTGCTTTACTTTATCACTAAGGAGTAGCGATAGTCGAGAAGCAATAGTTGGCGAGACGACAACGATGCTACGATGGAGATCAAGGTGTCGCGCCGGTGACGATGGTGATCATGACGGTGCTTCGCGATGGAGATCACAAGCACAAGATGATGATGACCATATCATATCACTTATATTGATTGCATGTGATGTTTATCCTTTATGCATCTTATCTTGCTTTGATTGACGGTAGCATTATAAGATGATCTCTCACTAAAATTATCAAGAAGTGTTCTCCCGAGTATGCACCGCTATGAAAGTTCTTCGTCTTTGAGACACCACGTGATGATCGGGTGTGATAGGCTCTACGCTCAAATACAACGGGTGCAAAACAGTTGCGCACGCGAATACTCAAAGTTAAACTTGACGAGCCTAGCATATAACAGATATGGCCTCGAACACGAGACCGAAGGTCGAGCGTGAATCATATAGTAGATATGATCAACATAGTGATGTTCACCATTGAAACTACTCCATCTCACGTGATGATCGGACATGGTTTAGTTGATTTGGATCACGAATCACTTAGATGACTAGAGAGATGTCTGTCTAAGTGGGAGTTTTTAATATGATTAATTAAACTTAAAATTATCATGAACTTAGTACCGATAGTATTTTGCTTGTCTATGTTTATCGTAGATAGATGGCTCGTCTTTGTTGTTCCGTTGAATTTTAATGCGTTCCTTGAGAAAGCAAAGTTGAAAGATGATGGTAGCAATTACACGGACTGGGTCCGTAACTTGAGGATTATCCTCATTGCTGCACGTAAAAATTACGCCCCGAAGCACCGCCGGGTGACAGAACGCTGCAGATGCCGAGCCGGTTGTGAACGTCCGCAAAGCAGAGCTGATGACTACTCTATAGTTCAATGTGCCATGCTTTACGGCTTAGAACCGGTCTTCAACGACGCTTTTGAACGCATGGAGCATATGAGATGTTCCAGAGTTGAAGTTAATATTTCAAGCAAATGCCCGGATTGAGAGATATGAAGTCTCCAATAAGTTCTATAGCTGCAAGATGGAGGAGAATAGTTCATCGGTGAGCACATACTCAAAATGTCCGGGTATAACAATCACTTAATTCAGCTGGGAGTTAATCTTCCGGATGATAGTGTCATTGATGAAATTCTCCAATCATCGCCACCAAGCTACAAGAGCTTCGTGATGAACTATAATATGCAAGGGATGACTAAGACAATTCTCGAGCTCTTCGCGATGCTAAAAGCATGGAGGTAGAAATCAAGAAAGAGCATCAAGTGTTGATGGTCAGCAAGACCACTAGTTTCAAGAAAAGGGCAAAGGGAAGAAGAAGGAAACTTCAAAAGAACAGCAAGAAAGTTGCTGATCAAGAGAAGAAACCCAAGTCTGGACCTAAGCCTGAAATCGAGTGTTTTACCGCAAGCGACGGACATTTGAAGCGGAACTGCCCCAAGTATTTGGCGGATAAAAAGGATGGCAAGGTGATCAAAGGTATATGTGATATACATGTTATTGATGTGTACCTTACTAATACTCGCAGAGTACACGGTATTTGATACTGGTTCATTGCTAATATTTGCAACTCAAACAGAACTACGGATTGCGAAGATTGGCTAAGGACGAGGTGACGATCTGCGTTGAAATGGTTCCAAAGTCGATGTGATCGCAATCGACACGCTACCTCTACATCTACCTTCGGGATTAGTTTTAGACCTAAATAATTGTTATTTGGTGCCGCGTTGAGCATGAACATTATATCTGGATCTTGTTTATTGCGAGACGGTTATTCATTTAAATCAGAGAATAATGGTTGTTCTATTTATATGAGTAATATCTTTTATGGTCATGCACCCTTGAAGAATGGTCTATTCTTGTTGAATCTCGATAGTAGTGATACACATATTCATAATGTTCAAGCCAAAAGATGCAGAGTTGATAATGATAGTGCAACTTATTTGTGGCACCGCCGCTTAGGTCATATCGGTGTAAAACGCATGAAGAAACTCCATCTTGATGGGCTTCGAATCACTTGATTATGAATCACTTGGTACTTGCGAACCGTGCCTCATGGGCAAGATGACAAAACGCCGTTCTCCGGAACTATGGAGCGTGCAACTGATTTGTTGGAAATCATACATACCGATGTTTGTGGTCCAATGAATGTTGAGGAACGCGGCGGTATCGTTATTTTCTCACCTTCACAGATGATTTGAGCAGATATGGGTATATCTACTTAATGAAACACAAATCTGAAACATTTGAAAAGTTCAAAGAATTTCAGAGTGAAGTGGAAAATCATCGTAACAAGAAAATAAAGTTTCTACGATCAGATCGTGGAGGAGAATATTTGAGTTACGAGTTTGGTTTACATTTGAAACAATGTGGAATAGTTTAGAACTCACGCCACCCGAACACCACAGAGAAATGGTGTGTCCGAACGTCGAATCGTATTTTACTAGATATGATGCGATCTATGATGTCTATTTCGATTTACCGCTATCGCTTTGGGGTTATGCTTTAGAGACGGCCGCATTCACGTTGAATAGGACACCGTCAAAATCCGTTGAGACGACGCCTTATGAACTGTGGTTTGGCAAGAAACCAAAGTTGTCGTTTCTTAAAGTTTGGGGCTGCGATGCTTATGTAAAGAAACTTCAACCAGATAAGCTCGAACCCAAATCGGAAAAATGTGTCTTCATAGGATACCCAAAGGAGACTGTTGGGTACACCTTCTATCACAGATCTGAAGGCAAGATTTTCGTTGCTAAATTCGGGTCCTTTCTAGAGAAGGAGTTTCTCTCGAAAGAAGTGAGAGGGAGGAAAGTAGAACTTGATGAGATAATCAGATTCGCTCCCTTATTGGAAAGTAGTTCATCACAAGAAATGGTTCCCGTGACAACTACACCAATTAGTGAGGAATCTAATGATGATGATCATGAAGTTTCAAATCAAGTTGCTCTTGAACCTCGTGGTCAACCAGAGTAAAATACGCACCAGAGTGGTACGGTAATCTTATTCGGAAGTCATGTTACTTGACCATGGCGAACCTACAAACTATGAAGAAGCGATGGTGAGCCCAGATTCGCAAAATGGCTGGAAGCCATGAAATCTGAGATGGGATCCATGTATGAGAACAAAGTATGGACTTTGGTTGACTTGCCGATGATCGGCAAGCCATTGAAAATAAATGGATCTTTAAGAAGAAGACCGACGCCGATGGTAATGTAACTGTCTACAAAGCTCGACTTGTTGCAAAAGGTTTTCGACAAGTTCAAGGGGTTGACTACGATGAGACTTTCTCACCAGTGGCGATGCTTAAGTCTGTCCGAATCATGTTAGCAATTGCCGATTTTATGATTATGAAATTTGGCAAATGGATGTAAAACCGCATTCTTGAATGGATTTCTAGAAGAAGAGTTGTATATGATGCAACCAGAAGGTTTTGTCGATCCAAAGGGTGCTAACAAAGTGTGCAAGCTCCAACGATCAATTTATGGTCCGGTGCAAGCCTCTCGGAGTTGGAATAAGCGCTTTGATAGTGTGATCAAAGCATATGGGTTTGTACAGACTTTTGGAGAAGCCTGTATTTACAAGAAAGTGAGTGGGAGCTCAGTAGCATTTCGATATTATATGTGGACGACATATTATTAATTGGAAATGATATAGAATTTCTGGATAGCATAAAAGGATACTTGAATAAAAGTTTTTCAATGAAAGACCTCGGTGAAGCTGCTTACATATTGGGCATCAAGATCTATAGAGATAGATCAAGGCGTTTAATTGGACTTTCACAAAGCACATACCTTGATAAAGTTTTGAAAAAGTTCAAAATGGATCGAGCAAAGAAAGGTTTTTACCGTGTTGCAAGGTGTAAGATTGAGTCGGACTCAATGCCCGACCACAGCAGAAGATAGAGAGAAATGAAAGATGTTCCTATGCTTCAGCCATAGGCTCTATCATGTATGCAATGCTGTGTACCGACTGACGTATGCTTAGCTGTAAGCTTGGCAGAAGGTACCAAAGTAATCCAGAGTGGATCATCGGACAGCGGTCAAGAACATCCCGAAATACGAAAAGGACTAAGGATATGTTTCTCGATATGGAGGTGACAAAGAGCTAGTCGTAAATGGTTACGTCGATGCAAGCTTTGACACCGATCCGGACAATTCTAAATCGCAAACCGGATCGTGTTTTTATTAAGCGGTGGAGCTGTCGGTTGGTGCAGTTCTAAACAAAGCGTCGTGGCGGGATCTACATGTGAAGCGGAGTACATAGCTGCTTCGGAAGCAGCAAATGAAGGAGTCTGGATGAAAGAGTTCATTTCGATCTAGGTGTCATACCTAGTGCATCGGGACCGATGAAGATCTTCGTGACAATCTTGGTGCAATTGCCTTGGCAAAGGAATCCAGATTTCACAAGAGGACCAAGCACATCAAGAGACGCTTCAATTCCATTCGGGACCAAGTCCAAGTGGGAGACATAGAGATTTGCAAAATACATACGGATCTGAATGTTGCGCACCGTTGACTAAGCCTCTTCCACGAGCAAAACATGATCAGCACCAAGACTCCATGGGTGTTAGGATCATTACTTTGTAATCTAGATTATTGACTCTAGTGCAAGTGGGAGATCAAGGAAATATGCCCTAGAGGCAATAATAAAAGTTATTATTTATTTCCTTATATCATGATAAATGTTTATTATTCATGCTAGAATTGTATTAACCGGAAACATAATACATGTGTGAATATATAGACAAACAAGATGTCACTAGTATGCCTCTACTTGACTAGCTTGTTAATCAAAGATGGTTATGTTTCCTAACCATGAACAAGGAGTTGTTATTTGATTAACAAGGTCACATCATTAGTTGAATGATCTGATTGACATGACCCATTCCGTTAGCTTAACACTTGATCGTTTAGTATGTTAATGCTTTCTTCATGACCCATACATGTTCCTATAACTATGAGATTATGCAACTCCGTTTACGGAGGAACACTTTGGTACTACCAAACGTCACAACGAATCGGGTGATTATAAAGGAGTACTACAGGTGTCTCCAAAGGTACTTGTTGGGTTGGCGTATTTGAGATTAGGTTTTGTCACTCCGATTGTCGAAGAGGTATCTCCGTGCCTTCTCGGTAATGCACATCACTTAAGCCTTGCAAGCATTACAACTAATGAGTTAGTTGTGAGATGATGTATTACGGAACGAGTAAAGAGACTTACCGTAACGAGATTGAACTAGGTATTGGATACCGACGATCGAATCTCGGGTAAGTAACATACCAATGACAAAGGAACAACGTATGTCGTTATGCGGTTTGACCGATAAAGATCTTCGAGAATATGTAGGAACCAATATGGGCATCCAGGTTCCGCTTTTGGTTATTGACCGAGAATGGTTCTAGGTCATGTCTACATAGTTCTCGAACCCGTAGGGTCCGCACGCTTAACGCTTCGATGACAGTTCATAATGAGTTTATAAGTATTGATGCACGAAGGTTGTTCGAGTCCCGGATGTGATCACGGACATGACGAGGAGTCTCAAATGGTCGAGACATAAAGATTGATATATTGGAAGCCTACATTTGGACATCGGAAGTGTTCCGGTGAAATCGGGATTTTAGAGTACCGGAGGTTACCGGAACCCCGGAAGTCCATGGGCCTTAATGGGCCATGGGAGAAGAGGAAGGGCAGGCCAAGGTGGGCTGCGCCCCCTCCCCTCTAGTCCGAATAGGACAAGGAAGGGGGCGGCGCCTCTCCTCTTCCCTCCTCCAATCCTAGTCCAACTAGGAGGGGGAGTCCTACTCCCTGGGAGTAGGACTCCTCCTTGTCGCGCCCCCCTAGGGCCGGCCACCTCCCCTTGGCTCCTTTATATCACGGGGGGGGGGCACCCCAAGACACACAAGTTGATCTCGGATCTTGCCTTAGCCGTGTGCGGTGCCCCTTCCACCATATTCCACTTCGGTCATATCGTCGCGGAGCTTAGGAGAAGCCCCGCGGGAGAAGTCATATCGTCATGGAGCTTAGGCGAAGCCCTGCGTCGGTGGAGCATCAACATCGCTCCCACGCCGTCGTCTTGTGGAACTCATCCCGACACTTTGCTGGATCGGTCCGGGATCGTCATCGAGCTGAACGTGTGCGTAACTCGGAGGTACCGTGACGTTCGGTGCTTGGATCGGTCGGATCGTGGAGACGTCGACTACATCAACAGCGTTGTTATAACGCTTCGCTTTCGGTCTCACGAGTGCGTGGGCGGACGGACACTCTCCCTCTCGTTGCTATGCCATCACCATGGTCTTGCGTGATCGTAGGAAATTTTTTGAAATTACTACGTTCCCCAACATAGGGAACATCTTTCATTTTCTCTCTATCTTCTGAAGTGGTCGGGCATTGAGTCTTACTCAACTTCACACCTTGTAACACAGGCAAGAACCCTTTCTTTGCTTGATCCATTTTGAACTTCTTCAAAACTTTGTCAAGGTATGTGCTTTGTGAAAGTCCAACTAAGCGTCTTGATCTATCTCTATAGATCTTTATGCCCAATATATAAGCAGCTTCACCGAGGTCTTTCATTGAAAAACTCTTATTCAAATATCCTTTTATGCTATCAAATGTTTCAGACTTATGTTTCATTAAGTAGATATACCCCTATCTGCTCAAATCATCTGTGAAGGTGAGAAAATAACGATACCCGCCGCGAGCCTCAACATTCATCGGACCACATACATCAGTATGTATGATTTCCAATAAATCTGTCGCTCGCTCCATAGTTCCGGAGAACTGCGTTTTAGTCATCTTGCCCATGAGGCATGGTTCGCAAGTACCAAGTGATTCATAATCAAGTGATTCCAAAAGTCCATCAGAATGGAGTTTCTTCATGCGCTTTACACCAATATGACCTAAATGGCAGTGCCACAAATAAGTTGCACTATCATTATTAACTCTGCATCTTTTGGCTTCAATATTATGAATATGTGTATCACTACTATCGGGATTCAACATAAATAGACCACTCTTCAAGGGTGCATGACCATAAAAGATATTACTCATATAAATAGAAAAACCATTATTCTTTGATTTAAATGAATAATCGGCTCGCATTAAAAAAGATCCAGATATAATGTTCATGCTCAACGCTGGCACCAAATAACAATCATTTAGGTCTAAAATTAATCCCGAGCGTGCCGACCGCGATGACATCGACTTTGGAACCATTTCCCACGCGCATCGTCACCTCGTCCTTAGCCAATCTTCGCTTAATCCGTAGCCCGTGTTTCGAGTTGTAAATATTAGCAACAGAACCAGTATCAAATACCCAGGTGCTACTATGAGCATTAGTAAGGTACACATCAATAACATGCATATCACATATACCTTTGTTCACCTTGCCATCCTTCTTATCCGCCAAATACTTGGGGCAGTTCCGCTTCGGTGACCACCGCTTGCGATAGAAGCACTCAGTCTCGTGCTTAGGTCCAGACTTGGGTTTCTTCTCTTGAGCAGCAACTTGTTTGTTGTTCTTCTTGAAGTTCCCCTTTTTTATTCCCTTTGCCCTTTTTCTTGAAATTGGTGGTCTTGTTAACCATCAACACTTGATGCTCCTTCTTGATTTCTACCTCCACAGCCTTTAGCATCGCCAAGAGCTCGGAATTGTCTTATCCATCCCTTGCATATTATAGTTCATCACGAAGCTCTTGTTGCTTGGTGGCGTGATTGAAGAATTCTATCAATGACACTATCATCCGGAAGATTAACTCCAGCTTGAATCAAGTGATTGTTATACCCGCACATTACGAGTATATGTTCACCGATGAAACTATTCTCCTCCATCTTGCAGCTGTAGAACTTATTGGAGACTTCATATCTCTCAATCCGGGCATTTGCTTGAAATATTAAATTCAACTCCTGGAACATCTCATATGCTCCATGACGTTCAAAACGTCGTTGAAGTCCCGGTTCTAAGCCGTAAAGCATGGCACACTGAACTATCGAGTAGTCATCATCTTTGCTCTGCCAGACGTTCACAACATCTGGTATTGCTCCTGCAGCAGGTTTGGCACCTAGCGGTGCTTCCAGGACGTAATTCTTCTGTGCAGCAATGAGGATAATCCGCAAGTTACGGACCCAGTCCGTGTAATTGCTACCATCATCTTTCAACTTTGTTTTCTCAAGGAACACATTAAAATTTAAGGAAACAACAGCACGAGCCATCTATCTACAACAACATAGATAAGCAATATACTATCAGGTACTAAGTTCATGACAAATTTAAGTTCAATTAATCATATTACCTAAGAACTCCCACTTAGATAGACATCCCTCTAATCCTCTAAGTGATCACGTGATCCATATCAACTAAACCATGTCCGATCATCACGTGAGATGGAGTAGTTTCAATGGTGAACATCACTATGTTGATCATATATACTATATGATTCACGCTCGTTCTTTCGATCTCGGTGTTTCGAGGCCATATCTGCATATGCTAGGCTCGTCAAGTTTAACCTGAGTATTCCGCGTGTGCAACTGTTTTGCACCCGTTGTATTTGAACGTAGAGCCTATCACACCCGATCATCACGTGGTGTCTCAGCACGAAGAACTTTCGCAACGGTGCATAATCAAGGAGAACACTTATACCTTGAAATTTAGTGAGAGATCATCTTATAATGCTACCGTCGATCTAAGCAAAATAAGATCCATAAAAGATAAACATCACATGCAATCAATATAAGTGATATGATATGGCCATCATCACCTTGTGCTTGTGATCTCCATCTCCGAAGCACCGTCATGACCACCATTGTCACCGGCGCGACACCTTGATATCCATCATAGCATCGTTGTCGTCTCGCCAACTATTGCTTCTACGACTATCGCTACTGCTTAGTGATAAAGTAAAGCATTACAGGGTGATTGCATTGCATACAATAAAGCGACAACCATATGGCTCCTGCCAGTTGCCGATAACTCGGTTACAAAACATGATCATCTCATACAATAAAATATAGCATCATGTTTTGACCATATCACATCACAACATGCCCTGCAAAAACAAGTTAGATGTCCTCTACTTTGTTGTTGCAAGTTTTACGTGGCTGCTACGGGCTGAGCAAGAACCGTTCTTACCTACGCATCAAAACCACAACGATAGTTCGTCAAGTTAGTGTTGTTTTAACCTTCTCAAGGACCGGGCGTAGCCACACTCGGTTCATCTAAAGTTGGAGAAACTGACACCCGCCAGCCACCTATGTGCAAAGCACGTCGGTAGAACCAGTCTCGCGTAAGCGTACGCGTAATGTCGGTTTGGGCTGCTTCATCCAACAATACCGCTAAAGCAAAGTATGACATGCTAGTAATTAGTATGACTTGTATCGCCCACAACTCACTTGTGTTCTACTCGTGCATATAACATCTATGCATAAACCTGGCTCTAATAGCACTGTTGGGGAACGTAGTAATTTCAAAAAAATTCCTACGCACATGCAGGATCATGGTGATGCATAGCAACGAGAGGGGAGTGTTGTCTACATACCCTCGTAGATCGTAAGCGGAAGCATTATATCAACACAGTTGATGTAGTCGAACGTCTTCACGATCCGACCGATCCAAGTACCGAAAGCACGGCACCTCCGAGTTCTGCACACGTTCGGCTCGGTGACGTCCTCACCTTCTTGATCCAGCAAGACAGGCGAAGTAGTAGATGTGTTCCGGCAGCACGACGGCGTGGTGACGGTGTTGGTGAAGAACAAACTCCGTAGGGCTTCGCCTAAGCACTACGAAAACTACGACGGAGGATAAACTAGAGGGGACGGGGTTGCCGGCACACGGATTGGTGTTTCTTGATGTGTCTTGGGTGCTAGCCCTACCCCTCTATTTAATGTTGAGCCTTGGGGTGAAACTTGGAGTAAAGCCTCCACAAAGTCGGTTTCACCCGAAGGCAAGAGTCCTTCTCGGACTCAGGCGACGCCAGGTTCGGCGTGTGGACCCGACGCCGAGACCTCTGGCGTCTCGCCCCTGGACTCCGCAAAACTTCCTTTTGCGCTTTCCAAAAACCTCGTGGGCTTTCCCCTTTGGCCCAGATAAAGTGTTCTTGTGCCCAAACATTTCGGGAAACATCCGGAACCCCTTCCGATGGATTCCGGAACCCTTCCGGAGATCAAACACTACTATCCACATATCAATCTTTACTTCTGAACCATTCTAGAGTTCCTCGTCATATCCGTGATCTCATCCGAAACTCCGAACAACATTCGGTCACCAAAATACATAACTCATAGTACTATATCGTCAACAAACGTTAATCGTGCAGACCCTACGGGTTCGAGAACTATGTAGACATGACAGAGACACCTCTCTGGTCAATAACCAATAGCGGAACCTGGATGCCCATATTGGCTCCTACATATTCTACGAAGATCTTTATCGGTCAGACCACATAACAACATACGTTGTTCCCTTTGTCATCGGTATGTTACTTGCCCGAGATTCGATCGTCGGTATCTCAATACCTAGTTCAATCTCGTTACCGGCAAGTCTCTTTACTCGTTCCACAATACATCATCCCGCAACTAACTCATTAGTTACAATGCTTGCAAGGCTTATAGTGATGTGCATTACCGAGTGGGCCCAGAGATACCTCTCCGACAATCGGAGTGACAAATCCTAATCTCGAAATACGCCAACCCAACAAGTATCTTCGGAGACACCTGTAGAGCACCTTTATAATCACCCAGTTACGTTGTGACGTTTGGTAGCACACAAAGTGTTCCTCCGGTAAACGGGAGTTGCATAATCTCATAGTCATAGGAACATGTATAAGTCATGAAGAAAGCAATAGCAGAATACTAAACGATCAAGTGCTAAGCTAACGGAATGGGTCAAGTCAATCACATCATTCTCCTAATGATGTGATCCTGTTAATCAAATGAAAACTCATGTCTATGGCTAGGAAACATAACCATCTTTGATCAACGAGCTAGTCAAGTAGAGGCATACTAGTGACACTCTGTTTGTCTATGCATTCACACAAGTATTATGTTTCCGGTTAATACAATTCTAGCATGAATAATAA
Source organism: Aegilops longissima (assembly GCA_021605205.1). Lineage (NCBI taxonomy): Eukaryota > Viridiplantae > Streptophyta > Magnoliopsida > Poales > Poaceae > Aegilops > Aegilops longissima. The sequence continues at coordinate 400,988,694 of CM038681.1, forward strand.
ACATTTATCATGATATAAGGAAATAAATAATAACTTTATTATTGCCTATAGGGCATATTTCCTTCACACCAGCCCCTTGTGGGCTGGTTAGCCTCCCTCCTATGGCCCATATGGCCCATATCATTACCCGGGGGGTTCTGGTAACCTCTCCGGTACTCCGGTATGTACCCGATACACACCAGAACCCTTCCAGTGTCCGAATACTACCTTCCAATATATCAATCTTTACCTCTCGACCATTTCGAGACTCCTCATCATGTCCGTGAACTCACCCGGGACTCCTAACAAATTTCGGTCACCAAAACACATAACTCATAATACAAATCGTCATCGAACGTTAAGCGTGCGGACCCTATGGGTTCGAGAACTATGTAGACATGACCGAGACACATCTCCGGTCAATAAAAAATAGCGGAACCTAGATGCTCATATTTGTTCCTACATATTCTATGAAGATCTTTATCGGTCAAACCGCAATGACAACATACGTCATTCCCTTTGTCATCGGTATGTTACTTGCCCGGGATTCGATCGTCGGTATCCTCATACCTAGTTCAATCTCATTACCGGCAAGTCTCTTTACTCGTTCCGTAATGCATCATCCCGTAACTAGCTCATTAGTCACACTGCTTGCAAGCCTTATAGTGATGTGCATTACCGAGAGGGCCCAGAGATACCTCTCCGATATTCGAAGTGACAAATCCTAATCTCGATCTATGCCAACCCCACAAATACCTTTGGAGACACCTGTAGAGCATCTTTATAATCACCTAGTTACCATTGTGATGTTTGATAGCACACAAGGTGTTCCTCCGGTATTCGGGAGTTGCATAGTCTCATAGTCAAAGGAATATATATAAGTCATGAAGAAAGCAATGGCAATAAAATTGAATGATCAACATGCTAAGCTAACGGATGGGTCTTGTCCATCACATCATTCTTCTAATGATGTGCCCGTTCATCAAATGACAACACATGTCTATGGTTAGGAAACTAAACCATCTTTGATTAACGAGCTAGTCAAGTAGAGGCATACTAGGGACAATCTGTTTTGGCTATGTATTCACACATGTACTAAGTTTCCGGTTAATACAATTCTAGCAGGAATAATAAACATTTATCATGATATAAGGAAATATAAATAACAACTTTATTATTGCATGTAGGGCATATTTCCTTCAGTCTCCCACTTGCACTAGAGTCGATAATCTAGTTCACATCGTCATGTGGTTTAACACCAATAGTTCACATCTTTATGTGATTAGTTCACATCTCCATGTTACTAACACCCATAGGGTTTACTAGAGTCAATAATCTAGTTCACATTGCTATGTGATTAAAACCCAAAGAGTACTAAGGTGTGATCATGTTTTGCTTGTGAGATAAGTTTAGTCAATGGGTCTGCCACATTCAGAGTCGTATGTATTTTGCAAATTTTCTATGTCTACAATGCTCTGCACGAAGCTACTCTACCTAGTTGCTCCCACTTTCAATATGTATCCAGATTGAGACTTAGAGTTATCTGGATACGTGTAAAAGCTTGCATCAACGTAACCCTTTACGACAAACTTTTTGTCACCTCCATAACCGAGAAACATGTCCTTATTCCACTAAGGATTATTTTGACAGCTATCCAGTGATCCACTCCTGGACCACTATTGTACCCTCTTGCCAAACTCATGGTGAGGTACACAATAGGTCTGGTACACAGTATAGCATACTTTATAGAAACTATGACTGAGGCATAGGGAATGACTTTTCATTCTCTTTCTATTTTCTGCCGTGTTCGGGTTTTGAGTCTTTACTCAACTTCACACCTTGCAACACAGGCAAGAACTCCTTCTTTGACTGTGCCATTTTGAACTACTTCAAAAACTTTTCAAGGTATGTACTCATTGAAAAAACTTATCAAGCGTCTTCTATATCTATAGATCTTGATGCTCAATATGTAAGCAGCTTCACCGAGGTCTTTCTTTGAAAAACTCCTTTAAAACACTCCTTTATGATTTCCAGAAATTTCTACATCATTTCCGATCAACAATATGTCATTCACATATACTTATCAGAAAGGCTGTAGTGCTCCCACTCACTTTCTTGTAAATACAGGCTTCACCGCAAGTCTGTATAAAACTATATGCTTTGATCACCTCAAGCGTATATTCCAACTCCGACATGCTTGCACCAGTCCATAGATGGATCGCTGGAGCTTGCACACTTTGTTAGCACCTTTAGGATTGACAAAACCTTCTTGTTGCATCCTATACAACTCTTCTTTAAGAAATCCATTAAGAAATGCAGTTTTGACATCCATTTACCAGATTTCATAAAATGTGGCAATTGCTAACATGATTCGGACAGACTTAAGCATCGCTACGAGTGAGAAAATCTCATCGTAGTCAACACCTTGATCTTGTCGAAACATTTTTGCAACAATTCAAGCTTTGTAGATAGTACCACTACTATCAGCGTCTGTTTTTCTCTTGAAGATCCATTTATTCTCAATGGCTTGTCGATCATCGGATAAGTCAACCAAAGTTCACACTTTGTTCTTCATACATGGATCCCATCTCAGATTTCATGGCCTCAAGCCATTTTGCGGAATCTAGGCTCATCATCCCTTCCTCATAGTTCGTAGGTTCGTCATGGTCTAGTAACATGACTTCCAAAACAGGATTACCATACCACTCTGGTGCGGAACATACTCTTGTTGACCTACGAGGTTCGGTAGTAGCTTGATCTAAAGTTTCATGATCATCATCATTAACTTCCTCACTAATTGGTGTAGGCATCACTGGAACTGATTTCTGTGATGAACTACTCTCCAAATCGAGAGAAGGTACAACTAACTCATCAAGTTCTACTTTCCTCCCACTCACTTCTTCGAGAGAAACTCCTTCTCTAGAAAGGATCCACTCTTAGCAAGAAATATCTTGCCTTCAGATCTGTGATAGAAGGGCTACCCAACAGTTTCTTTTTGGGTATCCTATGAAGACATACTTCTCCGATTTAGGTTCGAGCTTATCGATTTGGAACTTTTTCACATAGGCATCGCAACCCCAAAGTTTTAAGAAACGATAGCTTAGGTTTCTTGACAAACCATAGTTCATACGATGTCGTCTCAACGGATTTAGATGGTGCCCTATTTAACGTGATTGCAGCTGTCTCTAATGCATAACCCCAAAATGATAGTGGTAAATAGGTAAGAGACATCATAGATTGCACCATATCTAATAAAGTACGGTTACGAAGTTCGGACACACCATTATGCTGTGGTGTTCCAGGTGGCATGAGTTTGTGAAACTATTCCCATTGTTTTAATTGAAGGCCAAACTCGTAACTCAAATATTCGCCTCCGCGATCAGATCGTAGAAACTTTATTTTCTTGTTATGATGATTCTCCACTTTACTCTGAAATTCTTTGAACTTTTCAAATGTTTCAGACTTGTGTTTCTTCAAGTAGATATACCCATATCTGCTCAAATCGTTTGTGAAGGTCAGAAAATAACAATACCCGCCGCGAGCCTCAACACTCATCGGACCGCATACATCGGTATGTATTATTTCCAATAAGTTAGTGGCTCGCTCCATTGTTCCGGAGAACGGAGTCTTAGTCATCTTGCCCATGAGGCATGGTTCGCAAGCATCAAATGATTCATAATCAAGTGATTCCAAAAGTCCATCCGCCTGGAGTTTCTTCATGCGCTTTACACCAATATGACCTAAACGGCAGTTCCACTAGTATGTTGCACTATCATTATCAACTTTGCATCTTTTGGCATCAATATTATGAATATGTGTATCACTACGACCGAGATTCAATAAACCATTCACCTTGGGTTTATGACCACAGAAGGTTTTGTTCATGTAAACAGAATAACAATTATTTTTTGACTTAAATGAATAACCATATTGCAATAAACATGATCCAATCATATTATGCTCAACGCAAACACCAAATAATATTTATTTTAGGTTCAACACTAATCCCAAAGGTAAAGGGAGTTTGCGATGGTGATCTTATCAACCTTGGAATCACTTCCAACACACATCGGCACCACGCCCTCAACTAATACCTATTCATTTTGCAACTCCTCTTTCGAGTTACAAATCTTTGCAACTTGAACCGGTATCAAATACCGAGGGTCTACTATGAACACTATTAAAGTACACAACAATAACATGTATATAAAATATACCTTTGTTCACTTTGCCATCCTTCTTATCCGCCAAGTATTTGGGGCAGTTCCGCTTTAAGTGACAATTTCCAGAAGGTCAGGTACCTCAGATTTCACAACTAGAAATCTATAGCCAATGCTATTCTTAGCGTAGCCCAAATTAACGCAGTCCACAGTCTTTGGTCCAAGTTTACGCTTTTTGGGGATCGGCACATTGACTTTCGCCAAATAGCCACAAGTACGCAAGTACGAGAGTGTTGTCCTTCTCTTTGCCCATTTCTCATAGGGAGTGATCTCATTATCTTTTGTCGAAACTTTATGAAGGACATGACATGTCGTCAATATAGCCTCCCCCCACCATGCCTTGGATAAACCCGATGTATCTACCATGGCGTTAACCAAGTCAGTTAGAGTATGATTTTTCCGCTCGGCAACCCCGTTTGACCGGGGTGAATAGGGAGGCGTCCTCTCATGAATAATGTCGTGTTCCGCACAAAGGAATCAAACTCACTCGAGAAGTACTCTCCACCATAATCTGACCGGACTCGTTTAATTTTCTTTTCAAGTTGATTCTCAACTTCTACCTTATAGATCTTAAAGTAGTGTAGAGCCTCATCTTTACTATTTAACAGATACACATAGCAATATCTAGTGGAATCATCTATCAATGTCATGAAGTATTTCTTTCCACCTTTAGTCAACACACCATTCATCTCACAAGGATCAGAATGTATGAGTTCCAATGGTGCCAGGTGTCTCTCCTCCGCAGCCTTGTGAGGCTTGCGAGGTTGCTTAGCTTGCACACATGAAAGGCACTTAGAACCTTTGGCTAAAGTGAAACTCGGGATTAAATCCAATTTAGCTAGCCGTGTCATAACACCGAAACTAATGTGACAAAGACGTGAATGCCAAACTTCAGATTCATTAACACTCAAATGAATATGGTTCACGACTTTATTACAAAAATCTGCGAGGGAAAGGCGAAACATCCCTCCGCTCTCATAACCTTTTCCAACAAATAGTCCATATTTAGTAACAACCAATTTATTAGACTCAAAGACCAACTTAAACCCTTCTCTACACAGAAGGGAGCCACTAACGAGGTTCTTATTGATGGCGGGGACATGCTGCACGTTCTTCAGTTGCACGATCCTTCCCGAAGTAAACTTGAGATCGACCGTGCCAACACCATGAACAGAAGCACTCGCGCCATTCCCCATCAGTACGGACCCGTGGCCTGTGACCTGGTAAGAAGTGAACAATGAAATGTCAGCACACACATGAACACCTGCACCTGTGTCCACCCACCAATCGATGGGCTGAAACACTGAAAAAACAGTAAATAAATTACCGTACCCAGATGCACCATTCTCATTGTTGCCCATAATCATGTTGACAAACTTGGAGTCCTGTCCTGACTTCTTAAACTTGTTTGGGTACTTGTTGGCACAATGTTGAATCGAACCACAAGTAAAGCAGCCCTCATCCTTCTTGTTCTTCTTGAAGGTCTTCTTACCCTTCTTCTTAAAGTCGGTATTGTGTTGGACACCGTTATTTCCCTTGGGCTTGTGGGAGTTGAGGTTCCTCTGGTTCACCACGTTGGCGACAGAAGTCCCTTCGGCCCCTTTTTCGTGCGAGTCCTTTGCCCTTGAATTCTGCTCAACACTCAGATGGCCAATGACATCCTCCACAGAGAATTCACGCCTCTGATGTTTCAGAGTGGTGGCAAAGTTCATCCAGGAATTAGGGAGCCTAGCGATTATGCAACCCGCGACAAACTTGCCCGGTAAATCGCACTTAAGAAGCTGAAGCTCCTTACGGATGCATATTATCTCATTAGCCTACTCCAATACAGGACGATTTTCAACCATCTTGTAATCGTGGAACTGCTCTATAATATACATCTCGCTCCCGGCGTTGGTGGCCCCGAACTTAGATTCGAGCGCCACCCACAAAGTCCTTGGCGACGTGCACATGTAAATATGCGTCGACCAATTTATCTCCCATCACGCTAAGAACTGCTCCGAGAAACACAACGGTGGCCTCCCTGAACGCCTTCTCCTGTTCAGGAGCAATCGTTCCCGTGGAGACACCGGTGACCCAGAATACGTTCATAGTCGTGAGCCATAAAGTGGTCTTAGTCTGCCAACGCTTAAAGTATGTACCGATAAACTTATCCGGTTTCAGTGCAGCGGCAAAGCCACTTGCCGAAAAATTCCTACACATAATAGGTTTTCGGATTGCTGAGTAAATAGGCAATTTTCCGACTAATTTAATCCATAAATAGATTACTAGCATGGCATTGACAGAATTAGCGACATACTGATACTGATCTAAACGAGCACGTACTAAGCAAACAGTAGATAGATCTACACATAATGCGAGTACTGCTAATGCGGAAATAATCAGGAGAGGGATATACGCGTTATACCCTCCAGTAGGCCATGCAGAAGCCGCCGCGGCAGTGGCGGCAACAGCGGTGTCCTCGGCGGCCTTCTTGTCGGCCTTGAGCTTCTCGGTGGCGCCACGTTCAGCGTCGGTGGACATGGTGATGATGAGGGTGACGCGGACGTAGAGGAAGTAGATGAACAGCGAGCAGTCACGTAGTCGCTTCCCAAAAACCTATTCGCCCCTCTCCCGTACAGGAACCGGAGGGACGGGGTTCCGGAGACCTGCTCTCCCGTCGACTGTGTACGCGGCGGACGGGATAGAGTCACCGGCGGCAGCAGTAGCAGCAAAGGAACGACGGTGGGCAGATGTGATCTGTTCTTGGCTGCTAGGGTTAGGAGACACCACACACTTATATAGGCGCAACCGTGTGGAGAGACGTGGGCTCGACCCACGTCCGAGTCCGTGACAGCCCATGATCCGACGTCTCAGATCGTGGCCTAGTTGTCAGAAACTCTCCGTTAGTGACTGGCAAAAATAAGCGCCTACAACCCGCGACGCGTCGTGACGAGGCGTGGCGGGCGGCGGAGGAGGAGTGTGCAAGGGCCTCTTCTCTTCTCAAGCTCCAATAGCATGTAGAAGACAATCCCTTATAAAGAGGTCCAACTCCTTCTCCACTAGCGGGGTGGGACTAAACTTCCCGTTACACCTAGTGCGAATAAAACCACATGGGCTCTTATAGATTTTTCAGAAATTGCTATATGGGCCTAAAGCCCATCTCAAATTTCAGCAGCCCTTACCACCTGCCTGGTGTACCACTCAGACAATGTCTCGTCTGGTAGGGGGGGCTCTCTCCGGCATCCCCATGGCCGTGCAAACACGTGTCCAGATGTCCTGAGCAAAGACAGAACCTATCATGATGTGGTTCATGGTCTCATCATGCTGCTCACATAGCGGCCAAGCGCTTTGATGTGGCAGTCCCCTGCTTGCTAATATGTTGGATGTACAACACCGGTCCTTGATGGCCAGCCATGCGAAGAAATAAACTGCATGGGTGCCCTCGACTTCCATGTAAACGTAGCTGTTGGCGCAACTTCTAGCCCAATTTGGCGGCGTATACGGATCTAGCAGAGAGCAAGCCATCCTTCTCGTATGCCCAGTGGATGGAGTCACGCTCTCTGGTCTAGATCTTAACCTCGCCGACCCTTTGCCACACTCCCAAGAATTGGTGTAACATGGTGGCCGTGAGTTTTGGGCCAATGTCCACGGACCATGCATGGTCTCGCAAAGCTTCTGTGACAGTGCGTGTGGATCTATCTTTCCTTGATACCTTCTGATATAGCAGCGGTGCCAACTCACGTCAACCCTCAAGCCTTCTATCCTCCCAAAACAATGTGTCCTTGCCATCTCCCACTACAGCTCTTGCCGCCGCACGGAATAGGGCCATCGATTCTGCGGTACTGAGATTGTGAACTCGGACCATGGTCGGGAATGATCTGAATACTACTCCCTCTGTAAAGTAGTGATCTAAACACTCTTATATTTATTTACAGATGGGGTACTTGTTTATAAAGTTTCATTGGGAAATACATTTGATACGATCTACATAAAAATAACAAAATCTGTGTGTTTCATCATAAAGTTTTACACATACATACTATGCATCTTTAAGTACTTGTGTGATTTTTCTAAAAAGTTTAAAACTGAAATACATTTTTTTTGAATATTTTAGGTTTCATGGAGCCCCGGGGCGAAAAACCCCTCTCCCAAATGGTTCGCCAAATTTAAAATGCACATTGGAAGCAATGGACATTCTAAACATCTTCAAAGAATGGTATTGAAAGCATAGCTATGCTTCATGCGCTGAGTTGCCATGCATGGATGGTTTGATTGTATTGTCGTTCAAAAATCATGTACGTAGTGTCATGTGTATAGAAGTGGTCAAGCAACAATCATAAGTCATGGACTGATGACCTCTTGTAGATTTTAATGCACACCATGTTTCCAAAAAAAGGCATTGGCCGCATTCATTTTCCCCCTTCTTTTCATCTATTTACTGTATGTACTCCCTCCATCCCATAATATAGTGTGTATAGATTTTCTGAAAAGTTAAACTTTAAAAACTTTGATTAAGTTTTTAGAGATAACTATTTATACGTACAATGCCAAAGATGTAAAGTATGAAAGTACATCTTATAATGAATCTATTTATTTAAGTTGGGCATTCCAGATGTAAATGTTTTTTCTCCACAAATTTGATTAAAGTTTGTGAGATTTGATATTTTTCAAAAAAATCTATATACGCTACATTTTAGAACAAAGGGAGTATATGACCTTAAGAGAAAAGTATAATTTTCATCCCCAACTTTTGGCAAAGTCTATATTTAGTCCCTTAACTTTGAAACCGGACAAGTTGCACCCTTAATTTTTCAAACCGGATAAGCTTGGTCCCTTGACTCGGCAAAAGCAGTTTTCATGCTAACTCAGCGTGATTTTGACCGGCCAGCACCCATGTGGCAATCTTCCCCCCTCTCTAATCCTATCTCTGGTCAACATTTCGTCCAGCAATTGGGGTGCGCCTGTGGTGCCACCGGCACCGGAGACAACACGGAGGCGTACCTGCAGGGCAGCAGCTGCGCGTAGCGCCACGAGCAACCGGCATACTGGAAGGCAGCAGCTGCGCGGAGCGCCACGAGCAACCGGCATACTGGAAGGCAGCAGCTGCACGGAGCGCCACGAGCAACCAGCATACTGGAGGGCAGCTGGCAGGACCGGAGTGGAGCCACAAAGTTTCTTTGTAGCTCGTCCTACATGGAACCTCTTATCTTCAGCCCTTCAACATTGCTTTGAGATCCGTACTCTTTAACTAACTTGCAACAAGCAGATTTCTCTTTTTTGTTTCTCTCAAATGAAAGAACATATGGACTTCAAACTTTCCAGATCAAACAAACTTTACAACTTCAATGTGTGAAAAAACTTTCAGATTTTTTGGATCAACATAAATATACAAAATGTGAATTTTTTTTAATTAAAAAAATAAATTTTAGCATTTTAAATGCATGAAAAAATCTGAAAGCTTTTTCCCACGTAGTAATTAGAATGTTTTGTTGTCCTGCAAAGTGTGAAGTTTATACGTTGTTTCGTTTGAGAGAAACAAAAATGACAAATATGCCTGCACGGATCTTGATGCCAAAATGGATGGCTAAGATAAGGGGTACCGTGTAGCTCCAGCTACACAAAACCACACTCGAGTGGAGCTATTCGGCAGTCGCACGAGGTACCTATGGCGGCACGGGCATCCGGAACACCTCCATGCTAACGGGCCGCAGCGACATGCCCATCTCCACGCCGACGAGGCGTCCCTCCGCCGCCTCCGCCGGCGTCATGGCGCCTGTCCTCGCCACCTTCACGGTGTGCGTGCAGACGAAGCCAACGAGGCGCGGGTCTTCACTTCCTACTTCACGCAAGCGGGTCACCGTGGTGCCATGATCCCCACAAAGGTCAGGCTTATCTCGGGCTAACTGGGGCTCGGTGTGGACGCCGCTGGTCCTTCCGGATCCCACACGCGGGCACCGGTAGGCGGTAGCTAGCACGTCGATAGTTCTGCCTGGGCGCACCACGCGCCACTCTGGCCAGGCCGCGGGAACGGACAATGACGAGGCGCCATGGACGACACGTTTTTGTGCACTCCCGCATGCAACAACTCATGACATGCGTATGTGTGCTACTCGTCTCTCCTTGCCAGAACGGATCGAATTGATCAGCTAGACGGTGAGCCTACTTGCCCCCGTGCTGTTGACTGCTCCCTTGAATGATGCCACGCCCTGCGTGCAGAGCCACCGTGCTGCCGCGGAGGCGCTGTGGCTGGGCTCCGACGGCGGGGCTGCAAGTGCAGCCAACAAGGTGGTGGAAGTGCAGGCTCGCTGCATGTGCTCGTCAAAGTGCATACAAGAGATAGGATGAGAAGGACGAAGGAGAGAGAGAGATATATTGCCACGTGGACAACGACAGTTCAAGACCATGCTGACTCAGCATGGATACAGCTTCTTTTAGATCAAGGGACGAAAGTTGACTGGTTTAAAGAATTAATGATGCAACTTGTCTGATTTCAAATTTAAGGGACCAAATTTAGACTCTGTCAAAAATTAAGGAACGAAAAGTATACTTTTCTCTAACCTTAATTAATGAACATTTATCATAGACCTATTGTTCTACAGTTTTGAGGTAAAACAAAAAACATGCGGCCTCACTCTTAATTCTAGCAAAAACCTAGGACGGGATGGAAGAGCAGTTCCTAAACACCTTAGATTTCAGATAATACTAATACGTGAGATGGTCGTCATCTTGCACTTTGCCCCGTCAATCAGCACGTTGTTCCCCACAAATATTAAAACAGCAATGTATGTTAGGTCTGTCGGATGCAAAAATAAAAATAAAATACTCTACATCACACGGACGCGTCAGGTCAGTTCTGCAACGTGAAAGCATCAGCAGTCAGCATAATAGACTAGTATGATAAACCAGGCAGCAAGCTTTTGTCATGCCTAAGGCCAACTCCACCGCGCGATCTCAAACGGACGTCCGTTTTGTCCGAATTCTATCCGTTTGGGTAGGGATTTGGGGTCGTGACCGGGTCTGTCCTGGGATGCGGTGGCCGTGCGCCCAGCGCGCGGCCGCATCCATTTGCCCCATCCTGTCCGCGTATACTTAAAAAACTAAAAGTAACATTTCAAATGCCAAGCCCTAGTTCAGGCCAGCGCCCCGGTTCATCACGCCGGCAACAGAGCCAGCGGCCTACACGCCCATCGCCAGCATCAGCCAACGGCCGGCAACACAGTCAGCCTCCAAAATGAATAGTTCTCCTCGCCGGCAACACAGCCAGCGGCCGGCAACACAGCCGGCCTCCAAAATGAATGTTTTCTCGCCGGCACACTACCAGCGGCCTGACGGGCGGGCAGGCGGCACCCATGCCAGCCTAAAAAAGAACGGCCACGCCGATCGGACGACCTAGTTCAGGCCTTCGGCGTCGAGCATCTCCTTCTACCTGGCCTCGAACCAGGCCTTCGTCTTGTCGCTCATCTTCGACAAGTCCACGCTCATGATCGCAAGGGCCACCTCCTTCGCTTTGGTGGCGGCATTGGTGGCGGCATTGGTGGCCTCGATGTCGAGTTGCCTCTGTCTGGCCTTGACGTTGTCGGCCTCTGAAAGAACATGCGGTGCCCCCATGTTTGGTTTTGGTAATTGATGACAATCTCTATGGACTAATGGTTGCCTTGAGTTTATTTGAAGGTTTTGTCCATAGGCTTTTCTTGGAGTACATGTGTTGGTTTCAAGGAGAGTTTGTGTCGACCAAGGTGCTATTCAAGGAATTATCCAAAGATTGGTCATTTGAGAGTTGAGCTTATTGTAAGCATGTCTTGAAGAAGAAGATTGTTTGATCATTCATGTTTACCTTCAAGACATCATCCAAATAAAGAGAGTTGGAAAGAATCAAGGTTGATCAAGACTAAGTCAAGAGTGAATCAAGTTGATCAACACACAAAGCGTACAAGATGTACAGAGGGATCAAGTGATCCCATGGTATGGTAAGCATTGTCCATTACGCTTTGTGTACTAACCCATGGTCTTCGTGAGAGTTCTTTGTGGGGTTAGTTTGCGGTGTGCAAATTCAAGTGAAGCATCACGAAGAGATCAAATGCTTGAAGCTTGCCGTCCATTGTGGTGACAATGGACTTGTGAAGATGTGTGGAAGAGTGGCTCACCCATAGTGGAGTATGGGGGAGCAATCAACTAGTCTTCATCGAGCCAACGCAATCAAGAAAGGTGGTCCAACTTGAGGAGTCAAGATCGTCATCGTCTAGCTCAAGTGGACCATGTGCAAACAAAGGTTTGCCCTTGATAGGTTTTCTATTTTACCGGTCTCATGATGGTAGTTGGGAGACCGGGTTATAGAATCGATTGCCGTACTATCAAGGGGGCTCTCGATGAGTAGCTTGATCGTATCATTCAGTAGAGAGCTCAAACCATTGCATCCTTGCATCATCTTTTGGTTCTTGTTTGGTTCTTCTCCTTGTGAGATTTGGAGCTTATGGTCATTTTTATGACAAGCTCGAGCTCATCAAAACGGAGTTCATGCGTCTTCTATGATGTTTTCGATGTTGGAGGATATGCCATTTCTTCTCTGTTGGAGGTTTCACTCCTTTGTTTGTTGGAGGTTTCACTCCTTTGTTCTTGCCTGAGTTGTAAGGTATGAAGTTAAGAGTTAAAAGCTCGACCACGGCAGAAGAGAGAGAAAGGACGAAGGTCGTCCCCTATGCTTCAGACGTAGGCTCTATAGTATGCTATCTTTGTGTACCGCATCGGAAGTGTGCCTTGCCATGAGTCGGTCAAGGGTACAAGAATGATCCAGAATGGATCATTGGACAGCGATCAAAATTATCCTTGGAGTAAATAAGGACATGTTTCTCGATTATGGAGGTGATAAAGAGTTTGGCGTAAAGGGTTACGTCGATGCAAGCTTTAACACCTATCCGAGTGACTCGAGTAGCAAACCGGATACGATAGTGGAGCAACCATTTGGAATAGATCCAAGTGGGCGTGGAAGCAGCATTTACAATATGACATAGAGAATTGCAAAGCACACACGGATCTGAAAGGTTCAGACCCATTGACTAAAACCCGTTGACTAAAACCTCTCTCACAAGAAAAACATGATCAAACCTCAGAACTCATTGAGTCTAAATCACATGATGATGTGAACTAGTTTACAGACACTAGTAAACTCTTTGGGTGTTAGTCACATGGCGATGTGACCTATCAGTGTTAATCACATGACGATGTGAACTAGATTATTGACTCTAGTGCAAGTGGGAGACTGTTGGAAATATGCCCTAGAGGCAATAATAAATTAGTTATTATTATTATATTTCCTTGTTCATGATAATCGTTTATTATCCATGCTATAATTGTATTGATAGGAAACTCAAATACATGTGTGGATACATAGACAACACCATGTCCCTAGCAAGCCTCTATTGGCTAGCTCGTTGATCAATAGATGGTTACGGTTTCCTAACCATGGACATTGGATGTCATTGATAACGGGATCACATCATTAGTAGAATGATGTGATGGACAAGACCCAATCCTAAGCCTAGCACAAAGATCGTAGTTAGGTATGCTAAAGCTTTTCTAATGTCAAGTATCATTTCCTTAGACCATGAGATTGTGCAACTCCGGATACCGTAGGAATGCTTTGGGTGTACCAAACGTCACAACGTGGCGGGTGGCTATAAAGGTGCACTACAGGTATCTCCGAAAGTGTCTCTTGGGTTGTACGAATCGAGACTGGGATTTGTCACTCCGTGTAAGCGGAGAGGTATCTCTGGGCCCACTCGGTAGGACATCATCATAATGTGCACAGTGTGACCAAGGGGTTGATCACGGATGATGTGTTACGGAACGAGTAAAGAGACTTGCGGAAGCGAGATTGAACAAGGTATCGGGATACCGACGATCGAATCTCGGGCAAGTACAATACCGCTAGACAAAGGGAATTGTATACGGGATCGATTGAGTCCTTGACATCGTGGTTCATCCGATGAGATCATCGTGGAACATGTAGGAGCCAACATGGGTATCCAGATCCGCTGTTGGTTATTGACCGAGAACGTCTCGGTCATGTGCGCATGGTTCCCGAACCCGTAGGGTCTACACATAAGGTTCGATGACACTAGGGTTATAAAGGAAGTTTGTATGTGGTTACCGAATGTTGTTAGGAGTCCCGGATGAGATCCGGGGCGTCACGAGGAGTTCGGAATGGTCCGGAGGTAAAGATTTATATATGGGAAGTCCTGTTTTGGTCACCGGAAAAGTTTGGGCGATATCGGTAATGTCTGGGACCACCGGAGGGTCGAGGGTCCACCAAGTGGGGCCACCTGCCCTGAAGGTTGCGTGGGCCAAGTGTGGGAGGGACCAGCCCCTAGGAGGGCTGGTGCGCCCCACAAGGCCCAAGCGCAAGGGAGAGTGGGAGGAGCAAACCCTAGTTCAGATGGGCCTTAAGGCCCACCTAGTGGCGCCTCCCTCTCCCCCTTGGCCGCCCCAAAACCCATCTAGGGCTGGCCGCCACCCCTAGGGGTGGAAACCCTAGAGGGCGCAGCCCTCCCTTCCCTATATATATGAGGCCTAGGGGCTGCCCATAACACACGAGCCTCTCCCTCTCCAGCGCAGCCTGCCTCTCCTCCTCCTCCTCTCCCTTGGTGCTTGGCGAAGCCTGCGGGATTGCCACGCTCCTCCATCACCACCATGCCGTTGTGCTGCTGCTGGATGGAGTCTTCCTCAACCTCTCCCTCTCTCCTTGCTGGATCAAGGCGTGGGAGACGTCACCGGGCTGTACGTGTGTTGAACACGGAGGTGCCGTCCGTTCGGCACTAGGATCTCCGGTGATTTCGATCACGACGAGTACGACTCCTTCAACCCCGTTCTCTTGAACGCTTCCACTTAGCGATCTACAAGGGTATGTAGATGCACTCTCCTTCCCCTCGTTGCTAGAATCTCCATAGATTGATCTTGGTGATGCGTAGAAAATTTTGAATTTCTGCTACGTTCCCCAACACCGTGCCCTACGCGGTAGTACCGTGCCGCGGGCGCGGTAGTACCGTGGGCTCTGTCCAGGCTTAGCAGCATGAGCGGAAGTATGGGCGGATGTAATTTTACATCCGCACCCTACGCCGTAGTACCGCTCTTCGTGTCTTGATAGTACCGCGTGCGGATTTTTGCGCACGTCCTCCCTCGGCGGAAGTAGGTGCGAAGTAATTTTTACTTCGTGGTTTCTCTGTGGCTAGTGTTGCCTGCCTTACGGTAGTACCGTGAGAAGGCGCAGTAATACCGCTCGGCGGTTCTACCGTTCGTTGCCACAATGCAACAGGCCTTCATCTGGACAAGGTGCTGCACTTGCGGTAGTACCGCAACCTGCAGCGGTAGTACCGCTGTCCGATCATGTAGTACCGCAGCTCCGTGCGGTAGTACCGCGTCGTGCGGGCTGAGTGAGGGGATAACGGTTGGTTTTTCTCCTCACCTATAAAAGGGGGTCTTCTTCCCCCTTGAGACTAAATCCTTTTGAGCTCGTGTTCTTCCCCATTGTTGACCTTCTTCGAGCTTGCTAACTCTCAATCCCTCCATGGATTCTTGCTAGTTTTTGAGTGAAAAGAGAGAGGAGATCTAGATCCACATTTCCACCAATCACTTTCTCCTCTATGTGAGGGGAAACCCTTGGATCTAGATCTTGGAGTTCTTGGTGTTCTCCTTCTTGTTCTTCCTCTCATTTTCTTCCCTAGCATTAGTTGCTTCGGTGGGATTTGAGAGAGAAGGACTTGGGCACTCCGTGTGCCCTTGCCATTGCATTTGGTGCATCGGTTTGAGTTCTCCACGGTGATACGTGGAAGTTACAAGTTGAGAAGCTTATTACTCTTGGGTGCTTGGTGCCCTTGAGCTTGTTCCTCTTGGGTGCTTGGGCGCCCTAGGCGGTTAGTGGTGTTCGAGCTCAATCATTATGGTGTAAAGCTCCAGGCAAGCGTCGGGTCTCCAATTAGGTTGTGGAGATCGCTTTGAGCAATTTGACGGTACCGTGACCGCCCCAAGGGTTGCCAAAGTGTACGGGTTCGGTGACCGCCCCCAAGGGTTGTCATTTGTACGGGTTCGGTGACTGCCCTCAAGGGTCCCTTAGTGGAATCACGGCATCTTGTATTGTGCGAGGGCGTGAGGAGATTACGGTGGCCCTAGTGGCTTCTTGGGGAGCATTGTGCCTCCACACCGCTCCAAACGGAGATTAGCATCCGCAAGGGTGTGAACTTCGGGATACATTGTCATCTCCGCGTGCCTCGGTTATCTCTTATCCGAGCCCTTTACTTATGCACTTTACTTTGTGATAGCCATATTGTTTCTTGTCATATATCTTGCTATCACCTAGTAGTTTATCTTGCTTAGCATAAGTTGTTGGTGCACATAGGTGAGCCTAGTTGTTGTAGGTTTTGTGCTTGACAAATTAACCGCTAGGTTTATTCCGCATTTGTTCAAGCCTAAACCGTAATTATTTTAAAGCGCCTATTCACCCCCCCCCCTCTAGGCGACATCCACAATCTTTCAGCCTCGATGTCGAGCTGCCTTTGCCGGGCCGCCTCCTCCATGTCGAGCTGCCTTTGCCGGGCCGCCTCCTTCATGTCGATCTTCCTCCTCTTGGCCGCCTCCTCCATCTCAAGCTTCTGTCAACGTCATTGCCTTCATGCCACGAGTCACCATGGTCGTAGTCAGCACGGTCGCCGCCCCCTTCATCAGGGACGTACCCGGCGCGGCCATCCTGACTTTGGGTCTCATTGAAGGAAATATGCCCTAGAGGAAATAATAAAGTTATTATTTATTTCCTTATATCATGATAAATGTTTATTATTCATGCTAGAATTGTATTAACCGGAAACATAATACATGTGTGAATACATAGACAAACAGAGTGTCACTAGTATGCCTCTACTTGACTAGCTCGTTAATCAAAGATGGTTATGTTTCCTAACCATAGACATGAGTTGTCATTTGATTAACGGGATCACATCATTAGGAGAATGATCTGATTGACATGACCCATTCCGTTAGCCTAGCACTTGATCGTTTAGTATGTTGCTATTGCTTTCTTCATGACTTATACATGTTCCTGTAACTATGAGATTATGCAACTCCGTTTACGGAGGAACACTTTGGTACTACCAAACGTCACAACGTAACTGGGTGATTATAAAGGAGTACTACAGGTGTCTCCAAAGGTACATGTTGGGTTGGCGTATTTGAGATTAGGTTTTGTCACTCCGATTGTCGGAGAGGTATCTCTGGGCCCTCTCGGTAATACACATCACATAAGCCTTGCAAGCATTACAACTAATGAGTTAGTTGTGAGATGATGTATTACGGAACGAGTAAAGAGACTTACGATAACGAGATTGAACTAGGTATTGGATACCGACGATCGAATCTCGGGTAAGTAACATACCGATGACAAAGGGAACAACGATGTCGTTATGCGGTTTGACCGATAAAGATCTTCGTAGAATATGTAGGAACCAATATGGGCATCCAGGTTCCGCTATTGGTTATTGACCAAGAATAGTTCTAGTTCATGTCTACATAGTTCTCGAACCCGTAGGGTCCGCACGCTTAAGGTTTCGATGCGGTTATATTATGAGTTTATGAGTTTTGATGTACCGAAGGAGTTCGAGTCCCGGATGAGATCGGGGACATGACGAGGAGTCTCGAAATGGTCGAGACGTAAAGATCGATATATTGGACGACTATATTCGAGTTCGGAAAGGTTCGAATGATTCGGTATTTTTCGAGTACCGGAGAGTTACGGAATTCACGGGGAGAAGTATTGGGCCTTATTGGGCCCTGCAGGGAAAGAGAGAGGGCTGCCTAGGGCAGGCCGCGCGCCCCAAGGCCTAGTCCGAATGGACTAGGGAGGGCCGCACCCTTCCTCCCTTCCCCTCCTTCTCTCCTACTCCTACTAGGAAAGGAGGAGTCCTACTCCGGTGGGAGTAGGACTCCCCCTTGGTGCGCCTCCTCCTTGGCCGCCACCTCCTCCTTGCTCCTTTATATCTGAGGGGCAGGGGGCACCCCATGACACACAAGTTGATCTACGGATCGTTCCTTAGCCGTGTCAAGGGTGCCCCCTCCACCATATTCCACTTCGGTCATATCGTCGTCAGAGCTTAGGCGAAGCCTCTGCGCCGGAGAAGTCATATCGTCATGAGCTTAGGCGAAGCCTGCGTCGATGGAGCATCAACATCGTCCACGCCGCCGTCGTCTTGTGGAACTCATCCCGACACTTTGCTGGATCGAGTCCGGGATCGTCATCGAGCTGAGCGTGTGCAGAACTCGGAGGTGCCGTCGTTCGGTGCTTGGATCGGTCGGATCGTGAAGGCGTCGACTACATCAACCGCGTTGTTATAACGCTTCCGCTTCGGTCTATGAGGGTGCGTGGGCGGACACTCTCCCATCTCGTTGCTATGCCATCACCATGGTCTTGCGTGTTCGTAGGAAAAATTTTGAAATTACTCGTTCCCCAACAAAGGCATCCGAGCCAGGTTTTATGCGTTGATGTCATATGCACGAGTAGAACACAAGTGAGTTGTGGGCGATATAAGTCATACTGCTTACCAGCATGTCATACTTTGGTTCAGCGGTATTGTGAGATGAAGCGGCCCGGACCGACATTACAGCGTGACGCTTACGCGAGACTGGTTTCACCGCTTGAGCACTAGTTGCTTAAAGGTGACCGGCGGTGTCTGTCTCTCTCACTTTAGTTGAACCGAGTGTGGCTCGCCCGGTCCTTGCGAAGGTTAAAACAGCACCAACTTGACAAACTATCGTTGTGGTTTTGATGCTTAGGTAAGAACGGTTCTTGCTCAGCCCGTAGCAGCCACGTAAAACTTGCAACAACAAAGTAGAGGACGTCTAACTTGTTTTTGCAGGGCATGTTGTGATGTGATGTGGTCAAGACGTGATGCTATATTTTATTGTATGAGATGATCATGTTTTGTAACGAGTTATCGGCAATGGCAGAGCCATATGGTTGTCGCTTTATTGTATGAAATGCAACGCCATGTAATTGCTTTACTTTATCACTAAGCGAGTAGCGATAGTCGTAGAAGCAATAGTGGCGAGACGACAACGATGCTACGATGGAGATCAAGGTGTCGCTACCGGTGGCGATGGTGATCATGACGGTGCTTGGCGATGGAGATCACAAGCACAAGATGATGATGACCATATCATATCACTTATATTGATTGCATGTGATGTTTATCCTTTATGCATCTTATCTTGCTTTGATTGACGGTAGCATTATAAGATGATCTCTCACTAAAATTATCAAGAAGTGTTCTCCTGAGTATGCACCGTTGCCAAAGTTCGTAGTACCCGGACACCACGTGATGATCGGGTGTGATAAGTTCTCGTCCATCTACAACGGTGCAAAACAGTTGCACACGCGAATACTCAGGTTAAACTTGACGAGCCTAGCATATAACAGATATGGCCTCGGAACACGGAGACCGAAGGTCGGCGTGAATCATATAGTAGATATGATCAACATAGTGATGTTCACCATTGAAACTACTCCATCTCACGTGATGATCGGACATGGTTTAGTTGATTTGGATCACGTAATCACTTAGATGACTAGAGAGATGTCTGTCTAAGTGGGAGGTTTTTAATATGATTAATTAAACTTTAATTTATCATGAACTTAGTCCTGGTAGTATTTTGCAAATTATGTTGTAGATCAATAGCTCGCGTTGTTGCTTCCCTATGTTTTATATGTGTTCCTAGAGAAAATTGTATTGAAAAATGTTAGTAGCAATGATGCGGATTGGATCCGTGATCTGAGGTTTGTCCTCATTGCTGCACAGAAGAATTATGTCCTTAATGCACCGCTAGGTGACAGACCTATTGCAGGAGTAGATGCAGACGTTATGAACGTTTGGCTAGCTCAATATGATGACTACTTGATAGTTTAGTGCACCATGCTTAACGGCTTAGAATCGGGACTTCAAAGACGTTTTGAACGTCACGGACCATATGAGATGTTCCAGGAATTGAAGTTAATATTTCAAGAAAATACCCGAGTTGAGAGATATGAAGTCTCCAACAAGTTCTATAGCTAAAAGATGGAGGAGAATCGCTCAACTAGTGAGCATGTGCTCAGATTGTGCAGGTACTTCAATCGCTTGAATCAAGTGGGAGTTAATCTTCCGGATAAGATAGTGATTGACAGAATTCTCTAGTCACCATCACCAAGTTAGTAGAACTTCGTGATGAACTATAATATGCAAGGGATGACAAAAGTAATTCCCAAGCTCTTCGTGATGCGAAATCGACGAAGGTAGAAATCAAGAAAAGAGCATCAAGTGTTGATGATTGACAAGACCACTAGTTTCAAGGAAAAGGGCAAAGGGAAGAAGGGAACTTCAAGAAGAACGGCAAGCAAGTTGCTGTTCGAGTGAAGAAGCCCAAGTCTGGACCTAAGCACGAGACTAAGTGTTTTTCTGCAATGGAACTGGTCATTTGAAGCGGAACTACCCCAAGTATTTGGCGGATAAGAAGGATGGCAAATTGAACAAGAGTATATTTGATATACAGGTTATTGATGTGTGCCTTACTAGTGTTTATAGTAGCCCCGAGTATTTGATACTTGTTCGGTTGCTAAGATTAGTAACTCAAAGCAGGAGTTACGAGAATAAGCGAAACTAGTTGAAGGGAAGTAACGATGAGTGTTGGAAGTAGTTCCAAGATTGATATGATCATCATCGCACACTCCTATACTATCGGGATTAGTGTTGAACCTAAATAAATGTTATTTGGCGTTTGCGTTGAGCATGGATATGATTTGATCATGTTTATTGCAATACGGTTATTCATGTAAGTTAGAGAATAATTATTGTTCTGTTTACATGAATAAAACCTTCTATGGTCATACACCCAATGAAAATGGTTTGTTGGATCTCGATCGTGTGATACACATATTCATAATATTGAAACCAAAAGATGTAAAGTTAATAATGATAGTGCAATTTATTTGTGGCACTGCCGTTTGGGGTCATATCGGTGTAAAGCGCATGAAGAAACTCCATAAAGATGGATTTTCGAAATCACTTGGTTATGAATCGTTTGATGCTTGCGAACCGTGCCTTTTGGGCAAGATGACTGAAACTCCGTTGTTCGGAACAATGGAACGAGCAACAAACTTGTTGGAAATAATACATACTGATGTATGCGATCTAATGAGTGATGATGCTCGTGGCAAGTATCGTTATTTTCTGACCTTCACAAGATGATTTGAGCAGATATGGGTATATCTACTTGATGAAACATAAGTCTGAAATAATTGAAAGGTTCAAAGAATTTCAGAGTGAAGTGGAAAATCATCGTAACATGAAAATAAAGTTTCGCGATCTGATCACGGAGACGAATATTTGAGTTCTGAGTTTGGTCTTCAATTAAAATAATGTGGAATAGTTTCACAGCTCACGCCACCGAACACCACAATGTTATGGTGTGTCCGAGCGTCAGAATCGCACTTTATTGGATATAATGCGATCTATGATGTCTCTTTACCACTATCATTTTGGGGTTATGCATTAGAGACAGCTGCATTCACATTTAAAAGGGTACCATCTAAATACGTTGAGACGACACCGTATGAACTATGGTTTAGCGATAAACCTAAGTCGTCGTTTCTTAAAGTTTGGAGTTGTGATGCTTATGTGAAAAAGTTTTCACCGATAAGCTCAAACCCAAATCGAGAAGTCGTCTTCATAGAATACCCAAAAGAAACTGTTGGGTACACCTTCTATCACAGATCTAAAGGCAAAACATTCGTTGCTAAGATGGATCCTTTCTAGAGAAGGAGTTTCTCTCGAAAGAAGTGAGTGGGAGGAAAGTAGAACTTGATGAGGTAATTGTACCTTCTCCTTATTGGAAAGTAGTTCATCACGAAATCAGTTCGGTGATTCCTACACCAATTAGTAAGGAAGTTAATGATGATGATCATGAAACTTCAGATCAAGTTGCTACCAAACCTCGTAGGTCTTCGAGTAAGATCCGCACTGTAGTGGTGCGGTAATCATGTTCGGAAGTCATGTTACTAGAACATGATGAAACCTACGAACTATGAGGAAGCGATGATGAGCCCAGATTCATGAAATGGCTTGAGACCATGAAATCGAGATAGGATCCATGTATGAGAACAAAGTATGGACTTTGATTGACTTGCTCGATGATCAGCAAGCCATGTTAAATAAATGGATCTTAAAGAGGAAGACGGACAACGATAGTAGTGTTACTATCTACAAAGCCCGACTTGTCACAAAAGGTTTTGACAAGTTCAAGGTGTTGACTACAATGAGATTTTCTCAAGCTGTAGCGATGCTTAAGTCTATCCGAATCATGTTAGCAATTGCCACATTTTATGAAATCTGGCAAATGGATGTAAAAACTACATTCTTTAATGGATTTAAAGAAGAGTTGTATATGATGCAACAAGAAGGTTTTGTCAATCCTAAAGGAGCTAACAAAATGCAAGCTCCAATGATCCATCTATGGACTGGTGCAAGCATCTCGAGTTGGAATAAACACTTTGATAGTGTGATCAAAGCATATGGTTTTATATGAGACTTTTGGAGAAGCCTGTATTTACAAGAAAGTGAGTGGGAGCACTACAGCATTTCGATAAGTATATGTGAATGACATATTGTTGATCGGAAATAATGTAGAATTATTCGCAAAGCATAAAGGAGTGTTTGAAAGGAGTTTTTCAAAGAAGGACCTCGGTGAAGCTGCTTACATATTGAGCATCAAGATCTATAGAGATAGATCAAAGACGCTTGATAAGTTTTTCAATGAATACATACCTTGACAAGATTTTGAAGTAGTTCAAAATGGAACAGTCAAAGAAAGAGTTCTTGCCTGTGTTACAAGGTGTGAGATTGAGTAAGACTCAAAACCCGACCACGGCAGAAGATAGAAAGAGAATGAAAGTCATTCCCTATGCATCAGCCATAGGTTCTATAAAGTATGTCATGCTGTGTACCAGATCTATTGCATACCCTACCACTAAGCTTGGCAAGGAGTAAAATAGTGATCTAGGAGTAGATCAATGGACAGCGGTCAAAATTATCCTTAGTAGAATAAGGATATGTTTCTCGATTATGGAAGTGAAAAAGGTTAGTAAGTAAAGGGTTACGTCGATGCAAGTTTTAACACTAATCTAGATGACTCTGAGTCTCAATCTGGATACATATTAAAAGTGGGAGCAATTAGCTAGAGTAGCTCCGTGCAGAGCATTGTAGACATAGAAATTTGCAAAATACTTACGGCTCTGAATGTGACAGACCCGTTGACTAAAATTATCTCACAAGCAAAAACATGATCACACCTTAGTACTCTTTGGGTGTTAATCACATAGCAATGTGAACTAGATTACTGACTCTAGTAAACCCTTTGGGTGTTGGTCACATGTCGATGTGAACTATGGGTGTTAACCACATATAGATGTGAACTATTGATGTTAAATCACATGGCGATGTGAACTAGATTATTGACTCTAGTGCAAGTGGGAGATGAAGGAAATATGCCCTAGAGGCAATAATAAAGTTATTATTTATTTCCTTATATCATGATAAATGTTTATTATTCATGCTAGAATTGTATTAACCGGAAACATAATACATGTGTGAATACATAGACAAACAGAGTGTCACTAGTATGCCTCTACTTGACTAGCTCGTTAATCAAGATGGTTATGTTTCCTAACCATAGACATGAGTTGTCATTTGATTAACGGGATCACATCATTAGGAGAATGATCTGATTGACATGACCCATTCCGTTAGCCTAGCACTTGATCGTTTAGTATGTTGCTATTGCTTTCTTCATGACTTATACATGTTCCTGTAACTATGAGATTATGCAACTCCGTTTACGGAGGAACACTTTGGTACTACCAAACGTCACAACGTAATCGGGTGATTATAAAGGAGTACTACAGGTGTCTCCAAAGGTACATGTTGGGTTGGCGTATTTGAGATTAGGTTTTGTCACTCCGATTGTCGGAGAGGTATCTCTGGGCCCTCTCGGTAATACACATCACATAAGCCTTGCAAGCATTACAACTAATGAGTTAGTTGTGAGATGATGTATTACGGAACGAGTAAAGAGACTTACCGGTAACGAGATTGAACTAGGTATTGGATACCGACGATCGAATCTCGGGTAAGTAACATACCGATGACAAAGGGAACAACGTATGTCGTTATGCGGTTTGACCGATAAAGATCTTCGTAGAATATGTAGGAACCAATATGGGCATCCAGGTTCCGCTATTGGTTATTGACCAAGAATAGTTCTAGTTCATGTCTACATAGTTCTCGAACCCGTAGGGTCCGCACGCTTAAGGTTTCGATGATGCTTATATTATGAGTTTATGAGTTTTGATGTACCGAAGGAGTTCGAGTCCCGGATGAGATCGGGGACATGACGAGGAGTCTCGAAATGGTCGAGACGTAAAGATCGATATATTGGACGACTATATTCGAGTTCGGAAAGGTTCGAATGATTCGGTATTTTTCGAGTACCGGAGAGTTACGGAATTCACCGGGAGAAGTATTGGGCCTTATTGGGCCCTGCGGAAAGAGAGGGGCTGCCTAGGGCAGGCCGCGCCCCAAGGCCTAGTCCGAATTGGACTAGGGGGAGGGGCCGCACCCCTTCCTCCCTTCCCCTTCCTTCTCTCCTACTCCTACTAGGAAAGGAGGAGTCCTACTCCCGGTGGGAGTAGGACTCCCCCCTTGGTGCGCCTCCTCCCTTGGCCGGCCACCTCCTCCTTGCTCCTTTATATACGGGGGCAGGGGGGCACCCCATGACACACAAGTTGATCTACGGATCGTTCCTTAGCCGTGTGCGGTGCCCCCCTCCACCATATTCCACTTCGGTCATATCGTCACGGAGCTTAGGCGAAGCCTGCGCCGGAGAAGTCATATCGTCATGAGCTTAGGCGAAGCCCTGCGTCGATGGAGCATCAACATCGTCACCACGCCGTCGTCTTGACGGAACTCATCCCGACACTTTGCTGGATCGAGTCCGGGATCGTCATCGAGCTGAGCGTGTGCGAACTCGGAGGTGCCGTCGTTCGGTGCTTGGATCGGTCGGATCGTGAAGACGTCGACTACATCAACCGCGTTGTTATAACGCTTCGCTTTCGGTCTCACGAGGGTGCGTGGGCGGACACTCTCCCTCTCGTTGCTATGCCATCACCATGGTCTTGCGTGTTCGTAGGAAATTTTTTGAAATTACTACGTTCCCCAACACTCATCGGGTCGTGAGGCACGGCCATGCCCACCGTCGAAGATCACGTCCTCCATGTAGCGGTTATAGAAGGGTCGTCGACCGGGCGTTAGGTTGGCATTTCGTCAAACAAGGCGCTGGGGCGGCATGGTGCCCGTGAACGGTGCCGTACACGCTTAGCATCTCGACGGACGGACCGCCCGCCGCTGACCCAGCGTAACGTTGAGGTCGATGACGGCCGCGAAGCGCGGTGTGGGCGGCGCGAACAAGCCCGTCCGGCGACCGAGAAACGGGTCAGCTATCGTGCCTTGGCGGAGGGAAGCGAGCGACATGGGCGTGGTGCGCGACGTCGGCGATCGGCGATCGTAGGCGGGTGACCGATGAGCTTTGTGCTCGCGGGCCGACGGCCGCGAGGAACCCGGCGGGGCGGCCCATGCCAAGCATGAGGATGACGTGCGCTTTGTTGACGAGGTCCTCCTTCGTCGGCGCGCGACCTTGCGCCCTGCGACCTCCAGCTTCCTCGCTATTGGCGGCGAACTTAGCGCAGCGGCATTGACCTTGACGACCGCTCTCCGTTCCTCCTCTTCGTCGATTCCGCGTCCAACTTGGCGATCTCCTTGGCGTGCACTCCGACCGCGACTTCCTTGGCGCCTTCTTCTTCACCTTTGCGGCGGGTCGACGGCCAAGCCGGAACCGGCGGGCGTCGGCCATGGGCGGGGAGAGAGGCGGCGGGAGGGCGTGGTAGGGTTTGGGGCAAATGGCGCAAAATGGGCGTGAGGGGGTTGGTTTCTCCCACCGACAGGCGGGCTGGGGAGGACAAGCGTCGTCCGCCTGTTCACGCCTTTGTCTGTTTCACCCCAAACCGAGCGCAAGTTTGGGCCGGGATGGGTCAGCAGACGGAATCCGGACATTGTCCGTTTGAGGCCACACGGCCGCTTTTTTGTCACTTTTTTACCCCAAACAGACGGGGGCGAACAGGATAGAGTCGCGCGGTGGAGTTGGCCTAAGAGGAGATGTCGGTGTCCATGAACGGACACTTGGAGCAGGATCACCACACCACACCACCATGTTTGGTGACAAGTCATGGCAACGCGCAGCAGCTAATTAATATTGCATCCTGTTGACCCATCATCATGTTTATAACCTGCCAGATCTTCCACGCAGAACTGAAAGCAAGGGGCACCGCCCAACTGGTACAGATACAGTACCTTTGCCTTGACGTTAACGGGTGCGACCTGCGTCCTCCGTTCCCATTACCCACCCTAGCCACTGTGCCTTGACGATATCCATATATCCCATCTCGCTTTGTGGGCCGGCACACCGGGGTTTGACCAGCCGGAAGCTCGACAGCGCAACGTCGGGCTGCCATGGCTGCGTGGGTACACAGTGTGCACGAGTGATTGAGGGGCCGTGTACAGATTCGGTGGGCTGGATTTCTCAGATAAGGCTGATCATCGCCGGATCCTGAGCGCGACACTGCACCTAGGCCGGGCGAGACCTTGGGGACGCTGGATAAGCACGTCTCATTTGCTTTAAATCTTGTGGAGTTTGCATATCCGGTTTGCTAACATGGGCGACTACAAGAAACTTACAAGTTACTCCTTCCGTTTGGAATTACCTGTCTCGAAAATGGATGCATGTAGAACTAAAATACGTTTAGATACATCCATTTCTGTGACAAATAATTTCAAACGAAGAGAGTACAAGCACGGCTATGTACGAATTCACCTTAAGCTAGTGTCTTCTCAAGGGAAGAAAAGGGAGTCCCATGGCAGTACAAACAGTGATAAGAAATTCCCAAGTTGTACTAGAAAGTAATCAAGTGTTGGTTGGTGGGAAGAAAAAGTTGCCGTTCTATGGAATGTGATTTAGCAGTCGACTTCCGAATAAGGTTAGAACTAAGCCTCCTTTCAGTGAGCAAGGTAGCCCTATTTTTTTCAATTTATGCGGGAAATTAAGAATCCAAAAGGAGATTGCCAGATTCGGCAGCTATTCAGCCCCGTGGATAGAGGATAGATTGCACTGGTCAGCTATCTTAACAGTGAACCTCATGAAGCTAGTCCAATTATTTTTTTTTTTGCGGGTGAGTCCAAAACGCTTTTTTTTTTTGCGGGTGAAGTCCAAAAAGTTTCTTAACAGCGAGAAAAGCCAAGCTCGCGACAGGTAGTACAATTTGATTAGCTGAAATTTTCCTTTGGTATAGAGGGCTCGTCTATCATTAACAATTCCATAAAAACACGAAGGGGTATTTTAATCCTTATCAACAGGATCTTGGTCTTGACTTAAAGCGAATATATTGGCTCTTTTCTTTTCTTTTATTGGCAAAATACGCTATCTTATTAGAAGAATAATCTCAATTATTACTCCAAAGAAACGGTAAACATCAAGAATGTTACACCTATGAACCTAGTAAAAATTCCCACTAATCGTGGCTGTGATGCTCTCGTGTTGGATAAATACAGTGAACTCAAGAACAGGAAACGCCGGCTAAGACCGTTAGAAAAACAGCCCAATAAGAGCAGAGCAAATGTGTTTCTTTTCCTTATAAAATACTCCACTAAATGTGGTGCCATAGGATTTGGGCATTAACCTATCGCTGAGTAATTGTGCAAGTATCTATCGCTGAGTAGGATCCGATGCAAAAGGGGATACTTGCCTTAACATGGTTTGTTAGGCCAAGACACCCCTTTCTCGTCATAATCAATGTTAATAGCGACCCAATAACAACTCCAAAATGCTAATGGCCGTTCCACGGGAATATTGGAAACCTTGGAAAAAGCAATCCTCTAAATCATATCGGCTTCAAGTGGCCTTACTAGAAGAGAAACCTCAGAAAAAAAGCAATCATCTAAATCATATCCGATTCAAGTGGCATTACTGTATAGAGAGAGAGACATCAAAGCTGATTCGGCTGTGCGTAAGTGTAGCATGTTGTGCTGCGCAGTATACACAGGATATATCATAGTATGTGGAGTACGAAGAGTGTGTTTGTTCTGTCCACGTCAGTTCTGTTTCCATCCACGCCTTGCCTGCCTCACATTGACTAGATTGCTCATCTCTCCACCACATAAGTTATCTGCTATTCAGGTTCTGTATCAAATACTCCCTGTTAGAATAAATCTAAGGCACTCCGTCGATCATCTGAGGATCAAGCAATCATACGAGCACGACACCGAGATTTGTTAACAAGGTTCACCGATGTGGCTACATCCCCGGGACTTGACTATAGGCACTCCTCTCCGTGACACCGTCACAATACCGCACACCGCCACTCGGGCGCAAGCACACATGCCGGCTCCTTCTTGCGCTTTGTGCTATTATGTTGGCATAGGTTACATCGTGTGTCTACCCCGCTATATAAGAGAGGCTGGGATACAAGTGTCCTATTAGGACACGACTCCACATCCTATGTAAACACGATACAACTACAAGTCCAATTGTAACCTACCTTGTACACTATATTCGACACAACTCTAACAAACTCCACCTTGGCGAATATTCTCCACCACCTTGAGTTCGTCCATGCGTCAAACTTTCATGTACATTGGACTTGAGTTTATCCCATGAGCACCGCTGCTACTCCAAAGACTCCATGTGACTCCACCTGCAACTTGTAGTCCCTTCTTTTCTTGACCAGAGCCAACATTCGAGCAAAATTAAGTTCTTTGTTACTCTAGTTTGTGCTCCCAACTTCCAGAGTATCCGTCCAACGCAATCACACACTGATCGCTGACCTGCGGGAAAAATGAACAACTCACATGCTGGGTGTCACACATAAGAGTTACCTGAACTCAACATCACCGCTCCTTTCTTGACCGTCTGTCTGAAACTTGAAGAAATTTCACCATTGCTTGTAGTCATCCCGAGTCAAATTCGCAGTTGTCTCACCACATGTATGACCACCAGAGCCCTGGCCCGTCTCCATGTCCGTGCGTCTTGCACGCCTCGCCGCTATTACCGCGTCGAGCCTCCGCTGTCGGTCGAGCCTCAAGGGTCGCGAAACCACACCACTCAACCCCCATCGCAGAGTACCATCGATCATCACCGACCGATGACGAGTTTCACGCTTCCATCGCACCATTGGGCTCCACCAAATTACGTGTCACTCGCTTTTTCTAGCTGAATAGGCTTCGATTCTCTGGATCCTTACATCGTAGCCCCTCAATCCAGCTCCACCTTCAACATGACTCCATGGTAGATGATCAGTCCACCCTGCGCCCCGTCAACTTCAAGCTCCGTGTGTACACCATCTTGAATCAACCACGCGCCATAGTCTTGTTGAAGCCGCACAAGCCTCGGGCATGTGCACCACGTGTTTACACGCCCGAAGTCGGTCACTATCGCAAGACGCTCCTATGTCGTCGCCGCCGATCCCACCACCGTCTTCGCACCAACCGACTCGCGTCGATCCGTCGATCGTCTAGTCCAATCCAGCCGAACTTGTCCGATTGCAACGACACGCCAAGGCTCCCAAATCGTCTTTCACGAATTTTCATCCATCACATGATAAGTCCATCTCAACTGACATGACTTCCCCAACGCCTTCAAGCATCCCTGTTGTGCCAACAAATCTTTCACCCATGTCTGCCATAACCCAAGGTTTCCAGTTTCGTCGAACTTCCCCACCTCAAACTTGGTCCCGTTGGCGCCATAGTTCTTTGTACAGCATACCCTGTGAAAAATTATCTAAGCTCCACACAATGCCCCAAGTACACAAGCAAAACCTGATGAGGTACACCCCTGTGTACTAATAGCAAAATCCAACCAATCTTGGTCTCCCCGTGTAACCGCTCCAGGACAACTCCAATACTAGCAATTGCCTTGTCAATGCCTTGCTATTTCCAATGGACGTGAATCATGTATCAATGATTTCCTTTGCCGATCTGTTCTGCTGCTGCCTCTTTCCGTGTCCTGCACGAGGACCCGGTCCTCTTTTTTTCCAAAACAAATCTCAACTTGTCTCGCATATTCAACAGCAGTCTTCTCGTACAGATTCATAGCTTTCTGCACCGTACAGTAATGCAGCCCCAATCCTCCGTAGTCCGTACGCCCCGTGCACGCCTCTCCTGGTCAACCAGGCTTGACCAAACAGCCACACATGGGCCACGGGCTCCTGCTAAGCCGCTGCTTAGTTGGACCTCACGAACGCTGCGCCAACGCGCACCAGACCAGCCGCTTCCAGGCGCTGCGTCAATCAATCCGCCGGCTGCTTGCGCCATTCGATGCTGCTATAACCGATCTCGCCGAGAACTCGCCTGCTTCCCATTGCTTTTTTCAATCTCGTCTGGAACCACGCCGCACCGGGCTGCAAACTCAGACTTGATATTTCTTCTAGATCAACAATTCACAGTCTCCGAACAACCTAGCTCATGATACCACTTGTTAGAATAAATCCGAGGCATATCGTCGATCATCCGAGGACCAAGCAGTCACATAAGCACAACACCGAGATTTGTTAACGAGGTTCACCGATATGGCTACATCCCCGGGCTTGACTATATGCCCTCCCGTGACAACGTCACAATACCGCACACCGCCACCGGGCGCTGCACATGCCGCCGCTCCCCTTGCGCGCTGTGCTATTATGTTGGCATAGGTTACATCGTGTGTCTACCCCCGCTATATAAGAGAGGCCTAGGATACAAGTGTCCTACTAGGACACGACTCCACATCCTATGTAAACACGATACAACTACAAGTCCAATTGTAACCTACCTTGTACACTATATTCGACACAACTCTAACACTCCCTATTGTCAAAAAATGTCTCTTACATTTTGAGACAGAGGGAGTATATACACAGAATCAATTTACTTTATGTTTCCTTTTCTTTTCCACGTATTCAAGTAAAGAATTAAGTGTTTTACACCTGAAATTGAATTTGATGATTGCCCTGCTCTTGCCTGACTAAGTTTATGGCAGTCTGTATTCATTTTCCTGCCCCTCGATTACTTGTATTTATTTTCGAACTAGCAAGATGCCCGTGCATTGCACGGAACATCAGGATGATTTTTTTTTTACAAACACCTATTGTGATTGACCCATGTAGGAGTAATTCTATGTGTAAAAACTAATGATATATTAAGAATTTCATCGAAAAAATGGTATCTCGAGAATTTCAACGAAAAATGATATCTCGAGAATTTCAACGAAAAATGATATCTCGAGAAAGATGAGAGATAAGGTGAGGAGGAGTGGGGCGCGGTGGTGATTCGGGAACTTTCATGATTGGTGGTTGGACTTAGCGGTGGCATAGGGATGGATGACGCCGGCAGCGGCAATCATGCCAGATTTTCTCAGAGACTTCCTTTTTTAATTACTAAACAATAAAGTTGTGGGAGATAAGGATGAACGAGAGAGGTGCGGGTATCCTTTTGCACAATTGTCATAGTTTGCTTTCTATCCGTCAAATATAGATCAGATGGTCTATATTGCAAGATGCCAGACACACCATCATCACCAACTCAGTTTTTTTATAAGAATAGAGATAGCTGGCGATTGTTCCATGTGGGAATCCTATTTGGCACACAGGTCGCTAGTTAGCAACCGAGCGCATATCCCCCTGCCGCTGCGTACACTTTGGGCCGGCCTACTATCTTTTAACGCTAGTTAGCAAACTATTTTTCTCTTTTCTGTATTTTTCATTTTGGGTGTTTTCCTGTTTTTTTGTTTTTGTTTTTTCTTTCATTTTCCATTTCTGTTTAAATTTTTAAGTTAGTATTTCCTTTGAATTTTAGTATTCATTTAACTTCGTTTTTGTTTTTTAAAATAGTGAAAACATTTATGAGATCATGACTTTTTTCAAATTTATGAATATTTTCAAAAAGTTGAATTCACAAACATTTTTTACAAATTCATGAATATTTTCTGAAATTGTAACATTTTTTTTTGAATCTCATGAATATTGTTTGAATCAGCAAACATTTTTTATTGATGAAAAATTATTAAAATTGGGGAACAAATTATGGAATTGTTTTCTCTTGCAGCGTACATTTTTTATCTGCATGCACATTTTTTAGAATTCATGAATATTTTTCAAATCGATGAACTTACTATATAATTCAATATCATTTAAAAAACTCATGATAAAATTTGAATTCCGTACATCTATGAAAAAATTTGAACATTTCTTCAAATTCTAAAAGAATTTTATAATATGGGGACATTGTTTTAACTCAAGAACATTTGTTTTGAACCCAAAAATTTATATGATTCTTAAAAAGTAGAAATTTAGAAAAAATGAAAAAAATTGGGATTTTTTTGAAATCCCAAATTATCTAAAGAAGAAATAACAAAAAGAAAAAAAATCAATATATGGTATGAAAAAACTCGACGCCCCGTACATGGGCCAGCTCAGAAAGGGCTCGCGGCGAAAGGGGCTTCGCACTGGCTTGGCATATCCTATTCAGCACTTCAAGTGTCAGTTTCTTCAGGGAGCAACTAGTTGACATGCGCTCCTTCATGAGCCTCACAACGATCACTTGTGATGGGGTGAGAGCGCGTCACTTGGCGCGGTCTTAGCCGCCGCCACGTGTCATGTCCTAGGCTCCCTTCGATATATTTATTTATTCGCACACGTTTTTGGCTTTTTAGATAGGTTTTCTTTCGGGTTTTATTCAAGTTTTGGTTTTCAACTGGTCATTCTTAACTTTTCGACAAAAAAAATTACACAAAAAAATACATATTTTTGCTTTCTTAAGAGGCATTGTTTTGCTTAACGAAAAAAAACACGTTTTCACTTCTTTTTTCTTTTGTGACAGAGATGGTTTTGCTTTCGCAAGAGGCACGGCAGTGTCTGTTAGAAACAAAAAAACATGTTTTATTTTTTGCTTTCGTGAGAGGCACGATTTTGATTCCGTGAGAGGCACAGCCGTGCCTCTCGGAATAAAAAAGGTATGTTTTGTTTCTTTCATGAGAGGCACGTTTTTGCTTCCGCGAGAGGCACGACCATGCCTCTAGGAAACGAAAAAAATGTATTTTCTCTTTTTCTTTTCTTCCTTGAGATGTACGGTCGTGCCTCTCTGAAACGGCTTCTGGAGAGGAAAAAAACGTACTCCCGGTTCGGTTTTTCGTCCGATTTCCTTCATGAAAAAAAAGTTTCATCAAAACGTATCAACATGGAATCTATTTTTGAATATCTCGACGCGAGAAATCCAACAGTAAAACGGTTCAAGATTTAGATGCACGGTTTAAGTGATACTTGTCCCAACATAGAGATGTAGAAGTGATATTTGAAAGAAGTACTCATCAATTAGTGATTTCGGTTTCTTCAAAATTAGCTAATGGCATACACTACTGCTCCGATCTGGGTGGCCCATTCTCCTGCTGTTTTTTCGCGGGAACTTTTTCCAAAAAAATGGTGCAGCAACGGGATCGAACCTGCGACCCCATCATTCAAAACGAAGCGAAGCATCCACCAGGATGTCTGACGCTCTAGTTCAAACTTACTTCGTTCGTTCCTTTAATTTGTTCTAGGACGCAGTTAGTTCTTGTCCTTTTTTCTTAAAAGCCTGGTTTTATATTAAAAGAAATTGTTAACCTTTTTTTCCTAAATCGATGAACCTTTTTAACCATTTGATGACTATTTTTTATTTTTGATGAACTTTTCTAAAGTTTCATGAAGTTTCATTTCAAATTTGATGAACGTTTTTCCCAGTTTGATAAACTTTTGAAATTTGACAAACTTTGTTTTTATGTTGATGAATTTTTTTTCAAGTTCAATGAACTTTTATTTTGCGAATTATTTCGTTTTAAATCGATTATTAATTTCCCTAATACAATCGAGCGAAGAACCAGGGAAAAAATGCGAAACTAAATGGGCCAGCCCACTTTCGTCGGCGCGTGGCCTCCACGTAAGCTCCCTGGTGGCTGAAGCGTCGAATGGGGCTTCCCACTGGCTGGGAGCTCCTATAGGGCGCCTTAAGCGCCCGTTCAGGTACTGGCGCTCGCAGCCGCACCTGATGGGCCGGCCCACAACCATGAAGTGCAGCGAAAAATGAATTTATTGCGTGAACAGCCCACGAAAAAACTTGCTCCCGCCAGGTATCAAGCTCGCGACATTTAGCTGATATGCAGGTCGGATAACCACTACAACACTTAGCCACTTGTGAAACAATACAGCGCGAGCATTTTAAAAGTAAAATGTAGAGCGCTATTTACTGCACATACATATTAGCAAAACGTTTTTTTTTTTGCAAAAAGTGTGAACAAAATTTGAAAGTTCACAGATTTAAGAAAA
Source organism: Aegilops longissima (assembly GCA_021605205.1). Lineage (NCBI taxonomy): Eukaryota > Viridiplantae > Streptophyta > Magnoliopsida > Poales > Poaceae > Aegilops > Aegilops longissima. Next base: position 401,023,374 of record CM038681.1, read on the forward strand.
TCACGAATTAGAAAATGTTCATGCACTCAAAAAATTTCACCAATTTTGAAAATGAGTGCATATAAAAAGACGATGAACTTTTTTCTGAATTTGTGTACTCTTTTTGAAAAAGAGTTCGGTACTCGTTTAGCAGTTTTAGCAAGAAAAACAAAAGCTAAATGGGGCAGCCCCTGGAAGGTGTGCGCCGCTTTGCGTTTAAAACATTAACGGGCGCAACGGGCGCCAAATAGGAAACGCCCCTCTGGCTCGGTCACCAGCCCCTAGCGCGCCAAATAGCGCGTACTTTATATCTCGCTTATAGCGAGTTCTATACCACGCCCACCAGAAGCAATTTTTGCATTTCAATACAACTGGACCGGCCCAGTTCATCTCCTCCCTATCCGCTCGCCCCGTCGCGTTCGCTGGTTCGTTTGGGAGGCTCTTTGTTTTGGAAGTGTTAGCTACACTTGAGTTTGGTCCGGTTTTCTTCTACTTTTTTTTTTGCTTTTTCCGTTTTTACAATCTGTTTTCTTTGTTTCTTCTTGGTTCTCTTTGGTTTTTGGTTTTGTTTGAGGTTTTTTATCTTCTCTGGGTTTTTCCTTTTTCTTTCTTTTTCTGATGATTTTTTCGTTTCATTTGTTTTTTTTTCTCGTTTTCACTGGTTTTTTCTATCTTTATGGTTTTTTTCATTTCTTTCATGATTTAAACTGTTTTTCTTGTTTCCTTTCTATTTATTCTACATTTTCTACGTTTCTTTCTAGGGTTTCACTAGTTTTTTTCTTTTTATTTGTTTTTGATGTATGTTTCCAGTTTTAATGTTTTTCTACATTTTTATCTCTGCATTTTACGTCTAACCAGGAACAAGTTGTTGTATACACACTTAACAGTTTGTAAATAGATTATTAACATTTTAGAAATTAGTTTATATTTTTATTCCATACATATTTTACATTTTTTCATACATATGGAGTATTTTTATGTACACATTGAACATTTTCAGAAATACATGATTAACATTTTTTAAACATATAATTTTTAGGCTTATTTTTTCATAAACATAGCACATTTTTAAGGAACATTTCATATTCACAAGTTTAATATTTTCTGAATACATGAGTAACATTTTTTAAACATATCTTTTTATGCCTACTTTATCATAAACATTGTGCATTTTTCTATACATCAGGAACATATTATGTATACAAGTTTAATATTTTTCAAATTGAAGATTAATACTTTTATAAAACATATAGTTTTATGCCTTCTTTTTCATTCACATTGTACATTTTTGTGTACAGTCACAAACCTTTTCATATACATGTTATCATTTTGCAAATCAATAATTAACATTTTTATATACATGAGAAATATTTTCTTTATTAACATTTAGATTTCTCAAAATGCTTGGTTAACACCATTTTGAATACATGATCAACATTTTTCTATATATATTCCAAAAAAATTAAATGCTTGATTAACATTTTTCAAATACAAGATTAGCGTTTTTAATACATGGCCAACAACATTTTTCCATACACATTTCACATTTCAAATGCTTGATTACCATTTTCCAAATGCAAGTTTGACATATTTTATTACATGGTCAACATTTTTCTATATAAATTTAACATTTTTATATTAATTGTTTACCATGTTTTCTTAAATCGTGATCAATTTTTACAGTCGTACTGTATCATTTTGTATACATTTTCGACGTAGATGAAAAAGATTTTCTTTTATTCACAATTAACTTTTAAAAATGCTTGGTTAACAATTTTTTCAAATGTTTTTATTTAAAGTGTTTTTCCTAATATATTTATTAAGAATATTTTGAAGTGCTAAAGGAAAAAACATGAAAAATAACAAAACATTAAAAAATAGCAATTTTTTGTTTTATTCTCAAAAAGTTTTTATTTAATTTTTGTGAGAAACACCTATAACTTTATTGAGCATAACAATTACAGGTACACTAATTTGGACCTAAGATCCAAAAAAAAATATAGTAACTCCTATGACCAAAAATTACAATGAAATCTCTTGTAAACACCTTCTTCACGGTAGCAATCTCTGCTTGAAAAATACTCCAAAGACTTTGGTAAAGAGGCAGCAAAAAAAGATAAACAAGGACGTGGCCTCCCACATGGTCGTGTCGGCCCATTTAGGGGTTTTCCTTAGAGCATCTCCAACAAGCGCGGGAAAAGGCGTGCCCGCGCGGTAAAGTTTGGTTTTAGCGCGCCCCGGCTGGTTCCGCGCGCTCGAGCGGTGGCGGGAACTTACCCCGCGCGGGAGAAAGCGGCACGCGGCGCGGTAGATTTGGCGCGCCGAAGCGGCGCGACTATAAAATCCCGGGCTCGCCACGCGCACAGAACACAGCCACCGCCCTCCCCTCGCAACCTCGCCGCTTTCGGCGCCACCATGCCGCCCAGCTGCGGGGTTCTTCGGCTACCGCGGCGTCGCGAAGCGCCTAACGGCCGGTACTCGCCGAGATCCGGTCCGCGACGTCCGCTCGGCCTCGGGTTGTTCCGGAGCGCGTCTGGCGCGCCAGCAGATGACGCGCGGCGTGGCGCTGAAGAGGCCCCGTCGCAGATGAACTTCGGGGCGTGTTCACGCTGCGAGGCGCGCGCGTTGCCCCTCCGCCGCGTCTCATCACCGACATGGACCGTGCCGACCACGCTCGGCGGCAACGCCGCCTCCTCATCGCCGAGGAGGACGAGCGAGCCATGGCGGAGTGGCGCCGTCGCTACCCGGAGGACGTCGCCGACGAGCGTGCCTACTGGGCGGAGAGGACGGCAAGGCGCCGCGCGGAGCGGGCGGACCGGCGTCGGCGGAAGGCATTGGCGAATGCGCAGTCCGATATCGTTGCAGCAGGTGGGAGGTCGATCTTCACGTCAGACGATGAACGTTGGGACGACATGTGGCTCGATACCTTGGACAACACCGACGAGGATGATGATGGTGATGATGGTAGCAACTTGGAGTAGTTTCTATCTATGTATGTCGTAGTAGTTTCTATCTAGTTGCACCATAGTTCTATCTATGTATGCTTTCGAACTATCTATCTAGTTGCACCGATGTAAAATACCTTTGTATCATTTTTTATCTATGCAAAATTTATAATTTAAAAAATGTTGTAGAATGAGCGTGCGCGCTGCATTTTTAGCGCGTCTGCTGGAGCTGCACGCGCGCTGCTTTTTAGCGCGGCTGTTGGAGCCTGCGCTGCGCGCCCTGCCAAACCAGGCGATGGGCGCGCGGCAAAGCAGTTTTTAGCGTGCGACGCGTTCGGCGCCTGTTGGAGATGCTCTTACGCGAGAGCACGCTGTCGGCAAAATAGAGCCAACTCCTATATGGCGCCATAAGTGCCGGTTTTAGTTTTTTTTAGCAAAAAAAATGTGCTGGTTTTAGTACGTTGTGCAAACTGGCGCACACACTCGATCCGAACGGGCCAGCCCATGTAACCCAGGTAGCGGGAAGTTTCGTCTGGGGTTAGGATGCTTTTGCAAGTTTTCCGGTTTTACAAATTCATGAACTTTTCTCAAATTGTGCACTTTTTCAAATTTCATGATCCCTTTTTCAAATCCATGATTTTTTTCAGTTCCACTAACTTTTTTTAAGTGAACTGTAGTTCGTGAAGTTTTTTCAAATTCCTGAACTTCATCACTTTTACCAACTTTTTTAGTGATTTTTTTCTTATTCAATAACTTTTTCCAAATGTTTGCACCTTTTTAAAACAATCTTGAACTTTTTTCAAATTCTTGAAAATTTCCAAATCATGAACTATTTAGAAGTTTGCAAAAAAATTACAAATTCATGAACATTTTTTAAATTTGTGAAATTTTCAAATTGGCAAACTTTTTCAAATTTGTGAATTTTTTTACATTGATGAACTTTTCCAAATTCGAGAACATTCTTTTTAAAATTCATGAACTCTTTTCACAACATGTTTTTCACAACACGTGCTTGACAGAGATAAAAAATAAAACGCTAACAAGGAGCCGTGCGAGTGAGGGAAGGAAACAGTTAGTTGGCCGAGCACGCGAATGTAATGTAGCCTAGAAAAAAAATAAGTGCGTGGGAGAAAAGGGTTAGGCCTAGTTAAATGCTTTTTCAAGTAAAAATGAATAAAAAATAAATGATAGAAAAAATGCACACATTAGCCATGCGAAAAATAATGTGAGTTACCTCATCAAGTTCTACTTTTCACCCATTCACTTCTTTCGAGAGAAACTCCTTCTCTAGAAAGGATCCAAATTTAGCAACAAAAGTCTTGCCTTCAGATCCGTGATAGAAGCTGTACCCAACAGTTTCCTTTGGGTATCCTATGAAGACACATTTCTTCGATTTGGGTTCGAGCTTATCAGGCACATAAGCATCGCAACCCCAAACTTTAAGAAACGACAACTTTGGTTTCTTGCCAAACCACAGTTCATAAGGCGCCGTCTCAACGGATTTCGATGGTGTCCTATTTAACGTGAATGCAGCCGTCTCTAAAGCATAACCCCAAAATGATAGCGGTAAATCAGTAAGAGACATCATAGATCGCACCATATCTAGTAAAGTACGATTACGACGTTCGGACACACCATTACGCTGTGGTGTTCCGGGTGGCGTCAGTTGCGAAACTATTCCGCAGTGTTTCAAATAAAGACCAAACTCGTAACTCAAATATTCTCCTCCACGATCAGATCGTAGAAACTTTATTTTCTTGTTATGATGATTTTCTACTTCACTCTGAAATTCTTTGAACTTTTCAAATGTTTCAGACTTATATTTCATTAAGTAGATATACCCATATCTGCTTAAATCATCTGTGAAGGTGAGAAAATAACGATACCCGTTGTGAGCCTCAACATTCATCGGACCACGTACATATGCATGTATGATTTCCAGCAAATCTGTTGCTTGCTCCATAGTTCTGGAGAACGGTGTTTTAGTCATCTTGCCCATGAGGCACGGTTCACAAGTAACAAGTGATTCATAATCAAGTGGTTCCAAAAGTCCATCAGTATGGAGTTTCTTCATGCGTTTTACACCAATATGACCGAAACACAGTGCCACAAATAAGTTGCACTATCATTATCAGCTCTGCATCTTTTGGCTTCAATATTATGAATATGTGTATCACTACTATCGAGATTCAACAAAAATAGACCACTCTTCAAGGGTGCATGATCATAAAAGATATTACTCATATAAATAGAACAACCATTATTCTCTGATTTAAATGAATAACCGTCTCGCATCAAACAAGATCCAGATATAATGTTCATGCTCAAGCTGGCACCAAATAACAATTATTCAGGTCTAAAACTAATCCCGAAGGTAGATGTAGAGGTAGCGTGCCGACCGCGATCACATCAACTTTGGAACCATTTCCCACGCGCATCGTCACCTTGTCCTTAGCCAATCTTCGCTTAATCCGTAGTCCCTGTTTCGAGTTGCAAATATTAGCAACAGAACCAGTATCAAATACCCAGGTGCTACCTCGAGCATTAGTAAGGTACACATCAATAACATGTATATCACATATACCTTTGTTCACCTTGCCATCCTTCTTATCCGCCAAATACTTGGGGCAGTTCCGCTTCCAAGGACCAATCATTTGCGAGAAGCACTCGGTCTCAAGCTTAGGTCCAGACTTGGGTTTCTTCTCTGAGAGCAACAACTTGTTTGCTGTTCTTCTTGAAGTTCCCTTTCTTCTTCCCTTTGCCCTTTTTCTTGAAACTGGTGGTCTTGTTGACCATCAACACTTGATGCTCCTTCTTGATTTCTACCTCCGCAGCCTTTATCCATCCCTTGCATGTTATAGTTCATCATGAAGCTCTTGTAGCTTGGTGGCAGTGATTGAAGAATTCTGTCAATGACGATATCATCCGGAAGATTAACTCCCAGTTGAATTAAGTGATTGTTATACCTAGACATTCTGAGTATATGCTCACTGACAGAACTTCTCTCCTCCATCTTACAGCTGTAGAACTTATTGGAGACTTCATATCTCTCAATCCAGGCATTTGCTTGAAATATTAACTTTAACTCCTGGAACATCTCATATGCTCCATGACGTTCAAAACATCGTTGAAGTCCCGGTTCTAAGCCGTAAAGCATGGCACACTGAACTATCGAGTAGTCATCAACTTTGCTCTGCCAGACGTTCATAACATCTGGTGTTGCTCCTGCAGCAGGTCTGGCACCTAGCGGTGCTTCCAGGACGTAATTCTTCTGTGCAGCAATGAGGATAATCCTCAAGTTACGGACCCAGTCCGTGTAATTGTTACCATCATCTTTCAACTTTGCTTTCTCAAGGAACGCATTAAAATTCAATGGAACAACAACACGGGCCATCTATCTACAATCAACATAGACAAGCAAAATACTATCAGGTATTAAGTTCATGATAAATTTAAGTTCAATTAATCATATTACTTAAGAACTCCCACTTAGATGGACATCCCTCTAATCCTCTAAGTGATCACGTATCCAAATCAACTAAACCATGTCCAATCATCACGTGATATGGAGTAGTTTCAATGGTGAACATCACTATGTTGATCATATCTACTATATGATTCACGCTCGACCTTTCGGTCTCAGTGTTCCGAGGCCATATCTGCATATGCTAGGCTCGTCAAGTTTAACCTGAGTATTCCGCGTGTGCAACTGTTTTGCACCCGCTGTATTTGAACGTAGAGCCTATCACACCCGATCATCACGTGGTGTCTCAGCACGAAGAACTTTCTCAATGGTGCATACTCAGGGAGAACACTTGTACCTTGATAATTTAGTGAGAGATCATCTTATAATGCTACCGTCAATCAAAGCAAGATAAGATGCATAAAAGATAAACATCACATGCAATCAATATAAGTGATATGATATGGCCATCATCATCTTGTGCTTGTGATCTCCATCTCCGAAGCATCGTCATGATCCCCATCTTCACCGGCGCAACACCTTGATATTCATTGTAGCATCGTTGTCGTCTCGCCAACTTGTGCTTCTACGACTATCGCTACCGCTTAGTGATAAAGTAAAGCATTACAGGGCGATTGCATTGCATACAATAAAGCGACAGCCATATGGCTCCTGCCAGTTGCCGGTAACTCGGTTACAAAACATGATCACCTCATACAATAAAATATAGCAGCATGTCTTGACCATATCACATCACAACATGCCCTGCAAAAACAAGTTAGACGTCCTCTACTTTGTTGTTGCAAGTTTTACGTGGCTGCTACGGGCTGAGCAAGAACTGTTCTTACCTATGCATCAAAACCACAACGATAGTTTATCAAGTTAGTGTTGTTTTAACCTTCTCAAGGACCGGGCGTAGCCACACTCGGTTCAACTAAAGTTGGAGAAACTGACACCGCCACCACACATGTGCAAAGCACGTCGGTAGAACCAGTCTCGCGTAAGCGTACGCGTAATGTCGGTCCAGGCCACTTCATCCAACAATACCGCCAAACCAAAGTATGACATGCTGGTAAGCAGTATGACTTGTATCGCCCACAACTCACTTGTGTTCTACTCGTGCATATAGCATCTACGCATAAAACCTGGCTCGGATGCCACTGTTGGGGAATGTAGTCATTTCAAAAAAATTCCTACGCACACACAGGATCATGGTGATGCATAGCAACGAGAGAGGAGAGTGTTGTCCATGTACCCTCGTAGACCAAAAGCGAAAGCGTTAGCACAACGCGGTTGATGTAGTCGTACGTCTTCACGATCCGACCGATCAAGTACCGAACGTGCGACACCTCCGAGTTCAGCACACGTTCAGCTCGATGACGTCCCTCGAACTCCGATCCAGCCGAGCTTTGAGGGAGAGTTCCATCAGCACGACGGTGTGGTGACGATGATGATATTCTACCGAGCAGGGCTTCGCCTAAGCACCGCTACGATATTATCGAGGTGGACTATGGTAGAGGGGGGCACCGCACACGGCTAAGAGATCCAAGGGATCAATTGTTGTGTCTAGAGGTGCCCCCTGCCCCCGTATATAAAGGAGCAAGGGGGGAGAGGCGGCCGGCCAGGAGGAGGCGCGCCAGGGAGGAGTCCTACTCCCATCGGGAGTAGACTCCCTCCTTTCCTAGTTGGAGTAGGAGAAGGGGGAAGGAGGAGGGAGAGAGGAAGGAAAGGGGGCGCCGCCCCCTTCCTTGTCCAATTCGGACTAGAGGGGGAGGGGGCACGCGGCCTACCCTGGCCGCCCCTCCTCTTCTCCACTAAGGCCCATCTTGGCCAATTAAACCCCGGGGAGGGGGGGGGGGAGGGGGTTCCGGTAACCCCCGATACTCCGGTAAAATCTCGATTTCACCCGGAACACTTCCATATCCAAATATAGGCTTCCAATATATCAATCTTTATGTCTCGACCATTTTGAGACTCCTCGTCATGTCCATGATCACATTCGGGACTCCGAACTACCTTCAGTACATCAAAACACATAAACTCATAATATAACTGTCATCGAACTTTAAGCGTGCGGACCCTACGGGTTCGAGAACTATGTAGACATGATCGAGACACGTCTCCGGTCAATAACCAATAGCGGAACCTGGATGCTCATATTGACTCCTACATATTCTACGAAGATCTTTATCGGTCAAACCGCATAACAACATACGTTGTTCCCTTTGTCATCGGTATGTTACTTGCCCGAGATTCGATCATCGGTATCTCAATACCTAGTTCAATCTCGTTACTGGCAAGTCTCTTTACTCGTTCCATAATACATCATCCCGCAACTAACTCATTAGTTGCAATTCTTGCAAGGCTTATAGTGATGTGCATTACCGAGTGGGCCCAGAGATACCTCTCCGACAATCGGAGTGACAAATCCTAATCTCGAAATACGCCAACCCAACAAGTACCTTCGGAGACACCTGTAGAGCACCTTTATAATCACCCAGTTACTTTGTGGCGTTTGGTAGCACACAAAGTGTTCCTCCGATAAACGGGAGTTGCATAATCTCATAGTCATAGGAACATGTATAAGTCATGAAGAAAGCAATAGCAAAATACTAAACGATCGAGTGCTAAGCTAACGGAATGGGTCAAGTCAATCATATCATTCTCCTAATGATGTGATCCCGTTAATAAAATGACAACTCATGTAAATGGCTAGGAAACATAACCATCTTTGATCAACGAGCTAATCAAGTAGAGGCATACTAGTGACACTCTGTTTGTCTATGTATTCACACAAGTATTATGTTTTCGGTTAATAAAATTCTAGCATGAATAATAAACATTTATCATGATATAAGTAAATAAATAATAACTTTATTATTTCCTCTAGGGCATATTTACTTCAATTTATTTTTCTTAGACTAACGGGTCTCACGAAGGTTTTGTTGAGTTTTGTGTAACTGAAGTTTTCAAGTTTTGGGTTATCTTATGATGGATGAAAGAAGGATAGAAGAGCCTAAGCTTGGGGATGCCCCGGCATCCCAAGCTATTATCCAAGAATGAGCAACCAACTAAGCTTGGGGATGCCCCCGAGTGGCATCCCCTCTTTCTTCTAACAACTATCGGTATTTTACTCGAAGCTATATTTTTATTGGTCACATGATATGTATTTTGCTTGGAGCGTGTTGTATGATATGAGTCTTTGCTTGCTTTATTTTTTGTTTTAAGTCATCAATCCTTGCTGGACACACCTATTTGAGAGAGCCAAAATTATTCCATGACTTATTAGAATTGCTCTCTGTGCTTCACTTAAATCTTTTATGAGCTAGGACTTGCTCTAGTGCTTCACTTATATCTTTTTGAGCATGGTGTGCTTAGTATTTTTGAAGAAATGCTCTCTTGATTCACTTATATTTATTTGAGAGTTAGTAAATTTTCAAGAAATTCTCTCTTGCTTCACTTAAATTATTTTGAGAGAAATAATTTTTTTATGCTCATGATCTTCACTTATATTTGTTTGAGCTTATGAAAAGCAACACATGAAAATTAGTCCCAAAGTGATAGATATCCAAGAAGGATAAGTAAAAAAATTCATGAAGATCATTGGACAAAATAAACTTGATTCTTAGTAATAGTTTTGAGATATGATGATGTGATATGTGAGTTATGTTGATGAGTAATTATGCTTTAGTAAGAATATTGGTGTTAAGGTTTGTGATTCCCTATGCAAGTACGAAAGTCAATAGTCATGCAATGAAATCATATCCTACTTGTGGTGCATTAGTCGGTGTTAATTATGCTTAATGCTTGCTTATGAGATTATTCGTTTCTTGGTTGGTCGCTTCCCAATCTTTTGCTAGCCTTCATTTTGCACCAAGTATGACCTCTAGTTGTGCATCCAAAATCCTTTAAACCAGTTTTGCCACATGAGTCCACTATATCTACCTATATGCAGTATTCTTTTGCCGTTCTAAGCAAATTTGCATGTGCCATCTCTAATTTTCAAAATAAACTTCTCTTTTGTGTGTTTGTTTCGCTCGCGGAATGGTGGCTAATATTTTCCATGCTGGATGTGTTATTCTCACGATGAATGTTTATTCACTTGTCATTGCACGAGAATAAGGCAAAGGTCTTAGGGATGCACAGTACCGAAATGCAAAAATTAATTTACTTTATGTTGTCAAGTAATAAATTCCTTGGAAAGTGTTGGTATGGAGGGCACCCGTGGATACGGCTAGCCATGGAAAGTGAAAGAATGGTGGAAAAAGGAATAAACTTCATTTTATGTTTGGGAACTGCCTATGGCATATGTAGCACGGAAAGTGTTCGGAACTCTGAGTCGTTTTCGTTGGTGGGATGGATACACCTCCCAAAATGTTTTTTATCTCTATTTTTTTCGCTTTGAGCTCTGGCACCTCTGCAAATCCCTACTTCCCTCTGCGAAGGTCCTTTCTTTTACTTTATGCATTTTTTATTTTTAAATTTGAGCCACCATCTTCTCTCATAAAAAGCACCAACTAAGAGGCAATATGATCGTACTTAAGTATTGGGTGTAGCTAATATTCGAATGTGTTTCATGAATGGATCAATGATTGAGCATTATGGGCTAGGGATAACTTATTTTAGCATTGATATTTTGAAAGACATGGTTGCTTATTGATATGCTTGAGTATCTAAATTATTATGTCAAAACTAAACTATTGCTTTGAATCACATAAAATTCGAAATGTCCATGCCACAAAGAAAAGAATATGATATTGCATCATAAACGACACTCCACATCAAAAAATCTGTTTTTATCACTTACCTACTTGAGGACGAGCAGGAGTTATGCTTGGGGATGCTGATACGTCTCCAACGTATATATAATTTTTGATTGTTCCATGCTGTTTTATTATCAATCTTGGATGTTTATAGTCATTTTATATCTTTTTTGGTACTAACCTATTGACATAGTGCCAAGTGCCAGTTGCTGTTTTTTCCATGCTTTTTACATTGTAGGAAATCAATATCAAACGGAGTCCAAATGCCACGAAACTCCACGGTGATTTTTTATGGACCAGAAGGAAGCTATTGGGCCCTGGTTGCACCTTGGGGGGAGCCCCGAGGAGGGGACAACCCACCAGGGCGCGCCAGGAGGCCCATGCCCGCCCTGGTGGGTTGTGCCCACCTCGGGTGCCCCCCGGACCGCCTCTTTGCTCTATAAATACCCCAATATTCCAGAAACCCTAGGGGAGTCGACGAAATATTCATCCAGCCGCCGCAGAGTCCAGAACCAAAAGATCCAATCTAGACACCATCTCGGATGGGGTTCACCACCTCCATTGGTGCCTCTCCGATGATGCGTGAGTAGTTCTTTGTAGACCTTCGGGTCCGTAGTTAGTAGCTAGATGGCTTTCTCTCTCTCGCTGAATTCTCAATACAATGGTCTCTTGGAGATCCATATGATGTAACTCTTTTGCGGTGTGTTTGTTGGAATATGATGAACTGTAGCGACCCGACCCGAATGGATCAAGTCTCTGTGCTATCGTGTCATCCCTGGATCGGTATGCTGACACACACAGTACTCGAAGGATTTATAACAGAGGTAAATCACATGTATAAAGCAACGTAAATACTATTACCTCAATCCAAATATAGCGGAAGCAACAAGATTGTGGATTCCCATCAACACCAACGGCAAAGTTGAGTATAGGAAATCGTAACCCTAACGTATCACTTACTCGTCGTTTGAAAAGTCTGCAACATGAAAAGTTGCAGCCCGAAAACGGGTCAGCACATGGAATATGCTGGCAATGTAACACATAGAGAGTAATGAAAGAATAAGCTATACTACATGCATGTATGGCTGGTGGAAAGCTCTATGGTTACAGTTTTGCGAAAAGCCAATTTTTCCCTACTGCAAAGAAATAAATTTGTTTAACTATCATGGTGGTTGTTAAACATTGAGAATGGTTGACAACATCCTCAATCCCAATTAAAAGTACTCATTAAAACCCAAACAAATTATATTAAGTAACATGATGAGATCAACAAGATAATCCAAGAACTAGATACTCAAGATGTCCATAACCGGGGACACGGCTAATCATGATTAGTTTATACACTCTGCAGAGGTTTGCGCACTTTTCCCCACAAGACTCGATCGCCTCCGTTTGGTTTCTCGTACTGCAGGGTGTTTGAGAAACGGATGACCGAGACATAGTCTTTCAGAAGCGCTAGCACCTTACGATGGGTAGACCGGTACACCTACATCCCCTACATCTGCTAGTCCACCACCATAAGAGTTCGCATGACTTAATCAACTATGCCAGAGCCCATAATGGCTTGTGGCTGCACACGGAAGTTACTAGTTTGAATAATCTCATGATCCCTTTGAGCCTGGGTGGCGGTCCAAAAAAAACAGGCAAGTCCTGATGGAAACCAGGTGCCTCAGTCCACCCAGATGTGTGTTTAAGTTGCCTCCTTAAATAAACCATTAATTTAACAATCTCACATCTGTCATGGATACACTCAAACCCAAACCACGTCTACGAGCATAGCATGGCATAAATAAGCAAACGTAGAAGTAACTCCCAAGGTTTCATAAGTAAAACAGGTAATAGGTACTACCTCAACTACTTCCCATAACCCACAATTTAATTAGATCCTAATCATGCAAGTGTTTGAGGAATAGATCTAATGCATAAAAACTGGGTATGAGAAGAGGTATGATCAAAGTGTTACTTGCCTGCAAAGTTGATGAAGATGATTCACACTCAAAACTCTTGATAGTTCTACTCGTCACACTCCAGTCAATCTATCGTAATCAAGCAATATTAACCACACATAAGCAATCACTCAAAAGATCGGAAAGAACGAAGAAAACGATTCAGAAAACATCAAAACCAAGCAAATAACTCTTGCAACATAAAACAATTTCTAACAGTACCAAAATTATGTGAATTTGGCCTTATCATAAAGTTTAGGTCAAGAGCTTCGATTTGCAAAAAGATTCAATTAAATCGAGTTCTGAAACTCAAGTTATGATCAAACGAAGTTCAAATTCAAATCTGATCTAATTCAAATTTTAAACTTTCAAAAACATGTTTGAGTTGGATTACTGGATAGAGGAGATCGTAACGAAGAAGTGGGCATTGGTTTCATTGGATTTGGACTAACGAGTAAAAAGTTATAGCCGTTTGAAGATTGGGGACTAATCTGTGAAGAAAATTATCACGAGTAGGTCCCTGGCCGGAATAAAAATAAAAAGAAAAATCTAAATAGCGAACGTTCGCTACCGAATACTAACGGACGAACGTTCACTAATTAATCTAACTAAAAAAAAACCGATCTTAACAGAAAAATCGTACTAAAGAAAAACCGGGGAGGGTTTTTGCGCGGTTTTAACGGCTTGGTGAAAAAGACCGACGGGGCGGCGGTTTCCGGCGAGTTACATCTCCGGCGAGGCGGACTCCGGCGAACTAGGGGCGGTGGCTCCGGCGTCGGGGAAGGCAGGAGGAGCACGGGAGGCGGCGTGGCGGCGGTTGCGGGTGGTGGCGTCGGCGGTTGGCAATGACGAGGGCGGCGGCTGCGACCTCGGCGGCCGGATCTCGTCGGCGGCGGCGGCGATCTGAGAGGGAGAGAGGGGAACAGGCGTCGGGGCCGGTATTTAAGGGGCGAGGAGGAGGTGGCGTGAGGAAGGGGCACGGGAGGCGTGCGGCCGGGACTTCGGACGGCGGCGGCGGACTCGAGCGAGTCTCGCTTCGGGGACGAGGCGACGGGCGACGTGGGCCGGATGGGCCACGGCTGGGCTATGGCCTGGCCGGTTGGCTGGGCCGGCCCAGAGAGAGAGAGAGAGAGAGAGAGAGAGAGAGAGGTGCTAGGCTTGGCCCGGCACTTGCTCAAGCGTTTTTTTTAACAAAATTTCTCAGAACTAAAATAATAAAATCAAAAATAATTAAAACTTTTATATAGGCATATAACATATCAAAATTTTCAGAAAAAGATTCCTACAACATGGACATTTCTATAACATTAAATAAAATTCACACAAATTCAAATAAAGCAAAGAGTGTTTCTGACCTAATAAAATCCACTGAAAATCATTTTAAAAATACCAAAATTAATTCAAATTTATTTCTCTCCATTTTTCTGATGTAGGGAATCATGTTACCCTATTTTCCATATATTTTATTTTTGGAGAAAAATAATTTGAATTGAAACTCAAATAACTCCAAATTGAAAATAAATTCAAAAGAACTTTGAATTTAATTCTCTGAAACTCCCAACTCGTATTTCATATGTTTTGAAGAAGTCATTTTATCTTCGCTCGTGAAAATCATTGAGTTGCATAAAGTTTCAGAATTGGAAATATTCTCAAATGAAATTCAAATATTTTCAACACCTTGTCATTTAAATAAATGTAAGAAGTCATGTCATCTTCTCTCCGGGTTTTGTGATGAAAAGAATTTGAATTCGAAGATCATAAAAGCAAAATGAAAGTTTGGGAAAGTCCTTTTATTCCCTCTCATTTAACTTTCAAAAAGTTTCGAATTCACTCACTTTCATTCAATCAATCAAACAATCAATCAAAACTATCTATGTGTTTATAACATTCCAAAATTTAGAATTTTGGGATGTTACATGAACTTTGAGTTTATGATCAGTCACATCTTTTTATATCCATGAAAGTTATTTGAGTTTCTTTGATCTCTTATATGTGTGATATCTTACAGCCTCGTATTTCTTCTCCAATATTTGGGTTTTGTTTGGCCAACTTGATCTACTTATCTTGCAATGGGAAGAGGTGCCCGGTAGTGGGTTCGATCTTACGGTGCTTGATCCCAGTGACAGAAAGGGAAATGACACGTATGTATCATTGCTACTAAGGATAAAAAGATGGGATCTATATCTACGCAATAGATAAACGGATCTTGTCTACATCATGTCATCGTTCTTATTGCATTACTCTGTTTTTCCATGAACTTAATACACTAAATGCATGCTGGATAGCGGTCGATGTGTGGAGTAATAGTAGTAGATGCAGGCAAGAGTCGGTCTACTAATCTTGGACGTGATGCCTATGTAATGATCATTGCCTGGATATCGTCATAATTATTTGAGGTTCTATCAATTGCCCAACAGTAATTTGTTTACCCACCGTTTGCTATCTTTCTCGAGAGAAGCCACTAGTGAAATCTACGGCCCCCTGGTCTTCTTTCTCATATATTTGCTTTGCGATCTATTTTATTTGCACTTTTTTATTCAGATCTATTAAACCAAAAATACAAAAATACTTTGCTGCACTTTATTTTATTTGCGATCTATCTATCAATCTATTGCAACTTTCTCTCGTCCATGCACTGTTTCTGGCGCCGTTACCCGAAAGGGATTGACAACCCCTTTAACACGTCGGGTTGCGAGGTGTTGTTATTTGTGTGCAGGGGCTGTTTATGTTGTGTTGCTTGGTTCTCCTACTGGTTCGATAACTTCCATATCTGAGGGAAATACCTATTGCCGCTGTGCTGCATCATCCCTTCCTCTTTGGGGAAATACCGACGCAACTTCGAGCGACATCAGGCACAAACACTAATTTAAAACACAAAAACAAAACCATAATAGTAGTATAATTGTGTGCACACCAAAAAACAGGAAAAGATAACTATTGGGTTGTCTCCCAACAAGCTCTTTCTTTATAGCCATTAAGATAGGCTTGAGATTTTATTGATGTTCACATGAAGGATAAAAATTGAAACACAAAAAAGAGCATCATGTATCATGTGAAAAACACATTTAAGTCTAACATACTTCCTATGCATAGGAATTTCATATGCAAACAAATTATCAAGACAAGAAATTTCTAGTATATGCAAGGAAGAAGAATAAAACATTGACAATTTCAACACAACAAGAGGTAATTTAGTAACATGAAAATTTCTAAAACCATATTTTCCTCTCTCATAATAATTACATGTAGGATCATAATCAAATTCAACAATATAATCTCATATAAAATTTTCTCTTCATGATCCAAATGCATAAAAGTTTTATAATCTTCCAAGATAGTGGGATTAACATCAACTAAAGTCATGACCTCTCCAAACCCACTTTTATCAAAAATTTCATAAGACTGAACAATCTCCAAATATGTGGGACTCTTTTTACCTAAAGTTGACACTCTTCCAAACCCACTTTCAATATTATTGCAAACATTATTATCAACAGCATATTCATCATGAGGCATAAATTAATTTTCAAGATCATAAGAAGCATTATCACCCCGATCATGATCATTGCAATAAGTAGTGGATATAACAAAATTATCATCCCCAAGCTAGTTTTGCATATCGTTAGCACAATTGATACTAATAGAATTTATAATAACCTCATTGCAATCATGCTTTTCATTGAAGGAGCTGTCTTGAATCAATTTATAAAAAAAATTCATTTAACACTTCATCGCAATTTTCAGATTCATGATTTTCAAGCAAAACTTCATAAGATAATCATGTGCACTCAACTCACTAGCAATTGGTTCATCATAATTTGTTTTTTTTAAAGATTAGCAAGTGGATGAGGATCCATATGTCTTTATTTTTCTTGTTCCTTTCCTGTTTTTGAGTGTTGACATGAAGGCAATAAAAGCAAGCAAGGAAGCAAAAAGGCA
The DNA here is from genome assembly GCA_021605205.1 of Aegilops longissima. Lineage (NCBI taxonomy): Eukaryota > Viridiplantae > Streptophyta > Magnoliopsida > Poales > Poaceae > Aegilops > Aegilops longissima. Next base: position 401,040,409 of record CM038681.1, read on the forward strand.
AACAAAAAATATTTTTGTGTTTTTGTGAAAATGTTTTAGAAGTGGGGGAGATGAAAATGAGAGGAAAATTGAAAATAATGTAAATCCAAGGAGATGAAAGTTTATGCGATGGTACTTGATAGATGTTGATGATGTCTCCCCGGCAACGGCGCCAGAAATTCTTCCTCCTACTTGTGAGCTGCGTTGGGATTTCCTCGAAGAGGAGAGGATGATATAGTACATTAGAGATAAGTATTTCCCTCAGTTAAGAATCAAGGTTATCAATCTAGTAGGAGAACCAAGCAATACCTTGTTAGAAGCACCTACACACAAAATAACAAATACTTACACCCAACGCAAACAAGGGGTTGTCAATCCCTTGACTGTTAATTACAATGATCAAATCTCATAGTGATAGATAGATAAATAAAAACACAAAATAAAATAAAGTAAATAAAATTGCAGCAAGCACTAGTGGAAATAGTGCTAGCCACATCTTACGTTGGTGGCGCGCCATTTACAACCCACACCACCACTATTTTTTCCAAAAAGTGGTGGCGTTAGCTTATTTGCTACGACATTAGTAGGGGCATAGTGGTGGCGTGGGAAAACAGGGTAGTGTCAGAAGTATATGGGATCAACAATATGTACCGGGCATAATATAGTGCTGTCATGGAATAGCAAGGAATGCTTGCACTATTATATTTAGTTGTGTCGTGTTGTTGGATCCGACGCCAGCACTATTATATTTTGTCAATGCCACCATTCTTATAATTTTTTATAGTATATTATAGTTTACTTTTATTAAATTTCTATTATTTTTAAATGGAAATAATGACATTTTTAAAATATGTAGTTTGAGACTTTAAATTTACTTTTTTTCTTTTTATTTTAATTAAGACTTGAAATATATAGTTTTGAGCCTTCAAATATGTGGTTTGACACTTCCATTTTTTTTCTTTTTAGTTTTTTATGTGGTGACATTTTTATAGTGTATTATAGTTTACTTTTATTAAATTTCTATTATTTTTAAATGGAAATAATGACATTGTTTAAAATATGTAGTTTGAGACTTTAATTTTTTTATTTTTAGTTTAATTAAGACTTGAAATATATAGTTTTGAGCCTTCAAATATTTGGTTTGACACTTCCAATTTTTTTATTTTTAGTTTTTATGTGGTGATATTTTTATAGTATATTATAATTTTTTATTAAATTTCTATTATTTTTAAATGGAAATAATGAAATTTTTAAAATATGTTGTTTGAGACTTTAAATTTACATTTTTCTTTTTAGGTTAACTAAGACTTGAAATATACAGTTTTGAGCCTTCAAATATGTGGTTTGACACTTCCAATTTTTTTTTAGTTTTTATGTGAAGATCTTTTTATAGTATATTATAGTTTACTTTTATTATTTTTAAATGGAAATAATGGCATTTTTAAATATGTACTTTGAGACTTTAAATTTACTTTTTTTTATCTTTTTAGTTTAAGACTTGAAATACATAGTTTTTGAGCCTTCGAGCATGTGGTTTGACACTTGAAATATCTTTTTAGTTCTTCATGTGGTGATCTTTTTTATAGCATTGGGCCAAGCCCAAGTATTAGGAGGCTGTGGGGGTCAAAACCAGGGCAATGACACCCTCACCCCACTCCCTCTCTCTCATTCCCCTTCCTCTCCCGCTCTCTCCTCTCGTCGTCGCCAGCCGCTCCCTCCCTCTCTCGCCGCTCTCTTCCTCTCTCGTTAGTGGTTAGGTAATCTTTGCTCTCTCCCCCTCTCTCTCCCTCTCTCCTCGCTTGTTGCCCTCCAATTTGATTGGAGTTCATTTCATTTTGAGCTAGGGTTTCTTCGACGGCGGCGGCGGAAGCGACGGACTGCTAGGGTTTATCGCCTCCATCTTCATCCCTCGATGAGTTCATCGCCTCCATCTTTGCAGTGGCAGTGGCATTTTTTAAAATTGTAGTGTTAAATTGTAGTGTTCCTAATGCTAAATTGTAGGGTCTTTGGTATTTATAGTATATACAATTTATTTGCTTATTTATCACTTTCATGTGGCAGTGGCATTTTGTATCTTCATTTTGCATCAATGACAGTGACCTAATGCTAAATATGTGTCTTGTTCATTATATGACAGTGGTAGTGGTATTTTGTATCTGCATTTTGCATCAATGACAGTGGCCTAATGCTAAATATGTATCTTGTTCATTATATGATAGTGGTAGTGGCATTTAGTATCTGCATTTTGCATCAATGAACATTTGTCAGTGGCAGTGGCAATGGCATTTAGTATCTGCATTTTGCATCAATGACAGTGGCCTAATGCTAAATATGTATCTTGTTCATTATATGACAGTGGCAATGGAATTTTGTATCTGCATTTTGCATCAATGAGCATATGTCAGTGGCATTTTAATTTGTATCTGCATTTTGCATCAATGACAATGGCCTAATGCTAAATATGTATCTTGTTCATTATATGAAAGTGGCAGTGGCATTTTGTATCTGCATTTTGCATCAATGAATATATGTCAGTGGTAGTGGCAGTGGCATTTAGTATCTGCATTTTGCACCACTGACAGTGGCCTAATGCTAAATATGTATCTTGTTCGTTATATGACAGTGGCAGTGGCATTTTGTATCTGCATTTTGCATCAATGAACATATGTCAGTGGCAATGGCAGTGGCATTTTAATTTTTATCTGCATTTTGCATCAATGACAGTGGCCTAATGCTAAATACGTATCTTGTTCATTATGTGACAGTGGCAGTGGCATTTTGCATCAATGAACATATCACTTGCCATACTTTGATTGGCATTATTATCAACTTGCTTGTTATTATTGTTATGATTGGCATTAATTACATCACTTGCCATACTTGCCATACTTTGATTGGCATTATTATCAACTTATTTGTTATTCTTGTTTGATCAGCAAGGCAATATTATCAACTTACAAATCATTTTCCAACTTGCAACACATAGCAAAGATGGGCATGGATGCAACTTACTTGTAACTTGTTATTCTTGTTTCACATGTGTGTTTGGTTCTTGTCAGAACTAAGGAAATTTTTTGTTAGCACTAAGGAAATTCTTGTTTGACATCGTGATATCTATATATATTTTTGTAATGATTGGCGTTACATTGCCATGTGTGTTTGGTTCTTATCATAATAACCTATACTTGTCATTATTTTGAAGTTCCAGCCATGACTAGCTGGAACAGCCACTACGAGTCCTCGTGCAACTTCGCGGCCTATGGTGAAGTTGACAAAGGCAAAACGAGCACCAACCAGGTAAGATTACAAAAACATCCATGAGCATTGCAAACACATGCATATATACATATATCATCTAACCATTCTTTATTGATGATTTCAAATATTTGACTTGCCAGGCGTATGTACGAGACCCATCTCCAGAACCGGTCCAGTAGCAGCTACCGGTACGTGACGTGGACATGCTCAGTCATGAGCTTGTCGCGTCATAGGAGAGTACAATGAAGGCACTTAACGAGTTGAATAACTCCCTGAAGAAAGAGAAGGACGATATGATCGACGAGATCTCCGATCTCATCGATAAGAAAATTGAAGCTCATCGACCAGAAACAGCTACTGGTCATCGAGATCGAGTCTATGAAGAAGGAGATACGGCTCCTGAAGGCCGAGAGGGAGGAGCTGAAGACCCGCAAAGTCTATTTCAGGAAGGAGGGAGAGAGCAACAGGAACAAGTTGCATCAGATGAGGATCATTCTTCATCGTAGCTAGCTAGCGCGCGGATAACAAGTTGCATGAGATCGATGACATACGATACTTTTGCTTTTGTATAGAGCAAGCTAGTTACTGAAAACTGTAGTAATAGCTGGGTATATTTTGTGGATTTGAGACTTACCACTAGAATTTTAAATGGCTGCACATATACTAATCGCTGGGTATATTTTTTTATGGCTGAAAAATACAAATTGCTGGCGTTGCCTCACAAAAAATGCCATAGATAAAACAATATATTGCTGGCGTTGGCCAAGTGGACGCCATCAGTACTAAAATACTGCTGACGTGTCTCCCAATGCCACTACTAAACTGTTTTCACTGGCGCCATATTGGTGGCATTGACTCTCTACGCCAGCAAGGCACTTTTTGCCACGGCATAGCTAGGCTTTTTTCCACTAGTGAAGGTATTTTTGGATTTTAATATATGATAAAAATAAGACCCGGGGCCCATAGTTTTCACTAGAGGCTTCTCTCTTGAAGGTAGCATACGGTGGGTAAAGACATTGCTGTTGGGCAATTGATAAAAAAATCAAATATGATGATGATATCCAAGGCAATGATCATGTATATAGGAATTTTGTCCGAGACAAGTAGACCGACTCCTGCCTGCATCTACTACTATTACTCCACACATCGACCGCTATCCACCATGCATCTAGAGTATTAAGTTCATAAAGAAGGGAGTAACGCCTAAAGCAAGATGACATGATGTAGACAAAGTAAACTCAAGCAATATGAATAAACCTTGTCTTGTCCCCTTCTGTCACAGGGATATAGATCACCGCAAGATTGAACCCATCACAAAGCACCTCTCCATTGCAAGATAAATCAATCTAGTTGGCCAAACCAAATCAATAGATCGGAGAGAAATACAAAGGTATAATAATCATGCATAAAAGAGTTCAGGGAAGACTCAGATAGTATTCATGAATAATCTGATCATAAATTCACAATTCATCGGATCCCAACAAACACACCGCAAAAAGGATTACATCGAATAGATCTCCAAGAACATCGAGGAGAACATTGTATTGAAGATCAAAGAAAGAGAAGAAGCCATCTAGGTACTAGCCATGGACTCATAGGTCTGTGGTAAACTACTCACACATCACTGGAGGGGCAGCAAGGTTGATGTAGAAGCCCTCGGTAATTGATTCCCCCTCCGGAAGAGTGTCGGAAAAGGCCTTCAGATGGGATCTCGTGAGAACAGAAAATTCCAGCGGCGAAAAAAGTGTTTTGGGTGGCTCTCTGTTGGTTTCCCAACTTTAGAGAATTTATAGAGGCAAAATTTGGTCAAACGGAGTGAAGGTGGGCCCACGGGGCACTAGGGCGCACCTACCCCCTGGGCGCATCCTGGTGCCTTGTGGCCCACTCCTTCGTCTTCTGACTTCCTCTCGAAGCTTCTAGGGTCTCTTATGTCCAGAAAAAACCATCAAAACGTTTCATGGCATTTGGACTTCGTTTGGTACTGATATCCTGGAAAACCCCAAACATGCAAAAAACAGCAACTGACACTTGGCACTAAGTTAATAGGTTAATCCCAAAAAATGATATATAATTGCATATGAAACATCCAAGATTGATACTATAATAGCATGGAACAATAAAAAATTATAGATACATTGGAGACGTATCAGGAATCAAATTTCCTTTGGTGGAAGTGTAGATCTAGGTCTCCTCCTTCTATCCCTAGCAAATCAATAAGTTTGTGTGGCTACAGAGAGAGATCAGGCAAGAAAGCTTGAAGGGCATTAATGGAGGAGAGAGAAAGGAAAGAGGTAAATGGCAGGTGGAAGAACCACCTACTTATATAGTGTCCACCAAATCAAACTGTTACATCAGTGTTTACACTGCAGTGGTACAACCGCTTGAGCCACTGGTACAATCGGGATTCGTGGGATACCCTGCAGAAGCGCACCAAGCGGTACAACCGGTAGAAGCACCGGTAGTTCCGGTAGCCTAGAGTCACCCGGAAACTACCGGTCCACCACCGCCCAACAACCGCCCCATAACAGAAGGGAATCACCCCATACCGGTAGTTGGGGCGGTACTCGCGCCGGTGCAACTTCCTGACCCACGTACTCATAGTGGCTAAGTTTTGAGCAGTACAACTGCTTCCGGTTACCGATAGCACTGGTTCGCAGGAGCCGTTCAGTAACTACCAGGCCTCCACTGCCTTACTACCGCTCCACAATAGAAGGTTTTCCGGTGGTAGAGCGGTACTAGGCCGGTACAACCGCTTGGCATCCATCCTAGGGTTTTCCAAGCATCAGGAGGTATAACCGCCCGGGGCAGCGGTACAACCGCTTGGCAAACACATGAAGACTGCAAACCCTAGGATATCACCCCTAGGGCGGTGATTGTGCCGGAAGTACTAGTCCAGCTGCACAACCTCTTGGCACAGAAACCACTACCATATATAGGATTTGAGGACCTCTCTCCTCGAACAGAATGATATATAGTGGGCGCAGAAGAGTGTATATGTGCACTGATTCACCCAGTACCTTCCGATGTGAATTCCCTCTTAATAGTACGGATTTCCTACGACCAAAGATATAAAAGCGTCAGAAACTCCGTATTCGATCTTTTCCCTCCAGAGGGAATGCCTAACCTTCTTGCGCCAAACGAAGTATACTTGAGTAACTTGGGCACACGATTAGCCCGCAAAATGTATTGCCATCATCACCAAAACACTAAGGTGGGAAATGGCGTAACACTAGCTCCGGCGTCCGCGCTGCACCTGCGCAGGAGCTGCCCCCGGTGTCCACCTTGGACTACTCCAGGGCATTGCGGAGGGCCGCCTCCTCGTTGACGTCGACGTTGGAGAAGGAGTGGATGCCAGACCTTGACATTGCGCCGGATTGGATCAGAAACGAAGATCGGAGAGGAGAGGACGGAGCGAGAGATGACAGTGAGGCTAGGGTTCCGAGCGAGGAGCCGAATTGGTTTTTTTGTGGGACAACCACGGGGTCGGAGGTGGGCCGGGCCTGTCAGCTCTGACGTTGCGGACGCACCCTGGCATGTTGTGATGCCCCTGATTCAATCATGCACTAATCATACAAAAAATGTGCACGATCAAGATCAGAGACTCACAGGAAGATATCACAACACAACTCTAAACACAAATTAAAGTCATACAAGCTTTATATTACAATCCAGGGGCCTCTAGGGCTCGAATACATAAGCTCAAATACAAACGAGTCAGCGGAAGCAACAATATCTGAGTACAAACATGAAGTAAGCAGGTCTGCCTTAAGAAGGCTACCACAAAAGCAACAACGATCGAAAAGGCAAGGCCTCTTGCCTGGGTGTCTCCTAACTACTCCTAGTCGTTGCTAGACTCCACGTAGTAGTAGGCACTGTCGGGTAAGTAATAGTCGTCGGTGGTGGCATCTGGCTCCTGGGATCCGAAATTAGATCACAACAGTCGAGTATAGGGTAAAAGAGGTAGCAAAGCAACCGTGAGTACTCATCCAAAGTACTCTCAAGACTTACATCAGATCTACACTACATATGCATCAGTATCAATAAAGGGGTAGTATCTATGGACTAAACTGCAGAATGCCAGAATGAGGGGGGAGAAGCTAGTCCTATCGAAGACTACGTCTTCTGGCAGCCACCATCTTGAAGCAGTAGAAGAGAGTAGCTCGAATGGTAACAAATATCATCGTATAGCATAATCCTACCCGGAGATCCTCTCCTCGTCTCCCTGTGAGAGAGCGATCACCGGGTTGTACCTGTCACTTATCTGGGTGTGTTTTATTAAGTATCCGGTTCTAGTTGTAGAGGTCGGAATACAACTCCAAGACGTCCTGTTACCGTGGACACAGCTATTCAAATAAATTACTTCCCTATAGGGGTGCACTACATTACCCAACACGTTCGACTACTCTGCTCGGACACACTTTCCTGGGTAATGCCCGACCTCGGAAGATCAACACGTCATAGTCCTACCTAGGCTCAATAGAGAGGCCAGCATGCCGGTCTACATCCTAAGCTGGGAGGGGTCTTGGGCCCATCGCCCTTTGCTGTGGCACCCCGGCTCAGAGAGACCGGAACCCCGTATTCCAACCCAGAGATCGAGGTAAGTCTTTTGGAATATGGTACTACTCGGCATAGAACAAATTAGCTCTTATTACAAAGGATAAGGTACAAGGGTCTGATGTTACAAAGGATCACATCAGCACGGCGACACTACGCCTGCTAAGGAATCTCTATGCTAGCAGTGAAACAACTCATAGCAGCGGAATACTTCTAGTAGCGAAACAACAACGAAGGTGGTGAACTCCACTCCGCGGGGAATCTAGCTGGGACACAATCTAGCTCGCATGAACAGAAACCTCGACAAACAATCAGTCACGGCATCGCCAGCAATCTGGCATGACACGCCAGGTCAGTACATTGAACGTACTTGCAAGCTCACAATAACCAAAAGCATCAAGGCAAAACAACAATATAACATTTAACATGTTAAGTTATTATCAACTACTATGATAAGAAAGCAACTACTAAGCATGATATGATACTACTAGAATTACCGCTGAACCACCATCTCAAGAACCATCTCACTCTTGGCTATCCGGCCAAGCAATAAATCACCTCGATCCCTCGTGATCAATACCTCCATGTGATCACCGCGTGACCACACCACAAACTGAATGATCATCCTCAAGATCATCCCAATATCCTCATCTTCATCCTGCCAAACTGTACTTCTCAAATATATCAACATAAAAATCACCTATAAGTCATTCCGTCATGTGAGTGTTGATCAAACAGTGTGACCTAGTACGAACTTGTGCCCATGACCGAGGACGCGGCTATCGATAGATAAACACACACTCTGCATAGGTTAGCACACTGTACCCACATCATAGAACCCATGGCCTCGTGCTCCCATTCGGGTGGACCAACGGCGTTCCGACAAAACCAATCTACTGCCATGACACTCTCCCGGCCACTCTGACCAACTCCCCTTTGGGCTAAGTTATGGGTGGCCCCGATGTCACCTCGTGACACCCAACGACCACCGTCGTGGCGAAACAAAACGGTCCCAAACGAGGACAATGGATCCATACAACTCGGGCACACAAGGTTATCGCCGCCTACCGGGCCAGGGTAGACGTGCACATAACCTTCCTAGTTGGAGGAACCAGCGAGAGGCATGACAATAGACCGCATTAGGGCCTTCCCATAAAGGCAAATATGGTTGCACTGGAAAAGCCCGGTTTGGTGGCACCTGACCAAGGAAATGATGGAATTTATCCCCAAGATATATTTGTGATAATTGATACTCTTATATCATCTATCAACCTGTAATCCAAGTCATAGCAATATCCAACAAATGATCCAAAGCATAACCTAGTCATATCATAATACTCCGAGGAGAACATATCAACTAAGAACATGAAGAATCCAAGCATAATGATGCTACTAAACCAATAGTATTATCACGATAATAACCCAAGACCCACATGATAGCATCAAATCCAAAATAATACTCCAAAGAATAATATCCAATACTATTATGTTGAAAATAATAATAGCCACTAATAATCCAAAGGCAACAAGTCGTCCTCAATCTGCAAGCACTAGTCCTAGTAATCCGAACAACATCATGGCAATAGCAAGACCGAAACAACTCCCAGAAATGCCATGAACAAATCATACATAGCTAATGCAATATTTTAAATAAGTTCAAATAATTTAAACCATTAAAATGCATTTCAATCATGCAAATTGAGGGTGTGGCTTGCCTGGGGGGAATGGATTCACCGAAAAGAAGTGCGAGAAGCTCGCGGAAAGAATCGCCGGAAACAGTTCTCTCCTGGAGGGGACTGGTTAAGTGCAAGGGCAAAATGGTCATTTCCAGAATGTGGCCACATGGTGAAAATGATACCATCGGAACGGGCTCGAGGAAACGAAGAAGTGGGCTTTGGAATCACCTGAATCGGAGTTGGGAGTGAAAAGCTATGACCAAAGAAGTGCCAGGGACCAATCTGTAAAAATATATCCACAAAGAGGCCCCTGAGTGAAAAAACAGAAAATGCATTTTATGGAATACGTCTTTGTAGCAGTGAAAGCGAATTTCCAATAGGAGACGCAAGAACTTATGTTTCCAACAGACGAAGACGCATTATGCTGAAGTGCGCTTCCACTTATCCTAGTCAGCAGGACCAGGTCAACGCGTCCGTGCGGCTGACTGGTGGGGTCACGCGGGGTTGGGCCCGCCTGGCCTGGGCTTCTTCTTCCTCGCACGCCTTCCCGCTTCTGGCTGAGGGAGGAGCCCGCCCTGACGAGACTTGCCGGCGAATCCGACCACCATCGGCGGCGCCCGGCCTACCGGAGCGCTCAGGAGACGGAGACGCATAGCCCGGTGGGGGTCTTCTCTGCTGGGGAGCTCTGAAACAAGGGCGACCATGGCCGTAGCAGAGGATGGCTATGGCCGCCGATGAGTTCACGGCTAAAGGCCCCTAGAGGAGGAGGAGAGGTGCTGGGTGGCTCCAGGGTGGTGGTGGAAGAATGGAGAGAGGGGACCGAGGCGCCGGAATTTAAGTTGTGTCTGACGGCGGCCATGGAGACCAGGGAAGGCAAGGAGAGGCCTGGAGGTGAATTTGGGGTCGGGGAGGACGGTGGGAGTGAAAGAGGCCGAGTGGAAAGGATAAGTGAGGTCGGGAGCGGCTTATATAGCCGAGGGGAGGAGGTGCTGTGCTGGCGGCCGCCGCGGACGCGTGGGCACGGAAGCGAGCTCGACATTAGGCGACGGGAGCAGGGAGGTTCATGTTGGGGAACGTAGTAATTCAAAAAAATTCCTACGATCACGCAAGATCTATCTAGGAGATGCATAGTCCCAAGAGGAAAGAGTGTGTTCATTTACCCTCGTAGACCGAAAGCGGAAGCGTTATATTAACGCGGTTGACGTAGTCGAACGTCTTCACAATCCAACCGATCCAAGTACCAAACGTACGACACATCCGTGTTCAGCACACGTTCAGCTCGATGACGTCCCTCGAGTTCTTGATCCAGTAGAGGGACGAGGGAGAGTTCCGTCAGCACGACGGCGTAGCGACGGTGTTGGTGATGTGATCCGCGCAGGGCTTCGCCTAAGCACTACCGCGCTATGACCGGAGGAGTAAACTGTGGAGGGGGGCACCGCACACGGCTAAGATAAATCCTGGTGTGCCTTTGGGGTGCCCCCCGCCCCCGTATATAAAGGAGGGGAGGAGGAGGCCGACGGCCTAGGAGGGGCGCGCAAAGGGGGGAGTCCTACTTGGACTCCTAGTCCAAGTAGGATTCGGCCCCCCCTCCTTCCTTCCAACAGAGGGGGAAAGGGGAAAGAGGTGGAGAGGGAGAAGGAAAGGGGGGCCGCGCCCCCACCCCTCGTCCAATTCGGATTGGGCTTGGGGGGGGGGGGGGCGAGCCACCTCCTGTGGCTGCCTCCTCCTCTCCACTATGGCCCATGAGCCCCACTAACTTTCCAGGGGGGTTCCGGTAACCTCCCGGTACTCTGAAAAATCCCCGATCTTCTTCGGTACCATTCTGTTGTCCGTATATAACCTTCCAATATATGAATCTTTACCTCTCGGCCATTTCGAGACTCCTCGTCATGTCTGTGATCTCATCCGGGACTCCGAATAAACTCCGGTCGCCAAAACACATAACTCATAATACAAATCGTCATCAACGTTAAGCGTGCGGATCCTACGGGTTCGAGAACTATGTAGACATGACCGAGACACATCTTCGGTCAATAACCAATAGCGGAACCTGGATGCTCATATTGGCTCCTACATATTCTATGAATATCTTTATCGGTAAAACCGCATAACAACATACGCCATTCCCTTTGTCATCGGTATGTTACTTGCCCGAGATTCGATCGTCGGTATCATCATACCTAGTTCAATCTCGTTACCAGCAAGTCTCTTTACTTGTTCCGTAATGCATCATCCCGTAACTAACTCATTAGTCACATTGCTTGCAAGGCTTATAGTGATGTGCATTACCGAGAGGGCCCGGAGATACCTCTCCGATACACAGAGTGACAAATCCTAATCTCGATCTATGCCAACTCAACAAACACCTTCGGAAACACCTGTAGAGCATCTTTATAATCACCCAGTTACGTTGTGACGTTTGATAGCACACAAAGTGTTCCTCCGGTATTCGGGAGTTGCATAATTTCATAGTTAGAGGAATATGTATAAGTCATGAAGAAAGCAATAACAATAAAACTAAATGATCATTATGCTAAACTAATGGATGGGTCTTGTCCATCACATCATTCTCTAATGATGTGATCCCGTTGATCAAATGACAACACATGTCAATGGTGAGGAAACTTAGCCATCTTTGATTAACGAGCTAGTCAAGTAGAGGCATACTAGGGACACTCTGTTTGTCTATGTATTCACACATGTATTAAGTTTCCGGTTAATACAATTCTAGCATGAATAATAAACATTTATCATGATATAAGGAAATATAAATAGCAACTTTATTATTGCCTCTAGGGCATATTTCCTCCAGTCTCCCACTTGCACTAGATATAATAATCTAGATTACATAGTAATGATTCTAACACCCATGGAGTCTTGGTGCTGATCATGTTCTGCTCGTGGAAGAGGCTTAGTCAACGGGTCTGCAACATTCAAATCCGTATGTATTTTGCAAATCTCTATGTCTCCCTCCTTGACTTGATCGCGGATGAAATTGAAGCGTCTCTTGATGTGTTTGGTTCTCTTGTGAAATCTGGATTCCTTCGCAAAGGCTATTGCTCCAGTATTGTCACAAAATATTTTCATTGGACCCGGTGCACTAGGTATTACACCTAGATCGGATATGAACTCCTTCATCCAGACTCCTTCATTTGCTGCTTCAGAAGCAGCTATGTACTCCGCTTCACACGTAGATCCCACCACGACACTCTGCTTGGAACTGTAGCAACTAACAGCTCCACCATTCAGTATAAATACGTATCCGGTTTGCGACTTTGAGTCATCCGAATCAGCGCCAAAGCTTGCATCGACGTAACCATTTACGACAAGCTCTTTATCACCTCCATAAGTGAGAAACATATCCTTAGTCCTTTTCAGGTATTTTAGGATGTTCTTAACCGATGTCCAGTGATCCACTCCTGGATTACTTTGGTACCTCCCTGCTAAACTTATAGCAAGGCACACATCAGGTCTGGTACGCAGCATTGCATACATGATAGAAGCTATGGCTCAGGCATAGGGAATGACTTTCATTTTCTCTCTATCTTCTGCAGTGGTCGGGCATTGAGTCTGACTCAACTTCACACCTTGTAACACAGGAAATAATCCTTTCTTTGACTGATCCATTTTGAACTTCTTCAAAACTCTATCAATCTATGTGCTTTGTGAAAGTCCAATTAAGCGTCTTGATCTATCTCTACAGATCTTGAGGCCCAATATATAAGCCGCTTCACCGAGGTCTTTCATTGGAAAATTCTTATTCAAGTATCCTTTTATGCTATCTAGAAATTCTGTATTATTTCCAATCAACAATATGTCATCCACATATAATATTAGAAATGCTACAAAGCTCCCACTCACTTTCTTGTAAATATAGGCTTCTCCAAAAGTCTGTATAAAACCATATGCTTTGATCACACTATCAAAGCGTATATTCCAACTCTGAGATGCTTGCACTAGTCCATAAATGGATCATTGGAGCTTGCACACTTTGTTAGCACCTTTAGGATCGACAAAACATTCTGGTTGCATCATATACAACTCTTCTTTAAGATATCCATTAAGGAATGCAGTTTTGACATCCATTTGCCAAATTTCATAATCATAAAATGCGACAATTGCTAACATGATTCAGACAGACTTAAGCATCGCTACGGGTGAGAAGGTCTCATCGTAGTCAACTCCTTGAACTTGTCGAAAACCTTTTGCAACAAGTCGAGCTTTGTAGACAGTAACATTACCATCAGCGTCAGTCTTCTTCTTGAAGATCCATTTATTCTCCATGGCTTGCCGATCATCAGGTAAGTCAACCAAAGTCCACACTTTGTTCTCATACATGGATCCCATCTCAGATTTCATGGCCTCAAGACATTTCACGGAATCTGGGCTCATCATCGCTTCCTCATAGTTCGTAGGTTCGTCATGGTCAAATAACATGACCTCCAGAACAAGATTACTGTACCACTCTGGTGCAGAGCGTACTCTGGTTGACCTACGAGGTTCGATAGTAACTTGATCTGAAGTTTCATGATCATCATCATTAGCTTCCTCACTAATTGGTGTAGGAATCACTGGAACTGATTTCTGTGATGAACTACTTTCCAATTCGGGAGAAGGTATAATTACCTCATCAAGTTCTACTTTCCTCCCACTTAGTTCTTTCGAGAGAAACTCCTTTTCTAGAAAGGATCCATTCTTAGCAATGAATATCTTGCCTTCGGACCTGTGATAGAAGGTGTACCCAACAGTCTCCTTTGGGTATCCTATGAAGATACATTTCTCCAATTTGGGTTCGAGCTTATCAGGTTGAAGCTTTTTCGCATAAGCATCACAGCCCCAAACTTTAAGAAACGACAGCTTAGGTTTCTTTCCAAACCACAGTTCATATGGTGTCGTCTCAATGGATTTAGATGGTGCCCTATTTAACGTGAATGCAACCGTCTCTAAAGCATAACCCCAAAGCGATAGTGGTAAATCGTAAGAGACATCATAGATCGCGCCATATCTAATAAAGTATGGTTACGACATTCGAACACACCATTACGCTGTGGTGTTCCAGGTGGCGTGAGTTGCCAAACTATTCCACATTGTTTCAAATGAAGACCAAACTCCTAACTCAAATATTCACCTCCACGATCAGATCATAGAAATTTTATTTTCTTGTTACGATGATTTTCCACTTCACTCTGAAATTCTTTGAACTTTTCAAATGTTTCAGACTTATGTTTCATTAATTAGATATACCCATATCTGCTCAAATCATCCGTGAAGGTCAGAAAATAACGATACCCGCCGCGAGACTCAACACTCATCGGACCACTGTAGGATCTTGAGAAGAGGTGTCTAGAGGGGGGTGATTAGACACTAAGTACCAAAGTTGCAGTTTTTAACTTCTTTAGGTTTAAGTGGAGTTTAGGCACAATTTCAACAGTCACAATACATAACAAGCAAGCATGCAAAAAGTATGTGAGCAGCGGAAAGTAAAGCATGCAACTTGCAAGAATGTAAAGGGAAGGGTTTTGGAGGATTCAAACACAATTGGAGACACAGATGTTTTTGTCGTGGTTCCGATAGGTGGTGCTATCGTACATCCACGTTGATGGAGACTTCAACCCACGAAGGGTAACAGTTCTGCTGAGTCCACGGAGGGCTCCACCCACGAAGGGTCCACGAAGAAGCAACCTTGTCTATCGCACCATGGCCATCGCCCACGAAGGACTTGCCTCACTAGCGGTAGATCTTCACGAAGTAGGCGATCTCCTTGCCCTTACAAACTCCTTGGTTCAACTCCACAATCTTGTCGGAGGCTCCCAAGTGACAACTAGCCAATCTAGGAGACACCACTCTCCAAGAAGTAACAAATGGTGTGTTGATGATGAACTCCTTGCTCTTGTGCTTCAAATGATAGTCTCCCCAACACTCAACTCTCTCTCACATGATTTGGATTTGGTGGAAAGAAGATTTGAGTGGAAAGCAACTTGGGGAAGGCTAGAGATCAAGATTTATGTGGTAGGAATGGAATATCTTGGCCTCAACACATGAGTAGGTGGTTCTCTCTCAGAATAGGATGCTGGAAGTGTAGTCTTGTTCTGATGGCTCTCTCCACGAATGAAGAGGAGGTGGAGGGGTATATATAGCCTCCACACAAAATCTAACCGTTACACTCAATTTACCAAACTCGATGGGACCGAATCAACAAACTCGGTCGAACCGATTTAGTAAACCTAGTGACCATTAGGGTTTTCGGTGGGACCGATATGCATCTCGGTAGGACCGATATGGTTAGGGTTAGGGCATAACATAATCTCGGTGAGACCGATTACACAAACTCGGTGAGACCGATTTTGGTAATTAGCTAACCAGAGAGTTGGTCAGGCAAACTCGGTGAGACCGATTACTCAAACTTCGGTGAGACCGATTTTGGTAATAAGCTAACCATAAAGTTTGCATTGTAATCTCGGTAGTACCGATTACACAAACTTCGGTGAGACCGGTTTTGGTAATGGACACACAGAGAGATTACAATCCCATCTCGGTGAAACCGAGATCCCTATCGATGAAACCGATTTGCCTAGGGTTTGTGGCGGTGGCTATGACATCCGAACTCGGTGGCGCGGATAGAAAGAATCGGTGGGGCCGAGTTTGACTTAGGTTTAGGTCATATGGGAGGAAACAGGAAAGTAGTTGAGGGTTTTGGAGCATATCACTAAGCACATGAAGCAAGAGGCTCATTAAGCAACACCTCATCCCTCCTTGATAGTATCGGCTTTTCCTATAGACTCAATGTGATCTTGGATCACTAAAATGTAAAATGTAGAGTCTTGAGCTTGAAGCTTGAGCCAATCCTTTGTCCTTAGCATCTTGAAGGAGTTCCCACATCATTTAGTCCATGCCACTCTAGTGTTGAACTTATCTGAAATATACTAGATAAAAGTGTTAGTCCAACAAGAGATATGTTGACATTAATTACCAAAACCACCTAGGGAGCACTTGTGCTTTCGATCTCCCCCTTTTTGGTAATTGATGGCAACATACATCAAAGCTTTAGATAAAGATATAAAGAGTAGTAGGTAATGGTTCGGAAAGACATGTAACAAGCATAGGCTCCCCCTACATGTATGCACTCATGTGAATATGGAATAGAGAAGCATGTGAGAGCAAAACCATGATAGAGTAGGCAATGTGTTACATGTATCTTGGCCATATGCATCAGAGCAAAAGATTATTAAGGAAGATACCTTCATGCTCATGAGTCCTTCTTGCAAACAGTATGTACAACAGCAAGAATTCCTCATACACATGATTGTGATGCATATACTTACCTTGTAGTCTTGAGTTGGCTTAGGATGGAATGAACCTGCACAAACAAGGTTAGATAACACATGTACATCTACTAGCCAGAGCAAACAAAAGAAACCACAAGAATACCAAGACTGGGATGACATGTAGAGAGTGAGTACTAAGTACCACATTGGATTAGACATGTCCCCAAGAGTAAAGATATGCAATGAATTTAAATGATTTCTTTCCCTTAGATGTCTTGCTCCCCCTGAATCTAGCATGGGATATTGGGAGAAGATAGGGAACAGAAAATCAGAGCTGAAAGATATAAATGAACAGCGCTTAATGCAAATAAGCACATGTGAACATGAACATGTCTTTCCCCCAAAAAGACATGTGGCATCTCTCCTCTTGAATATCAACCATCTGGGATCCTTGAGAAATACTTTCTACTTGAGTATTCTCTCCCCCTGGAGATCTCTTTCTCCCCCTTAATATTTTCTCCCTTTTTGAAGTGATAAGCTTTGATGTGATCTTTCTCTCCCCCTTTGACATCAATTTCCAAGAAGGGCCTTCTGGAATTTGTTGTGAATGGGTTTGGTCCTTGAGTCACAACACAAAGCACTGGATAAAATTGTGATGCTTGTAGAGGACAAGATTCATTGAGTGGAGCTGGATCAGAAGAAACACAGAACAAGTGGCAAACTGTTTTTCCTGTTGTGAAATCGGTGGCACCGAGTGGTATGCTTCGGTTGTACCGAGAGGATTCGGTTGGACCGAAAACAACAAATCGGTGAAACCGAGTTCATCACAGAGAAAACACTTGTCACCTCAGCTCACTAGACTATTAAGATCTCACAAAGATTTGCAAGGAATTAACTGAAAGATGTGCAATGAATTGGATGCAGGAAATGCAGAGCAACTGAAAAAAAAGAAAGAAATCTAGATGAAGTTTTTTTTTGAAAGGGGAAACAAATATGCATGTGACAAATGCAAAAACACAGATAAGAACACGAGAGAACTTCATCTAGAGATGGTCGGTGACAAAGTCGCCTATGTTAGAGTATGTTGACTTCTGAGTCAAGTGAGATCACTTGATCATGGGTCATACTCATCGTTTAAGCTCAAAATGGGGTTACCATTTTTCGTTTATGCATTTTGATGTATTCACATCTTGTCGAGTTGCTTTAGCTAATGACTCGGAGTAAAGCTTCTCTTAGATGGAATAACATACCTTGGTTGGTGGTGTTGACCATGTAGTTGAACTTGTGTGGGTTGCTCATGGTTGATGTAGCTCATCAAGAGTTGGGAGCACCACTTGGAATTGAGTCCATCTACCTACATGGGTTAGTTTTTGCAAGGAGTAGCACTTGTGTAAGAGAGAATTTAATCATGAAGCTCAATCATAGAGATTGTCAAAGGATATGTTTGAAAGATTCCGTGCTTCCTTGACTTCAACCACCATAGTGTAGAAACTTGGTGATGTAGAGATTGCTCAAGATGTAAGTGGTTTACAATCTCATGGAATTTGATTCAACCAAGTACCTACATGGGTTAGATAACATGCAAGATGCAAATATATCTAGGATGTAATATCTTCATCATGAGAGAGATATCATGGATTAGTCATTAGCTCATGTCTTGCATGTATCCAATGGAGTCTCTACTCCAAGTTTGAAGCATCAATGATGTTCAATTCTCCTCTCAACCTGCAAAACACTTTCTCATCAAGGGGTTTAGTGAATATATCTGCTAATTGCTTTTCGGTGCGAACATGCTTAAGATTAATGTCACCCTTAGCAACATGATCTTGAATGAAATGATGACGAACTTCAATATGCTTAGTTCGAGAATGTTGTACGGGATTATGACCAATTTTGATAGAACTTTCATTGTCACAAAGCAATGGAACATGTCTCACATATATCCCATAATCTTTAAGAGTTTGGGTCATCCAAAGTAATTGAGCACAACATGAACCAACGGCAATGTACTCCGCTTCGGCGGTAGATAAGGATACCGAGTTTTGTTTCTTGGAGGACCAAGACACAAGAGATCTACCAAGAAATTTACAAGCACCCGAAGTGGACTTTCTATCAACCTTGTCTCCGGCATAGTCCGAGTCGGAGTAGCCAACAAGATCGAAACAGGCCCTCTTAGGATACCAAATGCCAAAATTTGGTGTATCAATTAAGTATCTCACTATCCTTTTTACGGCCTTAAGATGACATTCTTTAGGAGCAGCTTGATATCTTGCACACATGCACACACTTAGCATAATATCGGGACGTGAAGCACATGGGTATAACAATGATCCAATCATAGAGCGATAGACCTTTTGGTCCACGGGTTTACCATCTTTGGTCAAATCAAGATGTCCACTAGTAGGCATGGGTGTAGACATACCTTTGCACTCTTGCATATTGAACTTCTTGAATAAGTCCTTAGAGTACTTCGTTTGAGACACAAAAGTACCTTCCTTAGTTTGCTTGATTTGCAACCCAAGAAAGAATTTTATTTCACTCATCATTGACATCTCAAACTTCTCCGACATTAGCTTTCCAAAATTTTCACTAAACTGAGGGTTAGTTGATCCAAATATAATATCATCAACATAAATTTGGCATACAAATAATTCTCCATTAACCCTTTTAGTAAAAAGTGTGGAATCAATTTTCCCAATTTCAAAGCCTTTTTCAATAAGGAACTTGGTCAAGCATTTATACCAAGCCCTAGGAGCTTGTTTAAGACCATAAAGAGCTTTGTGAAGTTTGTAAACATGATTTGGTTTCTTAGGATTGACAAAGCCGGGAGGTTGTTTAACATAAACTTCCTCCTCTATTTCACCATTTAGAAAAGCACTTTTAATGTCCATTTGGTACAAGGTGATATTATGGTGATTAGCATAGGCAAGTAAGATGCGAATGGACTCAAGTCTAGCAACGGGAGCATAAGTCTCACCATAGTCCATACCTTCGACTTGTGTGTAGCCTTGGGAGACGAGACATGCTTTGTTGCGAACTACTTGTCCATCTTCATCTTGCTTGTTGCGAAACACCCATTTGGTACCGATGATGTTGTGGTTGTTGTCGGGCTTCTCAACCAATGTCCAAACTTGGTTTCTCTCAAAGTTGTGTAGCTCTTCATGCATAGCATTTATCCAATCCGGATCTTCCAATGCTTCTTCAACCTTCATAGGTTCAATGCTAGAGATGAAAGAATAGTTTTCACAAAAGTTAGCTAAACGAGTTTTAGAGCGAGTGATTCTCCCGGTTTGAATATCATTGTAGATTTGCTCGACAGGATGGTCTTTAGCAATTCTTGCTCGAACTCATGAAAGCTTTTGCTTGGGTCTCGGTTGAACATCTTCTTCATCTTGTTCTTCTTCTTCTTCTTCATTGTTGGCGTCGTTGTTCTCTTGTCGTGGTGGAGAAGGAGGTTGTTGACATTCGTGATGTCCCTCCTCGTTTTCTTCATCTTGGTGTGTTCCACTTGTGGATGCTCCCGTATCAACTCTTGGTTCACCTTGTCGTGAAGTAGAAGCTTCCACTTGGACAGACGAGATACTCTCCTTCACCTCCGTTGGACGGACCTTGCCACTAGACAAGTCTTGGATTGCTTCCGAAGGGTCTTTGTCTCCTACATCAATTGGCAATTGCTCTACTTGTGAGCCGTTAGATTCATCAAACTTCACATCTACCGTCTCTTCAACCTTTCAGGTGAAATTGTTGTAGACACGGTAAGTGTGAGAGTTTGAGCCATAGCCAAGTAGGAAACCTTCATGAGATTTAGGAGCAAATTTTGAACGACGATGCTTATCAAGAATGTAGCACTTTGAGCCAAATACTCGAAAGTATCCAACTTGGGGTTTGTTACCGGTGAGGAGCTCGTATGCCGTTTTGCCGAGTAGCTTGTGAAGATACAAGCGATTTGTTGCAATGCAAGCTGTCTCAACCGCTTCCGCCCAAAAGTGCTTCGGCGTCTTGTACTCATCAAGCATCGTTCTCGCCATTTCAATGAGCGTCTGGTTCTTCCTCTCAACAACTCCATTTTGTTGAGGTGTGTACGTAGCCGAGAACTCGTGTGAAATCCCTTCTTCGTCAAGAAAGGTGTCCACATTTGCATTCTTGAACTCCGTTCCGTTGTCGCTGCGAACCTTCTTGATCTTCACTTAAAATTGATTTTGGGCCTTCCTAGCGAAGTTTTTCAAGATCTTTTGGACCTGCGATTTATCATCGAGAAAGAACACCCACATAAATATTGAAAAATCATCAACTGTAACTAGACCAAAAGAATTTCCACCGTGACTTTTGTAAGCGTTGGGACCAAAGAGATCTATATGAAGCAGCTCGAGTGGCCTCCTTGTGCTCATGATGTTCTTCACGGGATGCCTTCCTCCAACCTGTTTAACTGCCTGACAAGCACTGCACAGTCTATCCTTATCAAATATGACATCGTTAACTCCAAGGATATGATTTCCTTTAATAAGCTTGTCAAGGTTTCTCATGCCAACGTGACATAGTCGTCTATGCCATAACCAACCTTTTGAGGATTTAGCAATGAAGCAAGTTTTAGGTTGTCCCTTTTTA